>CM042908.1:19435000-20635000 GCA_023653625.1 Triadica sebifera | reverse complement strand
TCCTTGCAGTTAGACACTATTATTTTAATAGGGGAGAGGATGGTTTGGATTGAATTGAAATATTGAACCGAAAAAAATCAAAATAAAATTTGGTTCAATTATTTCAAGTAGTTTGATTCAAATATTTTTTTAAGACGTAAGCTATGGTAAATTGACTCAAATTCGTCGCTTTTTTATAATTTTTTTTACTATTTGACTCAAACTCAATCGACTAAATCTAAACATCTCAAAATTTCCCCAAATCGATTGGAGTCATAGAGCTTTTAAAGACAACAAAATTTATAATTTGGTTTTTGGAGTCAACCCAACTCAACCATTGCACATCCTACTAATGCGAGAGGGATTTTCGAGCTTTGAAAAAAAAAAAAAAAAAGTTTAAAACGTTGCCGTATAAACGCTATGAATCAGAGACCGAGGACCGAAGTCCATGAACACACCTCTTATATGGATCAGAGAGATTAGGCAGACTGAATTCAGAAAAGGAAACAAAGAGATGAATTCGTATAGATATTTTTTGGTATTATTATGGGTCAGTGTTATTTTACCGATTGTATCATCAAAAGAGCAACTTAGCTCAAAAGAATGTGAGGATCTGGGATTTACTGGCCTTGCTCTTTGCTCTGATTGCAACACTTTCGCGGAGTATGTGAAGAATGATGGTAATCAACAACCCTATCCTCAATTAGCTTATATATGATGGCTTTTGCCCATTTCTTTCTCTTTTCCCTCCATTTTCGGATTTTATTATTCGTTCGTAGTACATTGTACGGTTTCCGAGTAATCTGGGGTATCCTATATAGTTAATTACATGAATTTTTATGAATGAATTATGTTTTGATTAGTGAGATAATATTGGATTCTATGGTGGGTTTGTTGATTTAGATTGATGTTGTAAATAATTTTGCATAGAGACTGAAGCTTATTTACTCTTAAAAAGCTCTGTTTGGTTTGGTAGATTCTATGTTTTGTGACAATATAATGATGCCCGCAATTTTATTATAGCAAGCGAGATGAATGAAGCTCATATGTTTTTTTTTGGTGTTGAATAGCTGTATTTAATTTGTACTCCATTTTTATCTCCTATTAGATTAAGTGGTATTCTAATTGACAGAGCAGTGTCATTCAATTGCTCTCCATGTCGGCATTTTGGTACTATCTTGAAATTATCATTATCTCTTATTTAGGACAGCTACCACTCTAGGAGTTCCTTTTTCGTGTGCTTAATCTTTGTAGATGCCTTTGAAAGACGATATCTTTTATCTTAGCAATACATGTAAAGTCTCTTTCCAGAAGCTCTTGTTGGAAATCTCTAAGTGTAAGGGTTTCCCATTTGCTTCAGATTTGCAATCTAATTCTTATCTGATAATGCCTTATTATCCAAACAAAAAGGTTTATAGGATGCTGTGAACTTGAGCCCAAAACACCATGGAATGAAATACCTATCAATGGAAGCTTTATATATTTCCGTTAATGAATCTAATGCTATTGACCTCTAGGCCACAATGAAGGAATCTTACCACCTCTCCATGCTCACTCTTGTGACTCATGATTAATGTGTTCTTGATATGATCAGCAATCAAATGCAAAAGAAGTGAAGATCACTCTTCTAAATACTCTGATAGTTTTGTGGTTGAATGTCAGTGTCTGATTCATGTTGAGAATGAAATCAAGCACATTAAAAGATAAGAGTTCTTATCAGTATTTCTTGAAGGATATATTCCACTTCAAAAATTTCCCTTTTTAAACTTATTATCTTGCAGAGCTGCTCCTTTTTTCGCTTTTGGTGGAATCATACTACGAATGCATTATTTGGACCAAGATTTCCTAACTAAAATTTTTCTGTTTGTGGACTTCTTAAATGTTTCTCATCTAAGGTTGGAGTGAATTGATGGCTCCAATGAGTTCCCTGAGAAGAAGGATCTTCTATTCTTCCTACACCCGCAACTCATCCATTCACTCACAAACATGATAAGAACGTGCTTGCACTTCCTGACAGATACCATCTTAGTTTGGACATGCTAGCACAAATTTAGAAAACCTTAAAGCTTGCAGATATTCTGTCATCATGATGCATCATAGTGCCTCGATTTGTATAATATTTGCTATTGACAACAAATCGGTGTCCATATATGCATTAGTTCGTGCATGCATGAGTCATCTTAGGGTTAAGGATGTGAGCTAACATTGCATCTTTTTTCTTTTTCTTTGGTCGAGAGCTTACATTGCATCTTTAATGATTCTATGTAATGTCTGCATGACATTTTGCTATCTTTCATAATTTTGTTAAAGATGTTAAGTTTGTTGCAACTTACACCATGATTTATGCATTTCTTGGAGATATGCACCAAATAAAAATACAGTTACAATTGTTTGACCAGTGTTCTTGATCATGGCTTTTAAATAGTCTATCTCATTGTAAAGTTGATCTTCCATGGAATATGTTGTATGAAGCTTTAATTCCAACAAAATGACATTTTCCTTATTTGAATTTTCAGCTTGGTTTTTGGCATCATTTTGCACATTCATAAACCAAAAATCCTAACTATGTTGGTGATGATGGCTATGTCCAGCTACAAAGTTTCTTTCTTCTCTTTTCTTCTTTTTTTTTTCCCAATTAGATTCTTTGGCCTTTCTATAGGCATGAGTATGCATATCATTGAAGCAATAATCTCATGCATTTGAAAATTGTTTGTACTTGCTGAGTTCTAAATTATGCTGGCATAAAATTCAGCATGCAGATTACATGACACATGCCAGGGAAATTATCTGGAAAACATGATCTAACTTTTAATAGGAAATGTGCAACTGCTGGACATATATTGTATGTCAAAGGCTATAACCACGTTCACAAGAGATTGAATAGCAATATCATGAATTTAACTGTTTGATAGATATAGTTGTCCAAGTATTTATCTTGTTCACTAGACTCAAATTTTTCCTATGGATATAAGTACTTTAAGGTTAAAGTTTTGGTTGCAGAATTGGTGTCTGACTGTTTGAAGTGCTGCACTGAGGACTCTGATGACTCCATGAGCAAGGTTCGTATTATGTTAATAGGATAACAATAATGTTGTGAAGCTCAACCTTATATTCTCTGTTACGGATCAGCTCTTGTTCTCGCCCATTTCTTGCATTTCCAGTACTCATAATTTTGCTGGACAGATCCACGATCCATTGGGTTGATCTGAAAGGAAAATATGGTTAATATAGCTGTTATTTAATATATACAGGTTCCTAAGCCTTCAATTCCATGTTTTCCAATAATAAGGATGTGAAACACCCTCTAGATTAAAATGCTGAGATCAAAAGGTTCAGCCCGAATGGTTTTATAAATTCTTTGCTCATGCCAATTTTTTGGAGATTATACTTATATTCTATTTAAGCATTTTTTTTGTCACGCAACAAAATTTCTGAACCTGCCCTGTCTTGCAGTTTGATAAACTTCAGTTAAACATAAAATTCACAGAACTAATTAGCAGTTTTTTAAATTAATTAATAATGCAAAATTTTGAGTTCTATACTGTCTCTCTTATATGGTATGTCAGCCAAATAAGAGTGAGATTTTAAATGAAGCTCTTGGATATGACTGTATGTTCTTCGTGACTATATAACAAAAGAATCTAAATCGGTGCAATTGCAGATTACTTATTCTGGTGCGACGCTGGAGGTTTGCATGCGGAAATTAGTATTTTATCCTGAAATTGTTGGGTTCATAGAAGAGGAGAAGGACAAGTTTCCTGCTGTTAAAGTTCAATATGTTTTCAATTCTCCACCAAAACTGATCATGCTGGATGAGGAGGGTCAACATAAAGAAACCATCAGGTGAGCTGCTTTCAATTTTGTTGACTTATGTTGCATGCATAAGAATGGTTGAATAGATGAGTAGGAATTTGGATTACAGATTATCACTCAACATGCCTGAGTGTAGCGTTCCTGCACCCTCAAATAAGCTGCATTTTTCCCCTGTAGCAAGTGCCATGAAAATAGTAAACTTGTGTGCACCTTGAGGTTCTAATTTGGGACCTAGAAGGTAGAACCTAAATTGAGTTATATTATTACCCTTTTTTGGATTTTGTGCAACAATCCTAGACCTAATATTGGTTGCTGTCTAATGTACTTCTGGAGAAGTATGTAGAATAGCTGTAATATCCAATGAAGAGAAGAATGCTTTGCAGAAACATTAAGATTGAGTATCATGCAAATTGGATGGGTATGTCTAAAGGTATGAAGGAATGCAAATGGGCTTTATTTTGATATTGTGGAGAAAATAGCAGCACGTATACTAGAATTAGATGAGCATGCTTATTGGTAGGGCAATGTTGGAGTTTTCCTTTACTGCTAACTAAATGGTATGTACTGTTTTCTCACCCTATTATCACACGTGCAGAATTGACAACTGGAAACGAGAACATGTGTTGCAGTTCCTGCGGGAGAAGGTTAAGACTGCTTCCTACTAGCAGGGGTCTAAGCTTTGTTAATCTCTCCTTTAAATTATGTATCTTGATCAAGATCTGGTATATGGAGAGAATCAATTTCAAAAAGGCTGTACTGACAATCAGCTTCAGACATTAGTTATTTTTTCCTCTTTTCCGCATTATACATATGATATATGAGCGAGTTGAATTGATAGGAGGCACTTTCCTTTAATGTTCCTTGCTTTCTGTGACAAACTTCGAAGGACTTGAACTGATTTCAGGAGCATATCTCTTGTGTAGCTTTAAGTCAAAAATCAATTGTCAAGCTTTGTATTTTAAAGGGAAAACAAAGCTAACAAGATACAACGAGAAAAACAGTCCGAGAATCTCCTAGTAAATTCAGCTGAATGTCATCCGCAATTTTTTAAATATATTGTTATTATAAGAAAATTTGAAAAGAGAATAAAATAAATAATCCCTTTGTTCCTAAAAGTTAGCTTCACATAATTCCACTTTCCTTTTTTCATCTGTTTTGAAATATAGTCCGACGTATAATTTTTATACTATAATTAATTTTTGAATTGCCTTTTGTATCTTTTATTTAATTGCTTTATAATCAATGATTTTCTATTTAATTTATTAAATAAAAATTATTTTAATTCATTTTATATTGAATATTGTTAGTGTAATATTTATCATTTGTCAGATTTATTAATGTCAATTTATATATTTGAAAAATAATAGAAAAAAAATTTCTCATGCGAGTATGATACTTAATTTTTCTTAAATCTATTCTTAATTTATGTGAAAAGAGAAGTGAGACTATATTTTATTTTTTCATTTAAAAGAGAGGGAGTATTATGTTTTGTTTATTTAGAAGAGAGGGAATATTATGTTTTATTAAGCTATAGAAAAGTGAGAAAACATCTTGCTTGCTAGTGGGAAACAAGGTTCTAGCTGGTGAACAATTGCTGCTCTTGGCGGTGAAAGATTGAATTTATTATTATTATTATTATTATTATTATTATTATTATTATTATTATTATTATTATTATTCTATAAGTCATAAGAAATTCAAAAAAAATTCTAGCAAATAAGGATCAAACCAGTGAACCAAGAACCCTCCCCCATATAATTCATTAACCCTTCGTTAAGATCATTATACAATTGAGGTTTACAAGTATACACATACCTTACTAAGACAGAGCAGCAACGGATTACATTAGGCTACAGAGTTCATGAAAGGATTGACCAGCATACAAATTAGAGGTCTATTTAGCACCGATGAATACTTTTGTGTTGCAAAGAACATCTGCTTCTGCCTGTCAAAAATTTTGTTGGTTACCTTTTACAACACTAAGGTTTGCTTAACTATAAATTTCTGTCACTAGAAACAGTTAAATAGCCTTCTCAAATTTGGGAGAAGTGGTCTTGATGGGTGCCCAGAGATCTGCGCCGTTGCTTCGAGCAACTCGGACTGTGCAAGAGATTGGAACAAGACATAAACCTCTATTTCTTAGACTGTAGTGCTCTGATTTCTGCATAAGTAATTTAACCTTTTCTGATCAAGCAGTGAATTCCAACAAATGATATCCATTACATTCACTAACATGGAATTGCAGATAAAGAACCATTGCTGCATATGTGTTACCGACCAGAAAATTGTGGTACTTGAGAAAACCCCAAGAAGATTCGATTGTTAGTCAATCACAGCAATCTAAACAACTATTTGACAGTGTAATACGAGACAAATTTTCAAAATGCATGATAAGAAACTATTATTTGGACCCTTCAAAAGGCATTTTTCCTCGGATGAAAGCATTTAATGATTGACTAACCTGCATCTGAGCTGTCGGTGAACCTTGGAGATATGGAGCACTCAACACCTGAAACAACCCAAAAAAGAAAGGCAACTGTTGAGAGCTCAAAGTCAAAATTGTCACACAAACCAAATATACAAAACCAATGGCATACCCTTAAAATATTATGAAGCATGGTTATATCAGTCAAAACTTCCCAATGAGAGAACCCTCAAGAAAGTCTTTTCTTTAACCTTGTCTTTCAATTCAATATTTTGGATTTTTAAAGAGTTCACTAAAAAATTCATACCAACCAAACAGCCAAGAGCTGGTTATGGATTTGATCTGGCTGTTCTGTAAATAAGAGTCAGGGCCATACTGTAGGCCAAAACCAACTGGAGAAGTGGAATTCATTTCTAGTATTTTTCTGAAGATGATAAAATCTTAAAGCAAGAAACAAACATACATAACTAGTTTCCACATCAGATGTCAAAACAAGTCCAAATACTTGACACAAAACTATGTAATGCTTCCACCAGTAAAGACAAGGTTTTGTATCAGAGTGTACAATATGCTCAAATATAAACTTATTAGCTGAACTGTTAATCATTATTTACCCAGATAAAATTTCGTTCATATAAGAATTTGCCGTTGGACAGTCTAAAATTCAGCTAGGACATGAATTCCAAATTTTTAATTTAGTAAACAAGTAGACCATTAAGATACTGGAAGTAATTTAATCAAGAGAAGGAAGGCCAAACCTTGACTTGTTCGTGAAGAAATTGTATGTACTCCATTGCCTCCAGAAGGACAGATGCAGTATCTGTCTGCATGAAATAAAAGAAGGTTATAGAATGGCAATAATAATGTATGAGCCACAATTCAAATAGAACATGAAGGAAGAGAGTGAATTTCCCACATTGAAGTGTAACAGCTAATAATTGGCATAAGTAAGTGAACAAGGCAGCGTATTATTTACATCGCAAAAAGGTTTCCCATAAATGCACAAAGAGTTGAACTATCTGTACCTTTCCATACGGTGAAACAAGCTGCTGCAGAGCTACAATCTTTTCACCAAGCTTCTCTTTCCTCTCCTATTCCCAAAACCCAAATATACAAAAAATGAGCAGCTAAGATTTACGAGTCACCCAGTAAATAAAATATCCCAGTGGATTCATTTGAAGGCTGTAAGAAAAAGATATAAAACTTTTGATTCATTGGACCAAACATATGCATATATCTTGAGCAGGAACTGCATGTAGATGGCTGTTGGATAAAACTAACTATAAGACCCAATTTTTATGCATTAATCATTGACCATAATTCATAATCCATAACTTAGGTGCTGCATATCTTCGATAATAAAATATGGAAAATGGTCCTATCCATATAGCTAAGGACCAAATGTACAGTATACTCTGATACGGGAGAGCAAGACACAAGGATCCATGAATCTGTAGCACAAATGTTTATAAAGGGAAAAAGTGGGTGCTGGGGAAAACCTTTGTGGAGATAGAAAGGTCAACCTTATGCCGTTTGGTTGCAAGAGTAGTGAGACTGCTTTGGTCAACAGAGCAGGGACCTCTTTTGTTTTCCATCATCATTTATGTCTCTATCCCTTATTCTCCCTGTATAGAAATTGGCAATAAGATCAATATTTTTAACAGAACTCAGATCACCAAGGCTTACCATTAAAATTCATTAAGCAACTTACAAGTGAAACTAAAAACAAACAGCTAAAAAAAAAGATCAACGAATTCAATCAGCAGCAGTAGTCCATCACATTGGGAATTCTCCCTTTAGGCTTTAACGAAAAAAAGGAAGGTAACGGATCAAATCTTCCATCCTCAATGGCTAAGCATTTAGACAGGTAGCAGAAGAACACTCATATGGTCAAACCCAAAGGAAAAGATAATTATGGTTGACCATCCAATGGGATGATTTTGATTGAAGGGAGAATCTAAGGTAGATCAAAAATTGTGGACCTACCGCTGAGCTAAATCCAGTATTATTGCACCATAATATATTAATTAATAAAAAAAATAGGCTAACTGATGTTCATCTAATAAACAAGAAAACATGCACTGTTCTAGTCAGGGATTAACTCTCAGCTAGAAGCATTCAGAAAATAATTGTATATGTCTACTTAACAATATTAAAATACAGCTACGTACTTAAGATATAATATCACTATAATTAATTAATATTATGCTCAGAAACAGACATAAGTTCCACAAAATCAATAAAATACTTCGCACATTTTTGTCTATAAAGCAAATAAATTAATAGTGCAATTACATATCTCTTGAAAAAAACCTTAATAGTCCAATTTTTTTCATAAAATGGACAACCCATGATTTGACTAATCACTCTATTCACATAAACAAAACCAACATGATCAATAATCAAATAACATTGACATAAAATAAACACAGTATTGTAAAGATTATGTCACTGTGATAGAGAACAAACTCAAATTTAATACAAGATTCCTTGTAGACCTAAATCACGAATTTATATCATGCGTGAACGGAACATTGATGCATTCAATTTGCTGATATAATCTACCCATTTTTATTTAATTTAACTCCAAATAATATTTTCAATTGATAATAATATAACTGAAACTACAATATTCTCCACGGAATACATACATTCAAGATTTTAAAAAAAAAAACTCTAAAACCACATCACACATGAGGAAAAACAACAAAATACTGAATTCAAAAATAGAAAAGGTAAGAGCTTTAATTGAATTGGTTTGCACATGAAAGAAAGAAACATACTTTTTTATCATTTAGGTTACTAAAATAGGAAATTCAATAGCTTATGAAGAAAAAATGCAAGCTTGAGAACCCACCAGGAAATCAGACACTGCATTGGTAGAGAAGCTGCAAAAATTGAAATCTGTAACCTTATACTGAAAATCCAGAGAAACCCAGCTCGGAAACCACTCAAAATTCAACAAAAATAATGTGAGCCAGCAAAAATGGCCCAAAAGCCTATATTTCTTTCTTTCTCTCTTTCTTGTCCACTCTATTGAAGAAAAAGGCTGAAAATTTATGCTAAAACTTGTCTGTTCTTGCGTCTCTAAAGTTGAAAACTTTTACGTTCAATAATTGAACTCTTATTGGAGCTTATCAACGCAACACGGATTGACAGAGAATCACTTCAATACACAACTTCAATTTTTTTAAAAACAATGAAAAATGTGGGAAAAAATAATTCATTAAAATCAGAAATTCCTGCTGAAAGATAAATGGTAAAGAGAAACGACGCCGTAGAGGGACGTGGATGATAGGCAGTGGAAGATGAAGCAAGAAAACAGAGAAAGGGAGAAGGGAGAAAGCAGACCAAGGGAGCAGAGAAGAGAGGGGGAGCTGTGAAGGTATTCGAGAGGTGATTTATATAATATAATGGGAATGAAATTTTTCAAAAAAAAAAAAAGAAAAATATATTTTATGAAAACAACATTCTTAAATATATTATTATTAATAAATGAAATTGTTTCTTAATGACAGCTAATATACAACCATGCAAGAGATAGAGAGAGAGAGTCTGTGATTGATTTAACTCAGGATGAAGTCATTGTTATTAAACCATGGTTGAAAATGACCATATAAAAAGTGTATGGAAGGCTGGAAGCTCCTTTCCGCACTTTCCTCTTCCCCTCCCTTTTCACTTTCCAAGCTTGGCTTGGCTTGTCTTCTGACTTTTAATGCCGATCACTGGATTAGTGGTCCTTTTAGTGATCAATTTATTTTAAAATTTTGATAATTTTATTTAAAAAAATAGCTTTTTAAATACTCATTTCATTTGATAAAATTAAGCTTTTCTTTTGGTAAGTAAAGCTGAGCTAAGCTCTCCAAAGAAAGTTTCTAACTAAATAAGCAGTGATCATGAAAAAACCAAAAATTAATTTCTCGAGAACGACTTAAAACAGGAGTGACAGTATGATAGTATGAATTAGTGGAAAAAGTTCAGTTGAAAATTTTGCTTCCCACATGATATGACAAACTGACAAATTTTCATTCCCATTATATTACATAATCACCTTTCATTTTGTACTATATTATATATATTTTTATTTTTAAAAATATTTAATTTGTTAATTTTTTATTATACTCATATTCAATTATCATTTTATTTGTATGTTCTAATTAACATATAGATATATCAAAAAAAATATAATTTTAATTATATTCTTTGAATTATCTTAATCCTAGTGAAAATATAAGTAAGTCTATATTTATGGGATATGTATAGCATAAGATATAGAAAAATAATATATTACTTATATCATATTCATATATTTATTTATGAACTAAACTAATAATAATATGTATAGTACTTGAGCGTTGAATGATGTGTGCATACATCTTATATTAACATAGTAAAAAAAATTAATAGCAATTTTAAGAGAGTTAGATCAATTTAATAAATTATAAAGTTTAAGTTGGATTAAGAAATTGCTTAAGTATTAGTAATTTATTTTCCATATTACACTTAAAATAAAGAAAAATGTAAAATATTTTCTCCATACCCCTATTTCCAATACTATAGAATTCGCTCGAATTTTAGGAAGATAATAAATAAAATAATATGGAGAATACAACTAACATTCCTCTAAAACAAAATATAAGTCACAATTTTGAGGAAATTATATCATAAACTTTACATTTATATATAATTACAAGTTTAATTTCTTTTAATTTGTTTCAATAATTTCAAAGGAAAAAGAAAATCAAATTTGGAATTATTAACGTGTGTGACTATCTTTTTCTATTAATTTGATTTTATATTTAAAAATAACCAATAGGGTGCCTTGGTATGTCGTGTAGGACATCACATGCTCAGAATGTGTATTTCAAATTGTAATTAGTTTATTAAAGACGTGTTTTATGCTTAAATCAATTTATATGTTTTAGTATATGGTTTGATATGAAATGTATAAATATTATTATCAGATTATTGAATTTTATCTATTTTGGAAAAATACAAAAAGAAGTCGATTACCTTTACCTAATAGAAATACATTGTCTTTTGTAAAAATATATATCATACATAATTATTATATGGGGACAATAAGAGAAAAAAAAACTGATGCATTGGGTATTTTCAATTTAAACCCAAACTTTTTTAAATACTAATATTTTATTTTAATTTTAGTTCACACTTTTTTTCGTCCATCTATCGTTTAATTGAGTGATAAAATGCTTAGCTAGCACACTGACTATGATTGATTGGTCCATTTATTGTGTCATACAATGACTTTTTCTCTCATAATATTGAGTTGGCATACTTGTAAATTCAATAATAATGAGCCAAGGTATAACCAATATGGTATTTTAATCTTAATTAGGATGCTAGCTCAATATTTTATTTTTATTTTTAATTAAATAATACAAATTGAAAGTAAATAAAATGTTAAATTCGGATTGATAATTAAAAAAAAACATATTAGGTTTTAAATTAAACGTACCCCTAACATTGTGCTATTTTTTTGCTTTTTTTTTTTTGGTAAATGAACCAAAAGCTATTATTAGTCAACAAGACAAAAAACAGAACAAGAACTCTGAAAAAACAACACAGCCTCGAGAACAAACCCTTGCTGCTAATTAAAGAAATGTAACAACACCATATTTTTCACATTTCTATACACTTGATCTACATTAGAAGGGATAGGTTGAAAAATGCACCTATTTCTCTCCTGCTGCCATAAGAAATAGACAGTAGCACAAAAAATAACTTATCTAACTTTACAAAGTAAACTTCTACCCTTTGTCCTATGACTAAACTAACTAACTTCTCTAGCCCATCAATACATATTCCTATTACATCAGCAAACCTCCAATAACTTCCTCCATACCCTTTCAGAAAAGAAACACTCAAAAATAAGTGACAAATTTCTTCAGTTCGAGATCCACAAAGCACACATAGAGGCTATCAAAAGCTCTCCCCCACTTCATAAGTTTATCTTTTGTGAGCAACTTATTATGAATAGCAAGCCAAGTAATGAAGCTATGTTGTGGTATTAAGGGAGAACCCCAAATCAACTTATACCATAATACCTTAGCATCAACAACACAAAAACTTTTCCAAGCTGAGTATATAGAAAACACACCAAATGAGACAACCTTCCACACAATTTTAATGACATAAAAATTCCTTACAAAATTTCAAACTTATTGTTGGATCTCAGATACTTACTATTTCAACTCCACCACAGGACAAATGTTGTCTCATCTTAGTCAACACTTATAACGTGGGAGTATCCATTGTATGTGGTAGTCTCCAATTCCCACTTCTCCATAAATATGTGACTTTTGTTGTTTTTAGGGCATTTGAATCATTCAGATTTACATTAGAAAATTTATTAATTACTGATTTACCTTGAATCCAAGGATCATACCAAAACCACATTTTCCTCCCATCCCCTATTCTATATTCAATCAAGCTTTTCAAATCCCCCGTTAACTTAACTAGATGCTTCCAACTCCAAGACACCTTATAAGATTTAGCAATTACTCAGTAACTAAGATTCTTAAGTTTATTACCCAAAAAGCCTATAAACTATTCTTACATGTTAATAACAACTAAACCTGCTTTGAAATTGTTGCCTTATTCCACATATCAAGCCACTAGTCAATTTTGCTTTACACACAATCTCTCAAGTAGCAAGACTCTTTCTACTAGCAAAACTTACACCACTCCACAAAAAAGAATGATCAAAAAATTCTTTTAGTCTATTTAATAGTAGTCTTAGTGTCATGCTCGTCAGTTTAAACAGTGACTGACACACGCACTTCAAGATCAAATGCGCCAAACCGATCAAAAACCAAGCATTTTGGCAGTCAAAATAATACTAATGTAATTAGAGTCTACAAAGAGACTATAAAGAAGTGAAACAGTGAAATATGGTATTGAAACACTAAGTTATCAAAAGAAACCAAAGGAAGAGGGACTAAATTGTAATTCTGCAATTTTCGGTTTGATATCAATACATAGTATATGTTATGATGAGTTTAACGGTGTAATTATTAGCAAAAATTCATTCGTTTGGGATATGAAATCGAAGAATTGTCTCAAACTCTCATCAACACCATAAAACCAAGAGGTCAAATAAGCATAAAGTGGTTTTGCATGTAGATGATTAAATGGGAAAAGCAACTGCACGTGAGATCTAAAGAAAAATGGGAGGAAGGGTCTTTAAAGAAAATCTCAAGGTGAGCTTACTTATTGTTCTTGGTTGTGACCTTCCTCCTTAATTTGCAATTTTTTTTTCTTCTTTTATTTCAATAAATTGGAGTTGATTTTATTCATCTCCTTTCTTCTTCCTTACTCTCTTTGATGTTAAAAATTTGAAATGGGTAAAGGACTTTTCTCGTGCATATGGCATATAAGCTAGAAGAAAGGTGTAAATCAAGCCAAAAGAGGTCTTGGTTAACACCATTGTGAAGTGGGTTGAATTTAGTAAAGAATTTTAGTTTTACAACAAGGTTTGTCTGAAACCATTCTTTCCCATTTCTTTGTTCTCTTTTATTTTCTTCCTTTTAAATGATGCAAAATCTAATCCCCTCCTTCTATACTATATCTTTTCTTTGTTATTAAGGCTAGGATTCAAGTTGGAAAGCTTGCATGTGTGGATTTTTTCTTAACTGGGAGTTGTTTATGATTGAAATGAGGAGAACAAGATAGGAATCTACAAAACTGAGACATAAGTGAGAAATTGTAATTTCAATTTAAAAGCAGCGAAAGCCATAATGTAAGCCAAAAACTTAAGTAAGTGAATTAAGGCAAGTTAAGACTATGATTAAGTATGGTTATGGAAAATATCAACCTAGCGTTCAAAGAAAAGCTTCTTAGGTTTTGAATTGTGGACCAAGCCAAGGCATTTATAAAATAGACTTTTATTGATAATGCATGTAACACTCTTTGATATAATTAAGAATAAACTCAATTATACCAAAACATTCTACGATGCACATAAGTTGAAACAAGATAATTTAAAATTTTCATGCACAATGACTATGATGACTTAAAAATAAAATATCATTAAAAGATTTAACATAAATAAAAGATTTAAGTACAAAATTATATGGGAAATTACATGTCTAAAGTTTATACAAAATGAGTAGTTATAAAACTATATGTCTCTGAAATGTAGCAAGTAAAACTATAACTACTCAGCCCAACAAAACTCAACAAAAGCAAAAAGTATAATAGTTGTATCACCCCTCCCACTCATGTGTCTTTGACTCTAATTTTTAGGCGTCCTTCTCTGGCGATCAACTTTTGGGCTCCGAACTTGCTCATGTGAAGCTCGTACGCTAAGTAAACTAATGTTTAGTAGTACATAACAACATGCAAATCACACACACATGCTAAATATATAATATGTACGATATACTTACTAAGCTATTATAACGACTTTCCTTAAAGTTCACACATGCACTAGCTCACATACTATATGACATACTATAAAGATCTCATATATATATATATATATATATATATATATATATATATATAATGCACACATCGAATATGGTATATCAAAAAACCAACCAAAATCACACAAGTGTATACCATACTTAAAAGTATTTACTTACCATTACTTACTATTTTGATGCCCGCTATACTTATAATTAGACTAAAATAGATATGGATACTCTATGACTCTCATTAAAGCCCTCAGGACACCTGCCTGAGCTTTCCAAAACACATATTTGAGAAAAATGAAAGCACAAAATAGCTACCGAGGGAAGCCCACATAGCTTAACCTTGAGCCTTCAAAACATCTTGTATATAACCTAACTGAGAAAGCTCTCATTGCTTACCCCTAGGTGTTCAATATAACTCAACCGAGGAAGCTCTTATTGCTTACCCCTAAGCCTTCAATATATCTCAATCGTGACCAATATATGTGATTTGGTACTGATCTCCCCCCCCTTAATGGCATGTCATCTATCTATTCTAGCTCTAGTCCTAATCAGAGTATTGGGCTTGCAATTCAACAACACATACCATATATGTTTCATATTATTCATCAACCATGATTTTTCATAAATCACAACCATAACATGTATTGTCATACCATGTTATAACATATAACATAGGTACTCCGCCTCAAAATGAATCAATCTTGATTCACATGCAAGTGCACAAATTTCTCAAGTTAAACAGCTTCATGCTCGTGAACACTCTTTTCACGACCATGAATAATCTCTTCATGGGTAGATTACCCGTGAACCAAACCATGATTCATCCTATGAATCAGCACACATTCATGACCATGATCACTTTTTCACAGGTATGAACCAAACTGTGAAGCAACCCGTGAACGAATCTGCTTCAGCAACAAAATTCATTTTCACTACATTCACTCCCGTGAACCATCCGTTCACGCCCGTGAATCTAGAAAATTTTCCAGAAAATAAAGCATCACATTTCATACCTCTCTCACATTCAATATTCTCTACGATTGATCAATATCAGTCATCATATCAACACTCCAACATGCATTTTAACCATTTATTGCAACCATATATTTTCTAATTATCTACATTAACCAAAATAACTCGTCAAATATCTCAATATGGCCATGTTAACATAATAATTTCATCATGCATATCAATCCCACATTGTGGCGTTTAACAACTCAATGATCATAGACATTATGCATCTAAAACAAGGAATAAAAAAACATGTCCAACAAAGTATTGGATGTGGTTATGTACAAACCTTACACCGAGGATGGAGATTAACTAAAGTTTGAGCTCTTCAAACTTGTCATCTCCCTTGAGATGGACTCTCACCTCCTCTACCAGATCCTAGAAAGATGAAAAATATTCTTTTAACCTCTTGAACTTAAACCAAATCCTATAAACATGAAAATCGAGCTTTTCCCTCAAAACTCACAAACTCCATCTATTACTTTTCTCTCTCACTTTCTCTATTGAAACAAGGTTTCTCTAAGCTTTAAAAATGGAGGGAAAATGAGTATATAGGAAGAAGAAGATGCAAATGACATGTTAGGTTGGTTAATAGGGAGTGGAGAGGGAATTTAAAGGAATGGTAGAAAGAAAAACGTGGTTGTTTCACCTGCCCAGACTTCACATCCGTGACTCATCTTTTGTGGGTGTGAACTACTCATTCACGGTCGTGACGTAGTTGCTAAATAAAATTCAATATTCAAGGTCGTGACACCCATTGTCACAGACATGAAACAACTAATATCAGTAACTCTCAAACTTTCAAAACTTTACTTAATCCCCAACTCTTACTAACCAAGAACATAACTAATAGACCCTAATTACAGGGGTCACAATGCAAATGAAACTTTGAATTAGTTGTGGCTGAGACTTATGAAGTTTTAGACAACAATTCAGACTTAAATGAAATTTTAATTAAGGCCAATGAAGTTATGACACCTATTCGATAATAAAATGGAATTTTTAACAATTAAATGGACCTAAGTGAGAAAAAAATTAAACTTTTGAATGTAAAGACTAAGTTGGTTGAGACACATAAAAGACTTAAATGAGAGTTTGTAGCTTAAGTTAGGCCTAAAAGTAAAGAAAATAAATGATGAGGATTAAACATGAACTTTGGACATAAGTCGTGGATTGAATGGATAATTCCTATGAACTTGTAAGTTTAGCCAATATAATTAGTAAGACAAAAAAAAAATAAGTCTAAATAAGAAAAGTTCAATACCAAATACCATGGAATAACGAACATACCCTGTAAAATGTGAATCAAGGTTTTATTTCGAGCAACATGATAAAAGGGACATGTGTAACCCCGAATTGACACAAGAACCATTAGGACCACTCAATAAATAGTTCTTAAGACTAATCACATATGCTACTTAATGTGTGACTTATATTAGGCACTCTGACATCACAAGAATTCATGCTAGATAAAGATAAGGATCAAAAGGATGCGATGAGAGCTTAAACCAGATATGTGCATGCTTTATGGCAATAGCCATAAGCATAAGTAAATTAAATAGAATAGTAATGAAATGTATCATGTCATGTTTGATTATGCTTTGTCTTTAATTGTTGTGTAATACATGAGTCTATGTAGTAAGTGTGAATAATTTTACTAGTTACTCTAAGTATATCAATACCTATCTACAATATGCACATAGGGATTTCAATTTGCATGCAATTGACATATTAGAACAAGAGTAGAACACAAGAAAGTAAGCGACATCAGAGATAGAATATAAGGCGATTGATATGAACGTGTGACTTTGAATAATACTATGTAAAGTAATGTTAGTTAACAAAATAAAAAAAGATATAGTGAGTAATATTAACATAGATAAGTATTAACCTGAGTGATTAGTTGTACTATGTTTATAAAGGTTTGTCTGCAAATTGTATTCAGTGACATGGAATAATGTTCAATCTAGTAATTGAGTATGATAGTAATAAATAAATGTCGTATATGAATGAAATATTTATTTTTCAAGGTGATGTTGTGCATTATGAATGTATCTGCTATAGGATATGCAAGTAGTTAATGAAGTATAAGTTGTCACATGCCTGTAATGATATAAAATGCATAAAGTTTGTGTAAAAAGTATGATACGACATGATATTTGATATAAGAAATCGGTAAACTGTAAGTATATGTCACATGATAAAATAAAATAACTGCATATAATTTGATAAGGTATGCAATTGGAATGCCTAAGAAATATATGTGTGATATGTGAATACATATGGAAACATAAAAATATGTGAACTGAGCCCATGGTTAATCCTAAACTAGTATAGGATAAATGTGTTGGTATGCCAATAAAGACACAACCTTCGAGTTGGTTACAACTTTCGTATTGATTTTGAAGATACACAACATTGAGTTAATATTTGATTTTAGAGACAGTATATGTTTTCAACATGACCAATAGAGGCGGGATTTCCCATATGTCTCCTTAAAGTCTGATCTAAGTGGCAGTATTATGAGCTAAACATGTAGGGCTACTATAGTATAATGTGATATGTTATGTTATGTAATGTAAACCTAAAATTGAATATGGTTTGAAAGTAAGTGCAAAATAAATAACTTGGAATGTGTGAATATGTACCATATGTTGCTCATATGAAAAATGTTGTGGGCTATATGCTATCTATTTTAATGTATGACTTTGTTAATTATTTATTTCACTTTTTGTGTTAGAAAGGTATGCTAGGATGATATGTATAATAAATATAAATGTTATTGGTTTATTACTATAAAATTTGTATCATTGAGCATAAGCTCAGTGCGAGAGTTGTTTCCTTATGCAGGTAGTAAACAAAAAATGTATAACAATAATGTAGGAAGTGAAAGTTGTAGATATAGTGGATTCTACTTAATGAGGCAAACAACCACAGAGTTAGTCAATTCATTAGGATTGGTTTACATCCAATCTCATGTCATGTTCATAAGTTTAGCTTTTCATTTATTATATCAATATTAGGGGCATGTATCAATTCAAGCTATGTAACAACAAATGATTTATTAATAATACAACTTTTTTTTTGGTTATAACATATGTATGTCTTCATTTCATGGAATGAACATTTATCATAAGTGTTATGTGTCAGTAAATTCTGCACAAATATATAAGTTAGTTAACAAAAAATACCATTTTGTTTGTCTAGAATATAGAAGGGTGAGGGGGTGTTATATTTAATGATGATGAACCCCTAACTCTAATATAAAATAATAAAAAATTTAGAGCAAAACATAAAAATAATAAAAAATTCATCCCAATGAATTCAGATTAGAATACTACCAAAATGTCATATCCAACCTTATGTTCTTTTTAGTTTTTCTTGGATTATGAATTTTTTTTTGTTATTTTCTTATACAGCTTTATATAAAAAAATCTTATTAAATTAGAATTTATTTAACTTTTATAATAGTTACTACTTGCTAGTCTTGTAATAAAACGATTTTAGAAAAAAAAATAATTTTCTGAAAAAAATGAAGGGGCTGGGTTAATTGTGGCTTGAGCAACCTAGAGGTTTTTTAAGGAAAAAAAAGTTTTATATCTTAATTTTGCATAATTCCTCTTCTTCTTATAATTTTTTATATTTTTAATTTACTTTCTATTTTTAAAATTGAAAGTAGATATTAAATTTAATTTTTTATATTTAAAAAGTCAAATTTTATTTTATATTCTAATTATAATTAATGTACATATAATTTCTATTTATATATATTTTTTTATAATAAAAATATTTTATTATTTTTTAATAAATATTAATTTATATGAGATATTGTAAAATAAGTTTTATATCTTAATTTTGCATAATGCCTCTTCTTCTTATAATTTTCTAAAATTTTAATTTTATTTATATTTTTAATTTACTTTCTATTTTTAAAATTAAAAGTAGATATTAAATTTAATTTTTTATATTTAAAAAATCAAAATTTATTTTATATTCTAATTATAATTAATGTATATATAATTTATATTTATATATATTTTTTATAATAAAAATATTTTATTATTTTTTTAATAAATATTAATTTATATAAGATATTGTAAAATAAATAGTAAAAATTAAAAGAAGCTTATTAGATTTGTAAAATTATTTTTATTTTTATATTTAAAAACGTTTTAAAATTTTCTTTACTCTGCTCAATAATTTAAAAAACAAAAGAAAGGAAAAAGAAAAACTGTTTTTGGAGCTATTTTATATTGGCGGGAAATCACTGTCAGAGCAGTTTCTAAATTCAGGTGGGCGGTTTCTGAAGATGGGTCCCATTTGTACAGCTTTTGGTGATTCTCTCAATCCCTACTTTTACCCCCCAATCATCGGCGGGGACAACACCGCTCTCTTCTCTGTCGAACCACGTATTAAAATTTATTCGTGGCAACTAAATATTGGAGCGTGATAGCGCGTGATGTTCGAGAACGTAGAGAAACAAGTTTGTTAGGTAGAGGCAACAGATTTAGGTTGTAGGAAGGAGAAATGGGGCCCAGCGAAAACTGCGACCGTGCGCGCAAAAGTCCTCGAAGGGAAAAGAGAGAAGAGAGAGAGAGAGAAAAGGGATTTTAGTGATGCAGATGGGAAGGGACCCACGCGGTTTCGGTATTTGTCTGTTGCTTATTAACCTTTTTCTAGTTCTTCCAGCTTAGGTGGTCAAGCTCTAGCAGCAGTTGGCCCAAAAAAACAAAAAGCAAAAAAAAAAAAAAAACAAAATTCAATAATTACACTTTTAGCCTTTTCATATTTCAATTGATTAAAAAAATAATTCTTTTATGTAGCAGTTTTTGTTGAATTTAGAAACATAATTATCATTAGTTTTGAAGTAACGTCATTTAAGATAAGTGCAATTCATTTAGGAATCTAATCATGGAAATTGGCAAATGCAATTATCCTTTAAAATTTCATATGCTATGTATCATAAAAATAACATATTTGAATTTTTTTTTATCATTATTAATTTTCGTATTTGACATTCAATCAATGATTAAAAAAAAGGGGCAAAATTTTATTTGGGAGAAAGAATTGAAATTTATGGGTAACATTATCACATAATGCACAAATATATATATTTTTTCCCAAAATGAAACAAGGTTTCACTTCACACATATACGCATGAAATGAATATATGCTTAAGGGATTAGGATTCCAAACTATAATTTAAATCAATGATTTAATTACTAATATTAATTAACTTGTTATCTATAATGGGATCTCCACCTACAAGAGTTTTCTGATCATAGTCTCATGGATTCTCACATACAATTAACACTAATTAATTAATCCCCTAAAATTTTTCCCAAAGTAGCTGGGTTTTAATTCTCTTATATCATCAAATTTATCAACTATATATGGGTTGCCTATGAAAATTACCTATATATATATATATATATATATATATTAAAAACATATAATTATAGCATCATACAAGAGTGAGTCTATTTGCAGGTAAAGGTAGAGAATTTTTTTTTTCTATTTTTCTTCATTTGCATATTAAGAAAATGAATTATATTTGCATAGGAAACATTCTTTAACAAGGACCATGTAGTGTGTACCTAACTTTCTCTAAAAATACCAACAAGGGATCATAAAGTCTCTTCTTTTGTGGTGACATCTATGAAATATTTGCATTCCTTTTGCTCTTATATGATGTAATGTATCTTTCCCTCGCCTTATTGCTGAAAATTTTTCTTTACAAGCCACAAAATCTAAGACATTATTTCTATCAATTTTAGAAGCTTAAATGGAGAAGTATGTATGTTTGATGAACTTTGTCTTAGTGGGTACTTGATTTAAATGTTTAGATAGGCTAATAACTATTCCAATTTTCAACTACTCATTTAAAATATTGGTAACGTGAAGTCCTTGCAGCAACATTCTTATGCCAAAGATCTCTTAGACCTGTTTTGGATGAAACACTTTTCAAAATTATTTTTATTTTTTTAAGTTTTGAATTTTTTTTTTAAAAAATAACAGAAAAATAGATATTTTTTTCTTAAACTAACTTTTAGAAATATCTTAATATTCTAAAAGTAAGTTTGAGAAAAAAATATATAAAAATTATAAAATTATAAAATCTATTTTTTGACATCAAAAAGCAATTCCAAATATCTCATAATTATAGGCTCCATTTCTCCTGAAAATGTATTAATATTCCCCTTCCCTCACTTGATGTATTTTATAGTGATGAAAAAAAGTGTTTAATAAGATAAAAAAAAATTTCCTTATGTTAAAGTATATCATACTTGAAATTTCTTAATTACAAGAACACGTTTCTCTAAATTATTTATTTTACATTAATAAATTATTAATAATTATAAAAAAATAAATAAGTATTTAGATATTAAAAATAATGATTAAACAAACTATAATATTTTTTCTTATATAATAAATTAAAAAAATATACATATATAGATAAAAAGTTAATTATATTATACATATTAAAAAATGCAATAAAATAAATTATACCTAAAATGATTATTTAATATATAAACAACAGTATATAACAAACTTTCACTAAATACACAACATTTTTTTTTCCAAATCAATTACATCAATCATAAGCTACTATCAGCTATCAACATTTAACAGCTATCCATATGTTATTTATTGAACTGCTAAATAAAATTGATATTTATTTATTTTCAAAGTAGAAAAATTTATAATTGAATTAATGTGGATGTTTAATTTTTCTCATATTTCTTTTGTGAGCCCAGCTCACATTTTTGTTAAAACAAAAAAAAATTTGAGCGGTTGATTGTTGAACTATAACCCTGGCTCACAATAATCAATTGAGTGAAACTTAATAGTTAATTCAAAGACAACCAATTATACATATAATATAATAATTTAATTATCCGCTTTAAGATGGAACAATTAGGTCAACAAAGAATAAAAGAAATTTTTAGCAAAAATCAATTGTGGAAATGAACAGTAAAAAATTGTGTAATCTATCAATATTTCTCATTTTATTTTATTTTTATGCAATGTGGGATCAAAATGAGTAAATTGGAAGGTAGTTGGTCAGCCATGTGTGACCAAAGATTAGAAAATAGAGACTTGAAGAGCTATACAAGAATATTGAGGCCAACGGAAATCATGCCTTAAAACATGCATGGAATCCCAAGTCTAATGAAAAAGACAGCAAATCTTGAAATTTCCATCCATTTAGATTCATTGATTATAAAACACATTAAATTTATTTAAATTAATTAAATATATATAATTAACAGTTTAACACACAGTGCCTTTCTTCATAATCTTCATCTTTCCGCCATTTTATGATCTTATGTAACAGAGTTGGATATTTAGGTAAAACCATGGTTTTCAGGATTTTATATTAAAAAAATAAATAGACAATAAAGATATAAAATATAATATTATAGATATAAATATACATTCAATATTACAAATATTTATTCTAATTTAATAGTTCGTTCTCATAGAATTTAAAAAGAAATAATGAATGTAAGTATATTATAATTGTCTCTCAAACAATTAATTTTTAGTAGTCATTATGAGTGGGTGTTTGTGAGAAATTAAGTTGTATCCTTCAAACTCAAATTATTAAAAAAAAAAAACTATTCCATTTTTTGACCCTGAAAAAATACATTTTTAATCTATATTCGAACAAAAAATGTTATTATAAAAGAGAATTTAATTGAGGGTAAATTAATTATAATAAAAGTTTTGGGGTGAAATTAAAGTAAGATAATAAGGTTGAAAATAATATTAGAAAAAAATAAAAATTAATTTATGGACTAAATTATAAAGAGTGAAAAGTATGGGAGTCAAAGGGTAAATAAAATAAAATAAAAAAAAAGGGGTGGTAAAGAGGGAATTACGCAACCTACAGAAATCTAGTGTCATACAAAATAGAAGTGAACGGCCAAAATAAATCTTCTAGAAAAGTCAAAAAATGAAGGGGACCCACTTACCACCTTCACCATCAAATTATGAAAGGAAGAAAATTATTGTAGCAATATGAATTTTCTGGTAAAACTCAAAATGATTTTTTTTTTAAAACAAAACATAAAAAGTAGAAACTAAAAAAATTATATCTTTTATATTTAATGAAGTTGGTTAGAGAATGTCAAAAAGGTTTCTCAAATTCAAATGACATAAGACATATACGTATTTATCTTTAGCCATTTTGCTTCTTAATTTTAATTTTTTTTTTCAGTTTGCCTTATGAATTCTCTTTTTAGTATATATTGCCACCTTATAAGTTAAAAAAAGCTAACATACGACCATCTAATGCTGACATGGTAAGGAGAGTGTAATAAATCAAACTTATAGGTTGCATGAAATTGGATTTATTTTTGTTATATATATAAGTTTTATGAGAAAGAAAAAATATTATAAATAATTAGTACCCATGTAATGGCCCAAATACCGGGTTAGTCATAAACTGTAGTTTCCGAGATTGATCAGTATACCCGGGGGTCAAAAATACACCTGTGGGTGAAAAATATTTTATTTGATCATCGGAAAATATAGGTTGTGACTAGTCTGAGGGTAAAATTTGGAGTGAAAACAAAGTCAAATAAGCCCTCAAAAGTCAAAATTAAGAAAAAAAAAAAGACCCGGTTTGATTAAATAGTTAGTTGACCATACTTTGACCGGGCTATGAAAAATAGCAAACGACATCCAAAAATTTATTTTAAGATATGGATAGACTCTAAATAATATTTAGGATTATTTGACAGTGAAAAAGGAATTTTACGGTAATACCGAAAATTGAATTATCAGTCCGATTTAAGTGAGCTGGACAGAAAATGAACTCCGATTGAGTTGAAAATTTTTGTGTAGACATATAAAAATATTTTATGAATTATGAAATCAAATTTGGATGAAATTGAGCTTGAAAAGTGAGAAAAATAATTTATAGTGCATAATTGAGCCTAAATGGATTGGGCTTTGTTTGGCCCAAGCCCATCCAAAGTAACCCACTATAAAAGACCCATATTTACAGAATTCTCTAGACAGAATTCTGGTTAATCACCTTCTTCTTTCTTTCCCTTGTTTTGCCGTGCCATTCCTTCATTTCTTTTCTTCAAAATTTCTTCATTTTTTTTCAATTCTCACACCAAAATCAACCACCCAAAAATAATTTTAGCCTCTTTAATAGCTAATAGGAGTTTTTAATCTTCATTTGGGAGCCTAAAGTGGAAGGAAATTAAAGGAGGAAAGTTAGGATTCAAATTTGAGGTAAGCAAAATTTATGGTTTTAAATTAATTTAATGGTTCAAATAGGTAGTTTAAGACATGTAGATGATAAATATGAAGTTTATTTGAGTTTAGGAAGTAAATTAATGGTGGATTAATGAAGGAAAAAAATTGTCCATGGTAGGTTCAAGAGAAGGAGAAGGTTCTTCCAAGGGAAAGGAGAAGGAGAAGGAAGTTTAGGAAGGCCTAAACAAGCAATTAAGGTTAGTGATTCCTTAATCTAATTATTTCCATTAATTAAGTATAATTTAGGGTTATGGAAATTTAGAAAATTGTGTGTTTTGTATGTAATTGTTAAATTAATGCTTAAAACATAATTAATGGATTATGAAAAGTGAATTAGAATGATTAATTTCAATTAAAAAAATTGACTAGTGGAAATTGTAAAATATGACCTTATTATGTGAAAAATGAATATTAAGGAATAAATATATTTTAATGTAAAATTATGATATATATGGAATAATGAATGTATTAATTAGTGAAATGAATAATTAGAAATTGAAAGAAAAATTTTAATGATGCAAATTAAATATAGGCCGAAAAATGAAAGTGGAGAAATTAATATTTTCTTTGCTAATTAAATGAAAATTTAGTTATGAAATGCAATATAATATGATTTTAGGTGTGTATAAATTTATTGAAAATTTTTAGATTAAATATTGCATATTTTTCTATTTATGGATGATATTATGTATGAAATGAATAATAATGAATAAAAAGTATTTAGTGAGTTTATAACTTAATTGATTATCCATAATGAAATATTGATATATCAGAATGAAAAATTTTGGTAGTGATAAAATTGTTATAAAAGAATAAAATATTAAGTGATTAATAATGTAAAAATAATAAATTTTATGAATTTAATGGAAATGAAATTAAAGAAATAAAATAATGCCCTTAGTTATTTTCTAATGGTTAAATCTACCCAGGATATAATTGGCTAGCCATAGGGACATTATTACCGCGGTGCGGGTCATGGCGACTCGCTTATGTAGACCAATGATGGTCTACTACAGTGATAGTGATTCAATGAATATTATACAGTGCAGTGCTCAGGTGATCTTTCGGGATTACTCTTCAGTGTAGTGGACTTTTGAATCCACGTCCCATGTATCTGGTCCGAAGATTTTCTATCGGATTGAATCTAGGGGCAAATAAAAAAAAATGAAATGACAATTGTGAATGAAAAATGAGAAAAATGATTAAAATGAAAAAAATGATAAAAATGAAATAAGGGAAAAATATGAGAAAAATAATAAAAAGGACATAAGTGATAAATTTGGTAAATATGATAAAAGTGAATATTGTAACAAAAGAAAAAAGATGTAAAATTGAAAAAAATGAAAAATAAGTGAATATAAATATTAAATTGTGTAGAAAAAAAATAAATGAATAAAAAAAGAATAAAATGATAAATATTAGTGGCAAAAGTGAAAATAATATATAGTTAGTGGTATAATTGTAAATAAATAGAAATTTAAGAATTAAAGTGAAATTGAAGCTAATCAAATAAATAAATGAAATAAATAAATAAATAAATAAGAATGGATAATTAAAGTAAAAACAGACTAAATTGAAAGTTCAGAAAAAAAAATAATAATAAGAAATAAAAATATTATATAGTGAATTAAGAGTATGAAAAAAAATAATAATGTATTGATAAAAAGAATTATATATTAAAGAAAAATTGAATAGTATATTAAAATACTATTGTATGTATAGATGTATGAAAATATAGTTAGTGGAAATTTTTAGATTAGTAATCACCACTGAGCATATTAATGCTCAGCACGTAGTTATTTGACTGCGTGCAGGTAGTAGCAGGAAAGGCAGAAGCAAGCATACAACTTTTGGGAGCTGACAGAATATTGACATAATTGTAGGTTATAGTATAAAATGGCATGTATATATAAGTTTAGATATGGTGTTGTATGAATAAAATTATGTATATATTCTGATAAATGAATATTTGCGAATTATTATATGTGTAGAGAATTGTGGTTGAATGGAAATATATTACATTATGTGGATTGTTGTGCCCAATATTGGGCTGTGGATTGTTTGCTTTGCAGGTGGGTTAGTTAGTTTATAGCCGTTATGCTGCCGAAATTTTTGGAAAAATAAAAAGGAATAAAAAAAAAAATTTCGGCATACATCGGCTATAATCGTATTTACCCACGTAACGTATATATAGAACAAATGTTATAAGGGTGTTACAGTTTTAGTGGTATCAGAGCATGGTTTAGACGGTTCTAAGATCGGAGTTGGAAATAAGTGAATGAATTATATATATATACATGCCAATTGATGGATGAAATGTGTAATAAGTCTAACGTATGCTTGCTCCTTTCCTGTTTTATAGTGAATAATGGCATCCCAACAAGGTCAAGGTGATGGGGACGGTGAGAGTGAAGCGTCGGTTAGTGCTAGGCAAGCTGAAACCTCGCAACAGAATGTTACTCCACCAGTTGCACCACCTCCACCGCCACAGCCGGATTTTCTTCACCTCATGGCTGATTATATTCAACATAGAATGCAAGCTGAACAAGCTCAACAGCCACAGCCAGCGGCCCAAGTACAGCCTCCAGCTCCACCTAAAAAGAAGCCGATTTTGGAACAGTTGAAGAGATTGGGAGCTGAAGATTTCTATGGGCGTGATCCATTGACCTCTGTACAAGTTGAGGAATGGTTGTTCAAGATTAAGAGGTTATTTGAAATTACTCACAGCCCGCCTGAAGAGAAATTTGAAGGTACTGTGGCATTACTTCAGGGTCCTGCATTCATCTGGTGGGATTCAGTACGCAAGCATACCCCAGGTGAACAGTTGAATTGGGATTTCTTCTTGGCCCAGTTTGAAAAGAAATATATAGGGTCAGAGTATAAAGCAGAGATGCAAGATGCCTTTTGGAGACTCAGGCAAGGAAACAAGACAGTAGCAGAGTATGAGCGCGAGTTTGAGCGTCTCAGTGCCTACCTTGATGATTACCAGCTGACAGAAGAGAAGTTATGTCAGAGATTTGAGAGGGGTCTCCATAATAAGATCAGACAGATAGTGGGTGCACAGCAGCATCCAAATTTGCGTGCCTTGGTAGAAGCTGCAATTAAAGTGGAAAGTATTCAGACAGATGAGGTTAGCAGGCAAACTCGGTTTCAGCAGAAGAGGAAGTCGGGACAGTTCAGTGGTTCGAGTTCTCAGAGTAAGAAGTATAGGGGACCAGCTCCATCACAGAGTCGTACATCAGTTGTACCAGGGCGTGGACAAGGAAATATATTCCGTGGCAATGCCTCAGTCACTTCTGTGGGCAGTACACCTAGAGGCAGAGGGGCAGGTACAGTTCAGACTTGTAGCCATTGTGGTAGAGCTCACCCAGGAGAGTGCAGATATTTGACTGGCGCCTGTTTCAAGTGTGGTTCAAAAGATCATCAGGTCAGGGATTGTCCAGTGGCTCAAGCTTCTACAGCTATATCACCAGCACCTGGCATTGGATCCTTACCATCCAGAGGCCGAGGTAGGGGAGCAGCCCTTAACCCATCAGCATCTAGACCTTCTGCACAGCAGTCCCAGGGTCAGGGACGAGCTACAGGTCGTACATATGCAGTGAGAGCCAGAGAAGATGAGGATACTCCTGATGTGATAGTAGGTAAATTCATACTTATGACTGATTCTGTTTATGCACTTATTGATCCTGGTTCCACACATTCCTACATAAATACTGATGTTGCACGGGGGAAAGGGTTAAAAGATTCACAGTTAGACCAGGACATCCTAGTGAGCAATCCTTTAGGGAATAGTGTTGTGGTGAACAAGGTGTATAGGAATTGTCCCATTAGTGCACAAGGTTATGAATTCCTAGCTAATCTAATTGAACTCCCATTCCGCGAGTTTGATGTGATTTTAGGGATGGATTGGTTATCCACCCATCAAGCAACAGTAGATTGTAAACGGAAGAGAGTGACACTTAGACTCTCCGATGATCGAGAAATCACTATTGTGGGTGAAAGAACAGACTTTCTGTTAGATGTAATTTCAGCTACAGCTGCCAAGAGACTTATAAGAAAGGGGTGCATTGCTTATTTGTGTTATGCAATGGAAGCTAAAAAGGAAGATCTTAATATTTCAGATGTGCCTACAGTGAGAGATTATCCAGATGTCTTTCCCGATGAATTACCAGGCTTACCACCTGACAGGGAAGTCGAATTCACTATTGATGTAGCTCCAGGCACAACACCTATTTCGATTGCACCCTACAGGATGGCGCCTACAGAACTCAAGGAGTTGAAGATTCAGCTGCAGGAATTGCTTGATAAAGGCTTTATCAGACCCAGTATTTCACCTTGGGGGGCACCGGTACTCTTTGTAAAGAAGAAGGATGGATCTCTTAGATTATGCATTGACTACAGACAGTTGAATAAAGTGACAATCAAGAATAAGTATCCCCTTCCACGTATTGAAGACTTATTTGATCAATTGAAGGGAGCAGGTGTATTTTCAAAGATTGATCTACGATCGGGCTACCATCAGTTGAAAGTAAAAGAAGCAGATGTGCCCAAGACTGCCTTTCGCACAAGATATGGCCACTATGAGTTTTTAGTCATGCCATTTGGACTTACGAATGCCCCAGCAGCTTTCATGGATCTAATGAATAGGGTCTTTCATCCTTATCTAGACCAGTTCGTGGTGGTATTTATTGATGATATTCTAGTGTATTCGAAGACACTAGAAGAACATGACAAACACCTACGAACTGTCTTATGGATACTGAGAGAGAAGCAGCTGTATGCAAAATTCAGTAAGTGTGACTTCTGGTTGAATGAAGTATCATTCTTGGGTCATGTAATTTCAGCTGAAGGGATAAAGGTGGATCCAAATAAGATTGAAGCAATCTTACAGTGGAAAATACCTAAGACTGTTACAGAAGTCAGAAGTTTTTTAGGTTTGGCTGGGTATTATAGGAGATTTGTAAAGGGTTTTTCCACCATAGCAGCGCCGCTTACTCGACTGTTACAGAAGCACGTAAAGTTTGAATGGACAGATAAATGTCAAAGAAGCTTTGAGAAGCTTAAAAACATGTTGACAGAAGCCCCAGTGTTAACTCAACCAGAATCTGGCAAGGATTTTGTGATTTACAGTGATGCCTCCAAGAATGGGTTAGGTTGTGTATTGATGCAGGAAGGTAAGGTGATTGCATATGCTTCTCGACAACTCAAGACTCATGAGAAGAACTATCCTACTCACGATCTTGAGCTTGCAGCAATTGTTCTCGCCTTGAAGATTTGGAGACATTATCTTTATGGTGAGAAATGTTACATTTACACAGATCACAAAAGTCTGAAATATTTGCTCACACAGAAGGAACTTAATTTGAGGCAGAGACGATGGCTTGAATTGATAAAAGACTATGACTGCTTAATCGACTACCATCCAGGCAAGGCGAATGTAGTAGCTGATGCACTTAGTAGAAAATTTATGGCAGCCCTTCGAGTGATGAATGTCAGATTGGATATGGCACAAGATGGAGCAATAATAGCAGAAATGCAAGTGAAACCAGATTTTCTTCAGCAAGTGAAAGCGGCACAAAAGCTAGACGATCGCTTGATTGCCATAGTGAACAGAGTAAAAGAGGGCAATGAAGGTGGTTATTCTTTGGGTGAAGATGAAAGTCTTTATTTCAACCGGAGGTTATGTGTACCGGATCAAGATGAATTGAAGAAGAATATTCTCACAGAAGCTCATCATAGTAGCTATGTTATGCATCCTGGTGGTAACAAGATGTATCAGGACTTGAAAGTATACTATTGGTGGCCAGGAATGAAACGTGATGTGACAGAATTCGTGAGTAAATGTTGATATGCCAACAGGTGAAAGCTGAGCATCAAGTTCCATCTGGTTTACTTCAGCCCATTGCGATACCAGAGTGGAAATGGGATCGAGTGACCATGGATTTTGTGACGGGATTGCCTCTGACGGGAAAGAAGCATGATGCTATCTGGGTAGTCATTGATAGACTCACGAAATCAGCCCATTTCATACCAGTACGGAGGGACTATCCATTGACCAAGTTGGCAGAAATCTACATCAATGAGATAGTGAGACTCCATGGAGTACCATCCTCTATTATTTCAGACAGGGATCCCAGATTTACTTCCCAGTTCTGGAAAAAGTTGCAGGAAGCATTGGGGACAAAACTTCATTTCAGTACAGCTTTTCATCCTCAGACTGATGGGCAATCAGAGCGTGTAATTCAGATACTTGAGGATATGTTGCGATGTTGCGTCCTCGAGTTTGAAAGTAGTTGGGAAAAGTATTTGCCATTAGCAGAGTTTGCTTACAATAACAGCTATCAGTCCAGCATCAAAATGGCGCCGTATGAAGCACTGTATGGGAGAAAATGTAGAACTCCTTTATGTTGGACAGAATTGAGTGAAAAGAAGCTAATGGGGACTGATTTGGTTCGAGAAACCGAAGAGAAGGTACGGGTGATCAAGGACAGATTGAAAGAAGCCATGGACCGACAGAAGTCATATGCAGATGTAAGAAGAAAAGATATAGAGTTCCAGGTCGGAGATCGAGTGTTTTTAAAAGTATCACCCTGGAAGAAAGTTATGAGATTTGGCAAGAAGGGCAAACTAAGTCCGAGATTTTTAGGCCCTTATGAGATTATACAGCGAGTGGGACCCGTAGCCTATCGATTGAAGCTGCCTCAAGAGTTGGAAAAGATTCATGATGTGTTCCACGTGTCAATGCTACGGAGGTATAGATCAGACCCAAGTCATGTGATTAAGCCAGAAGAGATTCAAATACAGGCTGATATGACTTATGAGGAGGAACCATTAAAGATTCTAGCCAAAGAGGTTAAACAGCTCAGGAACAAGCAAATTCCACTAGTGAAGGTGTTATGGAGTCACCACAATGTGGAAGAAGCCATGTGGGAGCCAGAAGCTGCAATGAGGCAACAATATCCGCAGTTGTTTAATACAGGTAAAATTTCGAGGACGAAATTTTTATTAGTAGGGGAGAATTGTAATGGCCCAAATACCGGGTTAGTCATAAACTGTAGTTTCCGAGATTGATCAGTATACCCGGGGGTCAAAAATACACCTGTGGGTGAAAAATATTTTATTTGATCATCGGAAAATATAGGTTGTGACTAGTCTGAGGGTAAAATTTGGAGTGAAAACAAAGTCAAATAAGCCCTCAAAAGTCAAAATTAAGAAAAAAAAAGACCCGATTTGATTAAATAGTTAGTTGACCATACTTTGACCGGGCTATGAAAAATAGCAAACGACATCCAAAAATTTATTTTAAGATATGGATAGACTCTAAATAATATTTAGGATTATTTGACAGTGAAAAAGGAATTTTACGGTAATACCGAAAATTGAATTATCAGTCCGATTTAAGTGAGCTGGACAGAAAATGAACTCCGATTGAGTTGAAAATTTTTGTGTAGACATATAAAAATATTTTATGAATTATGAAATCAAATTTGGATGAAATTGAGCTTGAAAAGTGAGAAAAATAATTTATAGTGCATAATTGAGCCTAAATGGATTGGGCTTTGTTTGGCCCAAGCCCATCCAAAGTAACCCACTATAAAAGACCCATATTTACAGAATTCTCTAGACAGAATTCTGGTTAATCACCTTCTTCTTTCTTTCCCTTGTTTTGCCGTGCCATTCCTTCATTTCTTTTCTTCAAAATTTCTTCATTTTTTTTCAATTCTCACACCAAAATCAACCACCCAAAAATAATTTTAGCCTCTTTAATAGCTAATAGGAGTTTTTAATCTTCATTTGGGAGCCTAAAGTGGAAGGAAATTAAAGGAGGAAAGTTAGGATTCAAATTTGAGGTAAGCAAAATTTATGGTTTTAAATTAATTTAATGGTTCAAATAGGTAGTTTAAGACATGTAGATGATAAATATGAAGTTTATTTGAGTTTAGGAAGTAAATTAATGGTGGATTAATGAAGGAAAAAAATTGTCCATGGTAGGTTCAAGAGAAGGAGAAGGTTCTTCCAAGGGAAAGGAGAAGGAGAAGGAAGTTTAGGAAGGCCTAAACAAGCAATTAAGGTTAGTGATTCCTTAATCTAATTATTTCCATTAATTAAGTATAATTTAGGGTTATGGAAATTTAGAAAATTGTGTGTTTTGTATGTAATTGTTAAATTAATGCTTAAAACATAATTAATGGATTATGAAAAGTGAATTAGAATGATTAATTTCAATTAAAAAAATTGACTAGTGGAAATTGTAAAATATGACCTTATTATGTGAAAAATGAATATTAAGGAATAAATATATTTTAATGTAAAATTATGATATATATGGAATAATGAATGTATTAATTAGTGAAATGAATAATTAGAAATTGAAAGAAAAATTTTAATGATGCAAATTAAATATAGGCCGAAAAATGAAAGTGGAGAAATTAATATTTTCTTTGCTAATTAAATGAAAATTTAGTTATGAAATGCAATATAATATGATTTTAGGTGTGTATAAATTTATTGAAAATTTTTAGATTAAATATTGCATATTTTTCTATTTATGGATGATATTATGTATGAAATGAATAATAATGAATAAAAAGTATTTAGTGAGTTTATAACTTAATTGATTATCCATAATGAAATATTGATATATCAGAATGAAAAATTTTGGTAGTGATAAAATTGTTATAAAAGAATAAAATATTAAGTGATTAATAATGTAAAAATAATAAATTTTATGAATTTAATGGAAATGAAATTAAAGAAATAAAATAATGCCCTTAGTTATTTTCTGATGGTTAAATCTACCCAGGATATAATTGGCTAGCCATAGGGACATTATTACCGCGGTGCGGGTCATGGCGACTCGCTTATGTAGACCAATGATGGTCTACTACAGTGATAGTGATTCAATGAATATTATACAGTGCAGTGCTCAGGTGATCTTTCGGGATTACTCTTCAGTGTAGTGGACTTTTGAATCCACGTCCCATGTATCTGGTCCGAAGATTTTCTATCGGATTGAATCTAGGGGCAAATAAAAAAAAATGAAATGACAATTGTGAATGAAAAATGAGAAAAATGATTAAAATGAAAAAAATGATAAAAATGAAATAAGGGAAAAATATGAGAAAAATAATAAAAAGGACATAAGTGATAAATTTGGTAAATATGATAAAAGTGAATATTGTAACAAAAGAAAAAAGATGTAAAATTGAAAAAAATGAAAAATAAGTGAATATAAATATTAAATTGTGTAGAAAAAAAATAAATGAATAAAAAAAGAATAAAATGATAAATATTAGTGGCAAAAGTGAAAATAATATATAGTTAGTGGTATAATTGTAAATAAATAGAAATTTAAGAATTAAAGTGAAATTGAAGCTAATCAAATAAATAAATGAAATAAATAAATAAATAAATAAGAATGGATAATTAAAGTAAAAACAGACTAAATTGAAAGTTCAGAAAAAAAAATAATAATAAGAAATAAAAATATTATATAGTGAATTAAGAGTATGAAAAAAAAATAATAATGTATTGATAAAAAGAATTATATATTAAAGAAAAATTGAATAGTATATTAAAATACTATTGTATGTATAGATGTATGAAAATATAGTTAGTGGAAATTTTTAGATTAGTAATCACCACTGAGCATATTAATGCTCAGCACGTAGTTATTTGACTGCGTGCAGGTAGTAGCAGGAAAGACAGAAGCAAGCATACAACTTTTGGGAGCTGACAGAATATTGACATAATTGTAGGTTATAGTATAAAATGGCATGTATATATAAGTTTAGATATGGTGTTGTATGAATAAAATTATGTATATATTCTGATAAATGAATATTTGCGAATTATTATATGTGTAGAGAATTGTGGTTGAATGGAAATATATTACATTATGTGGATTGTTGTGCCCAATATTGGGCTGTGGATTGTTTGCTTTGCAGGTGGGTTAGTTAGTTTATAGCCGTTATGCTGCCGAAATTTTTGGAAAAATAAAAAGGAATAAAAAAAAAAATTTCGGCATACATCGGCTATAATCGTATTTACCCACGTAACGTATATATAGAACAAATGTTATAAGGGTGTTACAACCCAATTATCTTTAGAAAACAAAATTTGCCTTCTTTCTCCTGCCTCTTTTTTTTTTTTTTTTTAATGAACAAAATGTGTTAGAATCCTCCTCATTCAGTGGTTTTCCCACAATCAAACTCTAGCCCCAACCTCAAAACGTTGAACACAAAGGCCATACCTTTTGTAGAATTAAGGAAAATAATTCTAGATATTGTAGTTCTATCATCTTCTCCACCAAATATTGAACAACTCGTACCCAAATCCAACTCGGGTTCATGCAGAAACTTTCTTCTATCAGCAACCCATGCCAAATCGGGTATCAAGTGTTAGTTTTTTAACAGCTGTCACGGCTATCCCTCAAATCCATCTCCTCTCCCACATTCGCACCCGATGAACTTGTTGAGGGATATGCGCGCAGCTCTAGTAATCCTGACATCGTTGTCATGATATCGGCGAGAAGAGCAGTCGTCTGTCCCATGGCAGAAGAAATGCGCCGACTGCTTTAAGATCATAACGATGACTGCAGGGACGGAGCAAAGAAAACAAAGTGTTGAGTTGTGTTTAAATATGTTTAGGTTTTTATCATATGCAACTGTTACATTTGATAATCCACATGTATCACAATTTTTCAGTTATAATATAGATTGCAGACATGTTATTATTTGATTGGTCCTTGGAACCACGTTAGTGCGCATTTATTGCACGCTTCTATGTTTTCTGCAATTCTTTTCTTTATTGTGGTCCTATGTTAGCTTTTTTTAATTATAAGGTAGTAATATAGAAAAAAAAAATTTAAGGGCAAATTGGATAAAAAATTTAAAGAGCAATATAGCGAAACTGAATAAATATAAGAGGTCCTATATATTTTATACCAATTCAAATAGTAAGATGAGTCCATAACTGTCCAAATCTGATTATATATATATATATATATTTGAATTCATTTAAAATTATAATATTAATGTTTTTATTCATTTTAAATTCAATTAATATTATTTGATTAATATTCAAAATCTAAATAATTACATGTTTATCATTAAAAAATTTTAAAAAATAAATTCAAACTAATTAAATAATTAAAAATCTAAAAATATATAAATAATATACCATAAATCACTATAAAATTAAATAAAATCTAATTCAATACATTCAAATTAAAATAATTTATCAAATTATTTAAAAATAACCAATAAAATTAAATATTATTCATTATGAGAAAAAAATTATATTTCAAATTTAAAATAGAATAAATTGTATAATATATATATATATATATATATATATATATATATATATAGGATTAATCAGGTAGCAATACCCGAAAATCTCTAACTGTATCTTACCCAAATTCGTAACAGATTTAAATATTGTTATCCAAAACTCTAATAGCATTACCCATTAAAATTTAAACGAATTCAAATAAATCCGAATACTTGTAAAATCCGTACCTGCTACTATCCCTACTCCTTCTAGCTCCCCCCAAAAAAGAAGGAAATACATCCTAACCTTTCTCGTTCCTTTTCTTTTTTCTCCTTTTCTTTGTGATGGTGATTGTGATAATCTACCTTCCTCCAAATCCAATTTTTTTTTCTTTTTGAGGTTTTACCGTCATGATTTACTTTAATTCGATTCTAAACTATTCAAAACCGAAATCAAATCAAACAGAATTTGAATAGTTGTAACTCACCCGTCACGCAATTTTATATCATCAATTCAAAGTGTTTAAGAGTAATAAAATAAGCAAATTTAGATGTTTATATAATTTTTTTTAAATTAAATCATTAACATTATTAGGAGGATCTATAATATATTAAGCCAAACAAAAATAAATAAAATAAAATTAAGACATATATCTAACCCATGCTCAAATGAGCGGGAACTAATTATTTAACAACATTGACAAAAATGGCACCTCTCTCTCTCTCTCTCTCTCGATCTCTCGACAAGATTAGCGGATGATTCTTTAGTTTTGTCGGTAGATCTTTTGTTATAATGTTTTAGAATGGTTGTATTCTTGGTGGTTTATTTTATTATTTTTGTAAAGGATACTGGTGAATATTCGAATTCGAAATTTTACTAATTAAAGCAATAATATTATTTAATAAAGTTGCATCAATCTAGCTTTATGCTTTGTTTTTATTGTCCTTGTTTGTTTATTTTCACTCATGTTATATCATTATAAATTATTGTCACTCGACCCTAATTTATCCTTCAGAATTTAGAGTTGTTTAAAATCAGTACAGTTCTGTACAATATTAATTAATCAGATGCAGTTTTCTTTTGCTTTTTTACTACTAAATTTTGATATTCTATTAGTATTGCTACCCTATCTAATCACTAAATAAAAAACAACCCATTTACACTTTCATAAATATAATATGTGCAAATACTTCTGTTTGTTATTATATTTTATTTTTCATTATAAATATTATGTAGCTATAAATTCATTCATAATATTATCTTATTTAATTTTATAATACCATCTAATTTGTCTTCATATAAAATCAATATTAAAAAAAATAATATATTTTTTATGCAGAGAAAACATATTCTTCCTTTTGACATTGAAAAGATCCTTCACAATTTATGATTTTTAATAATTGGACAATGTAAACAATTCATATGTGGAGATCAAATAATGAAGTTAGAGATATTTTTAGTAAAATTTAAATTTTGCCCTACCTATGGCTTACATGAACACTCTATCACACAAATACAATCTCAACATTAATAAATTATATTTTTAGAATCTTAGATTGCATTTTTATATTCGTGTTGGTTTGGAGTTCAAATTTCCAATGATATATTATTTGATTTTGATGGAAGAAGGTGATAATCAGAAGTAAGCATGGAAGCCTAACTCAACTTCAACCTAATAATATACAAAGGGATCTTTGGCCCATTCAATTTTTTTCTTTTTCTTTTAATTTGCTGCTAAAAGAAGTTTGTATCCCTATTCAACCTATCCCTGTAATTAATCCAATAATTAGGTAACTAGTTCTATTCAGGATTTGTTTTTCTTTAAATCTTTCTTTTTTTTTTTTTTGGGCAATTAGATAATAAGTAGAGGCGAGCATTGGGTTAACCAGAACGGAATAGAACATAATGTCTAAAGAGAATAGAATCAAACCAAAGACGTGAAATTTCTAATTCAATTCTATCCAGACAAAAAATTAAATAAATAAAGGATTTCAGCTAATCAACCAATCCAAACCAAACCAAATTACACTGTTAATTCCAGAAAAATAAAACAGGACTAACTAGGATTATTTCATTTCAATTTTCGGTTAATCATGTCTAATAATCACCGCCTATGATAATCTTACTCTTGAATTCAATGAAAACAGAATAATCAGCTACCTTCCATCATGATTCAGTTAAAGGCAGACTAGTAATCAGCCAGCATAGCAACAAATTGACCTGCATGAATGCGCTGTGGCTAACTTAGTCTGTTTAAACACCAGTTGTGTAGAATGAAACTTAAATTGCCAACATAGGCTTATGGCCACACTTTTATACGCTCAATATAACATTGATAATTGCATCTGGCGCCAGAAAAAAACAAGAAGGAAACACCTAAAGAACTCAGTTGTTTTCGCATTTACATTTTCTTCCCGAGTTCTCAGGCAGCTGAAAAGTGAAAACCCTAATGCTTTTTCCATGATAATTTTGCAGCCAATTTTGTCTCCTTTTAATTTAAATACATCTTCAAAAACTGCTACGGGCAATGTAGCTTCCCTATCTGAAGAAAGAAGAGCACCAAAATCGAAAGTTTGGTCTCTTAAGAGTGTAGATCAGCATGGTATCAGCAATGTCCCATTTAACCCTGCATGGTAAAAGGAAAAACGCACAAATTAAAAGCAAAATTTCACAATATTAAGTTAAAATATATAAATTTCTTTCTATCAAGATCTAATTATAATCTGTTAACTAAAGAAAAATTATGATTAGGCCTAGTATCATTTCAAACCCCACCTCAAATAGGTGTCTAAAACTTTTACTTGACCTCATTCTATTATTCATTCATATCATGCCTCACCATTTCAGCTTTGACCCCCAAATCGAATTTGTTAGTTCATCCAATGTTTTCAGATGCAACCCGGTCTTCAGACCAGCAAGATAAATGGTCACGGATCAACGGTTCCAGCAGAGTCAAACCAGGGTTGAATTGATTTTTAATAAAATAAATGTTAAATATAGCATAATCTAGGTTTATAAAAAAAATACAATTTTCATATAATAGTACTTTATAAGAAAAGAAACGATCAAAAAGAAAGTTTTGAATAGCATAGATTTATTCTTACTCATTGGAATAATGGTAGACATACCCTACTGATAAATAATTTAATATTCCTCAGGTTTTATAATAGGGAAGAAATATTTAAGAATTAAATTAACATTTTTAATAAAAAATTTTAATTCTGTAGATACATATTATTACATAAATATTTACATTGAGAATAAAAATTTGTAGTTTTTCTAGCGCAGCAGAAGACACCTCTGGAGAATAGTAGGAAGACTTAAGTTCAGGTCCCAACAGCAAAAACCTTAATTCATTTAAGAGGTGATGGAGCAGCTATTAAGAGTGCCACATCAACCCAAACCAAATAGCAAAATGCAATTGAACTGTGATTGGGTGGAATGGTTCTTACCTAAAAACTAAAAAAAGGGTTTAATAGTGGACCGGACTGGGCCAATGACTGTTTCCCTGGTTTACCTCTCTCACCAGCTGGTTCAGACTGGGTTTAGCAACCATGGTTTTGTCTCTGCTTAAATAGATCTTGCTCTTGTACCACTTAGGCGTAGCTACATATCAATCACACTATCTTAAAACACTTTCTTAGAGGGTAGGTAGCAGTTCAGGCATCATCTAATAATTCATCGAAACATGGTAAAAAATTTTATAATTTCCAGCTCAGCTCGATTAAGGATATACCTGTCTCCTTCGGGTTTGCACAATGTACCATGACCGGGCCATGACATAGCATGGCAATAGGAAGCCAACAAATCGAAGTACAGAAATCTGAAACTAAATTCAAACATTTAAATTTAGTATTATATGCAGAGGCCCAAGTTTAATGCTAATATACTTGGTTTTGTTGTAGAAAGATTACGTATTGAGTGCAGACAGCGCATATATCCAGGTGTATAAGCAAAAGAAGTTACATTATAGAGAGATGATGACTCCTGCACCATCACAGCATCTCTTGTAACCAACAGAGCTTGGGAAAGAAGTAAAAGTGCCAGCAACTGCACGTCACAGACCAGCATTAGTTTTCATGGAAGAAAATTGATTGTTCAATAAAGAATTCATGATAGTTGCTTACAACTAAAGCAACAGCTCGAAGACAAGTGATGCTGCTTGTATTGGTAACAGCGAAGTCCTCATACTCTGATTGAAGTAACTGACGCTCGGCAGCTGCTAGAGCTAGGAGATGAGAATCTCGCAGGTCAATGTGTTGGCCCCAAGCATGCCTGATTAGAAAATGGGGAAGAACATCAGAAAGTTTGACAGTTTTAATCCTATGCACACAACATACTTTAAGAAGAAAACAAAGTAAGAGGAGCAACAGTAGAAATCTACAGAAAGTCTAAGCATTTTACACAATGAGCTATAACCAAAGCCAGGCTCAATTACAAGTTGGACTAAAATACATCCTTTCAGCGTCAGCAAAATGCCAAAAGCACACTCCCTGCTGCTTTTTCATCTATCACAAGGAGCTTCTAGTTGAGAAGAGAACGTCATGTATATCATATCATATGGCATATTGCCCGCATTTACATGGCTTGAGCATTGTCAGAAGCACCTGTTTTTGCTGGCTGATCCATGTCAGATGTGCATGCAATTATCAATTCCAAAATTGAAAAACCATTTTCAAATTATAAAAGGTAGGTAACTGATATTAACTGTTGATGCTTCTGTTGCCAGGGAAGGTGCAGCAAGGCTATCATAATCCTTTTCATGTTATATATATATATATATATATGATTACAATATCTTGATCAATCATTAATGCACTATCATGATATGATTTTATTGACTTAGTTAAAAGATAGTGCAATAAACTAATATCTTCTTTTTTTTTTCTAATTTCTGGAGTGATTTTACTCCTAAACATAATTCTACAGTTTTAAGACAATGGCTTTTTTAGTTTGGTGATATTGACTTTGCTTGTTTTTTTATTTTTTTAACATTCTAATTAGTAAGAAAATTAGATTGAGAGTAAAGTAATTAATTCAAGTATTCACTTGAATCAGTTCAACATTCAGAGAATCAAATCAATTGATTATATGTTATATAAAAACCAAATTAATGGTTGAGCTGTGGACAGGCGGTGCAGCAAATTAGAGACAAATATGGAACTCTTAATTTGATAATACATAATTAATTTAAGTAAACCAAATATTGAAAACAACCATATTTTGGTCCTTAAATTTTAAGGAATTTCTGTAATTATATTCCTCAAACGAAAATTTGTCCAGTTCTCTCTTCATTATCAATTTATACAGTTAAAATCTCATCCAACTTGTCAAAGTAACCACACATCAATGAAACTCAGTCCTTTCGGAAAAAATAAGAAAATAATAAATTAAACTCATAGTCAGCATGGTTCAGGTTCATCCCATTTAGCAGGAGACTACTCTGAGCATGGACACACCCTTGGACCTGATACCTAGCCACAGATGTTAATGATATCAAAGCCGCTGTCTGATTTTTGATAAAAATAGAAGGATTGGCCAAAATTTTAAATATGCAGCAAAACTGAGAGCATTTTCCTTTTTGTTTGCCTTCGGTAAGGCTCATGGCTGATCCATACTTCATAGCCAACCATCTAGCTCATTCATTAAACTAAATTTAATATGTTACTACCATTTCACCTTGCAAGAATACACAGAATTGCATAGGTAAAATCCCTGTCTGCTTCCACAGGCATGGGATTTGCAGTAACTTGGCAAGTAAAACATAATTTCACTAAGCATGCTAAGAAATTATGAACTGCCCTAGTGGAGAATTTGAAGGACAGCAAAGAATTTTTTATTTTAATTATAATGTAGGGGCACATTGCAGCTTTTGAAAAGGAGTTTTTTTTAATATAATTTATTTTAGACATATATAGAGTATTTTCACCACAAAACATGTTATCAAATATGATACAAGCCTAGTACTCGGCTATTTCTTGTTCTCTATCTCTAGCAAATACAAAAGAAACTTAAAAAAAAAAATCACCTGATATCAATCGCCATAACATCAGAATTGCTTAGGACTGGTGGTACAGAATAATTTGGTGAGAAGACCTGACAGACAGAAAACACATACATTACATAACAATGACTTTTTTTCCTACCCCAGACAGCAAGATCCTTGCCTGGTTGCAGATTTCACAGGTGATATCACCCTTTTTGTTGCACCATCTTTGAATGCACTTCCTATGAGCAAACTACATACAAGGACTGAGAAAATATCAGCAATTAATTTATGATAGCATAATTCTTGCTTTATGATCGTAACAGGTAAACTCAAAAAATTGGCAGCAAAGATTGCAATAAATAGCTATAACAAAGAAATAATCTAAATCCCATATACAGGTTTGAGCTGGAGCAGACCATCATAAATGCTGAAAGAATGATTAGCACAAGCAGAGCAAGAAAGGGTAAGAGATTCAGAGCAGAACCAGCACCCATAAACATGGTATAAATAATATGGTCCCGCCATTAAAAAAATTCAACCCCAATCATTCTGTCAACAATACATTCATTTCAATGAGAATCAGATGATCTTCAATAATGAAAATGTATAATTTCCTTGTTCAAGCAATCGAATTAGTAGCCCACATTAATATTTTATCATTTAATAGTATCAAGTTCAATATTTACAAATATAAAAACTCAATGAGTTCACCTAATTGAAGCAATTTCTTTTTATCCTTTGTTTTCTAATCTCTTGTCAAATGAACGTCTGACCCTACAAATTTTTTTATTGCCACTTCTTTCCTTTGTTTTTCATTCTTAACCCAGAGGTTAGAATATTACACTACCACATGTATAACACGTCAAATACTCAAATACTCAAAATATTTAACAAAAGCATTCACAAGGCAATAAATGAATACACCCACCAGCAAATAAATATCCAGTAAAAAAACAATTGAATATACTAAAAAGAACAGCAACGGCAGTAATAATTATAAAAAAATAAGTATTCCTCCTCTGAAACACCCAAACCTGCCTACACCATGCGAAAAAACAAAAGTTCAAAATTGAAAATCTCATTATCATAAAATTCATTAAGGTTGTTAAAGCCTTGAGAGTCGCCAATATTTGATTGTGGATACTAAGAGACAAAACCCTTCTATTTCATGGATTTCGTCATGTGAACCGATGTTTAATTAGGAGAAACAATCAAATGTAATACCATAACCACATAAGAGAATCAACTAATCCCAAATGTAACAAAGTAGCATGCTAAAGAAGGAAACAGTTTTTTCTTTTTAAAAAAAAAAAATTCACATAAATAAAAGGTTAAAGAAGATGGAGAAGAAATGGGCTGTCATCAAAACTCATATAATAAAGAAGAAAAACATAGAAAACTAGAATCAACAAAAATCAAAGCTGAAAGAAGGGGAAAACTCAAAACCCAGAAGAGAGAAAACCTTGAGGGTGCCATTGCAAGCACAAGGAGCCTCCATTGAATGGGCATCATCTTCTTCTTGGCAAATTCTGCATTCCACCATCTCCCTCACCATCTTCAAAGACGAACACCCTTCTCCATTGCCTTTCACATCAACAACACTCTCATTCTTAACTGCTGCTTCGATATTTCTTTCAATTTCTCTTTCTCCATTGAAAGACTCGAAACAAGCTGAAGCTATGATTCTGTCAACACACACCATGAAATCGTCTACCATTTTTTTTTTCTCTGTCTACTGTGCACTCGAAAATAAATAGAAATTTTGTAGTTTATCTGTCTAGTGATCAGCTTCTCGGCTCTGGTGAAGTGGGAGACAGGAGAGGGACAGCAGAAAAGAGAGTGAGTGGAGAGAGTGGGGCTTGGAAAGTGGAGCTGTAGTGCGGGTGGCGGAATTTACGAACTGGACCTATTATGCTTTTCGCAGACGAAATTACCCTTCATACCACACTGTTATTACGATTTTCCTACACAGTGACAGGCGACAGGAATGTCTAATTTAAAACAGCCATTTTTTTCTAGGCGTGAGGCCATTTTCTGACACATTGTCTGCGTACTTACATTTTTTTTTTAGATATTTTCTTTATAATCGATTGATATCATTAAAATGTGAATTAATTATAAAATAAAAATTCAAAAAAAGAATATTAATAGCATTTCTTAATTTAGAAAATATAAAATAAAAGAAAATAATAATGTAGTTAAAATTCAATTTGCATTAATCTTTTCGTAATTGTATTATATTTCCACTAATTTGAATAAATCAACTTCAAAGTATATTCAATTCGGGAAAAGAAAGAAAAAACAAATGCATAAGAAAAGTTGTAAGAAAGAATAATTTCGTTTTAAAGAGAATTAAATTGGTTTTTGAAATTGCTTCTATGTGCTTTTAATGAAATTTGATTAGGTAGTATTTAAAGGGTGATTAACAAAATTTAATTTTGGACTAATTCTAAAGTGCATCTATTTTCTCAAAATACTCTCAAATATTTATTTTTTAATTGATTAGTGAGTGGAGAAAAAAATATATCTTTTAAAATTTATTTTCCATCACAAATTAATAAAAAATAAGTATTAAAAAGTGTTGAAAAATAAATAGCCCGGAGTTGCATTAAAATCTTCACAAATTGCGAATTTTTTTTCTAATGGCTCTATTAACTTTTGAGAGAAGACTCAAGAATAGATTTGAGATTTTTTCTAATGAATTAAACCTTTTTATTTATAATAGTGGAAAAGATAATATTAGATAAATCATATATCCCTAAAAATTAATGAATTAAAATAAAATTAATATATGATATTATTTTTTTCTAAATTAACACTGAGAATATAAATTATTAATTATAATTTTTGGTATCATTTTACCCTACGGTCCGTTAGATAAATCAACAAAGCAACTACAAAATTAAGAGGTATTCTAGAGTGCATTTAATTTATAGATAAACTTTAAACTTTAAAATTATTAGATAACTTAATTTTAATCTTGACCGTTGAATAAATTTATCAATTACTTGTTGAAATTGTAAATAAGTTTTAATAATTTAATCTATAACTTATTTAATAAATTATATCTTATTTAATTTGATAATTATAATCGTTTTATTTTATATCATTAACTAACTATTTACAAATGAAAAATATAAATAAAAAAAATTATAAAATTAAAAGGTCTTCTATAGTAAAATATTTTTTAAATGCGATTTTCACTAAAGTTATCCATATTATTCAATATATATATATATATATATATATATATATATTATTTTTATTTTAAAATACGATAATTTTTTTAAATAAATAATTTTAAAATAATTTGATTTCTATCAATTTTTTAAGAAATAATTATATAGTGTAATTTAGTTTTTTAAAATTATTTTATACTTTGATTTTAAAAATAAAAAATATATTAAAAATTAATTAATTAATTCTATTGTTTATTAAATTAATAGTTATAAATTTTAACATTATATTATATGAAAAAAATTTCTCCATCAATAAAAGAATAAAATGTTAGAGAGAGGTCCATATTTTTAATGATTAATTTTCTAAAGATTAAATAAAGAAAATAACGTACTCATTATCTTGTGAAATCTAATTTTTTTTAGGTTTTAAAATAAAATTTATATAATGAATTAATTTATAAACTCAAATGAATGAAATAATATTTATTACCATTATATTATGAAATCTGATTTTTTTAGATTTTAAAATAAAATTTATATAATGAATTAATTTGTAAGCCAAAAGGAAGGATATTTATTATGTTATGAAAATCTGAATTTTTTAGCTTTTAAAATAAAATTTATATATGAATTAATTTGTAAATAAAAAATAATAAGTCACTTATTTAAATGAAAATTATACAATTTAAACATTAAATCCTAAATATAAGGTTAAATCATAAATATGATATTTAATTTCATTTGTTATAAGTTCACTTCTATTAATTAATAATTACATGTTTGAAAAATGCTAGCAACACTCTTTTTTAACACTCTCTTATCTATTGATCCATTATTTTCAATAAAAAAATATGTAATCTATTTTTTAGATAAAATTAAATATGATTTTATTTCCTTTCTCGCTATAATGACTAAAATATTAATTTTTATTTTTTTATTTATTATTTTCTATTACTCCTTTCTCATATCTTTAATCACTTTTTATTTTTTTTACACTTATTTATTAAAATTTTAAAAACTAAGAAAAATAAATTGTATTTTTAATTGATTTTTGAGCAAATGATATTTTATGCAGTAATCTTACACTTACTATCTATTTGATATTACAAATAATAATTTTAATTTTAAAAAAATTAAGTCAAAATGAATTCATAGATTATATATGAAAATGCAAAATACTTTTTTATAGTTTTTATATTGAAACTTATGTAACACAATTTTTCTGAAAAAATAGTATGCATGAAAAATAATTCCAAAGCCAATAAAAAAGAAAATAAAAAAAAACTAAAATTATAAAGAGAAATAAAACAAAATATATAGAAAAAATAAAAAAATTTAAGTAATGAAAAATTTAAAACAAAGAAAAAATCATGAAAAGAAACGAATCAAAATATATAAGAAAATAAAATAATTTGAATAATAAAAAATCTAAAACGAAGAGAAAATTGATTATATTTTATATTATATTTTTTGCGGTATTTTATTTGATTAAAAACAAATTAATATTTTCTTAATTATCAAAAAAATTTACTTTATTATTTATTCTATTTATATTCTATTGATATTTTTAAAATAATTTTTGTTCTTAGTATAAAATCAATCCAAAAATTTAACATAATTTTTTCTATATATTTTTTAAATTTTAATAAAAAAGTTAAAAAAAGAATGAAAAGTAGTGTAAAATATAAGTAAAAGAAAAGAAGAAAAAGAATGATAGATAAAAAAAATTAGATTATAATGTTTTAGTCATTATTATAAGAGAGAAAAAAATTATATTTAATTTTATCTAAAAAAATATTTCATGTTTTTTTATTGAAAATAGTGAACCAATAGAAAAGATAGTGTTAAAATATTATAATATTTTAGTCATTATTATGAGAGAAAAAATTATTATATTTAATTTTACCTAAAAAATATTATATTTTTTTTGTAAATAGTGGACCAATAGAGAAAAAAATATTAAAAGAAAGTGTTACTAACATTTTTCATTCATATTTTTAAATAAAATAACAATTTAGATAACAAATTAATTTTTATCTATTTATTATTTATAATAGAAACTCAAAAGACAATTTTATAAATAAAAAAGATACTAGGATTAGTTGACTATTCTTAACATTTTTTACAGCTCAGTAGTTGTATCTTCCTTCCCATGTGTCAATCCCTCAAATGTCTATTGCTTTTGCTCCATGTTAAGCAAATCCAGCATTTTCTATTCCAATTTTTAAATGTATTAAAGTTTCTTTATGATATTTAGTTGTAAAATAAAATTAAAAAAAAAAAAACGTAAAGTGCAAAAAGTGAAAAATTATATTTTAGGATAATAATGGCATATTATGATTATAATTATTATTATTGGAAAAATTGATGTTGATTCTGATTTCAAATCCATAATGATTCAAACAGCCCATAAAAAAAATCAGATTTTGATTCCATACTGAATTAAACAAGAGGAATTAATAACGACTACGATATTAATTCCGCCTCATTCCAATTTCAATTTAATTTCCATTCCAAAATTTCAAAAAAAAAACATAAATGATATAGGAATATTATATTATCTATAAATGTTATTTTATACTCTCTTGTCCAAAAAGATATGTTACTTCAGTTAATTAAATTTTTTTTATTAATATGGTCAAAATTATACATTATACCTATTATATTCTTATATTAATCAGGACATTATTGACTGAAGTAACATATCTTTTACTTTTACTTATAAGAATTTAACTAAATTTTTATAAAATTTTTAATGGGAGTTTGCTACTACTACTCTATGGGTAAGAACTTAGCAATTCTGAATATGTATATCAGACTTTTTCCTTTCCATTTTTTTTCCTGATACATAAACCACAAAACATTGACATAAAGGAATATTATTTGAAATTCAAAACGACAAAGATAATATAATCTTAATTTCAAAAGCATTAACTTTTTTTAAGTTATTAAAAAAGTTAGACATGTTACAAATATTTTGTATCTTATGGAGGAAATGTCTATATATAAGTAAGAATATCTGGTTGATATTTCGACACACAACCAACATTCATAAATAATAATAATAATAATAATAATAATAATAATAATAATAATAATAATAATAATAATAAAATTAAGTGTCTATTTCAAATTGCATCGTCAATATAAATATATCAATTAGATTGATTAATTTATTTATTTGTATCCCCATTCTAAATAATTATTATACAAAATAAAACATTAGAAAACAGGAAAAAAAAACTAAAATTAGAGGATTTTAATCCAATTTATAACATTTTAGTTTTTACATTATTATTATTATTATTATTGTTATTATTTTCTTATTTTTCGTACTAGTCTCTCTCATTTTAAACAGAAAAGACCAACTAAGAGCTTTGGTTATTTCAGTACAGCACAGCACAAACCAAGGAAATATTGTGATATAACATTGAAATGAAATACATATTAATTTAAAATATTTGTTTCATCACTAAAAAAAAAAAAAAATTGTTTGGTTTTGTCCATATGCATACAAGACTAGAGAGAAAGAGAGGATAAATAAGATATTGAGATAATTATATATTTAGGGAAGGTTGGTAATGATGGCATGGAAATTATGATGAGAATGATACTTCACACTTGAATTCAAAATTTCTAATTAAAAAAGAAATAATTATTATCATCTCATTTTGAGGGTTAAATGAAAATATTAAATTACACATGCATAAGCACAAATACATTACAGCTAGGATACATTTTATTGTTAGCCTTTCCTTCCCAACAAACACAAACCAAATAAAATCAATGGCTTAATACATTCACAGTTACCTCCAATAATAATAAAAATAACAATAATAATTTAGACACTTAATTTATTTTTAAAAAAATATTTAAATATTTATTTTTTGTTATATTTTTTAATTTCGGTGACTGAAAGTGAATTACAAATTCTTAATTAAGAAACCTCTTCCCCTTTTACCTTCTCTGCGTCGCACCCCTTCTCTCTAATTCTACTCTCTCATTTCTGTTTCTCTCTCTTTGATTCTCTCATCAAGATGGAAAAATTCATGACAGAGGCACAATTCCACCGGCCGCTTTTGCGTAAAATCGTTTGATTGATTTTCCATGGGGTGGAAAAAAAATTTGTATACAGAATTTCAAATTTTAAGTGTCTAAATGATTTTTAAAAAATTCAAGTATTCAAATGGTTCTTGTTGCTAAATACAAGCGCTTGCTCATATAATGTGCATCGAGCCTACGCATTCGGGCTAAATTCAACAATGCACTTCCATTACCTCCCCACGTAGAGCCCATCCTGGAGCACCCATAAGGTCCATATACAACTTGGGGCTCTAGGATTTTGTGGTCTCAGTTCGCACACAGATTGTTTGGAGTCATGTTGACCATAAGATTTAATTTTTTAATTTTTTAAAATTATGAAAAAAAATATCTATAGAAAAAAACAGATTTCAAAATTCAAAAAAATTAAAAATAAATTTTTTTCCCTAAAAACGGGCCACCAAATTTCTTGCCTTTGTTTAATTAGTTGATATATATACATATAAATTCTATTAATCCAATGAGATCATCCAAAATTTCTGGCATAAAATTTACCTTAAAAATGCCAGGTACCCCAAACTTTTGATTCAACATTAAGAATGCGCAGTTATTATGTTTGAGAAATGCTTCATTAAAAATTGAGCCAAATTTGGCTCAAATAAGAAAAATTTGTGTTATTTCTAAAGTTTTTTAGCCTATTCGGACATTGCCTGATATTGTAAAATTTTAATTTTAAACTTTTTATATTTTGAACAATGGACTTCGATACCTAAAACCATCTCAGGCAACTGTTACACAAAAAAAAAAAGGGAGAATAAAACGAGGATGAACCATACACCAAGCCCAGAATCTGACTATCAGCAAGCAGAAAAATTTAAGAAAAGCTTCTCCACCCTCTCTACAGAAGCCTAAGATACCTGAATCCTAACAATTTGTTAAGAAAAGCTCCCTCTTTCAAATAGAGGAAGAAGACACGAAGCAATTCATGCATTATATTCCTCCTACCTTCAACATCAAAGCCCTACTTCATTTTAAGTTGAGTGAACACTAAACACGGAATGGATAAGCCACTGGGCATGTGGTCCAGTGGTAAACCTCTACACCAGAAAAAAACACGAGACGGAGAGGAACTCTCTGTCGACTCAAAGAAGCAACAATGGAGGCTTCTCCTTTCTGTTGGGTTCAAGAATGCTGGAGCAGTGCAATTTCCCCATTCCCTATAACAACTGACCAGTAACAATGCTATTCTATTTCAACTTGTAAAAGAAATAAAATATTGACAAAAAAGAAGAAAACAAAATGGATTGTCCTAGCACTTTAATCTTTGCATGCTTCAAAAGGACGGACCTAAGTTCCAAGTTCACCTTGGCATCATGTTAAGTTGAAAACTTACCAATGCCATCATGAGAAAAATCTTAAACATCAAGACCAGAAATGCAAGATTACACCAGCTTCATTGTACTTCAAGAAAAGTCAAAATATATGAACTCAACAGTTTCACACTCTCTCAATTTTTTATACCAGTGCACTTAAATCCTCCATATTACTACTCAAATCCAATCAACGAAGTATTTTTTTTTTTAAAAAGGAAAAAAATCCAACCCATAAGCATTATCTCCACAGACCTAGCACTCTAAAAAAAGGAAAGAAAAAATTGTGATTGATTAACATCAATCGCAGACTCACAGTTGCAACTGCTATATCTTATCATTTCACTTGCTTGGTTAAGAATTCCTTTCAAGGAGTCACCAGATACCAATTTTAGCCAATTAAGAGAGGAAAAAAAATACAACAAAATCCTGCTTTTGGAATTCCATCACCTTCCTAGCCAGCAATGCCAGTCCCTTAAATACTAAAGCAAGAAATCCTTTTATCTTTCCCATAACTGTCTTTCTAGTTGGCAGTCTGAAGGGGGTTGCAATGGTCGTCAAGCCTCTATGGTAAAGTCAAAAGATCCATTACACTTGAACCCATAAGCCAGAAGTCTATGCCATTGCACTAAATTCAATTAGACTCACCAGATTGACAAGGAGGATAATTCCTGAACCCATGACATCAGCCAAACGATCCCTCCTCTTGGCATAAAAAAGGACTTTAAGCAAACCTACTTTTAAAATTCCATTACAAACCTACTCTTCAGAAATGCTAGTCTCTCAAGACCAAGGCAAGAAATCATTACATGGGTTAACTGAGGGTTAATCAACTATGAACACCAAATATGAGCAGAATGAGAATTCCGAAAAATACTGAAGGGCAAGAAATCATTACATGGTTGAGGGTTAATCAAGTTAAAATGAACAGAAAACATGAGCAGAATAGAGAATTTTAAAATTACTGCAGGAGCAATAAATCATTACATGGTTAATCAATTAAATATGATCACGAACTATGAGTACAATAGAGAACTTAGAGAAATACTGTAGGAGAAAGAAATAATTAGATGGTTAACTGAGGGTTAATCAAATTAATTTGAAGAGCAAATATGAGCAGAACAAAGAATGCGAAAGATACCACAGGGTCCAAATAGCATGCATCTGCCATTTAGATGCATATTTGTTTCCATGAAACATCTTAGTTAGATGATAGTTCATCCAGATCAGCAAAGAGAAGTAATAAACAATCAACTCTTACATGTCCTTTACAATACGCATTTGAAATATTTATCTAACAGCCTATTTATCCACACCACAAAAAACTAGACATGTTCCTCCCATAAAAACTGTGGATAGTAGTCGACTACAGATCAACTCCCAAAGGATAGTCATTAAATTGGTGCTACTCCAGACAGGACACCAGAGTATTAATATAGACCTTAAGTGGAGAGCTAATTGTCTTTGCCAACTAAACCAGAAAAGTATCAATAACCAACTAAAAATCTCCAATGGTGTAAACTGAACCATGGCAAACGACCTGAAGCATTACTGCCCCAGACCATTCCTTGACCAAACCTCAAGATCAAGGAAACCTTCCTCAAAGTTTCTAAGTGCCAGCTACAGCTGAAATGAAAAATTTGCTAGCCATACAAAGTCTTAACAACCAAGATCTACCTAAATGCTTATTAAAAAAAAATGGCGCCGAAAACAAGCTTACTTGCACAAAATTCTCTATCCTTCAAGAGAAAACAAAAAATTTTCTAACTCTAGAGTCCCTACTGGATAGATCTATGTACCGATAATCCAGTCGGCTTATGCCCTATATCTAGAGTAGAACATTAGCATTCCAATCCTAAGTACAAATTAAGACAACTAAATTACAGAAAAGACTGGTTTAACAAGTAGAGCTTCATTCTTGGCAAAAATTCTATAAATAACATTTCTCCAGAATCCACATTCCACAGAACCCATAAAAGTTGTAAAGGGATTTCACAGAGAATTCTGAATTCAAATCAATATTAAAAGCTAAAACTAGAAGCTAGAATAAATTATTCTAGTAATTTGGGCCTTGTTCAAGAAATCCAAACAGTAGAGAGCAATGGACATGCTACCACACACATATGATTAATATATATGGATATAACATATGGATTTGCCAGACTAATTTTTAATTGGTGATTACATATGACAAATGATGGACGCATGCCTTTTACTATGAACCATCATATGATTATGTTAGTGGTTTATTTGATGGCTCAACACCGTCAAAAAGGTTGAAGTGTTTATATTGGACATGTTTCATTCTCACTTCAATTTAGTCTTGGCCAGTAAAACTGTAAAACATGCAGTCACTCACTCTCTTCAACATTTTTTTATGTTTAAAGGCTAAGACAAGCCAAACAGAAAAACACCAACATTACATTTGAGCTTGGAAAATTGCTCCGGCATTAGCCTTATATATGTGTAACATTGAAACGTTTTATCAGTTTGGTTCCATTAACTCAAAAATAAATACGAAGTTTAACACCCAAGTATTGTATTTGCATGCATGTGATATAACTGAATGGGATCTCAGCATTAAGCAAGACAAGGAAACAGTTTTTTCTACGGTAAATGCTTTGAGCATAATATGCAGGCAAGCTCATGCTTCGTATTAGTTGAATCTTAACCAAAATATCAATATATGAAAATAATTCAAAAAAGAAAAATGGATTCAAATGTACTGCATTGTAAATTACGAAGTCAATGATCACGGGGGCAGAATGTGAACATCAAGTGGCTGTTCAGAACAATTAAAACAAGTATACTGTTCGCAAAAGAAAGAAAGAAAGAAAGAACCACAGCTCCAAAAAGGAAGTACATAAAGAAGAAGGAAAAGTTGAGAAAGATATGTACACGAGCAGTAGAGGCTTCAGCTGATCATGAACTAGACAGGAGGTATGTTGGAGAAAGAGAAGCCTTTGTATCCTTTATAAGCATAGTAAGTAATCCTTGTATAATAAAATCCCGGTATAAACAGAATGAACCCCAGAATTGCAAAGAAAAGTCCTGACATCAACAGATGAATCACAAATATAAAAACCTAAACTTAATAGACAAAACCCTAATTCCTCAAATTACTATGCAAGCAAACAGAAATTGTTTGAAAAGAAAAAAGAGAAAGAATTAAACCCTAGCACATCAACAAATCAGGAATAAAGAGGGAAAAGGAGAGGCAATACCGTGGGCGAGGTCACCGCCGATTCTGTTGTAAGTCATAAAAATGCCCAAAACGATGCCGATGACGCCGAAAACAAGAAGAGAGATGGCGAGGGCGATCTCCTTAATAGGAGGGCGATTATTGACCGCATAAGATGTGTCAATCATTAAATCATCGTCGGTGATAGAGAAGGCGTGATCTACATACGCCATTTTAAGCAAGAAGAAGCAGAGATGCAGGTTTTTCTTTTCTTCTTTCTCACAATTTCTTTCTGTTACTTGGTTGCTTTCCTCCAACGATGCCTAAGAGGCAGATTTTGTGATATGGGAATATAGATTCAGCTCAAGGCTAGACCACCTTCCAGTGATTTTAATTTGCATATATCTGAAATTAATAGGCTGTGTGCTTTTCTTGGACTATTCTCAGAGGGGAGAACCACAGAAAGAAAGTCAGATAATCCTATGTGCTGTGCCACCGCGCAAACACATCAAGCTTTGACTTTTCAATTGACGTTTATAATTACGATTTTGTAGCAGTATTGTGTTATTTTTTTTTTTGACAAAACAGTATTATGTTTTCTAGAATCTACCAACAGTATTTTTTTCTTCTTTTTTATTAAAAAAATAGCGAAAAAAAATTATATATTTCAAAATGATAGGCAACGGAGAGGCTTGGGATGAATTTATACTTCTCCATCTCAGTCTCCGTCACCAAACTCATTCCATTTCCCTATGAAAAAAAATTTTGATTTCCGTCCCGCACCATAGAGAACAGAGGATTCTTAAGTCCTGCTCAATCTCTAATTTTATTAAATATTTTTTATTTTATTTTAATATTAAAAATATTTTTTATTTTTATTATTTTAGCTAAAAAGGTACTATATTTTTTATTTTACCATTTTTTTTAAAATTAATTATGTTAAAAATATAAATAAGCATATTATATATAAATAAATAAATATAATTATGTTAAAACATATATAAGTATAATATAATTAAATAAATAAATTGGGGCTGGCGAGTACGGATCTAATTATCATCCTGCTAAGTGAATTTTAAGGATTTATGCAATTAATTGTTTTTAATTAAAAATTGATGTCATTTTTATGGATTTGGGCATATCTTCTTTTATTTTTTTATAGGTTGGATTCGGCACAAGTTAAAACAAACTTAATTTTATTAATACCATCTTAGATTTTTTTTTTTTTTAATACAGAGGAGGGGAGATTCATTAAACCCAAAGAGGCCTAGGGAAAGCAATTTTTCTAACTTCTTCATCTAAAATCCTGGCTAAACCACCAGGATGATGGTTAAGAACATGAACTCTAAAGCCAAAATCAAAAGCCGAATTAGCCAACCAATCCGTTACACGATTGCCTTTCCAGTAGACATGTTGAATATGCACAACCCAGTGCTGTCGAAGTAAATGGCGGCACCTAACGAGGTTAGCAGCACCCTGATTATCAATATCTTCATTGCAAGGCAAAAATTTTATAATTTATTAAATTATTTTATATTTAAATATTTGTTTTATACATATATTAAGTATTAGTTCTTAAATCTATTATATTAAGAACTACTCTAGCTTGCATTAATTGCGTTTCTTTTATTCTAATAATATAGTAATATTGGGATGTATTTCTGTGCTTCATCCAGACTTTACTTAATTTAAAGATATATATTTTTGTTAATTAAATAAGTATTATAATATGTGTAATAAAAAAATTAATATCCTGTATTTTTAAATTAGTACTATCTAAAAATTTTGAAAAAAAATTGAAATAGAACTTTCAAAACTTTATATAAAACCAAATTAATATGAAATATTGAATTTGTTAAATAGTCATTTATAGAGCAAATATATATTTTGGCAAATCAAATATATATGTGTAACGCTAGTAATTAGGACCTATGAGTTATGCTTTTGATTAGTGAGAAGTTGGTGATTGATTGGAGTTTTGGGACGTTGAGAGTTGTTAAAATCTAATGTTTCACACCCGTGATAATGGATGTTAAAGCAGTGAATATTGGATTTTAGTACACATTCGTGATGAAGTTCTCCACTGCTATGAAAATGACTCATTCTTTAGTAAGATTATATGAACAAATACCTGAACCAAAATATATTATTGCTATAGGGGTATGTACAATTATGGGGGATGTTCAGTATCGATTCATATAGTACTGTTCAGGGAGTTGATAAGCCAATTCCTAAAGATGTCTATTTACTAGGCTGTCCACCTAAACTGAAGGCAGTTATAGATGCTATAACAAAAATTCGTAAAAAAATATCTCAAGAAATTTATGAAGATCGAATTAGGTCTCAACCGGTGAATCGTTGTTTTACTACCATTCACAAGTTTAATATTGAACGCATTAGTCATACTGGAAATTATGATCAAGGATTACTCTATCAATCGCCGTCTACTTTAAAAATCCCTCCTGAAATATTTTTCAAATATAAAAGTCAGTATCGTCCCGCGAATTAGTAAATTAGAGGAAGGATCCATTTATACAGAATAACAAAAAAGGGCAAGTCAATCTTCATAAATTTCATACAAAATAAGGTGGGTAAAAAAACTTATTAGATAACATTGATTCTAATATCTAATAAGTTCTACCTACTGTTGGATTTGAACCAATGACTTCCGTTGTATGAAAGCAATACTCTAACCACTGAGTTAAGTAGGTCATTTATCATCACAAAAAGAAAGAAATGGAATCCATCATATCAATGGATTAGAAATGAAATATTAATTATAAATGGAATATTATTTATAAGCAATATTGACCAAAAAGATCAAAGAAATATGATATAGGATGTTGGATCGTATAATATTCATCTTGACAAGAAATTATCGACATAATAAAATATGATAAAATATGTATTACAAACAGAAGGGATATCTGTGAATAGTTGTCTCATGACCGTGAAGGAGAGGTTAATGCCCGTGAAAAATGAGTTATGACCATAAATCCTAGGCAGACAGAGCAGGTGAGATAGTCATATTTTTCTCTTTATCAATCCCTTTAAATCTACTCCTCACTCTCTGTTAACCAACCAAACACGAAAATATAATCTTTTTCTTCCTCTAGACTCCATTTTTTCCATTGGAGAAGCTTGAAAAATCAGTGTTTCTTAACGGAAAAGTGAGAAAGAATAGTGAAAAGAAGGAGGTTGAGAGTTTAGAGGAAAGCTAAGTTTTTTTTGGACCTTGGTTTATTTTCCATAGGCTAAAAAGGACGTTTCTTTATCTCATTAGGATCTGGAGAGAGTGTTGGAAGTCCATCTCAAGGGAGAGGACAAGCTTGAAGATATCAAGCTTTAGCAAATCTCCATCCTAGGTGTAAGGTTTGTGCATAATAACACTTAAGGCAATTACTTTATATTTTTTGTATTATTTACTTAAATGCACCACTTAGATAATAAATGAATAGATAAATAGTGAAATGTGGGGTTAATGTTAATGATGGAAAATCTTATGAACATGATTAGATTGACATATTTAAGGAACAATTCTGATTAATAGTGATGTTTAGAGATGATATGGTTGTGGTAGATAGCTTGAATGCATGTTGTAATGTTGATAAGGTGGTTGACATTGGTCAACCATAGTGAGTATTGCATGTGGAAATGACATGATTTGTGATGCTATGTTTTTTTTGGAAAATTTTCTAGATTCATGGCCATGAAGGGTGGGTCCACGGGCGTGAACGTTATGAAATGTATTTTTGTTGCTGAAGTGGACCCATTCACGGGCCGTTTCACCGTTGGGTTCACGATTGGGTTCATGCCTGTTGCTCAGATATTAAGCCAAGAAGGGGGGTTGAATTGGAGTTTCAAAAAATTAAACTTTAAAGTGCGGAAATAAACAATTAATTTTAGGAGGGATATAAAAGTTTGACACAAGGATTTTTATAGAGGTTTGGGTGTTAACAAACCCTACTCCTCTCCTCAATCGCAATTGGGAGTTTCACTAACACACTAAATGTTACAATGGAATTTTACAAGCTCACTCCCAACTATGGTGTTTCTCACAATGGCTCACACCTAATCCAGAAATCACTTGTGTTTTAATGGCTCACACAATAACCAATTCCTTGTGTTTTACAGGCTCACACAAACAACCTTCACTTTGTGTTTTTACAGGCTTACACAAACAACCTTTTAATTTGTGTTTTAGAGGCTCACACAACTAACCCTTACAAGTGTTCTACTCTTAACCCAGAAATACCCAAAGCTCACTTGAGTAATGATTATAGAAAGAAACACTCACAAATCTTAATTGCTCAATAAATGAAAAGCAAAAAGATTTTTACAGAGAATAGATTTTGGTTCTCAAAGTATTGAATGTACAAATAGCTTGTAATAATATTTTGATTCAAAGTATTTGTTATCCTCTTGTACTGAATCTATAAATGACTTCCATTTATACTCTCATGGCTGAATATAGCCGTTGGGGTGCATTAAATACGAAACTAGCCGTTGTACCAACCAAATAATCGTGCCTGACATTTTTCTCTTTCATCATTCACGGGCATGACTATGGTTGTCACGGGCGTGATATTTCTTCCCAAGCCGTGACTGAAGTGGTGACTTTGGTCATGAAGCTCTCTGGAATATTTCGACATATTGAGTCACAGGCGTGATATACAGCTTCATGGGCGTGACAAATTTCCCAGCCGTGATCCAACTGGTGACTTTGGTCGTGAAGCTCTCTGGATGAAAATGACATGAACATTCACGGGCATGACAGTTTGATTCACGGAAGTGAATGAAATGTCCACTTCACGGTTTGTTCTTCCTTCATGGCCGTGAACTTCAAATGTTAGTTTTGGTAACGGTTAGCTCTTTCACGGGCGTGACACATAGAGTCACGGCAGTGAACATGCTACTTCCTGAATTTTGTCTTTCAAGGATTATTCTTCCAATCTCCATTCTTGCTATTTTAATCCATGTCCTTTTTAATAGACTTAGAAAACAAGTATGTTAAATACAATATTGCTATTTTATTTGTTATCATCAAAATGACGGAAATACCCCTCAAGGTTTAACAATCTCCCCCTTTTTGATGGTGACAAATAATCTAGCAATATGTACTTTTGAGAAGTCTCTCCCTCAAAAGATACTTAGGATAAAAAATTTATAAAATGCAAGAATTGTAAAGAATGATGTAGCATTGAAATAAACTTACTAATTTTTTAAGTATATGCAAGTTATATGTGAAGTATATCCAATATATACCATAATTCCTTTTAAAGCATGAAGCATATGTTAGGTATACTTAGGGTATATCATGGCATAATCATTTATGTAACTTGCATTAAGGTATATGCAAGGTATACTTAAGGTATATCGAATGTGTATAAAACTCAATTTGTCAATTTTATACTTTGCATATGAATTTTTGAATCAAGGTTTCTAATCCCTGTATTTCAATGTCAATTCATAATTCAATTTTAATTTTTGATTCAAAATCCATTTACCTTAATATATATTGCTTAGTTGCTAGTTTGATACCATTATTATACTATTATTCTCCCCTATAATATATTGCTAGTTTTCTCCCCCTTTTGTCATCAATCAAAAAAGAGATAAATATATCAATAAGATAAACAAAAGCAAATATACTTAATAAAGGGAAAATACAAACAAAGTGAAATAATGTTCAGAAAGGAAATTGAAAATTTCCTACACAACAACAAACAAAAAAAATAAACAAGCAAATTTAGGCTACAATCTAGCCTAACTCCTAGCCGGACATCCTATCTCGAAACCTAGCAACTTCATCCTCAAGGCTGTCCATATGAGACTCCATGAAGTCTTTGAGGTTCTCCAACCTCTCATCTATTGAAGTCTGCAGCTGCTCAAAATGTGGTGCCAAGAGGTCAACCACCTGCTGCGCTAAAGTCGTGTGGAAGCCGAGGACTGTCACGAGGGTGAAATAATAGTCACAGGCATGAAATGTTGAATTTCACTACTTATGCCCGTGAAGTAAGCCGTGACTCAAGGCGTGAATGCCTCTGTGAGTTTTGGGGTGTTAAGGTTCACGGGCGTGAAAGGCTATTTTCACGGGAGTGAATGAAGCCGTGAAAATAAGCTTCACCACTTGAAGCTGTGAACCATGTCGTGAATCAAGTCGTGAACGACACTGCCTTTTTTGGCTATTTAAGTCACGGACGTGACTCCCCTAAAATTTTTATCAAATAAAATTAAGTCCTAAAAACAAAATCATTTCAATAAAGATTGTATCCCTTAAAACATAAATTTTCATCAAAATTTCTACCTTAAATTTAGTGATATGATAGAAAATTAAGTTCCTCAATTAAAATTTCATAATTTATCAATCACAAGGTTAATCCATCAATCATACCAAGTTCTCTTCTAATGAAATTAAATCTTTCCTCATTTAGAGACTTAGTGAAAATATCTGCTAATTGATTTTTTGTGCTTATAAATTCTAATGCAACATCTCCATATTGAACATGATCTCTAATAAAATGGTGTCTAATGTCAATATGCTTACTTCTTGAGTGTTGTATAGGATTCTTTGAAAGATTTATAGCATTTGTATTGTCACATTTAATAGGTATATGATTCATCTCATGACCATGTCCTTAAGTTGTTATTTCATCCAAAAAATTTGAGTACAACAACATCTAGCTGCTACATACTATGCTTCAGCAGTTGAAAGAGCAAATAAAACTTGTTTCTTGCTAAACCAAGAAACTAAGCATTCTCCAATGAAGTGACAAGTACCTGAAGTACTTTTTCTATCTAAAAGACTACCAGCATAGTCTGCATCTGAATATCCTATAATATAAAAGGATGAATTCCTAGGATACCATAAACCTAGATGTAAAGATCCATGTAAATATCTTAAAATTCTTTTTACTGCATTTAAATGAGATTCTTTAGGACATGATTGAAATCGTGCACACAAGCAAACACTATACATTATGTCGGGTCTAAAAGCAGTAAAATATAAAAGTAATCCGATCATACCTCTATAAAGCTTTTCATTAATGCTCTTACCTTTTTCATTCTTGTCCAATTTTGTTGATATGCTCATAGGAGTCTTGGCATTCTTGCATCCTTCCATACCAAATTTCTTAATTAAATCTTTGGCATATTTGGATTGGTTGATGAATATGCCCTTATTGTTTTGCTTTATTTGTAGACAAACGAAATACTTAAGCTCTCCCATCATGCTCATTTCAAATTCCCTAGTCATGCACTTGGCAAATTCTTGACAAAGCAACTCATTAGTAGAACCAAATATTATATCATCAACATAAATTTGAACAATTAGTATATCATGCTTATGCTTTTTGATGAATAGTGTAGTGTCAACATTTCCCTTTGTAAAGCCATTTTTTAATAGAAAAGAACTTAGCCTCTCATACCAAGATCTTGGGGCCTGTTTTAAACCATACAAAGCTTTTGAGAGTTTAAAAACATGATTTGGAAAATCATAGCTTTCAAAACCTGGTGGTTGTTCTACATACACTTCTTCATCTATATAACCATTTAGAAATACACTTTTCACATCCATTTGAAAAAGTTTGAAATTCATGTGACATGTATATGCTAAGAGTATTCTTATAGCTTCTAATCTAGCTACAGGTGCATATGTTTCATCCTTTTGCAACTAGTCTCGCCTTATTTCTGGTTATTAACCCTTGTTCATCTAATTTGTTTCTAAATACCCATTTGCTACCTATAATTTGATGATCCTTGGGTCTAGGTACTAGGTTCCATACCTTACTTCTCTCAAATTGGTTGAGTTTCTCTTGCATGGCAATTACCCAACTTTCATCATTAAGAGCCTCATCAATATTTTTAGGCTCAATTTGTGAAATAAAAGCAATGTCAGTGACTAAATGCTTGAAATGAGATCTAGTACTTACTCCCTTTGATAGATCACCAATTATTTGCTCTTTTGGATGATCTTTCGTCATTCTCCATTCTTTTGGAAGTTCTTGATCAATTTGTTCTTGATTTTGAGGTGGAGTGTCATTTTGCAGTAAATTTTCTTGATCATTTTCTTATTTTCCATTTCCAATATCAAGTTTTTCCATATTACCTACAACATCATCAAGAACACTACCTTTCACAAGATCAAGTCTACTAGATTCATTAAAAACAACATGCATGGATTCTTCAACTGTTAATGATCTTTTATTAAATACTCTATATGCTTTGCTGGTTGTAGAGTATTCTAAAAAGATACCTTCATCAGATTTAGAGGTAAAATTTCCAAGATTGTCCTTGGTGTTCAATATAAAACACTTGCATCCAAATACTCTAAAGTATGATATCGATGGCTTTCTTCCATTCCATAGCTCAAATGAGATTTTGTTTAAAAGAGGTATTTTGAAAACTCGATTTGAAATATAACATGCAGTGTTTATGGCTTCTGCCCAAAAATAAGTTGGTAATTCATATTCATTAAGCATTGTTCTAGCCATTTCAATTAAAGTTCGATTTTTCCTTTCAACTACCCCATTTTGTTGAGGTGTCCTAGGAGATGAGAAATTATGTGAAATGTCATGTTCAAGACAAAAGCTTTCAAAGTTTTCATTTTCAAATTCTTTCCCATTATCACTTCTTATTTTTGAAATACAATACCCTTTTTCATTTTGAACTCTTTTAGCAAAGTTTTTGAAATTTTCAAAAGCATCACTCTTTTGAGCTAAGAAAATTACCCAAATAAATCTAGAGTAATCATATACGATGACAAATGCATAATGTTTTCCTCCTAAGCTAGCAATTTTAGTAGGTCCAAACAAGTCTAAATGCAGGAGTTGAAGAGGTTTTGAAGTACTTACTATGTTTTTGGCTTTGAAGGATGACTTATGTTGCTTTCCTCTTTGGCAAGGTTCACATGTCTTGCCTTTTTCATATTTAACTCTAGGCAGTCCTTTTACTAGTTCTCCTATGTTGAGACTTTGTATTAAGTCCATGTTAGCATGACCAAGTCTTCTATGCCATAACCAAGATTCATCACTAGTAGTCACAAGACACTTAGAGGAATGGTTAGATAGTTCATGTAAGTTTATTATGTATGTATTGATATCTCTATTTCTTTAAATATCTCTTGACCATCGATAGAGATCACAAGACATTCATTTGAAGTAAAGATTACTTTGTTTCCTTTATCACATAATTGACTTACACTTAACAAGTTATGTTTCAAGCCATCAACTAGTAAGACATCTTTAATAAAAGTGGTATCATTAATACCAATAGAACCAATGCCAATTACCTTACCCTTTGCATTGTTTCCAAAGGTAACTTTACTTCCATCAATACTTTTGATTTCATTGAAAAGTTCTTTGTCTCCTATCATATGCCTTGAGCATCCACTGTCTACTAGCCAAACATTTTTGTTTATTGTGGACTTGAGGCATACCTATAAAATCACAATTAAAATATGATTTTTAGGTACCCAAATGAGTTTGGGTCCTTGAGGGTTAACACATAAAGGTTCCCAATGAGCCTTCCTTATCCAACAATATTTATTTATGTGACCCATTTTCATACAATAATTACATTGTTTTGGTCTAAATTTGTTTTCTTGTCTTTCAATATTTTTGAATACCATTTTTCTATCAAGTTTATTTTGAGAATGATGACATGCACATTTATGATTAATTGTAGATTTTCTAGATGTATGCTTCCTATATATAAAGGCATAATTATTTTGTTTATGTATAGAAGGTTTAATATACTTATTTCTTGGTGCTTTTCTAACAGGTGTGGAGATGTGAGGTTCTTTAGACTTAACAAATATGGTTTTGTGAGAAGATGATGATGTGTCCTTAAATCCTAGACCATGTCTAATTAAGGGTGATCTTTGAGACACAATGAGAGTATCTAAGCTCTCTTTACCTTTGTGAAATTTAGAAATGGAATTTCTAAGTTCCCCTACTTCATTTTTCAAAATATTAATTTCTTTTAGTAAGGAAGCTGTTGAGGGTCTTGATGAGTATTCATCTAATGACTTTTGGAGAGATTCATTAGATGATTTAAGTTTTATGTTTTCCTTTTCTAAATCATCTATCTTATTTTTTAAATTAGAGATGTTATTTCTATAAGTACTAAATTTACTTCTATATTTCTCTAATTTTAGATTTAATTCTTCTATTAGGCTTTGCTCATCATCATCATCATCATCACTATCATCATCATTATCACTACTATCATTGTTCAAAGAGTATGAGTGTAGTGATCTTACCTTATTAGAGACATGATCTTCAATAGCCATGAAACATAGGTTGACCTCTTCACTTTCATTATCATATTTTTCACTTGAAGAGCTTTCGTCATCCCATATGGCTTTGTGACCTTTCTCTCCATTGTCTCTTTGGTATTTGCTCTTATGCTTCTTGAGCCTTGGACATTCTGGTTTGATATGTCATTTCTTTCCACACTCATAGCACTTTACCTCTTCCTTACTTCTATGTGTGTCATTAGAAGGTTGTTTGAGGTTTCTTTGCCTGAATTTTCTGGAGTTGCTCATTTTCTTCTCAATGATTGTTTTTAATCTTCTTGAAAGCATAACAATGTCCTAATTTTCATCATCACTCATTTCTTCATCATATTCACTTTCTTCTTGAGATTTTGAAGTAGAGGCTTTGAGTGCTAAGGGCTTTCTTTTCTCTGGCTCTGCTTCAAGTTCTCTATCTCTTTTCACTGCCATCTCATGTGTGAGAAGTTTGCCAATCAGCACATCAGTATTCATGATGCTCATATCTTCATTTGCTTATTCTATGCCAGCAACTCTTAAGCCATAGTCTTTAAGAGGAAGACTTCTCAGGATTTTATTGTTTACATCCTCTAATCTCAGATGTTTCCCAAGTTTCCTCATTCCATTTATAATGGCTAGAAGATGGTTGGTCATGTCAGTGATTGACTCATTGGATTTCATCTTGAAGTGCTCATATTCTGAGGTCAGAAGTTGAATCTTTTTGGATTTGACTTGCTTAGTTCCTTCATGATAATTATCCAATGTCTTCCACATGCTGTATGCTGTTGGGCAGTGTTGTATTCTCCACATTCTTCAATAGATAATGAGCTTGATAGGATTGTCATTGCCTTCTTGTTTTTAATTTGCTTTTCTTTGAGGCTCTGTCCAATCATCTCTTGATAGGATTTCTTCTTCACCATCAGCTCCTCTTCTGATTGGTGGTGTCGTACACTATCCCAGACTTCAATTCCTTCACTATCCAAGTATGTCTCCATCCGAAATTTCTAATGGGCATAATTTGCTCCATCAAAGTAAGGTTTGAGACTTTGGAATCCTTCACTGGCCATATCTTAATCTTTACTAGCGCTTTTTAGGCTTCGATGCTAGACTAAGCTCTGATACCAATTGTTGCCCAGATATTAAGCCAAGTAGGGGGGTTGAATTGGAGTTTCAAAAAATTAAACTTTAAAGTGCGAAAATAAACAATTAATTTAAGGAGGGATAGAAAAGTTTGACACAAGGATTTTTATAGAAGTTCAGGTGTTAACAAACCCTATTCCTCTCCCCAATCGCAATTGGGAGTTTCACTAACACACTAAGTGTTACAATGGAGTTTTACAAGCTCACTCCCAACTATGGTATTTCTCATAATGGCTCACACCTAACCCAGAAATCCCTTGTGTTTTAATGGATCACACAATAACCAATTCCTTGTGTTTTACAGTCTCACACAAATAACCTTCATTTCGTGTTTTTATTGGCTCACACAAATAACCTTTTAATTTGTGTTTTAGAGGCTAACACAACTAACCCTTACAAGCGTTATACTCTTAATCCAGAAATACCCAAAGCTCACTTGAGTAATAATTACAGAGAGAAACACTCATAAATCTTAATTGCTCAATAAATGAAGAGCAACAAGATTTTTACAGAGAATAGATTTTGGTTCTTAAAGTATTGAATGTATAAATAGCTTGTAATAATATTTTGATTCAAAGTATTTGCTATCCTTTTGTACTGGATGCATAAATGACTTCCATTTATACTCTCATGACTGAATATAGCCATTGGGGTGCATTAAATACAAAACTTGCCATTGTACCGACCAAATAATCGCACCTAACATTTTTCTCTTTCATCATTCACGAGCGTGACTATGGTTTTCACGGGTGTGACATTTCTTCCCAAGCCGTGACTGAAGTGGTGACTTTGGTCGTGAAACTCTCTGGAATATTTTGACATATTGAGTCACGGGTGTGAAAAACTTCATAGCCGTGATCCAAGTGGTGACTTTGGTCGTGAAGCTCTCTGGATGAAAATGACATGAACATTCACGGGCGTGACAGTTTGATTCACGGGAGTGAATGAAATGTCCACTTCATAGTTTGTTCTTCCTTCATGGCTGTGAACTTCAAATGTTAGTTTTGGTAACGGTTAACTCTTTCACGGGCGTGACACATAGAGTCACGACAGTGAACATGCTACTTCCTGAATTTTGTCTTTCAAGGATTATTTTCCAATCTCCATTCTTGCTATTTTAATCCATGTCCTGTTTAATAGACTTAGAAAAAAAGTATGTTAAATACAATATTGCTATTTTATTTGTTATCATCAAAATGATGGAAATACCCCTCAAGGTTTAACAATGCCTATGAAGGGGTGATCACAACCGTGAATATATACTGATTCAGGGTTCTGAATCACGACTTGTTTCACGGGGGACTACCTGTGAAGTAGTGTTTCACGACCATGAATGGTTATTCATGGGTGTGAAGCTGTTTATGATGAAAATTTTATATGTTTATTTTTTAATCAAAATTGATTCATTATGAAGCGGCAGACCTTGGTTGCATGTTTATAGCATGGTATGGAAATATATGTTGTGAAAATAATTATGAAAATCATGAGACTTATATAAAATCTGGTAATGGATAATATGAACATATGCATGATAACATAGTAAGCCCAATACTATGACTAGAGCTAGGATAGATGATGTTGAACCTTGAGGGGTATTTCTGTTATTTTGATACTAACAAATAAAATAGCAATAATGTATTTAACATACTTGTTTTCTAAGCTTATTGAACATGGTATGGAATATGATGCAAGAATATAACACTAACTTTAAAAGACAAAAATTGAAGAAATAACATGTTCACGCCTGTGACTTATTATGTCACACCCGTGATGAAGATTAACGCCAACTACCCAACATTTAAAGTTCACGACCATGAAGGATCATAGCAACCGTGAATGATCATATCAGTCACGCTCATGAGAGAAAGTCACGCCCGTGAGAAAATATGTCAAATTCCTCTAGAGAGCTTCACGGCTAGAGTCACCACTTGGACCACGGCTTGGAAGGAAATTCAGGCCCGTGAAAGAATAATGTCACGTCCATTATCAAACACTTCAAATCCTTCCATAATACTTCACAGCCAGAGTCACCACTCGAGTCACGACTTGTAAGAACATTCATGACTGTGACACACATTTTCACGACTGTGAAAGAGGAAAGTAAAACATGTTAGACGCAAAATTAAGAGTTGGTGCAATGGGTATTTTCGCATTAAATGCAACCAAACGGCTATAATTCGCCATGGAAGTATAAATGCAAGTCATTTATGAATCCAAAAAAGAAGAATAACAATTACTTCAAATCAAAAATCTTGTTGCAGCCATTTGTGCATTTATTACTTTCAAACAAACATTAATTCTCTGTAAAAATCTTTTTGCTCATTATTTTCCGAGCATTATAGATTTGTGAATGTTTCTCTTTGTAATCTACTACTCAAGTAATTTTGGGTATATTAGGTTAAGAGTAGAACAGTTGTAAGGGTTATTTGTGTGAACCATTAAAACACAAGAAATTGATTTATTGTGTGAGCCATTAAAACACAAGGGATTTCTGGGTTAGGTGTGATCCATTGATAGAAACACCATAGTTGGGAATGAGCTTGTAAAACTCCATTGTAACACTTAGTGTGTTAGTGAAACTCCCAATTGAGATTGGGGAGAGGAGTAGGATTTGTTAACACCCGAACCTCTATAAAATTTCTTGTGTGATATCTTCTTATCCTTACTCTACTTAACTTTTCTTTCCGCACTTAAAAGTTAAGAATTTTTATTATCCAATTCAATCCCCCTTCTTGGTTCAATATCTGGACAACAATTGGTATTAGATATTAGTCTAGCATCGAAGCCTAAACAACGCTAGCAAAGATCAAGAAATGGCCAATGAAGGATTCCAAAGTCTCAAGCCTTACTTTGATGGAGCAAATTATGCTCATTGGAAGTTCCGGATGGAGACATATCTGGATAGTGAAGAAATTAAAGTCTGGGATAGTGTTCGGAAAGAATGGACACCACCAACTAGATTAAAAGTTAAGAATTTTTATTATCCAATTCAACCCCCCTTCTTGGTTCAATATCTGGACAACAATTGGTATCAGATATTAGTCTAGCATCGAAGCCTAAACAACGCTAGCAAAAATCAAGAAATGGCCAATGAAGGATTCCAAAGTCTCAAGCCTTACTTTGATGGAGCAAATTATGCTCATTGGAAGTTCCGGATAGAGACATATCTGGATAGTGAAGGAATTAAAGTCTGGGATAGTGTTCAGAAAGAATGGACACCACCAACTAGAAGAGGAGTTGATGGTGAAGAAGAAATCATGTCAAAAGATGATTGGACAGAGCCTCAGAGATGAGCAAATTTCAAAAATAAGAAGGCAATGACAATTCTCTTAAGCTCATTATCCATTGAAGAATGTGGTAGAATACAACACTGCCCAACTGCACATAGCATGTGAAAAACATTGGAAAACTATCATGAAGGAACAAAACAAGTTAAATCTAAGAAGATTCAACTTCTTACTTCAGAGTATGAACTCTTCAAGATGAAATCCAATGAGTCAATCACCGATATGATAAATCATCTTATAGCCATCATAAATGGCATGAGAAAGCTTGGGAAACACCTGAGCTTGGAAGATGTAAATAAAAAAATTTTGAGAAGTCTTCCTCTCAAAGATTATGGTTCAAGAGTTGCTGGTATAGAAGAGGCCAATGAAGACATGAGTGTCATGAATACCGATGTGCTTATTGGCAAACTTCTAACATATGAAATAGAAGTAAAATGAGATAGAGAGCTTGAAGCCGAGCCAAAAAAAAGAAAGCCTCTAGCACTAAAAGTCTCTACTTCAAAATCTCAAGAATAAGTTGAAGATGATGAAGAAAAGAGTGATGATGCAAATGAGGACATTGTTATGCTCTCAAGAAGGATGAAAAGAATAATTGAGAAGAGAATGGGCAACTCCAGAAAATTCAAGCAAAGAAATTTCAAACAGGCCTTGAATGACTCTCAAAGGAGTAAAGAGGAAGTAAAGTGCTATGAATGTGGAAAGAAAGGACATATTAAACCAGAATGTCCAAGGCTCAAAAAGCACAAGAGCAAATACCAAAGAGACAATGAAGAGAAGGGCCACAAATCTACATGGGATGACGAAAGCTCTTCAAGCAAAAAAGATGACAATGAAAGTGAAGAGGTCAACCTATGCTTCATGGTTATAGAGGATCACGTCTTGCATAAGGTAGGATCACTTCACTTATACACGTTCAATAATGATAGTAGTGATAATGATAGTAATAGGGAAGATGATGATGAGCAAAACCTAATAGAAATATTGAATATAGAACTAGAGAAATATAGAAGTAAATTCAATACTTATAAAAATAACATTTCTAGTTTGAATATCAAAATGAATGTTTTAGAAAAGGAGAACTTTGAGCTTAAATCATCTAATGAATCTCTTCAAAACTCATTAGATGAGTACTCTTCAAGACTCTCAACTAAATCATTGCTTAAAAAAAAACAATATTTTGAAAAATGAAGTTAAGGAACTTAGAAACTCCATTTCAAAATTTCACAAGGGAAATGAGAGTTTAGACACTCTTATTGTGTCTCAAAGACCACCCTTAATTAGACATGGTCTAGGATTTAAGGGTATATCATCTTCATCTCACAAGACTACTTTTGTTAAGTTAAGTGAACTCCACATCTCCATATTTCCTGTAACAGCCTCAAGGGCTAAGTTGACAACATACACTAAACCTTCTATGCATAAGAGGGATGATTAAGGGTTGGTAAGCCTAAGAAGGAAACCTCAAAAGGATAATCATGCCTTTATGTATAAGAATCATGCACCTAGAAAAGCATCAAGTCATCAAGCTTGTGCATGCCATTGCTCTCAAACTCTACCTAATGGAAAAATGACATTTAAAAGCATTGTAAGACCAAAAAGCATATTTAGAGCTAAACAATGTAATTATTGTATGAAATTTGGTCACATAAATAAATATTGCTGGAGAAAGAAGGCTCATTGGGAACCTTTATGTGCTAACCCCCAAGGACCCAAGCTCATTTGAGTACCTAAAAACAATACTTGAATTGTGATTCTATAGGTATGCCTCATATCCACAATAAACAAAAATGCTTGGCTAGTAAATAGTGGATGCTCAAGGCATATGATCGGAGACAAAAAACTTTTCAATGAAATCAAAAATATTGATGGAGGTAAAGTAACCTTTGGAAACAATGCTAAAGGTAAGGTAATTGACATTGGCTCTATTGGTATTAATGGTACTACTTTCATTAAAGATGTCTTACTTGTTAATGGTTTGAAACATAACTTGTTAAGTGTAAGTCAATTATATGATAAGGGAAACCAAGTAATCTTCACTTCCAACAAATGTCTTGTAACCTCTATTAATGGCCAAGAGATATTTAAAGGAAGTAGAGATGTTAATACCTACATAATAGACTTACACAAAATATCTAACATTTCCTCTAAGTGTCTTGTGACTACTAGTGATGAATCTTGGTTGTGGCATAGAAGGCTTGGTTATGCAAGCATGGATCTAATTCAAAGCCTCAACAAAGGAGAGCTGGTAAAGGGACTACCAAAAGTCAAATTTGAAAAGGACAAGACTTGTGAACCTTGCCAAAGAGGAAAACAACACAAGTCATCATTCAAATCCAAAAACATTGTAAGTACCTCAAAACCTCTACAACTCCTGCATCTAAACCTCTTCCGACCAACTAGGTTTGTAAGTTTAGGAGATAAACATTATGCCTTTGTCATCATCGATGACTACTCTAGATTCACTTGGGTAATTTTCTTAGCTCAAAAAGTGATGCTTTTGAAACTTTCAAAAACTTTGCTAACAAAGTTCAAAATGAAAAAGGATATTGTATTTCAAAAATAAGAAGTAATCATGGCAAAGAATTTGAAAATGAAAACTTTAAAATTTTTTGTCTAGAACATGGCATTTCACATAATTTTTTCTCCTAGGACACCTCAACAAAATGGGGTGGTCGAAAGGAAAAATGGAACTTTAATTGAAATGACTCGAACAATGCTCAATGAGTATGGTTTACCAACTTACTTTTGAGCCGAAACCACAAATACTGCATGTTATATTTCAAATCGTGTGTTCAAAAGACTTCTCTTAAACAAAATTTCATTTGAGTTATGGAAAGGAAGAAAGCCCATGATATCATATTTTAGAGTATTTGGATGCAAGTGTTTCATATTGAATACCAAGGACAACCTTGGAAAATTTGCCTCTAAATCTAATTAGGGTATATTTTTAGGATACTCCACCACAAGCAAAGCTTATGGAGTCTTTAATAAAAAGTCATTAGCTATTGAAGAATCTATGCATGATATTTTTGATGAATCTAGTAAGCTTGATCTTGTGAAAGATAATGTTCTTGATGATGTTGTAGGTACAATGGAAAAACTTGATTTTGAAAATGAAAGAGAAGGAAATAATCAAGAAAATTCACATCAAGATGACTATCTACTTCCAGCTCAAGAGGAAAATAAGCAAGAGCTCCCAAAGGAATGGTGATTGACAAAAGCTCACCCCCAAAGAGCAAATAATTGGTGATCCTATAAAGGGAGTAAATACTAGATCTCATCTCAAACCTTTAGATTCTAATCTTGCCTTTGTCTCTCAAATTGAGCCAAAAAACATTGATGAGACTCTTAATGATGAAAGTTGGGTGATTGCTATGCAAGATGAACTCAACCAATTTGAGAGAAGTAAGGTATGGACCTTAGTTCCTAGACCCAAGGAGCATCAAATCATTGGAAGTAAATGAGTATTTAGAAATAAACTAGATGAACAAGGTTTAATAACTAGGAATAAGGCTAGGTTAGTTGTAAAAGGATATAATCAGAAAAAAGGAATAGATTATGATGAGACCTATGCTCCTGTAGCTAGATTAAAAGCCATAAGAATACTTTTAGCATATGCATGCCATATGAATTTCAAACTCTTTCAAATGGATGTCAAAAGTGTTTTTTTAAATGGTTTTATAGAAGAAGAAGTTTATGCAGAACAACCACCAGGTTTTGAAATCCATAATTTGCCTAACAATGTATTTAAACTTTCAAAAGCTTTATATGGTTTGAAACAGGCCCCAAGAGCCTGGTATGAAAGACTAAATTCTTTTTTTTTTAGAAAATAATTTTACAAAGGGGAATGTTGACACTACTTTATTTATTAAAAAACATAAGCATGATATTCTAATTGTTCAAATTTATGTTGATAATATCATATTTGGGTCTACTAATGAAGTATTTTGCCAAGCATTTGCTAAGTGTATGACTAGGGAATTCGAAATGAGCATGATGGGTGAGCTCAAGTTCTTCCTCGATCTACAAATAAAACAAGGCAATGAAGACATATTCATCAACCAATCCAAATATGACAAAGACTTAATTAAGAAATTTGGAATGGAAGGATGCAAAAATGCCAAGACTCCAATGAGCACATCAACAAAATTGGACAAGGATGAAAAGGGTAAGAACATTAATGAAAAGCTCTATAGAGGTATGATCGGATCACTCTTATATCTTACTGCCTCTAGACCCGATATAATGTATAATGTATGCTTATGTGCTTGCTTTCAATCATATCCTAAAGAATCACATTTGAATGCTGTGAAAAGAATTTTAAAATATTTACATGGCTCATTGCATATAGGTTTATAGTATCCTAGAAATTCATCCTTTCACATTATAGGATATTCAGATGCTGATTATGCTGGAAGTCTCTTGGATAGAAAGAGTACTTCAGGTACTTGTCACTTTATTGGTGAATACTTAGTTTCTTAGTTTAGCAAGAAATAAGTTTTAGTTGCTCTTTCCACAGCTGAAACGGAGTATGTGGCTACAGGATGTTGTTGTACACAAATCCTTTGGATGAAACAATAACTTTAGGATTATGGTCATAGTATGGACCATATATCTATTAGATATGACAATACAAGTGCTATAAATCTATCTAGGAATCCCATTCAACACTCTAAAAGTAAACATATTGACATAAGACATCATTTTATTAGAGATCATGTTCAATATGGAGATGTTGTTTTGGAATTTATAATCATAGACAATCAATTGGCATATATCTTCACTAAGTCTCTAAATGAAGAAAGATTTAACTTCATAAGAAGAGAGCTTGGTATGATTGATGGATTAACTTTATGATTGCCAAATTTGTCGAACCTTGTGTTATTGTGTCATCTTTTATGGTATGAAGTGGCTAACTTGATAGAAATATATGTTATAGGGGATAAAAGCACTTTAGAAATCCTTTGGTCTTGTTTTAAACTTAGTTTTATTTAATAAATATTTTAGGCAGTTCACGCTCGTGACATATATTCATGGTCGTGATCATGATTGCCAAAAGCTCCAGTAACTTTCACGCCTTGCTTCACGACATGCTTCACGGTTGAAGGTAGTGAAAACTATGTTTCATGCCCATAACCTTTTTCTGCCACTCCCGTGAAACTCTTTGTTCACGACCATGACACTTATTCATGACCGTAAACATTTCCACCAAATACTTACAGAAGCGTTCATGCTTTGTGTCACGCTTTGTCTCGCGGACACAAGTAGTGAAGATTGTACTTCACAACTGTGACTCATTTGTCACCATCATGAAATTTCATCATTCACGCTTGTGACCATTAAATGTCACGGCTGTGAATTGTTTCTTATTCTTCATCACGGGTAGAGCGATTCTTCAGCAAACTGTGAACACGACATTTCATGCCCGTGAAGATGTCGGCTATAAAACATTTTCTGCCATTATTTTTCTTATTTATAACTCTCCAACTTCTCTCATTTATCACCATTCAATACCATTTCATAGTTTCCAGCTCCCTAGCAACATTCTCCATCTATAAATACCTTCAAAAACTATTTCAATCATTAGAAATGAAAAATCACTAGGTACTATTCAAACATCCTATTAGATTTTTCTCTTTTCAAGAATCAATTTCAAAACTAGAAATGGAACTCGGCTCCTCCAAAGGCACCAGAAAGAAGTCTCATGCTCCAAGAAGGTACATGGACTACCTTTTCAATATCATTCCGGAGCACTGTCATCTGAGATACTCGGTTCTCAAGAAAAGGTCACTCCTTTCCTCTGGATCATTTGAGTGGCATACTGTCAGGACCCTTGGTCTCGAGATAAGCATGACGGAACAACTTCAGGCTTGTCATCTAAAAGATTTTATTGATTTACATCAACCAAAGCTAAGGGAACCTACCTTTGAGTTCCTTAGCACCCTACAAGTCTCTCCCACCGGCACTGTGAAATTTCAACTCTGCAAACATCCGAACACCCTCACTAAAATAGAATTTGGTGACATGTTCAACCTTCCATCTGATGGTATACTTAATGAAAGTAAGGTGGAGTTCTATGCCACTTAGGCATGGACTCATTTCTAACTTGACTGCAGCTGGGACATCAAGAAGACGAAGAGCGCCCACCTTTGATCACCAGTGCAGAAGTACTTGCATAGGTTTCTGACTTATAGCATTTTTTCCAGAGGGTACAACAATGGATCAATTCAGAAATCCAAGCTCTTTCTCCTGAAGATGACCTGAAGAGGCTTTAAAGTGGCTTTATCTCGATGGTTTGCAAACCATTTACTATCTATTGCCACGAAGCCCTCCGGAGACATTTTGATTGGTGGGTATGTGACTCACCTTACTATAAATCTTGGTTATTTGAAGCTAGAGGAGCATCACTTCAACCTCATACCAACACATCCTAGAGACTGGCTAGGTGTAGAGTCGTTTATCAAAATGGGAGCGGCGGTTTGCATAGTTCATGAGAATAACATCCACTACCGCTTCACCAACACAACTGGTGAGATAATTTGGGAAGACAACGATTCGGACTACTTCAAAGCTGGCCTCCAAGGAATCCAGCAATGAAAAAGAGTTCAAGTCAAGACGGCAACCCCAGAGGTTGAGCAGGAAATTGGACAATCCTCGGCCTCCACACCAAACTTGGCTCAGCAGGTGGCTGACCTATTGGCATAGAATTTTGATTAATTGCAGGCTTCGATTGATGAGAGGTTAGAGAACCTCAAGGATTTCATAGAGTTTCCATTGAGAGCCTCGAGGCGGAAGTAGCTCACTTTAGAGATGGGATGTCCGACTTCAAATCTAGCTAGACTAAATTTTTCGCTTTGTTAGTTTAAAGTATTACTAATGTAGGACTTTAAGTTACTTTTCAAAGCTTTGTATTTTTCCATTTAATATTAATATAATTGCATCAGTTTTTCCTTATGATTTATCTTTTATGTTCTTTTTGTTGATGACAAAAGGGGGAGAACCTAGCAATATAATTGAATTAAATGAATATGCAAGTTATTCTTTGAATATACTTTCAATATACTTTGCATATACTTAACTAGTTATAAGTAAAAATTTGGTATACATTGGATATACTTTGCATATACCTTGCACATACCTAAACTAAGAAGCAAACATCCATGCTATACTTCATCATTCTTAAAAATTCTTGCACTTTAGTAATTTTTAATCTTAAGCATCTTTTGAGGGGAAAACTTCTCAAAATCACATATTGCTAGATTATTTGTTACCATCAAAAAGGGGGAGATTGTTGAACCTTGAGGGGTATTTCCGTCATTTTGATGCTAACAAATAAAATAGAAATAATGTATTTAACATACTTTTTTTCTAAGTTTATTGAACATGGTATGGAATATGATGCAAGAATAGAACACTAACTTTAAAAGATAAAAATTGAAGAAATAGCATGTTCACGCCCGTGACTTTTTATGTCACTACCGTGATGAATCTTAGTGCCAACTACCCAACATTTAAAGTTCACGACCATAAAGGATCATAACAACTGTGAAGGATCATATCAGTCACGCCCGTGAGAAAACATATAGAATTCCTCCAGAGAGCTTCACGGTCAGAGTCACCACTTGGACTACAGCTTGGAAGGAAATTCACACCCATGAAAGAATAATATCACGTCCGTGATCAAACACTTCAAATCCTTCCAGAATGCTTCACGGTCAGAGTCACCATTTGAGTCATGGCTTGGAAGAACATTCACGACTGTGACACACATTTTCACGACCGTGAAAGAGGAAAGAGAAACATGTTAGGCGCGAAATTAAGAGTTGGTGCAACGACTATTTTTTCATTAAATGCAACCAAACAACTATAATTCACCATGGAAGTATAAATGCAAGTCATTTATGAATCCATAAAAGAAGAATAACAATTACTTCAAATCAAAATCTTGTTGTAGCCATTTGTGCATTTATTACTTTCAAACAAACATTAATTCTCTATAAAAATCTTTTTGCTCATTATTTTCTGAACATTATAGATTTGTGAGTGTTTCTCTTTGTAATCTACTACTCAAGTGAGTTTGGGTATATTAGGTTAAGAGTAGAACACTTGTAAGGATTATTTGTGTGAGCCATTAAAACATAAGGAATTGGTTTATTGTGTGAGCCATTAAAACACAAAGGATTTCTGGGTTAGGTGTGATCCATTGATAGAAACATCATAGTTGGGAGTGAGCTTGTAAAACTCCATTGTAACACTTAGTGTGTTAGTGAAACTCGCAATTGAGATTGGGGAGAGGAGTAGGGTTTGTTAACACCCGAACCTCTATAAAATTTCTTGTGTGATATCTTCCTATCCCTACTCTACTTAACTTTTCTTTTCCCACTTAAAAGTTAAGAATTTTTATTATCCAATTCAACCCCCCTTCTTGGTTCAATATCTGGGCAATAGATGACATGCTATTTAGGGAAGCGTTCGGTACCGAGTGACCTATATTGGTCATATATTGTCAAAGTCTAGAGGTTAGCGGACAGAGATTCTCAGTGGGTGATATACTATGAAGGCCTAGAGGTTAGCAGATATAGTGCTTCAATGGGTTATATATATTTGAAAGCCAGAGGTTAGTGGACAAAACGTCTCGGTGGGTTATATATTTTAAAGTCCAAAGGTTAGCAGACAGAGCATCTTGGTGGGTTCAGTTACCCATATCCATTTTAGTCTAGTTATGAATAGGTGGGCAAAGGTAAGATAATTAATAAATTTTATATGTGATAAACATTTGTATGGTACTAGATGACTATTGATATGCCATATAGGGATGTGCATTATATTTATAATTCTTATGGTATGTCATGTAGTGTACGAGCTAGTGCATGTGAGAACTTCGAGGTAAGTCATTATAGTAGCTATGTGAGTATATCATGCATATTATGTTATATGTTGTTGTATGCCTTGCATTTTATTATGTACCACTAAGCATGAGTTGCTTAACATATGAATTTTTCCATGTGTAGGTTTTGAGCTTAGGGGAGGATCGACTGAGGAGGATGTCTAGTGTTCAGAGTTGATGATATACAGTCAGGGTGGGTGATACATTGTTGTATCTTATTTTTTGGTAATTTTGTTATAGGTCAGGTAGTTATAGCTTTACATGTTGTATTTTAGAAACATATAGTTTTATAACTACTCATTTTGTAAAACTTTGGGTTTGTGTACGCCCGTATGATTTGTATTAAACTTCTATTTTATTGAGCTCAATTTCATGATTTTAAGAATGTTTTTTTTATTTTGTTAAGTCATCATGGCTATGGTGCATGAAGGTTTTAAAATTTTTTGACATTTTAACTCATATGCATTGTAGCATCATTTAGTATAATTGGGTTTAGTATTAATTATATCAAAGGGTATTACATTTAGTGGTATTAGAGCCTAGGTTTAGGCAATTCTGAACCTAGGTGGGATGGGTGTATCACGTGTGCAAGTGTTATCATGTATGAATCTGATGTGGGCTATCCTCTGTCAATGTGTAGGTTAAAGAGCGAGTATAAAAATTGAGTTGCATAAGAGAGTAATAGTCCTATGGATGTAGAGGTTCAGAATCAGCCAAGCCAGACTATTATGCAAAGGTCAGCTGGCGTACCTCCTTTACAACAGTCGATGACTGGTCAGTCGGATCATACACAGGATCCTTTGATGTAGAATCTTGCTACCCTGCTACAACGGTTAGTACAGGCTATGTCACCACCACTGCGACCTCCTCTTCCTCCACCACCACCTCCTTAATCACCGTCAAAATGTAGAGTTCAGATAGACCGGCTAAAGAAGTATAGGGTTGCAGGCTTCACATGTGGTATTGAGGACGATCCTACAACTACCAAGTTTTGGTTAGAGAGGACCGAAAAGGTCTTTGAGGAGCTAGATTATGTTGAGGAGCATAAGGTTAGGAATGCTGTTTCGCTTCTCCAAGAGTATGCCTATGATTGGTGAAAGTTGATTTTGCAGAAACCACAAATTCTAGAGCTAATAACTTGGCATTTCTTCATTACTAAGTTCAAAAAATAGTATGTACCGATGGCGTATACAGAAGAGAAAAAATGAGAGTTTCTGAACTTACGATAAGGAAACATGACCATAACAGTATATGAAAGAGAGTTTACTCGGTTGAGCAAGTATGTGACCCATATCATTGGGGACGAGGCAGACAAGTGTCACCGATTTGAGGACTGTTTGGGAGATGATATCGAGTTCCATGTGATCTCACATTAGTATGAGGACTTTGCAAGGTTGGAATCTTCTTCCATTGCTATAAAGAAGAGGCTAAAGCTGAAGAGGGCATAGGAATCTTCCAAAAGAGACTTCAAAAGGGTCAGTATACAGTGCCGCACAGTGATCGAGCAAGAAGACTCGCACCAATTCGGGATCCTTCCAGTCTAGAGGACATGGGTCAGACCGGGTACACCTGACAGGTACCATCTTCAGTGACAATTTCCACTGCTACCAGTAGTTAGCCCCTGACCCAGAGAGAGATCGTAACACAGTGTACAGAGAGATTGTTCATTACAGATGATGGAGGCTCATACTCAAACTCAGGGGTCAGTGTCGACACAGGCCAGGGGTTAGGGACAGGTCAGTTTAGGCAGAGGTGGATCTAGACCGGCCATATTAGGGACAATGAACAAGTCAGAACCTAGTAGAGCACCAACGAGGGCCTATGCTATGAGGGCTAGAGAGGATCCGAGTGCATCAGATGTGGTTATTGGTATATTTCTTCTCTTTGACTCAATTTTAATTTTTTTAATAGATATGGGTTCTACATATTCTTATATATATACCAATATAACTGAGCGGTATAACATGTTAGCAGAGAGATTAGATTATGAGATAGATGTGACTAGTCCTTTGGGGCATAACATAGTGGTAAACTGGGTGTATAAGAATTGTCCGATTTATGGTTCGATGGAAAGAGTTTGTGGCAGACTTGATTGAGTTGCCCTTTCGTGAGTATGACGTTATTTTGGGTATGGATTGGCTATCTCGACATGGTGTAGTAATGGACTGAATGATGAAGTCAATAGAATTGAGAACATCAAAAAATGAGATAGTGATTGTTCAGGGGGAGAGATCCTCACAACAAACGAGGATCATCTCCATGATAAAAACACAGAAGATGATCAGAAAGGGGTGTAAGGCCTATTTGACTCACATAATTGACAGTAAAAGGGAGAGCCTAGATCTTAGGGATATTTCAACTGTGGAAGATTTTTCAGATGTGTTTTTAGATGAGTTACCAGGACTACCTCTAGAGAGAGAGATAGAGTTCTAAATTGAGCTTGCTCCGAGTATAACTCTTATATCAGTAGTACCATATTGGATGACTCCATCAGAGATGAAAGAGTTAAAGGCACATTTACAAGAAATTGCTAGAAAAAGGCTTCATCAGAACGAGTGTATTTTCATGGGATGCACCGATGTTTTTCAAAAAGAAAGACGGGTCTATGAGGTTGTGCATAGACTACAGACAATTGAACAAGTTAACTATTAAGAATAGGTATCTGTTATCATGGATTTATGATCTCTTCAATTAGTTGGGAGGTGCAGGGGTATTCTCTAAGATTGACTTAAAATCGAGATACCATTAGTTGAGAATTAAAGCAGGCGATGTAGAAAAGACAACTTTTAGAACTAGGTATGGTCATTATGAGTTCTTGGTTATGCCCTTCAGGTTGACCAATGCTCCAACAGCTTTTATAGATCTGATGAATCGGATCTTCATACCATTTATGGATCAGTTTGTCATGGTGTTCATATACAACATCTTAGTGTATTTAAGAAACAAGAATGAGCATAAGCAACATTTGAGGACAATTTTGCATACTCTTAAGGAGCAGAAGTTATATGCCAAGCTCTTTAAGTTTGAGTTTTGGCTAGATGAGGTTGCCTTTCTCGGGCATGTGATATCTGCTGATGGGATTAGAGTGGATCTGGGCAAGGTTGAGGTGATCTTGGATTGAAAACCCCCATGGAATATTATTGAGATTAGGAGTTTTCTTGGCTTACTAGGGTACTACAGAAGGTTCATCAAGGAATTTTATATGATTGCTTCTCTGTTGACTAGGTTATTAGGGAAGGATATCAATTTTGATTGGACGAACATATGCCAGAACAATTTTCATCAACTTAAAAAGCCTTCTAAAATAAGCTCTAATGTTGACATCATCAATTCTAGATAAGGAATATGTGATTTATAGTGATGCATCACACAATGGATTAGATTGCATTTTAATGTAAAAAGGGAAAAGTTGTCGTTTATGCCTTCCGACAGTTAAAGTCTCATAAGAAGAACTATTTGACGCACGATTTAGAGTTGACATCCATTGTTTTCGCATTGAAGATTTGATGTCATTATCTATATGAAGAGAAGTCTTACATCTACACTGATCATAAGAGTTTGAAGTATTTTTATACATAGCGGGATTTGAATTTGAGGTAGAGACAATGGTTAGAGTTGATAAAGGATTACGATTGTATGATTGATTATCATCTAGGGAAGGCCAATGTGGTGGTCAATGCACTCAGTAGAAAGATCGTGGAAGAAATTCCTAATAGACAGAGAAAGTTAGTGGGGTCATATCTGATACAAGAGACAAAAGAGAAAATGAAGATCATTAGAGATCGACTAAAAGCAGCTTTTGATAGATCGAAATCTTATATGGACTTCAAGAGAAAGGACATAGAGTACTTAATGGGAGATAAAGTGTTTCTCAAGGTATCTCCGTGGAAGAAAGTTCTCAGATTTAGGAAGAATGACAAGTTGAGCCTTAAGTTCCTTGGACCTTATAAGATCCTAGAGAGGATCAGACCAATGGCGTACATACTTGCCTTGCCACCAAAGTTGAGTAAGATACACAATGTCTTCCATGTATCTACATTGAGAAGGTATCAATCAGGTCCTTCTCACATCATCACAACTGAGAATATAGAGTTGAGACCAGACTTGACTTATGAAGAGGAACCAGTTGAGATCTTATCTCATGATGTAAAAGAGCTCAGGAACAAACGAGTTTCGCTGGTGAAAGTGTTATGAAAGAGCCATACCACTGAAAAAACAACATGTGAAAGCAAGTCAGTGATGAGGGCACAATACCCTCAATTGTTTTGAGACATCATGATAGGTATTTTGGGGATGAAATATCCTATAGGGTAGAGAAATGTAACTCTCGTAATTAGGGCCTATAAATTATGTTATCAGTTAGCGGAAAATGGGAGATTAAGTAGAGTTTTGAGATGTTGAGAGTGGTTAAAATCCGATGTTTCATGCCTGTGACAATGGATGTCACGACCATGAATATCGAGTTTTAGTGCACAGTCATGATGAGGTTTTTCATGGCCACAAAAGTTCTTTCAAGACAGTGAAAGAGAGGCTCATGCTCATGAAAGAGGAATCATAGCCGCAAAGCCTGGGGCAAACAGAGCTAGTGAGATAGTCACATTTATCTTTCTGTCGTTCCCTTTAAATCCACTGTCTACTCCCTGTTAACCAACCAAACACACAAACTTCATCTTTTTCTTCCTCTAGAGCTCTTCTTCTTCCATTGTTGAAGCTAGGACATGGTGTTTCTATAAGTAAAGTGAGGGTAAGAGTGAGAGGGAGAGAGTTGTGGGTTATAAAAGAAAAGCTTGGTTTTTCTTTTCGGGATCTTGGTTCATTTTCCAGAAGCTAAAAGGACATTTCTTCATCTTGTTAAGACCTGAAAAAAGTGCTGGAAGTCCATCTCAAGGGAAAGGAAAAGCTTGAAAAGATCAAGCTTTAGCCAATCTCCATCCTAAGTGTAAGGTTTGTACATAACAACACTTAAGGCTATTACATTGTGTTTCTATGTTTGCTTTAAATGCATGTTTTAGATAATAAATGAGTAGATAAATGGTGACATATGGGATTAATATGCATGATGGGAAAACCTTATAAACATGGTCAAATTGACATGTTTTAAAAACTATTTTGATTATTATTAATGATTAGAGATGATATAGTCATGTTAGATAGCTTGAATGCATGCTAGAATGCTGATAGGGTGCCTAATATTGTTCAACCATAATGAGTATTGCATGTGGAATTGGCATGATTTCTGATGCTCTGTTATTCTGAAAAATTTTCAGATTCACGACCGTGAAGATTGGGTTTATGGGTGTAAATTGTGAGATGCATTCTTGTTGCTGAAGCGGACCCTTTCACAGACAGCTTTACTGTTGGATTCACAGTTGGGTTCATGCCCGTAAAGGGGTGATCACAGCTATGAATATGTGTTGATTCATGGGTTGAAAAATGGCTTGAGTCACGAGGAGAACCACCCATGAAGTGGTGTTTCATAGTTGTGAAAGGTTATTCACGGGTATGAAGCTGTTTTTGAGAAAAAAACTTATATGTTAGTTTTGGAATCAAATTGGATTTATTGGGAGGCGGTAGGCCTCGGATGCATGCTTTTAGCATGGTTTGGAAATATATGGTTCTAGAAATCATGAGATTTTTATAAAATATGGTAATGAATAATATGGATGTGTATGATAATATTGTAAGCCCAATACTTTGACTAGGACTAGAGCTAGGATAGATGGCATGCCATTAAGGGGAGAGTTTGGTACTGAGTGACTTAAGTTGGTCATTTATATTTTAAAGACCCAGAGATTAATGAACCATAATGCCTCGATGGATTATATATTTGAAAGTCCCGAGGTTAACGAACCAGAGTGTTTCAGTGGGTTATATATATTTGTAGGCCCAGGAGTTAGTGGACTAGATAACCTCGGTGGGTTATCTATATTGAAGGACTAGAGGTTAGCGAACTTGAGCGCCTCATTGGGTTATCTATATTGAAGGCCTAGAGGTTAGCAAACTTGAGCACCTTGGTGGGTTATTTATATTTTATAGCCAGAGATTAGCATATCAGAGCACCTCTATGGGCAAAGTTACTCATATCCATTTTAGTCTAGTTATGAGTAGGTGGGCAAAGGAAAGATAATAAATAAATTGTTATGTGTAAGAAAATACGTGTATGACTCTGAAAGATTATTTGAATTTTCATGTAGTGTTGTGAATTATATATATATATATATATAATTGGGATGACATGTCCTGTAGTATACGAGCAAATGTGTGTGTGGACTTTTAGGTAAGTCATCCTAGTAGTTCGGTAAGTATATCATGCATATTATTTATATTTGTTGTATGTTGTTATGTACCACTAAGCACGAGTTGCTTAGCATATGGATTTTTCATGCGCAGATTTATAGCTTAGGAGAGGACCGACAGAGGAGGACGTCTAGTGATCAGAGTCAAAGATATTCATTCGGGGTGGGTGGTACACTGTTGTATTTTATTTTTGGTTGTTTTACCATGGGTTGGGTAGTTATAATTTTTCATGTTGTATTTATGAGGCATTTAGTTTTATAACTACCCATTTTGTAAAACTTTGGGCTTGTGTATGCCTGTATATTTTGTATTAAACTTTTATTTTATTGAGATCTTTTTCATGTTTTAAGATTGCTTTTATTTTGTGAAGTCATCATGGCCATGGTGCATAAATATTTTGACATTTTAACTCATGTGCATTAAAGCATCTTTTGGTATAATTGGGTTAGTCTTAATTGTATCGAAAGGTGTTACATTTAGTGGTATCAGAGTCAGGTTTATACAGTTATGAACTTAAGTCGGATGGGTGTATCACGTGTGCGAATATTATCTTATATGACTCTGATGTGGGCTATCCTCTATCAATGTGTAGGCTAAAAAGCGTACATGGAGATCAAACCGCATGATGCGGTCGAGAGTAACAGTCCTATAGATGTTGAGGCTCAGAATCAGTCAAGCTAGACTAGTGTATAAGGGTCGGCTAACGCACCTCTTTTATAGCAGCTGAGTTAGTTAGATCAAACATAGGATCCGTTGATGCAGAATCTTACTACCCTGTTGCAGTAGTTAATACAAGCTATGCCGCCATCTCCTCCTCCACCACCACCTCCTCAGTCACCGCCGATATGTAGAGTTTAGATAGACCGACTAAGGAAGTATGAGGCTACAGACTTCACATGTAGTATTGAGGATGATCCAACAACTGTTGAGTTTTGGTTAGAAAGGATCGAGAGGGTCTTCGAAGAGCTGGATTGTGCCAATGAGCATAAGATTAGGTATGCTATCTCACTTTTCCAGAAACATGCCTATGATTGGTGGAAGTTAGTTTTGCAGAAACTGCAGATTCTAGAGCTAGTTACTTGGGAGTTATTCATATTAGAGTTCAAGAAATAGTATGTGCCAAGGGTGTATATAGATGAGAAAAAAATAAGAATTTCTGAACTTGCGGCAAGGAAACATGACTGTGACAGTATATGAGGGAGAGTTTACCTGGTTGAGCATGTATGTGACCAGTATAATTGGGGATAAGGCGAACAAGTGTTGCTGGTTTAAGGACAGTCTAAGAGATTAGATCGGGTTCTACGAGATCTCACAGCAATATGAGGACTTCGCAAGGTTGGTATCTTCTTCCATTTTTATAGAGAATAGGATAAAGCTAAAGAGAGCAGAAGAGTCTTCCAAAAAAGACTTCAGAGGGTTAATGCACAGTGCTACACAGTCATCAAGCAAGAAAGCTTGTACCAGTTTTGGATCCTTTCAGTCTAGAGGACGTGGATAGGCTCAGGAACAAATGGGGTACACCAGACGGGTGTCATCTGCAGTGACAGTTTCTACTGCTGTCACTAGTCAGCCCCAAACATAGAGAGAGTTAATACCACATTGTACAGTGTGTTGGAGAATACATAGAGGAGATTGTTGGGGACACACCATGTTTTGCTTCCGGTGTGGGTTCTGATATCATTTTAAGAGAGACTGTCTATTACAAATGGTAAAAGCTCCCACTCAGACTCAGGGTTAAGCACCAATATAGGTCAGGGGTCGAGGATAGGCTAGTTCAGGCAGGGGTGGATCTAGACCGATCGTATCAAGGATAATGAATAGGCCAGGACCTAGTAGAGCACCAGTAAAGGCCTATGCTATGAGGGCCAGAGAGGATCCGAGTGCATCGGACATGGTTGTTAGTGCATTTTTTCTCTTTGACTTAGTTTTAATTTTTTTGATAGATCCAAGTTCTATAAATTCTTATATATGTACCAATATAGCTGAACAATATAATATGTTAACAGAGGGCTTAGATTACGAGATAGAAGTGACTAGCCTTTTAGGCATAACACAATAGTAAATTGAGTGTATAAGAATTGTCCGATTATGGTTCGAGGGATAAAGTTCACGGTAGACTTGATAGAGTTGCCCTTTCATAAGTATGATGCTATCCTAGGTATGGATTGGCTATCTCGACATGGTGCAGTAGTGGACTGTAGGATGAAGATGGTAGAGTTAAGAGCGCCAGAAGATTAAATAGTGGTTGTTCAAGGGGAGAGATCCTCACAACAAATAAGTTGATCAGAAAGGGGTGCGAGACCTATTTGGCTCAAATGATTGACAGGAGGAGAGAGAGCCTAAATATTCCAACAGTGGAGGAATTCTTAGATGTGTTTCCAGATGAGTTACCAGGACTACCTCCAAAAAGAGAGAGATAAAATTGTCAATTGAGCTTATTCCAGGTACAACTCCTATATCAACGGTACCATATCTGATGGCTCCATCAGAGATGAAGAAGTTAAAGGCACAGTTACAAGATTTGCTAGATAAGAGTTTAATCAGACCTAGTGTATTTCCATGGGGTGCACTGATGTTATTTGTTAAGAAGAAAGACGGATCTATGAGGTTATGCATAAACTATAGGAATTAAATAAGGTGACTACTAAGAATAGATATCTGTTACCACAAATTTATGATCTATTTGATCAGTTGAGAGGTGCATGATTGCAAACTCTTAGAGAGCAGAAGCTATATGCCAAGTAGGGATGGTAATTTGGGCCCGTCCCGAACAGGGCAATTTTTTTGATAAAATATTTTTCCCTCCCCAACCCCGAATTTTTTATGATGGAGATGGTATATATATCTTCCGCCCTGATATCTGCCTCAACAATATATTTATATATTTTTATTATTTATATATATAATAATTATTTATTTTTTAATATAATTAATTAAAATAAAAAAATAATTTTAACATTAAAATAAAATAAATTTTTTAATAAAAATTGCGGAATAGGGCATGATTGGGGATCCCCGTCCCCGTGTGGTGCGGGAACAGAGATCCAAAACTTTTCCCTAACAGGGTACGAGGCGGGTTCAGAGTATAGGGCCAGGCCGGGGATGGGAAACTCTACCTCGAACTTGCCCCATTGCCATTCCTTATGTCAAGTTCTCTAAGTGTGAGTTTTAGCTAGATGGGGTTGCCTTTCTCGGGCATGTGATATCGGTCGATGGGATTAGAGTGGATTAGGGCAAGGTTGAAGCGATTTTGGATTAGAAACCCCTGTAGAATGTTACCGATATCAGGAGTTTTCTCAGCATATCAGGTTACTACAAAAGGTTTGTCAAGGGATTTTTCATGATTGTTTCTCCGTTGATTAGGTTGTTGCAGTAGGATGTCAAGTTTGACTGGTCAGACAAGTGCCAGAACAATTTTGATAAGCTTAAGAGTCTTTTGACAAAAGCTCTAGTATTGACATAACCGATTTTGGACAAGGAATATGTTAAACCTTGAGGGGTATTTCCATCATTTTGATGATAATAAATAATATAGCAATATTTTATTTAACATACTTGTTTTTCTAAGTATATTATACAGGACATGGATTAAAATAGCAAGAATAGAGAATTGGAAGAATAATATTTGAAAGACAAAATTCAAGTAGTAGCATGTTCACTGCCGTGACTCTATGAGTCACTCCCATGAAGGAAGCTAACCGTTACCAAAACTAACATTTGAAGTTCACGGCCATGAAGGAAAAACAAACCGTGAAGTGGGCATTTCAGTCACCCCTGTGAAGATTCATGCAATTTCATCCAGAGAGCTTCACGACCAGAGTCACCACTTGGATCACGGCTGGAAAGCTTGTCACGCCTGTGACTCTATATGTCAAAACATTCCAGAGAGCTTCACAAACAAGGTCACCATTTCAGTCACGGCTTGGGAAGAAATGTCACCCCCGTGACAAGCATAGTCACGCCCGTGAACAATTAAAGAGAAAAATGTCAGGCGCGATTTTTTGGTTGGTACAATGGCTAGTTTCATATTTAATGCACCCAAATGGCTATATTCTGCCATGAGAGTATAAATGGAAGTCATTTATGCATTAAGGAAAAAGAGAATGAAGAGAAAAACAATAGAATAGCATATACTTCGAATTTAATCCTTATTACAAGCTATTTGTACTTTCATACTTTGAGAACAAATCTATTCTCTGTAAAAATCTTTTTGCTCTTCATATTTGAGCAATTAAGATTTATAAGTGATTCTCTCTGTAATCTTTACTCAGGTGAGCTTTGGGTATTTCTGGGTTAAGAGTAGAACACTTGTAAGGGTTAGTTGTGTGAGCCTCCAAAACACAAATTAAAAGGTTGTTTGTGTGATCCTACAAAAACACAAAGTGAAGGTTGTTTGTGTGATCCTATAAAAACACAAAGTGAAGGTTGTTTGTGTGAGCCTGTAAAACACAAGAGGAGTAGGGTTGTTAACACCCGAACCTTTATAAATCTTTGTGTCTAATTTTCTCTATCCCTCCTAAAATTAATTCTTTATTTCCGCACTTTAAAATTTAATTTTTTTTAAACTCCAATTCAACCCCCTTCTTGGTCTAATATCTGGGCTACAATTGGTATCAGAGCCTTTTCTAGCATCAAAGCCTAAAAAGCGCTAGTAAAGAGTAAGATATGACCAGTGAAGGATTCCAAAGTCTCAAACCTTACTTTGATGGAGCAAATTATGCCCATTGGAAGTTTATGATGGAGACATACTTGGATAGTGAAGGAATTGAAGTCTGGGATAGTGTACGAAAAGAATGGACACCACCAACTAGAAGAGGGGCTGATGGTGAAGAAGAAATCCTATTAAGAGATGATTGGACAGAGCCTCAAAGAAGAGCAAATTTCAAAAATAAGAAGGCAATGACAATCCTATCAAGCTCATTATCTATTGAAGAATGTGGGAGAATACAACACTGCTCAATAGCATATAGCATGTGGAAGACATTGGAGAACTATCATGAGGGAACTAAAAAAGTCAAATCCAAGAAGATTCAACTTCTAACCTCAGAATATGAGCTCTTCAAGATGAAATCTAATGAGTCAATCACTGACATGACCAACCGACTTCTATCCATTATAAATGGAATGAGAAAACTTGGGAAGCATCTGAGTTTGGAAGATGTAAACAAGAAAATCCTGAGAAGTCTTCCTCTTAAAGACTATGGTTCAAGAGTTGCTGGCATAGAAGAAGCAAATGAAGATATGAGCATCATGAATACTGATGTGTTGATTAGCAAACTTCTCACATATGAGATGACAGTGAAGAGAGATAGAGAGCTTGAAGCAGAACCAGAGAAAAGAAATCCCTTAGCACTCAAAGCCTCTATTTCAAAATCTCAAGAATAAAGTGAAGATGATGAAGAAATGAGTGATGATGAAAATGAGGACATCGTTATGCTTTCAAGGAGATTAAAAAGAATCATTGAGAAGAAAATGAGCAATTGCAGAAAATTCAGGCAAAGAAACCTCAAACAAACTTCTAATGACACACATAGAAGTAAGGAAGAGGTAAAATGCTATGAATGTGGAAAGAAAGGACATATCAAACCAGAATGTCCAAGGCTCAAGAGACAATGGGGAGAAAGGTCATAAAGCCACATGGGATGATGAAAGCTCTTCAAGTGAAAAAGATGATAATGAAAGTGAAGAGGTCAACCTATGCTTCATGGCTATTGAGGATCACGTCTCGGACAAAGTAAGATCACTACACTCATACTCTTTCAATAATGATAGTAGTGATAATGATAGTAATAGTGATAGTGATGATGATGATGATGAGCAAAGCCTAATAGAAGAATTAAATATAGAATTAGAGAAATATAGAACTAAATTTAGTACCTATAGAAATAATATCTCTAATTTGAAAAATAAGATAGATGGTTTAGAAAAAGAGAACATAAAGCTTAAATCATCTAATGAATCTCTTCAAAAGTCATTAGATGAATATTCATCAAGACCCTCAACAACTTCATTGTTAAAAGAAAATAATACTTTGAAAAATGAAGTTGAGGAACTTAGAAATTCCATTTCTAAATTTCACAAAGGTAAAGAGAGCTTAGATACTCTCATTGTGTCTCAAAGATCACCCTTAATTAGACATGGTCTAGGATTTAAAGACACATCATCATCTTTTCACAAAACTATATTTGATAAATCTAAAGAATCTCACATCTCCACACCTGTTAGAACTGCACCAAGAAATAAGAATGTTAAACCCTCTATACAGAAAAAGAATAATCATGCCTTTATGTATAGGAAGCATGCATCTAGAAAAATGCAAATTAATCATGATTATGCATGCCATTGTTCTCAAAATAAGTCTAATAGAATCATGGCATTCAAATACATTGCAAGACCAAAAAGAAAGTTTAGACCAAAACAATGTAATTATTGTATGAAAATTGGTCACATAAATAAACATTGCTGGATAAGGAAGGCTCATTGGGAACCTTCATGTGCTAACCCTCAAGGACCCAAACTCATTTGGGTACCTAAAAATCATACTTGATTTGTGATTCTATAGGTATGCCTCAAGTCCACAATAAACAAAAATGCTTGGCTAGTAGACAGTGGATGCTCAAGGCATATGACAGGAGACAAACAACTTTTCAATGAAATCAAAAGTATTGTTGGAGGTAAAGTTACATTTGGAAACAATGCAAAGGGTAAGGTAATTGCCATTGGTTCTATTGGTGTTAATGGTACTACTTTTATTAAGGATGTCTTACTTGTTGATGGCTTGAAATATAACTTGTTAAGTGTAAGTCAATTATGTGATAAAGGAAACAAAGTAATTTTTACTTCAAATGAATGTCTTGTATTCTCTATCGATGGTCAAGAAATATTTAAAGGAAGTAGAGATATCAATACGTACATAATAAACTTACATGAGCTATCTAACCATTCCTCTAAGTGTCTTGTGACTACTAGTGATGAATCTTGGCTGTGGCATAGAAGACTTGGTCATGCTAACATGGACTTAATACAAAGTCTCAGCACAGGAGAGCTAGTAAAAGGATTACGAAGAGTTAAATATGAAAAAGGCAAGACATGTGATCCTTGTCAGAGAGGAAAGAAACACAAGTCGTCTTTCAAAGCCAAAAACATAGTAAGTACTTCAAAACCTCTTCAACTCCTGCATTTAGACTTGTTTGGACCTACTAGAATTGCTAGCTTAGGAGGAAAACATTATGCATTTGTCATCGTAGATGATTACTCTAGATTTACTTGGGTAATTTTCTTAGCTCAAAAGAGTGATACTTTTGAAAACTTCAAAAACTTTGCTAAAAGAGTTCAAAATGAAAAAGGTTACTGCATTTCAAAAATAAGGAGTGATCATGGGAAAGAATTTGAAAATGAAAACTTTGAAAGCTTTTGTCTTGAACATGGCATTTCACATAATTTCTCATCTCCTAGGACACCTCAACAAAATGGGGTAGTTGAAAGGAAAAATCGAACTTTAATTGAAATGGCTAGAACAATGCTTAATGAATATGAATTACCAACTTATTTTTGGGCAGAAGCCATAAACACTGCATGTTATATTTCAAATTGAGTTTTCAAAAGACTTATTTAAAACAAAACCTCATTTGAGCTATGGAATGGAAGAAAACCCTCGATATCATACTTTAGAGTATTTGGATGCAAGTGTTTTATATTGAACACCAAGGACAATCTTGGAAAATTTACCTCTAAATCTGATGAAGGTATCTTTTTAGGATACCCTACAACCAGCAAAGCATATAGAGTATTTAATAAAAGATCATTAATAGTTGAAGAATCCATGCATGTTGTTTTTAATGAATCTAGTAGACTTGATCTTGTGAAAGGTAGTGTTCTTGATGATGTTGTAGGTAATATGGAAAAACTTGATATTGGAAATGGAAAATAAGAAAATGATCAAGAAAATTTACTGCAAAATGACACTCCACCTCAAAATCAAGAACAAATTGATCAAGAACTTCCAAGAGAATGGAGAATGACGAAAGATCATCCAAAAGAGCAAATAATTGGTGATCTATCAAAGGGAGTAAGTACTAGATCTCATTTCAAGCATTTAGTCACTGACATTGCTTTTATTTCACAAATTGAGCCTAAAAATATTGATGAGGCTCTTAATGATGAAAGTTGGGTAATTGCCATGCAAGAGGAACTCAACCAATTTGAGAGAAATAAGGTATGGAACCTAGTACCTAGACCCAAGGATCATCAAATCATAGGTAGCAAATGGGTATTTAGAAACAAATTAGATGAACAAGGGTTAATAACCAGAAATAAGGCGAGACTAGTTGCAAAAGGATATAATCAGGAAGAAGGTATAAATTATGATGAAACATATGCACCTGTAGCTAGATTAGAAGCTATAAGAATACTCTTAGCATATGCATGTCACATGAATTTCAAACTTTTTCAAATGGATGTGAAAAGTGTATTTCTAAATGGTTATATAGATGAAGAAGTGTATGTAGAACAACCACCAGGTTTTGAAAGTTATGATTTGCCAAATCATGTTTTTAAACTTTCGAAAGCTTTGTATGGTTTAAAACAGGCTCCAAGAGCTTGGTATGAGATACTAAGTTCTTTTTTATTAGAAAATAGCTTTACAAAGGGAAATGTTGACACTACACTATTCATCAAAAAGCATAAGCATGATATACTAATTGTTCAAATTTATGTTGATGATATAATATTTGGTTCTACTAATGAGTTGCTTTGTCAAGAATTTGCCAAGTGCATGACTAGGGAATTTGAAATGAGCATGATGGGAGTACTTAAGTATTTCCTTGGTCTACAAATAAAACAAAGCAATGAGGACATTTTCATCAACCAATCCAAATATGCCAAAGATTTAATCAAGAAATTTGGTATGGAAGGATGCAAAAATGCCAAGACTCCTATAAGCACATCAACAAAATTGGACAAAGATGAAAATGGTAAGAGCATTAATGAAAAGCTTTATAGAGTTATGATCGGATCACTTTTATATCTTACTGCTTCTAGACCCGATATTATGTATAGTGTTTTCTTATGTGAACGATTTCAATCATGTCCTAAAGAATCTCATTTAAATACTGTAAAAAGAATTTTAAGATATTTACATGGATCATTGCATCTAGGTTTATGGTATCCTAGGAATTCATCTTTTTATATTATAGGATATTCAGATGCAGACTATGCTGGTAGTCTTTTGGATAGGAAAAGTACTTCAGGTACTTGTCACTTCATTGGAGAATGTTTAGTTTCTTGGTTTAGCAAGAAATAAGTTTCAGTTGCTCTCTCAACTGCTGAAGCTGAATATGTAGCAGTTGGATGTTGTTGTACAACTTAAGGACTATGGTGTGACAACACAAGTGCTATACATCTGTCAAAGAATCCTATTCAATACTCTAGAAGCAAACATATTGACATTAGATACCACTTTATTAGAGATCATGTTCAATATGGAGACGTTGCATTAGAATTTATAAGCACAGAAAATCAATTAGCAGATATTTTCACTAAGTCTCTAAATGAGGAAAGATTTAATTTCATTAGAAGAGAACTTGGTATGATTGATGGATTAACCTCATGATTGCAAAAATATGAAAATTTAATTGTTGATCTTAAATCATATCACAAGTTATAAGATAGAAATTTTGATGAGAATTCATGTTTTAAGGAATAGAATATTTGTTGAAATGATTTAGTCTCGTTGTAGGACTTAATTTTAATTTGATAAAAATTTTAGGGGAGTCACGCCAGTGACAAATGTTCACGCCTGTGACTTAAATGGCCCAAAGAGGCAGTGTCGTTCACGACTTGGTTCACGACATGGTTCAGGGCTTCAAGTGGTGAAACTTATTTTCACGGCTTGAGTCATGCCCGTGAAAAGAGACTTTCACTCCCGTGAACAATTACACCCCAAAACTCACAGAAGCTTTCACGCTTTGAGTCACGGCTTGCTTCACGGGCATAAGTGGTGAAATTCATTATTTCACGGTCGTGACCATTGGTTCACCCCCGTGACTGATGATCATGCACGCCTGTGATATTCAAAGATCACACCCGTGAACTTATTCACGCCTTTATTCACGGGTGGAACACTCCTTCAGCAAACCGTGAACACGACCATTCACGCCCGTGAATACTTACTTCACGCCCGTGAATGTATCGAATATATAAGAGAACAGCCGGTTACAACCTTCATTTCAACTCTCTATCTCCCAAAACCGCTCTCATTTACTCTCATTCATTGAGACATTGAAGATTTCAGCCCCAATGACTTAAACTTTGCCTATAAATACCACCAAAAGTTCGAATCTTCAGCAAATATCATACATTTCTAGGGTTTTCCATAAATTTTATGTTAAAAATCTTTCCAACTTCATCTTCAACAAATCTCTTAAAAAATGGAGTCTGCTTCATCCAAGGGTAAGAGAAAGAAGTCCCATGCTTCTAAGAGGTATGCAGATTACCTCATGAACCGCATTTCAGAGAATTGCCATCCTCGGTATGCAACTTTAAAGAAGAGACCTCTTTTATCATCAAGGTCCTTCGATTGGCAGACAGTCCGAAGTCTCGGGCTTGAGACGGCTATGACAGAGCAACTATAAGCCTGTCATCTCAAAGATTTTGTTGAAATTCATCAGCTGACTCTGAGGAAGCCAACACTGGAATTCCTCAGCACCTTGCAGGTTTCACCTATTAGAGTGGTGAAATTCCAACTCTGCAATAATCCTAACACCCTCAGTGCCATCGAGTTTGGGGAATTGTTCAGCCTACCATCTGAGGGCATCCTAAATGATACTGAGGTAGAATTCTTTGCCCCTCCATCCTGGACACATTTTGGCACCAATTACAGCTGGGATGTCAAGAAAACAAAGAGCACACATCTCAGGGCCCCAGTGCATAGGTATTTGCATAGGTTCCTGATCTATAGCATATTTGCTAGGGGAGAAAGCAACGAGACTATTAGGAAGTCAGAACTTTTCCTATTTGAGATGGCTCGGAGAGGACTTACATTGGCACTTTCCATATGGTTTGCTAACCATATTCTCTCCATTGCCACCAAGCCCACATGAGATATTTTAATTGGGGCATATGTCACCCATATCGCAGTGAAACTCAATTATTTGAAGCTGGATGCACATCACTTCAACATCATCCCTGCACATCCTAGAGATCGCTTGGATGTCGAGTCGTTCATCAAGATAGGAGCGGCTGTCAGAATCATTTTCCAGAACGATATCTTCTACCGCTTCACTGACACTGCTGGAGAGATTATCTGGGAAGATAATGACACAGAGGATTTTAAAGCAGGCCTCCAGGAAGTCCAGCAGAAGAAGGGGGCTCAGGTTGAGGAAGCACCTCCAGCAGCCGAGTATGACATCGGACAGTTCTCAGCTTCCACACCGTCCTTAGCACAACAGATGGTTGACCTCTTGGCACCACATTTTGGGCAGCTGCAGACTTCAATGGATGAGAGGTTGGAGAACCTCAAAGACTTCATGGAGTCTCGGATGGACAACCTTGAGGCTGAAGTGGCTAGGCTTCGTGATAGGATGTCTGGCTAGGAGATAGGCTAGAGTGTAGCCTAAATTTGATTGTTTTTAGCTTGTTTGTTATATTTATGTTTGCTTGTGTAGGAAATTTTTAAAATTTCCTTTCTGAATATTTTAACTTAGTTTGTATCCTTTCCTTTATGCTATATATATTTGCTTTTGTTTATTTCAATCTTCATATCCTTTTTGATTGATGACAAAAGGGGGAGAAAACTAGCAATATATGATAGGCAATATATGATAGGGAGAATGGTATCAAACTAGCAACATAAGATCAAACTAGCAATATATATTAAGGTAAATGAATTTGGAATCAAATAATTAAAATTGAATTGACTTTGAAATGGTTTAAAAATCTTGATTCAACATTTCATATGCAAAGTATATAATTGGAAAATTGAGTTTTATATACCTTAGATATACCTTAAGTATACCTTGCAGCAAGTTACAAATATAAATATGCCATGATATACCTCAAATATACCTTACATATACTTCATGTCTTAAAAAGGAATTATGGCATGTATTGGATATACTTCTCATATAACTTGCATATACTTCAAATCTAGTTTAATGCTACATCATTATTTACTATTCTTACACATTATAATTTTTATCCTAAGTATATTTTGAGGGGGAGACTTCTCAAAATCACATATTGCTAGATTATTTGTCACCATCAAAAAGGGGGAGATTGTTAAACCTTTAGGGGTATTTCCGTCATTTTGATGATAACAAATAATATAGCAATATTGTATTTAACATACTTGTTTTTCTAAGTATATTATACAGGACATGGATTAAAATAGCAAAAATGGAGAATTAGAAGAATAATATTTGAAAGACAAAATTCAAGTAGTAGCATGTTCACTGCCGTGACTCTATGAGTCACTCCTGTGACGGAAGCTAACCGTTACCAAAACCAACATTTGAAGTTCATGGCCATGAAGGAAAAACAAACCGTGAAGTGGACATTTCAGTCACCCCTATGAATAAATGTGTCACCCCCGTGAAGATTCATGCAATTTCATCCAGAGAGCTTCATGACCAGAGTCACCACTTGGATCACGGCTGGGAAGCTTGTCACGCCCATGAATAAGTATGTCACGCCCGTGACTCTATATGTCAAAACATTCCAGAGAGCTTCACGACCAAGGTCACCACTTCAGTCACGACTTGGGAAGAAATGTCACCCCCGTGACAAGCATAGTCACGCCCGTGAACAATGAAAGAGAAAAATGTCAGACACTAGTTTTTGGTTGGTACAACGACTAGTTTCATATTTAATGCACCCCAACGGCTATATTTAGCCATGAGAGTATAAATGGAAGTCATTTATGCATTAAGGAAAAAGAGAATGAAGAGAAAAACAATAGAATAACATATACTTCGAATTTAATCCTTATTACAAGCTATTTGTACTTTCATACTTTGAGAACAAATCTATTCTCTGTAAAAATCTTTTTGCTCCTCATATTTGAGCAATTAAGATTTATAAGTGGTTCTCTTTGTAATCTTTACTTAGGTGAGCTTTGGGTATTTCTGGGTTAAGAGTAGAACAGTTGTAAGGGTTAGTTGTGTGAGTCTCCAAAACACAAATTAAAAGGTTGTTTGTGTGATGCTGTAAAAACATAAAGTGAAGGTTGTTTGTGTGATCCTGTAAAAACACAAAGTGAAGGTTGTTTGTGTGAGCCTGTAAAACACAAGGAATTGGTTATTGTGTGAGCCATTAAAATACAAGGGATTCTGGGTTAGATGTGAGCCATTGTGAGAAACACCATAGTTGGGAGTAAGCTTGTAAAACTCCATTGTAACACTTAGTGTGTTAGTGAAACTCCCAATTACGATTGGGGAGAGGAGTAGGGTTGTTAACACCTGAACCTCTATAAATCTTTGTGTCTGATTTTCTCTATCCCTCCTAAAATTAATTCTTTATTTCCGCACTTTAAAATTTATTTTTTTTAAACTCCAATTCAACCCCCCTTCTTGGTCTAATATCTGGACTACAGAATATATGATTTACGGTGATGTATCACATAACGGATTGGGTTACGTGTTAATGCAAGAAGGGAAAGTTATCGCATATGCCTCCAGATAGTTAAAGCCTTATGAGAAGAACTATTAGGCACATGATATGGAATCGACAGCCATTGTCTTTGCATTGAAGATATGGCATGATTATCTATATGTAGAGAGATATTACATCTACATTGATCGTAAAAGTTTGAAGTATCTTCCTACACAGTAGGATTTGAATTTGAGGCAAAGAAGATGGTTAGAGTTGATAAAGGATTATGACTATATAATGGATTATCATCCTGGGTAGGCCAATGTGGTGGCCAATGCGCTTAGTAGAAAAACTGTGGTAGAGTTGCACATCCTACCAACCTTGAGTCAAGTGATTAAAGATGCCCAAAACTTAATGTCAAGCTAGTGGAATTAGTTGTTTTGGTCTCTAAAGTGGAGAGATCGAGTTTCTCATATGAGCCAGATGGTAGTTTACACTACTATGGTAGGTTATATGTACTAGAGGTCTCAGAGTAGAGTTGTTTCCATTGTTAAAAGCTTGTAAAGAGTTGTTTCTATAAGTAGAGTAAGGGTAAGAGTAAGAAGGAGAAAGTTGTGGTTTATAAAGGGAAAGCTTGGATTTTCTTTTCTAGACCTTAGTTCATTTTCTAAAAGATAAAATGAACTTTCTTCATCTTGCTAGGACTTGGAGAAAATGTTGGAAGTCCATTTCAAGGAAGAGGACAAGCTTGAAGAGATTAAGCTTTAGCCAATCTCCAACCTAGGTGTAAGGTTTGTACATAACAACATTAAGGCTATTACATTGTATTTCTATGTTCTTTGCTTTAAAAACATGTTTTAGATAATAAATGAGTAGATAAATGGTGACATGTGGGATTCATATGCATTATGGGAAAACCTTATAAATATGGTCAAATTGACATGTTTGAGAAACTATTTTGATTATTATTGATGATTAAAGATGATATAGTCATGTTTGATAGCTTAATTGCATGTTGGAATATTGATAGGGTGGCTGACATTGATCAACTGTAGTGAGTATTGCATGTGGAATTGACATGATTTGTGATGCTTTATTTTTCTAGAAAAATTTTCAGATTCACTGCCGTGAAGGGTGGGTTCACGGGCGTAAATTTCGTGAGATGCATTCTTGTTGTTGAAGCAAATCCGTTCATGAGTAGCTTCAAAGTTGGATTCACGGCTGGGTTCACGCCTGTGAAGAAGTGATCACGGCTGTGAACATGTGCTGATTCATGGATTGAATCACAGCTTGATTCATAAGCGGAACTACCCGTGAAGTGGTGCTTCACGGCTATGAAAGGTTATTCGCAAACGTGAAGCTTTTTTTGAGAAAAAAACTTATATGATAGTTTTTGAATCGGATTAGATTCATTGGGAGGCAATAGGCCTCGGATGCATGCTTTTAGCATGGTATGGGAATATATGGTTGTAGAAATCATGAAAGTTTTATAAAATACGGTAATGAATAATATTGATGTGTGTATGATAATATTGTATGCCCAATACTCTGACTAGGACTAAAGTTAGGATGAATCATATGCCATTGAAGGGAGAGTTCGGTACCAAGTGACATAGGTTGGTCATATATATTTTGAAGACCTAGAGGTTAACGAACCAGAGCACTTTGGTGGGTTATATATTTGAAAGCCTAGAGGTTAGCAGACCAGAGCACCTTAGTGGTTTATATATATTTGAAGGCCCAAGGGTTAGTAGACCAAAGCGCCTCGATGGGTTATCTATATTGAAAGCCTAGAGGTTAGCAAACCAGAGTGCCTCAATGAGTTATTTATATTTTACAGCCAAAGGTTAGCAAACTAGAGTGCATTAGTGGGCTGAATTACCCATATCTATTTTGGTCTAGTTATGAGTAAGTTGATAAAGAAAAGATAATAACTAAATTGTTATGTGTGAGAAAACACGTGTATGACTTTGACAAATTGTTTGAGTTGCCATGTGTGTGTATATATATATATATCGAATATAATTTGGATGGTATGTCATATAGTATATGATCTAGTGTGTATGTAGACTTTTAAATAAGTCGTCCTAGTAGTTCGGTAAGTATATCATGCATATTATTTATATTTGTTGTATGCCTTACACGTTGTTATGTACCACTAGGCACAAGTTGCTTAGTGTATGAATTTTTTATGCCCAGGTTTGGAGCTTAAGAGAGGATTGACAGAGAAAGATGCTTAGTGATCAGAGTTGAGGATATTTGTTCAGGGTGGGTGGTACACAATTGTATTTTTATTTTTGGTTGTTTTTCCATGGGTTGGATAGTGATAACTTTACATGCTATATTTCTGAGACATGTAGTTTTATAACTACTCATTTTGTAAAACTTTGGGCTTGTATATGCCCGTATGTTTTTTGTTAAACTTTTATTTTATTGAGATCATTTTCATGTTTTAAGAATACTTTTATTTTATTAAGTCATCATGGCCACAGTGCATGAATGTTTTGAAAATTTTGGCATTTTAACTCATGCATATTGTAGCATCTTTTGGTATAATTAGGTTTAGTCTTAATTATATCGAATAGTGTTATAGAGATAGTTTGCCTTTATGGAGTTCCAATATCCATCATTTTGGATAGAGATTCGCAGTTCACATTTCAATTTTTGGGTAGTATACAATGAGTTTTGGGTACCAAGATCAACTTCAGCACAACTTTCCATCCCCAAACAGATGGTCAGTCAAAGAGAGTTATCCAAATCCTGAAAGACACGATAAGGTGTTGTGTGATCGAATTTGAGGGAAGTTTGGATAGATATCTACCGTTAATGGAGTTCATATGCAACAATAGTTACCAATCCAATATTCAGATGGCTTTGTATCAGACACATGTAGAAAGTGTCGGACACCGTTGTATTGGACTGAGCTCAGTGAGATAAGGTTAGTAGGGCCAGATCTGGTACAAGAGACAAAAAGTGAAGATCATTAGAGATCGACTAAAAGTAGCTTCCGATAAACATAAATCCTATACGGACCTCAAGAGAAAGGATGTGGAGTACTTAGTGAGAGACAATGTGTTTTTTAAGGTATCTTCGTGGAAGAAGGTTCTCAGATTTGGAAAAAAGGGCAGGTTAAGCCCTAGGTTCATTAGACCTTATCAGATCTTATAAAAGATTGGATCAGTTGCATATGGGCTTGTTTTGCCACCAGAGTTGAGTAGGTTACACAATATCTTCCATATATCCATATTGAGGAAGTATCAGTCAGATCCTTCTCACATCATTGCAACTAAAAGCATAGAGTTGGGACCATATTTGTCTTATGAAGAGGAACTAGTTGATATCTTAGCTTAAAAGGTTAAGGAGCTCAGGAACAAGCGAGTTCTACTGGTGAAATTGTTATGGAAGAGCCACACCGCTAAAGAAGCAAACTAAGAAAATGAGAAAGTGACGAGGACACAATACGTTCAGTTGTTCCAAAACATTATGACAAGTAATTTCAGGGATAAAATATCCTAAGGGGGAGAGAAATGTAATGCCTATAATTAGGGCATATGAGTTATGTTTTTGGTTAGTGAGAAGTTGGTGATTCAATTGAGTTTTGGGAAGTTGAGAGTTGCTAAAATCTTATGCTTTATGCCTGTGACAATAGGTGTCATGACCTTGAATATTGGGTTTTAGTATGCAGACGTGATGAGGTTCTTCACGATCATGAAGGAGGGGCTCATGCCCTTGAAAGAGGAGTCACAGCCGTGAAGCCTAGGCAGATAGAACAAATAAGGCAGTCACATTTTCCACTATATTATTTCCTTTAAATCCACTCCTCACTCTCCGTTAACCAACCAAAAACTCAAATCTCATATTTTTCTTCCTCCAAACTCTATCTTCTTCCATTAGAGAAGCTTGGAAAATAAGTATTTCTTAACGAAAAAGTGAGAAAGAAAAGTGAGAAAATGCGGGTTGAGAGTTTGAAGAAAAGCCTGGTTTTTCTTTCTTGGACCTTGGTTTGTTTCCTAGAGGCTAAAAGAATGTTTATTCATCTTGCTAGTGCCTGAAGAGAGTGCTGGAAGTCCATCTCAAGAGAGAGGACAAGCTTGAAAAGATCAAGTTTTAGCAAATCTCTATCCTAGATGTAAGGTTTGTACATAACAACACTTAAGGCAATTACTTTGTATTTTCTATGTTATTTGCTTAAATGCGTGACTTAGATGATAAATGAGTAGATAATTGGTGAAATATGAAGTTAATATGCATGATGGGAAATCTTATGAACATGATTAGATTAACCTTTTTGAGGAACAATTCTGAATAATATTGATGTTTAGAGATGATGTGATTGTGATAGATAGCTTGAATGCATGCTGGAATGTTGATAGGGTGGCTGACATTAGTCAACCGTAGTGAGTATTGCATGTGAAAATAGCAAGATTTGTGATGCTCTATTTTTTTGGAAAAATTTTCAGATTCACGACAGTGAAGGGTGAGTTCACAGGTATAAATATCGTGAAATGCATTTTTGTTGCTGAAGTAAACCCATTCATAGATAACTTCACGGTTGGGTTTACATCCGTGAATGGGTGATCACGATCGTGAATGTATGCTAATTCACGGTTCTAAATCATGGCTTGTTTCATGAGGGGGACTACCCATGAAGTAGTGCTTCACAGTCATAAATGGTTATTCACGGACATAAAGCTATTTATGATGAAAATTTATATGTTTATTTTTTAATCGAAATTGATTCATTGTGAGGCAGTAGGTCTTGTTTGCATGCTTATAACATGGTATAGAAATATATGTTGTGAAAATGATTGTGAAAATCATGAGACTTATATAAAATCTACTAATGGATAATATGAACATACACATGATAATATGGTAAACCCAATACTCTGACTAGGATTAGATCTATGATAAATGGCATGCCATTGAGGGAAATGTTTGGTACCGAATGACCTATATTGGTCATATATTATGAAAGCCCAGAGGTTAGTGGATAGACTGCCTCGTTGGGTTATATATATTTGAAAGTCTAGAGGTTAGCAGATAAAGTGTCTCGGTGGGTTCAGTTATCCTTATCTATTTTAGTCTAGTTATGAGTAGGTGGACAAAAGTAAGATAATTAATAAATTTTATGTATGATAAACGCTTGCATGGTACTAGATGACTGTTGATATGACATGTAGTGATGTGCATTATATATATATACTTTTTATGGCATGTCATGTAGTCTACGAGCTAGTACATGTGCGGACTTCGAGGTAAATCATTATAGTAGTTCGATAAGTATATCATGCATATTATGTTATATGTTGTTATATATCTTGCATGTTGTTATGTACCACTAGGCACGAGTCGCTTAGCATATGAATTTTTCCATACTCAGGTTTTGAGCTTAAGGGATGATCGACAGAGGAGAACACCCAGTGATCTTAGTTGAGGATATATAGCTAAGGTGGGTGATACACTATTGTATCCTATTTTTTAGTCATTTTGCTATGGGTTGGGTAGTTATAGCTTTACATATTATACTTTAGAAATATGTATTTTTATAACTACTTATTTTGTAAAACTTTAGACTTATGTATGCCCGTATGATTTTAAGAATGTTTTTTTTTATTTTTGTTAAGTCGTCAGAACTATGGTACATGAAAGTTTTAATTTTTTTTTTTTACATTTTAACTCATATGCATTGTAGCATTCTTTGGTATAATTGGGTTTAGTCTTAATTATATTGAATGGTGTTACAATATGTATATTTAAAAGAAGTATAGTTGAGAAAAAAAAAAGCTTCATTGCTTCTATACCATCTTGAGGGCAATATAGAGTTTCACATGGTATAGAAATATAGATTTGGGATAAAAATTTTGCCATTTGCTTCTCTAATATCAAAAACAAAAAGGCCCTATTTGAAACTCAAATTCAATATACTATTTGATCAATTTTTTTAAAGAAACAGTAAGTTCAAAATATGTTAATAAATAAATATTAACATAAAGAAATATCAAAATTGAAAATTTCCCATTTGTTAATGTTCACTACCATACAAGAGGCCTTTTGCTACACATTAGCAATGAAACTATGACCTTAACCTATAGGCAGTAGATTTGCAATGCTTTTAAATTATTGCAAAAATTTTAAATTTTCAACTATTTAAAGCAACAAATTTTGATAAAAATATTATTTTATTTTTCCTTTTGTTGTATGCCAATCCTTTGTGCAAAATGAAATGGATTATGCATTGAAAAGATGAAAGGAATTAAGTTGATTTAAAAAAAATCATAACTGACATGGCATTTTGTGTGGTAATATTAGAGGATTTGGCAACTGACATGACATTTTGTGGGGTGTGACAAACTAATTAGGTAACGATTGAGAATGTTGATGTGGACTAACTATTATATAGATAAAATTGAATCAATTTGAAATTAAGTTGATTTTTTAATTTTATTAAATTATAATTGCCATGACATTTTGTGTGGTAATGAGGGATTTGGCAACTGACGTGACATCTTATGTGGTAAAAATATTAAAGGAGACAACTAATTAGGTGACAGTCGTGAATATAGATGTGGACTGATCTTAGGATGAAATTGAACCCGTTTTAAATCAATAAGGATTATTAACCAAAAAAAGGGGAAGTTTTTAAAATTAATCTTAAAAAGGTTTATAATTGAAAATTTGATCTCAATGTTTTTGTTTTAGAAAGATAACTCTTCCTTTTAATGATATTTTCATAATACTAATAATACCCTTATCTGAATAAGAGAAAAAATAAAAAATATTAAACATTCATCTTCTGCTCCTTCTTCCGGGAATCCCTTTCTCCTTCCTGATAAAAAAAATATGTCTTGCAAAGGTTCATCTTAAAAAATCAAAAAATTTCAATTGATTGCACAGATTCAGCTTCCCAAACCCAAATTTCGGACTTTTCAATCCGTATTTTGAAATTTTTGAATTTGTTATTAAGCTTCGTAATTCAGATGGATATACTATATAAATCTAAGATAGATAAATTTTAATCAATATATAGCTGAGAAGATTCATTTAGAATATTTTAGAGTACAAACGTATAATTCTTGTAGGTTTTCTGTTAAATCCAAACGTGGATGTTTTCTTCACTCATTCCTATAGACCATATCTACCCTTATGGTCGAGTTATGGTTGGGATAGTTTTGTTAAATTAATAATATTGATCTCGACCATCTTTACCCTTATGGTTGAGTTAGGGTTGAGACTTGTAATATTGACTTCATTCTTCATTAACTCATTACTGTGAACATTACTTATTCATATTAGTATTTTATTTTGTATTTGGCATTTCATTTGCTTTAGTTATGGCTCCAACGAATGTTTATTTTATTTTGGATGGAGAATAGATAAAGGAATTGAAGGACGAGAATGACTTTTTAAATGGTGCGGACGAAATGAGGATATCCAATACATGAAAATGGATGACTCTGAATTGAACTATGAGACATTCATGGAGAGCATATATAATGCGTTTGTTGTTAACTGTAACAAGTATGTTTTGAGAGTGAGATTCCAAGCTCCACACTTTAGAGGTAAGATGCTGTCTTTTTTAATTGATGGGATTAATCTTGAAGTTTTTTTTAGTGACAAAAAGTTAAAAGATTGTTTGTTATATTTGGAACTCAGAAAAATAGGCAGTTGATGAAGGACCTAAAGATTTAAATAATGGCCAATTTGAAGTTTGTGAATATCAATTGAAATGTAACATTATCGATGACAATGGTTCTGCACATGGAAAAGATAGTGTTGCTCTTGTTCACTCTATAAGGGATGATGGTCAAAATATAGATTTTGAATGGTCTAATTGGACTCCATCAAAACATATGGATATGGTTGCAGAAATTGGCACAACTAATTCATTGGATGTGAACCATGAGTCGTTAGATGTAAATTTCGATCCTTTTGATTAAAATGATGATGATGAATTAGGCTAGGGCAACAGGTTGATTGTACTTGAAGGAAAGTGTTCTTTTTTATATGGGGCAGGTTTGGCAATTGGTCACAAATTTGCTAACAAGGAGGAGGTCAAAAGGAAGCTAAGAGATGTTGCCCTCCAAGTGAACTTTGAGACAAAAATCGTTAAATGTTAGAAGGATAGATGTCTTAAAATGCAAGAACCCGACATGCAAATAGAAGGTGCAAGTGTCACTGATTAATAAATCAATGCACTTTTAGATCCAAACATATAATAACATTCACACTTGCTCAATTGGTAGTCAAAAGAGACAACACAACCAAACAACGGTGAGGTATGTCGGGGATGTAACACCCCTCTTACCTTCTTACGTAATAATCAGGTAAGTTGAAGTCAATGTCTACCTATTTGGTAAAATCTATAATACATTATTAAATATACATGTGAATATATATATATATATATATATATATATATATATATATATCTGTCTGTGTGTGTGTGTGTATCTATATATCCATTTCTATTCATAATCTCCTATATAATATAATATATACATATCATATATGCATGAGTTAAATTTTTAACCTATATATGTTTTTACATAACTTGACCTGACCAAAACTGGTTGTAAATATTTACAAGAGTGTATACAATCAATATACTTTTTATAGATAATTTTATACATAGATAAGTAGTACAAAAAGAAACCATTCTTATCTGTGTGACTACTACTGCTGCTCTGCTCTATATAGAATACAATGGTCTGGCGGTTCTATTAGACAACTCGCCACTCATGTCCTTGTCTCGATACATACGTGAGAGAAAAATAAGCACCTGCATTGAGTTTTTGTTCAGTGGTGCAAGCTTTATAGAAACAATCAACTTTTCACATATATAGAAATTTTACATGTTACATTAGTGTGCTCTAAAAAAAACATAATCCATATATCATGCTATTTTATACTATTTTATAAAATAATACATTAACATTGAAATTTATAACTACAAGATGTTACCTTTTATGCGCATAAATTAAGTTGTCTAGACTAGATCCTAGGAAAATATAAAAGGGGTATCCTAACCTCGTGGACGTATGAATAGCTAAAAGTTGAATGTCTCGGCTGAAGCCATATATCCTGACTGAAGCTGTATGTCCCGACCAAAGCCGTATGACCCTATTGGCATGCCAACAAGTTACCTTATACTAGTTCAGACTTATTTATGGGTTTAAATCATGACATATGTATGATTCGTTTATGTACCCATTATATCCTTATTATATCATAGCAGTCATGTATTCACATACCTCAAATATACCATTCATATATTGTGCATACATCTCACATATACCATATATATATCTTGCATATATCTCACATATACCATATATATATATCATGCATATACCTCATATATAGCATATATATATCCTGCATATACCTCACACACACACACACACACACACACATATATATATATACACACACACTATGTACATTTTCATTCATATATTATGTATGTACCACATATAATTATCGTACTATTTTATTTCTATCATATTGATAAATTTACTTTAATGGTTATTGCTATAAAGCTTGCACAAACCTGATTAGTCTTTTATTGTGTTTTTTGGCTCATTTTATTTATCTGGCATGTACGCTGGCATCGTGGGTGCGCCTAACAGAATATATATAATTTAAATATTAGGCAATCAGGAGTATGATAATTCTTTCAATAATTGAAACGCTGCCCCTTTTTAAATAAAACTCAACATTCTCTTATGTCAATTTATGTTTATATATCTTTATTTGATTTGAATTCCATATGGTTAACATATTACTCAAGTCTCAGTCGTGTGGCACATTTATCGAAGTAAACATGATATACAATGATTTTTATTATTCGTGGTGCATTTAAAGGTTATTGCTAAAATGTTATGAATTTCGTGTTAAGTTTATTTTTCTCATTTATTTTTTTATACATATCTTTTAATCCTTCAGTAACATCCGAATTCACCTAAGATTCTTACTTTGTTTTGCCTATTCGATTTGCTCTGTCATTATTGTTAAGGGTTCCTTAAAGGATCTATACATATCTCAGCTATTCTAAACTTTTCTTCTTAATTTCACTTTCTTTTAGTCCTTTATATTTTAGGTATAACCCATTTTGAATTCAAAGCTTTATCCTTTTTTAATTTATCCAATTTAAATGTCAATGTTTAAGTTTTATTCCTCCGAAGTTCTCGGTCAACCTTGTATCCAATCCTAAATTAACTTCTTTCTACCTTTAAGGTCTCAGGTAAGTTATAATTCAATGGCATATCCCTTAATTTCATATCCATTTGATACAATTAGATGCCCAAAATGTCATTTTTCCCATTATTAATTGTAACACCCCCTCACCACAGTAGCATGTATCCGAATAAGGAAGCGCTATACTGACTTCTTTAATCTTTAACTTATTTATTGAAAATAATTCATATTCATTTATTTTTATTTTTTATTTTTTACAATAATTTAAAGGAAATATAATGTACATTTTATTTACATAAGATAATGTTTATAAAACATCAAGTTAATTTTCAAAACCATAAAAGATTTAAATAAATCCAAATCCAAAATATAAAATACATGATACAAAAGTTTGTGACCCATAGTTTCTAGAAAATAATTATTTTTCTGAACTAGGATTACAGTTGCCTTTATCTACAAGCTTCAGTTATCTCTCTAAAATATGCGTGGAAGGAAACTTTCACACTAAACTCTAAGCTTAATGGTGCATATAAATAAGGTAATATATTTTTTTTTACAACATGCATTATAATGTATATTATGTATCGTATTATCTTTTTATGCAATATTTTTATCTCATTACGTTCTAGCATCCAAAGACATCAAATCATCTATTTATATCTCATATTCATTATATTTTATTATATTATTATACATAATCAACCATTTCACTTATCATAAACTCTTCTAATTTTATTAACTCTTTTATGCCATTAACACCTAAAAACCACCAACTAGGATAACGGGATAGCCATCCAGGCATTTATGAGTATCATCCGGACATTTATGTTATGCGCATACAAGTGTTATCACTGATATTTACATATATATAGGTGTCATTACTACTTCGTTAATCGTGCCATTATAGACATTAATAATTCCCCTAATTGGCATGTCAAACTATCCAAAATTCTAATTCTAAGCTAGATGTTCTAGGGATTAATTAATGTCATTAAATTTTATAACTCTTAAATTCACAACTTTTATACATTTAATGACTCAATTAATTACATAATTATTCAATGAAAGTATTCTTTGCATAATATAACAAGATTCATATTAGCTTACATATCAAAATTTTCAATTCATTTTCTACCCTGTTACATGCAGATTTCATATTGTCTTTGACACCAATTTTGATCATGTTACAATCCGAATTAAATTATAATGTCTTTTTAAGAATTTTAAACTTGAATCTTAGCTTTAATATACAATTTGACTCACTAAATTTGAAGTTTTGTAGAAAAAGAAACACTTAATTGAACACTGACTGCTTATAAATAAATTTGCCTAGAATTTTCTGGATAGTTTTCGAGTTCAATATTTGTGCCCAAATTAAGCCTAGTTACAATCAAAATAACAATTCACATTCTTTATAAAAAGTTTATCCCTATGTCATTTCAAATCCAGCCAAGAACATTTTAATCTGAATTTTATACCTTAAGATATAACAATATATGTGTTTACTACTCTATAGATTCCAGTATTAACATACACAATCACTTAATTTAATTTTTACCAAATATACTCCTAAGTCTAGCAAACATGCATACCTAGAATTTTATTATAAAATACTATTAATTTACAATCATTTACATACTAAATGCTCAAATCATGCAACTTGAAATACACATAATCACTTAATTTAATTTTTACCAAATATACTTCTAAGTCAAGCAAACATGCATACCCATAATTTTTATTATAAAATGCTATTAATTTACAATCATTTACATGCCAAATGTTTAAATTATGCAACTTGAAGATAAAACATTAGCTATTGTGTTAAGTTTATGCACAAACCTCTTTTTTTTTCTCTATCACTTTCTCTAGGTAGATTTTTCTTTACCTTTGTTTCCTTGAGCTTGTTCTTTATCATAAGAAACTCCTACAACATCATAAAATAATTATCAAAAACTTACTTCATCATATTTCTCTAAACCCTATCTTTTCTCTCTAAAAACCCTAAACTCTCTCTCTAAAAAAATGTCCTAACACAAGTTCTAAACTACTTCCTCCTTTAGAAAGAATTGTAGAAAAGAAGTTGAGTTTCTTACCTTTATCTTTTCTCCTCTTAAGTCACACTTTAGATATTTCAGTCTCCTTTTCCCTTGCTCTTTTCCTTCTTTTCTTCCTTTCTTTTGCTTCTCCAAGCTTTTCTATGCATGAATATGATTTTTCTTTAACTTTCTCTCTCTAACTTCTCTCTTTATCTCACTAGATTGAAGCTTTGGTTATGGTGGAATTGGGGCTGGAGTGAAATTGATTCTTGAAGGAAGTAAAGTAAAACAAAAAAAAGAGATAAGGAAGAAAGGAGAATAACCAATTTTGCCGTAATGGGCCCCATATTTTTTACCCTAAACTTTGTATTTATCATTAATTATAATCTAAATTCTTCTTTTGCATGAGGTGGTCAGCCATAATATGTTAATTATGCCCAATATAATATTTTAAATAGCAAATATCTCATTAAGTTTTCAAATTTTTGATAAATTATAAATTGATCTAAAAACTTATCAAAATTTTCAAATTAGTCCTTTACCATAAATCAACTTCTTTAATCATTCTAAACACTTTATTAGGTATATTTTATATTTATTAAATATTATTTTAATTAATTTCAATCAAAATCTGAATTTAGATTCCGGTCAACTCGATGCTTCACTTTCGCGACACATCTGACTCAATACCTAAATTAGTGGATATAACACTCTCCCTCCCTTAAAATAAATTTCTTCTTCGAAATTTTACCTGTTCATATGGCATTAAACAACTGGGGGATACTGTCTTTTCATCATTTTCTCACTTTTCCACATGGTTTCTTCAACTGCATGATTCCACCATAAGACTTTAACTAGAGGAACTCTCTTGTTCTGGAGAACTTTCTCTTCACATGCTAAGATATCTACTAGTTCCTTTTCATAAGACATGTCCATCTGCAATTTTATCTCTTCAACTGGTATAATGTGAGTCGGATCCGAACGATATCTCCTTAGCATTAAAACATGGAAAACATTATGAATTCTATCCAACTCTGGTGGAAAGGCTAATCGATATGGCACTAGTCTGATTCTCTGTAGAATCTCTTAGGGTCCAATGAACCTTGGAATTAACTTTCCTTTTCTAGCGAATCTCAACATCTTTTTCCAAGGTGAAACTTTGAGAAATATCTTATCACCAATAACATATTCAATGTCTAGCCTATTAAGCTAAGCGTATGGCTTTTGTCGATCTTATGCTGCTTTCAATCTTTCATTGATCATTCTAACTTTCTCTTCAGTTTGTTGAACTATCTCTGGTCCTATCGACTTTTCTTGTTCAACTCGGTCTAACAAACTGGGGTCATGCACTTTCTTCCTTACAAAGCCTCATAAGGTATCATACAAATGTTTGTCTAATGACTATTATTGTAGGCAAACTCTATAAGAGATAGATATTGATCCCATCTTCCCTCGAATTCGAGCACACAACTTCTCATCATGTCGTTTAGTAATTGAATAACTTGTTCTGATTGTCCATCCGTCTGCCGATGAAAAGTTGTGCTAAAACAGAATCGAGTTCCCAAAGCCTGCTATAGACTCTTCTAGAATTGCGACATAAACCTGGGATCCCTGTCAGAGATAATAGATACAGGTACTCCGTGAAGTCTTACTATCTTATTCATATAAATCTCGACCAACTTGTTCAAAGTGTAGTCCATCCAAACTAGTAGGAAATGTGTTGACTTTGTCAGTCAATCCATTATCACCCACATTGCACCATGCTTCCTCTGAGTTAATGGTAAACTAGACAAAATCCATCGTGGGTCTTTTCCACTTCCATTCTGGAATGGAAATCGGTTGTAGCAACCTTTTGGGTAACTGATATTCAACTTTCACTTGTGGACAGGTCAGAAACTTAGCCACATACTCTGTGATATCCTTCTTCATCCTTGGCCACCAGTACTGTGCTTTCAAATTTAGGTACATTTTGTTTCCACCTGGATGCATAGTGTAGACTGTTTCATTAGCTTTCTTTAAAACATATGACTTCAATTCTTCTATACTCTGTATACAAATCCGGTTCTTGAAATACATGGTACCATCATCTGTCAAAGAAAATTCTGACTTTTCTCCCTTTTTCACGGCTTCGACTATATTTACCGACTTTTCATCTTACTTCTGAATGGCTTTAATCCTCTGCATCAAAGTAGACTCCACTTGTAACTTAGCTAATAGCTTTCTACTTAAGGCATCACCCACTACATTCATTTTTCCTGACTGGTAGTCAATCACACAATTATAATCTTTAATCAACTCTAACCATTTTCATTGCCTTAAGTTCAACTCTTTCTATAAAGGCAGATACTTGAGACTCTTATGATCTGTGTAAATATAACACTTTTCTCCATACAGGTAATGTCTCCAAATCTTGAGAGCAAAAACTATCGCTGTAAGTTCCAAGTCATATGTTGGGTAATTAAGCTCATGTGGTTTAAGTTGTCTAGATGCATATGCAATAACCCTTCCTTTTTGCATTAGAACACAACTCAAACTATTATGACTGACATCGCTATATACCACAAAATATTTCCTTAGAGTAGGCTGAGTCAACACTGGTACTTTAGTTAATATCGCTTTGAATTTTTCAAAACTAGCCTGACACTTATTCATCCATTCAAACCATATGTCTTTTCAGAACAATCGAGTCAAAAGAGTTATTATGGATGAAAATTCCTTTATGAACCTCCTATAATATCCAGTTAATCTAAGAAAACTCCTCACTTCTGCCATATTACTATGTGGTTTCCAATTAAAAATAGTCTCGATCTTACTAGGATCAATTCAGATACCCTCTAATGACACCACATGACCTAGAAAACTAACTGCTTCCAGTCAAAACTCACACTTAAATAGCTTTGCATACAATTGTTTCTTCCTCAAAGTTTGCAACACTATTCTGATATGTTGATCATGCTATTTTCTATCTCTAGAGTATACCAGAATATCATCGATGAACACCACTAAGAAATGATAAAGATATGGCATGAGCACTCAGTTCATCAAGTCTATAAATGTTGTTGGCGCACTTGTCAAACCAAATGGCATTAACAGGAACTGATAATGACCACAACGAGTCTTGAATGTCATCTTTAGTACATCTGACTCCTTAATCTTCAGCTGATGATACCTTAATCGAAGATCTATCATTGAGAATACACTTGCTTCTTTCAGCTGATTAAAAAGGTCATCGATCCTAGGCAATGGATACTTATTCTTAATAGTTACCCTGTTAAGTTGTTTATAATCAATGAACAATTGTAAGGTGTCATCTTTCTTTTTTACAAATAACACTGGAGCTCCCCACGGTGATATACTGAGTTGTATAAATCCCTTATATAACAGTTCTTGCAATTGCACCTTTAACTCTTTCAACTCCACAAGTGTCATTCAGTATGTTGTAATAGATATAGGAGTGGTGTCAGGTACTAACTCAATAGAAAACTCTATCTTTTGGTTAGGTGGTAACCCTGACAACTCCTCAGGAAATATATCTGGAAACTCACTAACAGTATGGATGTTGGCCAACTTCAGACTATTATTTCTCGTATCGATCACATACACCAGCTAAGCCTCACATCCCCTACAAATGAGTTTTCGAGCTTTTAGCACCGATATCACATATCTTCCAAATCTGGAATCCTAATCCTCATCTGCCTTTTTCCATAGTCTACTATCACTCCATGATGAGCTAGCCAATCCATTCCTAATATCACACCGAAATCGTGGAATAATAGCTCTATTAGATTTATTGGGAATTATCTGCCTTAAATTTTAACTGGAAAACCCCTAAACACCTTGCTAACCCATACAATGTGCCCTAATGGGTTAGTTACCAGAATCTCAAATTCTAGAGCCTCTAGTTCTAAACTCTCTTGACCTGGTAGTGATGTGATGTGTCGACCCCAGATCTATCAATGCATGTATATAAGAGCCAAAAAGATTGAATTTACCCACAATGATGTTGGGTGCATTATGCTTTTCTCAGCCTCGCATGACATAAGCTCTTAAGCTCTTACTGGAGCAGCTCTACTGTCTTCTGATCTCTCCACTGTGTCTGATCTAAATTGCCTTGCCCTCAGCCTTATCCCAAAGTCTGTATCGATATTGATTCAACACTCCCTGAACCTCTGCCAAACTATAGCAATGCATAATCTATTCTCAAATGGTCTTTAGAGTCACATCTCAAGCATGTTCCTGTCAACCACCAACACTTTCCTGGGCAAGGATGACCATAATGCCAATATACTGGTAGAGAGGTAGATCTGCATAATGCCTATATCGGTGTACTAATTGTTGATGAAACTGATCTCGTAGAATATTCCTTACCTATAAGAAAGAGGTCTACTGGAACCCCTAGCCTAAAATTGACCACTAAATGATCTTGCTATCTTGCCACTCGATGGTCCCCCACTTGGCTGTGGCATTGGTCTTCTAAACCCTCTATCTTATGCTAGCTATTGTACTGCCAAGACTCTTTCAATAGTTCTGGTAGATGTTAGCAAACTAGGAAAGCTCATCAATTGTAGGGCTGAGACCTGCAACTTAATCAGATCTTTCAACCCATCTTGAAATTTCTGACACTTATCAGCCTTTGTAGATACAATGCCACTAGAATACTTGTAGAGATGTGTGAATTATCTTTCATATTATGTTACTGATATGTCCCCCTGTTTCAATATCAAAAACTCTCATTACTTGTCATTTGTGTAGATAGGAGGAATATATTACTTTTTGAATTTCTTTAGAAAGAATTCCCAAATCATGGGATCAGGTGCCTCAGTGCTCTGTGATTCTGACTGCCACCAGTCATATGTATGATCTTATAACAAAGACAATGCATACTCATATTTCTTCTCATTTATGCAATGCAACTGATCAAAGATTCTCTCTGCCCATTCTAACCAAAACTCTGCCTCAAAGGGGTCATCTTCCTATTTACCATAGAAATTGGGTGCCCCTAACTTTCTCAGTCTCTCAAATTGTAACACAGACAGGACTGACTATGATACTCCTTGTACCAAATCTATCATGTTCCTCATAAGCTTTGTATGTCCTGGGCCAGCAATAGACTACCCCCATGATAAACTAGCACTAAATCTCAATGCAGCAGTTTGGCGATGACTTGGTTGCGATAAAGCCTTTGTTCTTATAGCTCATTACTTTTGGTCTCTTTAGCCACAATTTGTCACAATCCAGAAGCCATGCCCTACCTATACTATAAAAAGTAAAAATGCTAATCAATAAGCAACAACTTATATATATCCAAGTGTGGGTACACACATGTCATAAATATTTCAATTTTTTTAATCCAAAACAGTCCAAACTTGGCTCTGATACCAAAAACTATAACACCCCTAAAAAACTGCAAAATACAAAATACAAAAGTTTGCGACTCACGATTTCTAGAAAATATATGTTTTTCTAAACTAGGATCACCGTTGCCTTTATTTACAAGCTTCAACTATCTTTCTAAAATCTGCGTGGAAGAAAACTCTCATGCTAAGCTCTAAGCTTAGTGGTGCATATAAATAAAGCAATATGCTATTTTATGCAACATGCATTATCATGTATATTATGTATCATATTATCTTTTTATGCAATTTCTTATCTCGTTACATTCTAGCATGCAAAGACATAAAATCATCTATTTTTATCTCATATTCATTCTATTTTATTATATTATTATACATAATCAACCATTTCACTTATCATAAACTATTTTAATTTTATTAACTTATTTATTGTAACACCCGTCACTTTAGGCTGGGATAATTAACATATTTAATTATCGTAATTAAAATTATTTGAGACTAAATATGAAAATAAAATATAATAAAAATATTTATAAGTGAAATTTTATTAAGTTATGCGTGTTAAATAAAATAAATAGAAAGGTTGGGTAAGTTAATAATAATAAGATAAAAACCAAGGATTTAAGTGGATATTTGGCAAAAACAAGGGGGACCTAATAGGGTATTTATTATGAATATAAAAATGTTATTTTCTTCTTCTTCTTCCAAATTTCAGAACCCTAACATCCCTTCCACTCTTCCATACATAAATTCTCTATTCTTTCACCCATTTTCTTCTTCTTTTCCTTCCTTTTCCTCTCTTCAAAAACTTAAAACAACTATAAGAGCTTAAGGTTTGAAGAGGTTATGACTTCATTTTGTCAAAGTTTAGACTTCATTGTGTAAAGATTTGTACATATTAGCATATTTATTCCTTTGTGCATTTTATTTGCATTACAATGATGTTTGATGTTGAAGAAAGAGTGAACAAATAACTTGTTGTGTTTGCTAGTTTTGTTAAAATTCATCTGAAACAGTATTGATTTATTTGACCATATCTTTTGTTCTGGAATTTGTATTAGGATGCAATTAGTTGGAAATGAAAATAGACACATAGACCTAAAACTTTTGTGAAGAGTGTAAATACTATATCTGATTCTAAGTTGGTCTAAATATTTCTACCAAATCCCATATTTGAAACTACCCAGCAAATTCTGGGTAGTTATTTTCTGAATATTCAATGGTATTTTGATTATATCTTTTGTTATGGAACTTGGATCTAGATGAAATTAGTAGGAAATGCAACTAGACACATAGACCTAAAACGTTTGTGAAGAGTGTAAATACTATGTCTGATTCTAAGTTGGTCTAAGAAGTTTTACAATATCTCGGATTTGAAAGTACCTAGAAAATTCTGGGTAGTTATTTTCTGAACATTCTATGGTATTTAGATTATATCTTTTGTTCTGGAACTTGGATCGGGATGAAATCAGTTGGAAATGAAACTAGACACATATAACTAAAATGTTTATAAAGCGTTTAAATGCTATATCGGATTCTAAGTTGGTCTAAAAAGTTCTACAAAATTTCGGAGTTGAAAGTACCCAGAAAATTCTTGGTAGTTATTTTCTGAACATTATATGGTATTTTGATTATATATTTTGTTCTGTAACTTGGATAGGGATTAAATCAAATGGAACTGAAACTAGACACATATACCTAAAACGTTTATAAAGAGTTTAAATGCTATATCTGATTCTAAGTTGATATAAAAATTTCTACAAAATCTCGGATTTGAAAGTACCCAGAAAATTCTGGGTAATTATTTTCTGAACATTCTATGGTATTTTGGTTATATATTTTGTTATGGAACTTAGATTGGGATGAAACTAGTTGGAAATTCAATTAGACACATAGATACAAAAACTTTATGAAGAGTATAAATGCTAGTTATGATTTAATTTGGACCTAAATGTGATATAAAATCTCAGACCTAAGAATATTCTGAAAAATACTTGACATATTGTTACTGAGCACTATACGGTTATTTGGATATATATTTAGCTAGCAAATTCATATTTATATGATTATTTTTGTATATGAAAGATACGACATTAATATAAAACTTCATAGAATACCATAAAGTCAAATTCGAATCAAAAATAGGTGAAATGTGCAATCCACAATCAGGGCAGGAATCTATCCATAAATAAAAATTTAGTAATTTGGTATTTTAAATAATGGGTGACACACACACACACACACACACACACACACACACACATATATATATATATATATATATATATATATATATATATATATATATATATATATATATATATGTTTTAATTTTAAATAATATGATAATAGTTATATTTAAAATTCTTATTGTGTATTGACTAAATTAATATGATGTGTTGTGATTTGAGATTTCAAATGAGATTGAGAAATTTTTATATGTATAGGGCATGTAAACCGAAAATTATTATGAATATGTGAAATTTGATAATTTATGTAAACAATAAGATGATAACATCAATTAAGCTCAATTCTCTAATTTAGGACTAAAAATAGGACAGATGACATACCATTGAGGGATTTACGGTACCGTAGAAATTATGATGATATGAAAATTTTCATTATATGGCCAAGATGGCTTAAGCTCGAGTGAGAGCGCCCTTGATCCTAAATGCATACAATTATTTATTTTACTCAGTTAAGATGGCTTAAGCTCGGGTGAGAGCGATCTTGACTTGAGAAGCTCGGTTGAGCACTTATACAGACAAATACAAATAGTGAGCAGGGTGGCTTAAGCTCGGGTGAGAGCGCTCCTGTTTCACAACCTGCATCCAAATAATCCGGATTTAGAGTTTTGGGGCTATAAAATATAAAATATAAAATATTTTTAAAAAACAAAAATATAGAAAAAAAATTAGTTATCAGGTAAATGAAACAAGGAAATAGAATTCATAAATGAGGTATGAATATGAATTTTCCTTTGTAAATTATGACATGTCTATGTGTTGAACCAGTAAACCAGGTATGCAATATTCCATATTGATATATGATAAATTGATTTCTTTTTTTTTTATATTGTTGTAAAAAGAATTTTGATATATGGATTATTATTTATGATTATTTATATGAAAAATTGGATAATATGAACATAAAATTTTTTTGATATATCATGAGTGTATGTATTTATATTTATGCACATATGTACCACTAAGTATTAGATTGCTTAGCATGTGGGTGTTTTCCTATACGCAGGTTCAGAGCCTATAGAGAGAAGTTGACAGGAAGAGAAGCAAGCTCATACAGAGCCAAATAAAGTAAATCTACATCAGAGGGTTGGTGTTTTACATGACATGCATTTTGTTCCTGTCCACATGTCATGGGTGATGAGTATAATTATGGTTTTCAAAAGTTTTACATGTCTTTTTATGTTGGAAACATGAAATTTTATTTGAATTATATGTATTTTGTAAGCATGGGGATATGAAAGTCCAAACATATGTTTAAAAAAATGTGGTCACGATTTGTTAATTCCACATATAAAATATATTCATTAATTGAATGACATATTGCTATCATGAAAAAAAAATATTAGTTAACATATGAAATTATAATAACTAAAATAGAAGAAACTTTAATTCAAACGAATTTTAAGGTAATAGGCAGGTGACATTCTCCTATATAGTTGGGAGTATTCCTAACTATACAAGAGGGTGTTGCATTTAGTGGTATCAAAGCCCAGATTTTGGCAATCATAGACCTAAGTGGGATAAAAGTTTATCATGCATGCATTGTATGTCTCATATGACTCTCACATGGGCTACTTCTCTGTCGACTTGTAGGATTAGAAGAGAGTATGGAAATTAAGGCGTATGAAGTTACTGAAAGCAATAGCTCTCCTAATACTGGAGCACCGAACCAGCCCAGTGTAGCTAGTGTTCTGGGTCCGAATGCTATACCAGCTGCAACCCAGCAGGTTTCTGGACATGCCGAGTCGGACCAAAACCCTTTGATGCAGTAGATGGCTGGTTTGCTGCAACAGATCGTAAGAGTGGTACCACAACCTGTTCTAGTTCCTCCACCTCCACCACCGAAACCGAAAGTACAGATGGACAAGCTTCGTAAGTATGGAGCCACAAATTTTCTGGGTACGAAAGATGATGATCCTGCTGCAGCTGAATATTGGTTAGAAAAGACCGAAAAAGTCCTTGATGAGCTTAAGGTTCCTACTGACCAAAAGATAAGATATGTCGTATCTCTGCTATAGGAAGATGCTTATGATTGGTGGAAGTTAGTTCTTTTGAAACCAGAGGCTCCAAAGCCTATGACTTGGGAATTCTTCATCACTGAGTTCAAGGAAGAATATGTTCCTCCATTTTACATAGATGAGAAAAAGAGGGAGTTTATGAACCCCAGGTTCACTTCTCAGTTTTGGGGTAGTTTGCAAAGAGCTTTGGGTACCAAGCTTAGTTTCAGTATAGCTTTTCATCCTCAGACTGATGGACAATCAGAAAGGGTGATCTAGATTTTGGAAGACATGATGAGGGGTTGTGTAATAGAGTTTGAGGGAAGTTGGGACAAATACCTACCATTGATGGAGTTTGCCTACAACAACAGCTATCAGTCAAGCATTGAATGGCTCCTTATGAGGCACTTTATGGTAGAAGGTGTCGAACACCATTGTGTTGGACAGAACTCAGTGAGAAGAAGCTAGTGGGACCAGAGTTAGTCCAAGAAACAGAAGAAAAGGTAAAGATTATACAAGAAAGGTTGAAGACGACTTCAGATAGGCAAAAATCATATGCAAATCTCAAAAGGAGAGACATAGAGTACGAAGTGGGAGACAAGGTGTTTCTCAAGGTTTCCCCTTGGAAAAAGGTCATCGGATTTGGAAAGAATGGCAAGTTAAACCCTAGGTTTATTGGACTTTATGAGATCTTAGAGAAAATTGAACCAGTGGCCTATAGACTTGCTTTACCGCCAGAGTTGAGCAAGATCCACAATGTCTTTCATGTTTCCATGCTGAGGAGGTACCAATCAGATCCTTCTCATACTATTCCAACCAACAGCATCGAAGTAAGGCCAGATTTAACATACGATGAAGAACCAACGGAGATCTTGGCTCGTGAAATGAAGGAGTTAAGGAATAAACGAGTCTCATTAGTCAAAGTGTTATGGAGGAATCATTCAACTGAAGAAGCGACATGGGAAAGCGAGGAAGTGATGAAGGCACAATATCCCCAGTTGTTTTCAACATAAACAATCAGGTAAATTTCGAGGACGAAATTTATCAAGGGGGAGAGAAATGTAACACCCGTCAATTTAGGCTAGGATAATTAACATATTTAATGATCGTAATTAAAATTATTTAAGACTAAATTTGGAAATAAAATATAATAAAAATATTTAAAAGTGAATTTTTATTAAGGTATGTGTGTTAAATAAAATAAATAGAAAGGTTGGGTAAGTTAATAATAATAAGATAAAAACCAAGGATTTAAGTGGATATTTGGCAAAAACAAGGGGGGACCTAATAGGGTATTTACCATGAGTACAAAAATGTGATTTTCTTCTTCTTCTTCTTCCAAATTTCAGAACCCTAACCTCCCTCCCACTCTTCCATACACAAACTCTCTCTTCTTTCACCCATTTTCTTTTTCCTCTCCTTTCTCTTGCTCTCTTCAAAAACTTAAAACAACTATAATAGCTTAAGGTTTGAAGAGGTTAAGACTTCAATGTGCCAAGGTTTAGACTTCATTGTGTCAGGGTTTGTACATATGAGCATATTTATTCCTTTGTGCATTTTATTTGCATTACAATGATGTTTGATGTTGAAGGAAGAGTGAACAAATAACTTGTTGTGTTTGCTGGTTTTGTTAAAATTCATCTGGAACAGTATTGATTTATTTGACCATATCTTTTGTTATAGAACTTGGATATAGATAAAATTAGTTGAAAATGAAACTAGACACATAGACCTAAAAAAATATGTGAAGAGTGTAAATACTATGTCTGATTCTAAGTTGGTGTAAAAAGTTCTACAAAATCTTGGATTTGAAAGTACCCAGAAAATTCTGGTTAGTTATTTTTTGAACATTCTATGGTATTTTGATTATATCTTTTGTTCTGAAACTTGGATCGGGATGAAATCAGTTGGAAATAAAACTAGACACATAGAACTAAAACGTTTATAAAGAGTTTAAATGATATATCAGATTCTAAGTTGGTCTAAAAATTTCTAAAAAATTTCGGATTTGAAAGTACCCAGAAAATTCTGGGTAGTTATTTTCTGAACATTATATGGTATTTTGATTATATATTTTGTTCTGTAACTTGGATAGGGATTAAATCAGTTGGAACTGAAACTAGGCACATAGACCTAAAACGTTTATAAAGAGTTTAAATGCTATATCTGATTCTAAGTTGGTATAAAAATTTTTACAAAATCTCGGATTTGAAAGTACCCAGAAAATTCTGGGTAATTATTTTCTGAACATTCTATGGTATTTTGGTTATATATTTTTTATGGAACTTAGATTGAGATGAAACTAGTTGGAAATTCAATTAGACACATAGATACAAAAATTTTATGAAGAGTATAAATGCTAGTTATGATTTAATTTGGACCTAAAATGTGATACAAAATCTCGGACCTAAGAATATTCTGAAAAATACTTGACATATTATTACTGAACACTATACGGTTATTTGGACATAACTTTAGCTAGAAAATTCATATTTATATGATTATTTTTGTATATGAAAGATACGACATTAATATAAAACTTCATAGAATACCATAAGGTCAAAGTCAAATAAAAAATAGGTGAAATGTGCAATCCACAATCAGGGCAGGAATCTGTCCAGAAATAAAAATTTAGTAATTTGGTATTTTAAATAATGAGTGACACACACACACACACACACACACACACACACACACACACACACACACACACACACACACACACACACATATATATATATATATATATATATATATATATATATATGTTTTAATTTTAAATAATATGATAATAGTTATATTTAAAATTCTTATTGTGTATTGACTAAATTAATATGATGTGTTGTGATTTGAGATTTCAAATGAGATTGAGAAATTTTTATATGTATAGAGCATGTAAACCGAAAATTATTATGAATATGTGAATTTTGATAATTTATGTAAACAATAAGATGATAACATCAATTAAGCTCAATTCTCTAATTTAGGACTAGAAATAGGACAGATGACATGCCATTGAGGGGTTTACGGTACCGTAGAAATTATGATGATATGAAAATTTTCATTATATGACCAAGGTGGCTTAAGATCGAGTGAGAGCGCCCTTGATCCTAAATGCATGCAATTATTTATTTTACTCAGTTAAGATGACTTAAGCTCGGGTGAGAGCGATCTTGACTTGAGAAGCTCGGTTGAGCACTTATACAGACAAATACAGATAGTGAGTAGGGTAGCTTAAGCTCGGGTGAGAGCGCTCTTGTTTCACAACCCGTATCCAAATAGTCCGGATTTAGAGTTTTGGGGCTATAAAATATAAAATATTTTTAAAAAATAGAAATATGGAAAAAAATTAGTTATCAGGTAAATGAAACAAGGAAATAGAACCACAGTAGAGATATAACTTGACTGTCACATTGAATATAATCAAGGCCAATTTGGATTTGTGGTTCACACAAGGCAATGAATGATCTTATCACATGAATTAGGGTTATTTAGTGCTCGAAATTGAGATTTTTGGATCTAGAACATGTATTTTTAAAATTTGGATGAAAAAACATGTAATTTTATAATATATTGAATGAAATCAAGGCCAATTTGGATTCACTATTCACGCAGGGCAAATAATGATCTTATCAAATGAATTAGGATTTTTAATGCCCAAAATTGGGATTTTTGGACCTGTAACATGTATTTAAAAATTATACGAAAAAATATGTAATTTTATAATAAATTAAATATAATCAAAACCAATTTGGATTTATTGTTCGCGCAGTGTAAGAAATGATCATATCACATCGAATTAGGGTTTTTAATGGCCAAAATTGGGGGGTTTTTGGACCTACAACATCAATTTTGCTAAATTGATCCTAAAAAATATCTATTTTGCTAAATTGATCTTAAAAATCATCATATTCTAACCCTTATTAGTTGTTAGAAAACCAAATTTGAAGAAAGCATCTCCCAAAAATTACTTTCGTCATTTTTTCATTTAGCCAACAGTCGTGATTAACTGGTTCAACTATTAGGATAATATTATTGGTGGTCGGATACTATTCCCGACAAAAGTTCACAAATGTTACGATTGTCGTTTATACTATTTATTAAATTTTTTTTTATTTTTTTGCAAAAAAATGTGATTGCTTTATGTGGAACGTATTACTTTGAAAATATTTATGGATCATCATTCCAATTTACGATCTCTAAATCGTTAGTCCAATAATTGGTGATATAACATTTACTTTTCACTTAGTACGTAGGATTTAGACTATAAAAAATTGAGGTTTTTGGCTATGGAACATTCATTTTTCAAAATTGAACGAACATGACATGTAATTTTACCATAAATTGAATATAATCATTGCCAATTTGAAAATGTGGCTCACACAAGGTAAGGGCAATGGATGATCTTATCACATCAAATTAGGAGTTTTAGTGCCCGAAATTAAGATTTTTGGACCTACAATATCCATTTTACTAAATTGATCCCAAAAATCATCTTATTCTAATTCTTATTGGTTGTAACAAAGGAAAATTTGAAGAAAGAATCTCCTAAGAATTACTTTCATCATTTTTTCATTTAGCCGACCATCGTGATTAACTTGTTTGACTATTGGGATAATATTACCGGCAGTCGAATACTATTCCTAATAGTAGTTTACAAATGTCTCGACTGTCGACTCATTTTTCCGACTGTTGTTTCTACTATTTATTAAAGTTTTTTTTTTATTTTTTTGCAAAAAATGTAATTGTTTTATGTGTAACGTATTACTTTGAAAATATTGATGGATCATCATTCCAATTTACAGTCTTTAAATCTTTAGTCCAAGAATTAGTGATATAACACTTACCTTTCACTTAGTATGTAGGGTTTAGATTGCAAAAAATTGGGATTATTGGCTACGAAAAATTTATTTTTTAAAACAAGACATGTAATTTTATCGTCAATTGAATATAATTATGGCTAATTTGAAAAGCTGGCTCACATAAGGCAACGACAAGGGATGATTTTATCCCATCAAATTAGGATTTTAATGTCCAAAATTGGAGGTTTTGGACCTACAACAACCATTTTGCTAAATTAATTCCAAAAATCATCTTATTCTAACCATTATTTGTAAGAAAGCCAAATTTGAAAAAAATATCTTCTAAGAATTACTTACATTATTTTTTCATTTAGCTGACCGTCGTGATTAACTGGTTCAATTATCGGGATAATATTACTAGCAGTCAGATACTATTCCCGACTATAGTTCACAAATGTCATGACTATCAACTCATTTTGCCCAACTGTCGTTTCCACTATTTATTAAAAAAAATTATTTTTTTGCAAAAAAATGTGATTGCTTTATATGGAACATATTACTTTGAAAATATTTATGGATTATTATTCCAATTTATAGTCTTTAAATCTTTAGTCCAATAATTGGTGACATAACACTTACCTTTCACTTAGTACGTAAGGTTTAGGCTGCAAAACAATTGGGGTTTTTAGCTAGGAAACATTTATTTTTCAAAATTGAACGAATAAGACATGTAATTTTACCGTTAATTGAATATAATCATGGTCAGTTTCAAAAGGTGGTTCACACAAGGCAAGGGCAATGGATGATCTTATCCCATCGAATTAGGATTGTTAGTGCCTGAAATTGAGAGTTTTGGAGCTACACATCCATTTTGCTAAATTGAACCCAAAAATCATCTTATTCTAACCCTTATTGGTTGTAAGAAAGCCAAATTTGAAAAAAGCATCTCCCACAAATTATTTTTATCATTTTTTTATTTAGCCGACTGTCGTGATTAATTGAGTCAACTATCGAGATAATATTACCAGCAGTTGGATACAAGTGCCGATAGTAGTTCACGACTGTTGACTGATTTTACCCGACTTTTATTTATTTTATTTATTACACATTATTTTCACTCATTTAATTCATTAGACCAATTTTTACATATGTCCTGAAAACTGTGTATCAATTAATTCATTCTTGTGACAGAGTTTGAATTTTAGATTAATTAAATAGACTACAAGTAGATTGATAATCGCAACTTTCCATGTGCATATAGGGATTTGCTCTAATTTTTCCAATATATTATGTATTTTCAGGAATTGTTTGATCCAACTTTATTATTTCTTCTCCTCATTTTCTTTCTTTCTCAACAACAATGGTTGATATCACTAAATTTCCCCTTTGCATATTAAGAGAAATCTTTGATATCCTCCGCCAAAGCGAAAATGATGTAGACATGATTAACAATTTCATTATTTGCTATCGGTACTTCAATTTGGCTACGAATGACTATGTTGTGCTTAATAATATTGGTTTCATAATAGTATTTTGGAATTTATCATGAGATCCGTCACTTGCAAGGTTTATGGCACATTGTTTGCAAGCATAAAATAAATATTCCCTTATTTATTTTGGGTGCCTAAACTTCTTTTATACTAATGATAAGAATATCAGTTTATTCAAGAAAGTAGAGAAATAAGTCTATGAATTATCAACCTATTCTTTGGCATTGCTTTAATTACAGTGAATAGCATAGATGTAGGGTTGAAGTGATTGAGAGTTGCATGGGATACAAATGGTGGGCAGACACCGATGCATTCAAGGCGGATGCTGTTAGAAATGACATATAAATCTCCAAATACTTTTGAAGTCTCTAATCCAACAGTTTGCGAGATTCACTCTAGGCCTTGTAATTTTTGGCATTCATTGGAACAGAAACAAAATTCATCTGCATATTTTTCATGTGTAATTGAAATAAAAAAATGTCTAAAATCAATGTTATTTTCTATAATATATGAAAAATACTAGAATATAAATGGAAAAAATCAATGTTATTTTCTATTATGGTATTTTGTATTAAATATATACAATATATTAAAATTGTGCAAAAAATCAATGAAATTTTCATATGATTTGAATCTACTCACGACCGTCGAATTTAATCCTACCGTCGAGATAAATAGAGTTAGGTAGAGATAAATTACTGAAAATTCAAATTTCACTTTGCTCAAGTCAATTTCCGTACCGTCGAGCTTATTCTTACTGTCGAGTTTGGTTGAGTAAGGTAGAAATAATTTACTGGAAATTCAAATTTCACTTTTCTTATGTGAATTTTTATTGTAAATTCAAATTACACATACAATGAAAGTTACAACACAAATACATTAAATTATAGATATAAAAAAAATATAAGACTAATTATTTTTGTCCACTCCCTTTGTGTTTGTTAAATGTTTGCTATGTGTTCTTTTTTAGTAGCCCTGCTTCCTACATATTGAGCAAGTAATCTTCCATTTTCCAGCTTCTCCCACGGAGGGAATTCTTTTTGTCTTAGGTATTCCTTTCTTCATCTCAATATCAGGGGGAAATACTTTCACCAGTTCTAAGCCTTTGAGGTCCTATTCGGATTGTGGTGGCACTGGATAAACAGTTTTAGCATATACAACAAACATATTATCTATAGAATATCGATTATTGCACAACTGATACAAATTAATTCTGGCAAGCTGACAACATGCCAAAGCATGCACACAAGGAAGCTTATTTAGGTCAAATACACTACATGAGCATGTTTTATCTTCTAAATTAACCATGGCCTCATTATTTTTCCCTATCACATCAAGCTCAAACTTCTTGAGCTGAATCAAGTGCATCCCTATTGCATCTTGGTATCATTTTCTAACAATAGCTTCAGCCTTGGGCGTTAATGGGCTATCCTTTAGAGGCTATAAATTAAGTAATTCTTTTGTCCACTTATTACGTCACTTGGATACTTTGGCTTGTATGCCCTCCAACATTGAAATTATGAGATATTCTCTTTGTTTTCTCAAAGTAAAGTTTATAGATTATGCCCCATTAGTAGTCATGATATTGTATTGAGTACTACAGAAATGAGCTCTTGCCTATTGACATACTTTCATTCTTGTTTCCTTGATATATTTAACAACCCTTTCAAATCTCGCTCTAAATTCATTGTATAACATGTTGAATTCCAAAATTTTGTATGCATTTGCAACTTCTTTAAAAAGCTTAACCATACCTTTCTTCCTCACATTTTCTTTGACATTTTGGGAAATATTCCACCTACAGTATCCATGATCAGCTTCCTTGTAGTGATTCTTGAGACCATTGGCAATGCTCTGGTGTCTATCAGAAATAAAAATCAAATCGTTTTTATCGGGTATGAGCTGCTACATATTCCCAAACCAACCTCAGAAATCATTATTCTTTGAGTCCATTATAATCCAAGCTAATAGATATTGATGGAAATCACCATCTTGGGTCATTGCAATGAGCAAAACTCCTTTGTACCTTCCCTTTAAAAAGGTCCCATCAACCACAATTACCTTCCTCAATACAATAAATCCTTTAATGCATGTGTGATATGCCACAAATACATATTTAAATCTCCCATCATCATTTACTTCCAAACCTGTAGTGACTTTACCATCGTTCGTCTTTTGCACCATCGACAAGTATGTCGGTAATAGACTATAGCTTGCCTTTGGAGATCCGATAAGGCTTTTGCAGACATATATTCTTCTCAACCAAGCCTTGCAGTATGATATAAGGAATACTTCTATTCTGCATCAGGGTCATTATTGTTTTGGGCTTTATGAGACCTCTTTGACCACCAAAATGAGATAACACCACCTTTCTGACATACCTCGTCATTGCCTGGCTACGTTGTCTCTTCTAACTACCAATTGAGCAAGTGTGAACATTATTATATGTTCGGATCTGAAAGCGCATTGAGCTATTAATTAGTGACACTCGCACCTTCGACTTGCACATCAGGTTTTTGCATTTTAAGACATATCTATCCTTCACACATTTAACAATTTTTGTCCCAAAGTTCCTTTAGAGGGCAACATATTTTATATTCCTCTTGACCTCCTCCTTGTTAGCAAACTCTTAACCAAATGCCAAATTTGGCCCATCTAAAAAGGAACACTCTCTATCAAGTGCAGTCACCCTATCACCCCAGCCCAATTCATCATCATCATCATCATCATCATCTAAATAAAAATGATCGAAATTTATATCTAATGGCTCATGGACCACATCCAATGAATTAGGTGCGCCAATTTCTGCAACCATATCTATATATTTTGATGGAATCTGATTAAACCCTTCAAAATATATATTTTGACCATCATCACTTAGAGAATGAGTAAGAGCAACACCATATTCTCCATGTAAAGAACCATTGTCATCAATAATATTGCATTTCAAGTGATCACAAACTTCAAATTGCTCATTGTCTAAATCTTTAGGTCGTTCATCAACTGCCTTTTTTTATGAGTTCCAAATATAATAAGCAATCCTCTGACTCTTTGTCACTAAAAACATTTCAAGACCACTAATCCCATCAATTAAAAAAGATGGCATCCTGCCTCTAAAGCATGAAGCTTGGAATTTTACTTTCAAAACATGCTCGTTACGGTTAACACCAAACACATTATATATTCTCTCTATGAATGTCTCATAGTTCAATTTGGAGTCATCCATTTTGATGCATTGGATATCCCCATTTCGTCTGCACCATTTAAAAAAGTCATTCTCGTCCTTCAATTCCTTTATCCATTCTCCACCAAAAACAAAATAGACATTCATTGGAGCCATAACTAAAGCAAAAGAAACACCAAATACATAATAAAGCACTAGTATGAATAGGTAATGTTCGAAACAGTGAGTCAATGAAGAATGAAAGTCAATATACAAGTCTCGACCTAACTCGCCTATAAGTGTAGAGATAGTCAAGATCAATATTATTTATTTAACAAAACTATCCCAACTCAAACTTGACCATAAAGGTATAGATGGTAGAGATGAATATGTGGAACCTCATTTTGGATTTAACAGAAAAACTACAAAGATTTAAGTTTGTACTCTAAAGCATTATAAATGAATCCTCACAACTATATACTAAAGTGCATTGAATTTAGAATATGGATTAAAATCTATTTATCTCAAATTTGCATAGTATACAAATTGAAAAGTCGGGAATTTGGGCTTTGGGAAATTGAATCTATGCAATCGATTGAAAAGTTTGCATTTTTAAAGATGACCTAACTCGACCATAAAGGTAAAGATGGTCGAGATCAGTGTTATTTATTTAACAAAACTATTGCAGCCTAGACAATGAATCAAGAAAGGGGTTGAATTGGTTAGTAACTAAAAATTGCTTAACTTGAAAGTGCGGAATAAATTAAATAGAGTAAGGAATGAGAGATATCACAAACAAGATTTATAGAGGACTTGTGTTTTTCAATGGCTCACACAAAAACCAATTCTTTGTGTTTTATGACTCACATAATAAACCCTTATAAGTATTTCACTCTTAACCCTATATATCCAAAATCACTTTTGAGTAATTGGTTACAATGAAAACACTCACCAACTTACAATACTTAGATATTATGAGCAATTAGATTTTCACAATAAATAGAGGTTTGTTGAGAAAAATAATTAATGCACAAGACTACAATAAGATTAAAGATGTAAAGTAATTGTTGTTCTTCTTATTGGAATTCATAAATGACTTGCATTTATACTCCCTATGTGAATTATAGCTGTTTGGGTGCATTTAATGTGAAAATAGCCGTTGAACCAACTCTTAATTTCACGCTTGACATGTCTATCTATCCTCGTTCACAGACATGAATATATGTGTCATAATCGTAAATGTTCTTCCAAGTCGTGGTCCAAGTGGTGACTTTAGCCGTGAAGCTCTCAGGAAGAATTGAAAGTGCTTGATCACGGGCGTGACTAATACTTTCACGGACATGAATATTCATTGTGACACTTTTCTTTTCCTTTGATTTTAATCTTCAAAAGTTGTCTTTCAATCTTGCTTTATGTTCTAATAAAAGTATATCTTGTTTAACACACTTAGAATATAAATATTGTTAAATACATTATTGATATTTTATTTGTTATCATCAAAATGATGAAAATACTCCTTAATGTCCAACAATCTCCCCCTTTTTAATAGTGACAAATAATCTAGCTATATGTGTTTTTGAGAAGTTTCTCCACCAGAAGGTGCTTTAGATAAAATAATAGAATGCAAGATTTGAAAGAAATATAGCAAAGTTATTTACAAACTAATAAGATATATGCAATGTATATCTTGAGTATATCTCATCAATTAACACATGTATAACCAAATGTATTCAAAGTATATGTGAGATATATGTTAAGTATATCTTATGCATTAAAATGAGTTCAAAATAAATTCAAGTTTGCAAAGGTATATGTGAGGTATATCTTATGCATATTATCAATTAAAATAAAGTTTACATATTTCATACCACACATTGCATATTGCATAATCATATTCATGTATATATCATATATATTGCTAGGTTCTCCCCCTTTTGTCATCAGCAAAAAGTTGAAATATCAGTAAGATAATTGTATTAAAATTAAAGGAGAATGATTACATTGAAATTAGAATGCATAAAAAAATAAAGATAAATAACAGCAAAAGTAAAGATACTACAAGAAAACTAGGACTCTAAGTAGGCTTCAAGCCTGACAAATCATTCCTAAGGCGTGCTACCTCCACCTTGAGGCTGTCCATACGAGATTTCATAATGTCTGAGGTTTTCCAACCTTTCATTAATGGAAGCCTGCATCATATCGAGGCGAGGTGCTATAAGATCAGTAACCTGTTGTGCTAAAGTGGATGTGGTAGAGGCTGATGACTGACCAATATCTTCAGCTACCATTGGTGTCGATGTCTCATCACGGGCTCGTTTTCATTCCTGGATAGACTAGAGGCTAGCTTTGAAAGCATCAGAGTCATTTTTCTCCCAATCAATTTCACCAGCTAAAGTGGTGAAACGGTAGTAGACATTATCTTCAAAAATAATATGGACAGCTGCTCCCATTTTTATAAAGGACTTGACATCGAGTCGGTATCATGGATTAGCTGGAATGAGAGTGTAAATGTGTTCGTCAAGGTTCAAATACCATAGCTCAATGGCAAGGTGAGTCATATATCCGTCAGTCAAAATATCTCTCGATGGCTTTGTTGCAATGGAAAGGAGGTGATTTGCGAACCATCGTGACAATGCTACGAATAATCCTCTTTTTGCCATCTCCAACAAAAAAAGCTCTGATTTTCTGATTGCTTCATTGCTAGAAAATATACTATAGGTGAGAAACCTATGTATATAATTATGCACAGGTGACCAAAGTGGGTGCTCTTTGTCTTTTTCACATCCTAGTTGCATTCCGAGCCAAAATGTGTCCAAAATGGAGAAGCATAGAATTTGACTTTACTCTCGTTGAGGATGCCACTGGAAGGAAGCTTGAAAATAATACCAAATTTTGCTGCAATGAGAATGTTAGGATGCTTGCAGAGCAAGAATTTGATGATTCCAGTGGGTGAGACCTACAACGTACTAAGGAACTCAAAAGTTAGTTCCCTTAGCATTGGATGATAAATGTCCACGAACTTTCTTAGATGATAAGCTCATAATTGTTCAATCATGCTTGTCTCAAGACCAAGTGTCTTGATACAACCCTATTCAAAGGATCGTGATGAGAGTAGAGGTTGTTTCTTGAGAACGACATATTACGGATGACAATGATCCGAAATGACATTGAGTAGATAATTGGTGTGGCATTTTGGAGCATGTGATTTCTTCCTAATGCCTTTGGACAAACCATATTCCATTTGATAGCTTTGAATAAGGGAAGGAGAAGAAATTTTCGAAATAGGATTGAAAACCCTTAAGAAACTTGTGATTCTTCAAAGAAAAAGAGTTTTAAGAGGATTTTATAGAGGGAAAAGTAGGTGATGAGGCCGGAATTTGTGAGAAATATTGAATTGGTGTGTTAAATAAGAGAATTTGTATAGATGGAAATGAGAAAAGACATAAAATTTCAATTTATAGTCAATAAATTCACGATCATGAATAACCAATCACGGGCGTTAATCATTATGGTCACGGATTATTGAAGGGGCGCTCTAGTCATGAAGAAGAAGATGAATCAAGTTGAGTTGTGACATTAAACAGTCATGGGCGTGAATCAGAATTTTCACGGGAGTGATAAATATTGTTACAGGTGTGAAACCCATTTTTCACGAGGTCTACCTGTAAGGCAAGGCGTGAACGGTTCTAGAATTATTTACTGTCTTTGGTCATGGTCATGAAGATATGTCACGAGCGTGAGGAAAGGTTTTCATAGGTATGACAAATTAAGTAACAGGTGTGAAACTCTAGTTTTACAACTTCTACCTGTGAATCACGTTGTGAAGCAAAACGTGAAAGCTATTGCAACTTTTTGCTATTAAGTTCACGGTCGTGAATATTCGTTACGGGTGTGAACCACTTTAAATCTGCAAAAAATAAAACTTAGTCTAAAACAATATTAGAAGATTTCTGAAAAAGTTTTTATCCCTTAAAATATATATTTCTATCATTTTAACCACTTCATACCATAAAATCAGTCAAGTAAAATGCATCATATAGAGGAATTAATATTCAAGATTCACATAACATACAATTGGCATGCAAAATTAAAACAAAGTTGATCCATCAAGCATACCAAGCTCTCTTCTTATAAAAAAAAACTTTCTTCATTGAGAGGTTTGGTAAAGATATCTGTCAAATGATTATTTGTATCAATAAATTCTAACACAATATCTCCACATTGAACATGATCCCTAAAAAAATGATGTCTAATGTCAATATGCTTCTAGAATGTTGAATGGGATTCTTAGATAGATTAATGACACTAGTGTTGTCACATTTGATGGGTATATGGTCTAAACTATGACCATAATCCTTAAGTTATTGTCTGATCCAAAGGATTTGAGTGTAACAACACCCTGCTGCTATATATTCCTCTTCAACAGTAGATAAGACAAATTGTTACGATTGCGAAAACCGCATCGGCGTATGCTTCTCCTTCTTTGTTTGGGTGGAGATGGTGATACAGGAAGTGTTGTGGCTTTGGTGGAAGGATGAGAAGTTCGGTAGACAGGGGCTTAAAAGAGTTTTGGATCGGGCCACATTGTTGGAAGAAAAGCTACCACTTGCTGGCTCGGGTCTCTTCCAACTGAAACTTGTTTCTTGCTAAACCAACAAACTAGGCATTCACCAATAAAGTGACAAGTGTCTGAGGTACTCTTTCTATCCAAAAGACTACCGGAAAAATTTGCATCTGAATATCCTATAACATGGAAAGATGAATTTCTAGGATACCATAAGCCTAGATGCAATGTGCCATGTAAGTATTTTTAAAATTTTTTTTACAGCATTCAAATGTGATTCTTTAGGACAAGATTGAAATCTAGCACATAAACATACACTATACATTATATCGGACTTAGAGGCAGTAAGGTATAAAAGTGATCCAATCATACCTCTATAAAATTTTTCATTTATGCTTTTGCCCTTCTCATCTTTGTCCAATTGTGTTGATGTGCTCATAAGAATCTTAGCATTTTTACATCATTCTATTCCAAATTTCTTGATTAACTTTTTGGTGTACTTGGATTGGTTGATGAATATGCCCTCATTGCTTTGTTTGATTTGTAAACCAAGGAAGAATTTAAGTTCGCCCATCATGCTCATTTCAGATTTCCTAGTCATACACTTAGCAAATATTTGGCAAACCAATTCATTAGTAGACCTAAATATGATATCATCAACATAAATTTGAACAATTAAAATGTCATGCTTATATTTTTTAATAAAAAAGGTTGTATCAACAAGTCTTTTTGAAAAAAAAATTCTAAAAGAAAAGAACTTAATCTTTCATACCAAGCTCTTGGAGCCTGTTTTAATCCATATAAGGCTTTTAAAAGTTTAAAAACATGATTAGGCATATTATGGCTTTTAAAACCCAGAGGTTGTTCTATATAAACTTCCTCTTCTATAAAACCATTTAAGAAAACACTTTTGACGTCCATTTGAAAACGTTTAAAATTCATATGATATGCAAATGCTAAAAGTATTCTTATGGCTTCTAATCTAGCTATCGGGGTATAGGTTTCATCATAATCTATACCTTTTTCTTGATTATAACCCTTGGCAACTAACCTAGCTTTATTCCTAGTAATTAAGCCTTGTTCATCTAACTTATTTCTAAACACCCATTTACTACTAATGATTTGATGGTTTTTGGGTCTAGGAGTTAAGACCCATACCTTACTTCTCTCGAACTGGTTAAGTTTCTTTTGCATAGCAATCACCCAAATTTCATCTTTAAGAGCCTCATCAATATTCCTGGGCTCAATTTGAGAGACAAAAGCAAGGTTTTATGAGTTTGAAATGAGATTTAATACTTACACCCTTAGTTGGATCACCAATGATTTGTTCCTTAGGGTGATTCTTTGTCATTTTCCATTCCTTTGGAAGCTTTTGGTTGTCTTGCTCTTGAGCTTGAGGCAGAGAGACAACTTGTTATTGTTTCTCTTGATCATCATCATCTTTCTCATGATCAAGATCAAACTTCTCCATTGTACCTATAATGTCATCAAGAACACTACCTTTCACAAGTTAGAATCACCCAACTTTCATCATTAAGAGCATTATCAATATTCTTAGGCTCAATTTGAGAGACAAAAGCAAGGTTAGAATCTATGAGTTTGAAATGAGATCTAGTACTTACACCTTTAGTAGGATCACCAATTATTCGTTCATTGGGGTAATTCTTTGTCATTTTCCATTCCTTTGGAAGCTCTTGGTTGTATTGCTCTTGAGCTTGAGGTAGAGAGACATCTTGTTATTGTTTCTCTTGATCATCATCTTCTTTCTCATGATCAAGAGCAAGCTTCTCCATTGTACCTACAATGTCATCAAGAACACTATATTTCATAAGATCAAGCTTACTAGATTCATCAAAAACAACATGCATAGACTCTTCAATAACTAAAGACCTTTTAATAAAGACTTTATAAGTTTTGCTACCTGTAGAGAATTCTAAGAAGATACATTCATCAAATTTAGAGGCAAATGTTTCAAGGTTGTTCTTAGTGTTTAATATAAAACACTTGCATCCAAATACTCTAAAGTAGGATATTATAGGTTTTCTTCCATTCCATAGCTCAAAAGAAGTTTTGTTTAAAAGTTGTCTTTTGAAAACTCGATTTGAAATATAACATTGAGCATTGTTAGTAATCCATACTCATTGAGCATTGTTCGAGCCATTTCAATTAAAGTTTGATTTTTTCTTTCTTCTGCCTCATTTTGTTGAGGTGTCCTATGAGTTGAAAAATTGTGTGAAATACCATATTCTAAATAAAAGTTTCATTTTCAAATTTTTTGTCATGATCGCTTCTTATTTTAGAAATAAAATAACATTTTTCATTTTGAACTCTTTCAGCAAAATTTTTGAAAGATTCAGAAGCATCACTCTTTTGAGCTAAAAAAATTACCCATGTGAATCTAGAGTAATCATCAACAATGATAAAGCATAATGTTTACCTCCTATACTAGCAACTCTAGTAGGTCCAAAAAGATCTAAATGCAAAAGTTGTAGAAGTTTAAAGGTACTTACTATATTTTTGGATTTGAAGGATAACTTGTGTTGTTTTCCTCTTTGGCAAGGTTCACATGTCTTATCCTTTTCAAATTTGACTTTTGGAAGTCCATTTACTAGCTTTTATTTGCTAAGACTTTGAATTAATTCTATGCTTGCATGACCAAGCCTTCTATGCCATAGCCAAGATTAATCACTAATAGTTATAAGACACTCAGAAGAAAGGTTAGATATTTTGTGTAATTCTATTATGTAAGTATTGACATCTCTAACTCCATTGAATATCTTTTGGCCACTTAAAGAAGTTACAAGACATTCATTTGAGGTAAAGATAACTTAGTTTCCCTTATCACATAATTGACTTATACTTAACAAATTATGTTTCAAACCATCAACAAGTAAAATGTCTTCAATAAAAGTAGTATTATTAATACTAATTGAGCTAATGTCAATTACCTTACCCTTAGCATTGTTCCTAAAGGTTACCTAACCACCATCAATTCCTTTGATGTGATTAAAGAGTTATTTGTTTCTAGTCATATGCTTTGAGCATCCACTATCCACAAGCCAAATATTTTCTTTTATAATGGACTTGAGTCATACCTATAAAACCATAACTCAATTTTGGCTTTTAGGTACCCAAACGAACTTAGGTCCTTAGGGGTTAACACTTGAAGGTTCCCAATGAGCCTTCCTTATCCAACAATGTTTGTTGATATGACCAAATTTCATACAATAATAGCATTGTTTAGTTCTAAATATATTTTTCAGTTTTAACATGCTTTTTGGTCTCAACAACCTTTTGGAAGAAGTTTGTGTGCAATCACATACACATGCATGATGAATAGGCGTTTTCCTAGGTGCATGCCTCTTATACTTAAAGGCATGATTGACCTTTTAAGATTTCCCTCTTAAGCCAAGTGACCCTTGACCATTCTTTTTTTGAATAGGGTTTTTTTTTGTGTTATGCTATTAGCCCTTGGGGCTATTACCTCAATTATGGAGGTTTATGGTACACTAGACTTAACAAATGTAGTCTTGTAAGATGAAGATGATGTTTCATTAAATCCTAGACCATATCTTATGAAAAGTGGTCTTTGAGAAACTATAAGAGTATCCAAATTCTTTTTCCCTTTATGAAACTTTGAAATTGAGTTTCTAAATTCCTTAACTTCATTTTTCAAAATATTATTTTTTTAAGCAAAGATTTAGTTGAGAGTCTTGAGTAATACTCATCTAATGATTTTTGAAGAGTTTCATTAGAAGTTTTAAAATCAAAATTTTCTTTTTGTAAAACTTCCATTTTGTTTTTCAAATCTAAAATATTATTTTTATAAGTTTTAAGTATACTTCTATATTTTTCTAATTATATGTTCAATATTTCTATTAAACTCTACTCATCATATCATCTTCACTATTACTATTATTATCACTATTATTGTCATTAAAAAAGTATGAGTAAGAAGGACCTACCTCATATGTGAAGTGATTCTCTAAAGCCATGAAACATATGTTGACCTCTTTTCCTTCATTATCATCTTTTTCTCTTGAAGAGCTTTCATCATCCCATGTGGCTTTGTGACTTTTCTCCTCATCATCTTTTTGAAATCTTTTCTTGTGTTTCTTGAGCTTTGGACATTCTAGTTTGATATGTCATTTCTTCTCACATTCATAACACTTTACCTCATCTTTATTTCTTTAAGAGTCATTTGATGAGTGTTTGAAGGTTATTTGTTTGGAGTTTCAAGAATTGCCAAATCTTTTTTCAATTATTCTTTTTATTCTTCTTGAAAGCATGACAATGTCCTCATTTTCATCATCACTCTTCTCTTCATCATCTTTAATTACCTCTTGAGATTTTGAAGTAGAGGCTTTGAGTGCTAGAGGCACTTTCTCTTTTCTGGTTCTGCTTCAAGTTCTCTATCTATTTTTATCGCTATTTTGTGAAATAAAAGTTTGACAATAAGCACATTGACCTTTTCTATACCCGCAACTCTTGAATCATAGTCTTTGAGAGAAAGACTTCTTAAAATTTTGTTGTTCACATCTTTTAAGCTTAAATACTTTCCAAGCTTTCTCATGCCATTGATGATGGCTAAAAGACAATTTGTCATGTCGATGATAGATTCATTGGATTTCATCTTGAAAAGTTCATATTCCGAAGTAAGAAGTTGAATCTTTTTGGATTTTATTTGATTAGTTCCTTCATGATAATTCTCCAATGTTTTCCATATGTTATATGTGGTAGGACAATGTTGGATTCTACCACATTCTTCAATAGATAAAAAGCTTGCAAGGATTGTCATTGGCTTTTTGTTTTTAAAGTTAGCTCTTCATTGAGGCTCTGTCCAATCATCTCTTGAAAGAATTTATTCTTCACCATAAACTCCTCTCTCAATTGGTGGCATCCATTCTTTCTGAATATTATCCCAAACTTTAATTCCATCACTATCGAGATATGTCTCATTCCAGAATTTCCAATGAGCATAGTTCGCTCCATCAAAGTAAGTCTTGATACTTTGAAATCCTTCACTGGCCATCTCTTGATCATTGCTAGTGCTTTTTAGGCTTTGTTGCTAGACAAACTCTGATACCAATTGTCGCCAAGACAATAAACCAAGAAGGGGGTTGAATTGGTTAACAACTAAAAATTGCTTAACTTGAAAGTGAAAAATAAATTAAATAGAGTACAAAATGAGAGATATCACACACAAGATTTATAGAGGTTCATGTATTAATAAACCTTACTCCTCTCCCCAATCTTAACTAAATGTTTCATTAACACACTAAGTGTTACAATAGAGTTTTTCAAACTCACTCCCAACTATGGTGTTTCTTTCAATGGCTAACACCTAACTCAGAAATTCCCTTGTATTTTTCAATGGCTCATACAAAAATCAATTTTTTGTGTTTTATGGCTTACACAATAAACCCTTACAAGTGTTTCACTCTTAACCCTAGATACCCAAACTCACTTTTGAGTAATTGGTTACAATGCAAAACACTCACTAACCTAAAATGCTCATAAATTATGAGCAATTAGGTTTTCACAATGAATAGAGGTTTGTTGAAAAAAATAATTAATGCACAAGGCTACAACAAGATTAAAGATGTAAAGTAATTGTTATTTTTCTTGTTGGGATTCATAAATGACTTGCATTTATACTCCTTCTGTGAATTATAGTTGTTTGGGTGCATTTAATGCGAAAATAGCCGTTGAACCAACTCTTAATTTCACATCTAACATGTCTATCTGTCCTTGTTCACAGACATGAATATATGTGTTACGGTCGTGAATGTTCTTCCAAGTTGTAGTTCAAGTGGTGACTCTGACCGTGAAACTCTCCGGAAGAATTGGAAGTGTTTGATCACGGGTGTGACTAATACTTTCAAGAGTGTGAAGATTTTTCCAAGTCGTGGTCTAAGTGGTGACTTTAGTCGTGAAGCTTTCTAGAAGAATTTGACATGTTTGGTCATGGGCGTGACTATCTTTCAAGGGCATGACTGCTTGATCATTCACGGTTGGTTTGATCCTTCATGGCCGTGAACTTTGAATATTGGAGAGTTGGCGTTAAGCCATATTTACAGGCGTGACACTTTGCTTTTCCTTTGATTTTAATCTTCAAAGTATATCATGTTTAGCACACTTAGAATACAAACATTGTTAAATACATTATTGCTATTTTATTTGTTATCATCAAAATGATGGAAATACTTCTCAAGGTTCAATAACTATCCCGACCCAAAATGACCACAAGGGTAGAGATGGTAGAGATGAATAAGTGGATCCACGTTTTGGATTTAACAGGAAAACTGCAAAGATTATGAGTCTATACTCTAAAATATTCTAAATGAATCTTCATAGCTATATAATAATGTGCATTACATTCAGAATATGGATTAAAATCTATCTATCTCAGATTTGCGTAGTATACTCACATGAATTACGAAACTTAATAATGACATCGAAAATCTCAAAATGCATATTGAAAAGTCAAGAATTTGGGTTTTGGAAAGCTGAATCTATGCAATTAATTGAAAAGTTGCAATTTTTTAACAAGGATCTCTGGAACACATAAGTTTTTTTTTGCACAGGAGGGAGAAGGGGATCCCAGGGAGAAGGAACATGAGAGGAATGTTTAATATTTTTCATTTTTTTTCTTATTCAGATAAAGTGTTATTGGTATTATGAAAATATCATTAAAATGAAAGGTTACCTTTCTAAAAATGAAAACATTAAGGTCAATTTTTTTTATTATAAATATTTTAAAGGTTAATTTTAAAAACTCCCTGATATTTTATTGCCTTTGGCACTAAAAGTCCAAAATTGCCCCATTAATGATAATGTTTGGCAACGCAAAACTATATTATAATTTAATTTGACCATAAATTTAATATTAATTGACCAATAATTTTTGTTTGGAAAAATAGATTACTTAGAAAAAAATTAGATTATAATTTTTTTAAACTAGTGGAACCAACATTCAAATTATAAGCTACTATATTATAATTTTTATTTCATATTATACTCTTGTTTTTTTTACCAAATTACATATACACTTTTTACCCAAAACTCTTGGATAATTATATATAATATAGTTATTCAATTATTTAATATATACGTATATATAATAATTGAAAATTAAATGATAATGGTCAACGTATTTATTATATTTAGTTAAAATATTTAATATAATTTTCATATAATTTAATATACATATATATTATATAATTCATTTGTATTATATATTTAGATAGATTTTATATAGAACTTTTAATTGATATAAATATTTTTTATGTTATTTTAGATTTTTTAGCTACATTTTTGGCTAATTTTATCAAATACTTTTAATTTAAATGACTAAATTATCATATTATCAACTGCAACTAAATTATTATATTACATCTAAATTATCAATTACTTTTACTAAATAAAGCAAATATCGACACTCATTTTTTTTGGAAAAAATTAGATGAAAAACTCTGAAAACTTTTCATATATGCAAAATAACCTTATTATAAAAGGCATCTTTTTCAAATTTTAAAAATAAATATAAAAATGATGAAATTAACTAATTGTTCCTACTTTCATTAGTTTAAAATAGCCAAAGTAACATCGTTTTCCCCCACATTTTAAGAAGACCTAAGAAAACCAAAACCTCATCGTTTTGACGCTGACTCACATTTCAAAAATGTCCCCACTGCTTCAACTCTTCACAACCAATCTCTTCAACTTCAAACTTCTTCGCTCACAGAGTTCACTTCATCAGTTTTTATAACTTTCATTCTTAGTTTTTCTAGTTTTTTCCATTGTAAGAAATTCCAAACGACTGTTATTAATAGAATTTGGTAACCTACAACAATAATGACAGTGAAGAAAATGAAAACCACCATAGCTCTTTCTGAAGAAGTATGTCTCAGACTCTCGAAAGTCATATTTTTCCACTCTTATGGATGAAGAAGTATATTTTGTTAACTCTTATTGAACCAAAAAGAATAATATGATCAAGGTATGTGTTAAAAACTTATCGACGATGGACTTTAATACGATAGATTTTAGTAGATTAATTTAGGGTTTGATTCATCTTAGTGAAATATTACCTTGCATAATTCTAATCTAGATTGTAGATAGAGTAGAGTTTATTTATCCTTTAGTAGTTTAGGTTTGATGTATATTAGGGTAAAGAAATATATTTTTTGTTTGAAAATATGTCACGATGTTATTCCTGACAGTAAAGAGGTAAAGTGTTGAAGAGGTGACCTAAAGGCAATCACCTTAGGCACTTGATGTACTCATTTATTATTAATAAAAAAATATTTTCATTATATGGTATTCATTATATATGAATTGATATAGATCTTATATCGTTTAATGAAGTCTTTGGTATGTAACATAGCATGAAAAAATTTATGATGAGATTCTATCATATGTAATTGTGTTTATACCTAAATAATCCCTAGTCATGGGATTAACAAGACAAGACATTGTTAATCTGGATAAACTAGCATATGTTATACTCATTGACTACGTCAAGCAGCTGATCTCATAAGCTGATAACATGATATGTTTAGAGTTAACATATGGATACTTACTAAAAGTAGCAAGTACATTGGATGACCTGCAATGAGCCAATCACGTGGATATCTATTCAATGTTAGTGATAGTCTCATCATAGCAATGACATAAATATCCTTAGACTTTAGATACTAAAGGCTATCTTGGATACTGAATTTTATACTTTGACTCTATTTTTTATTGCCTCTAAAGAGGTAACTTATAGGGCGGTGATTGGGTATAGCATGAGATATTCGAAGGTAGTTGAGTAGTCAACAAAGAATTCACCACTCTTGATAGAAAGGAGAGTATACCTATGGTCTATTGTAGAGATCATTACTCGAAAATTATTAGCCAAGGTGGACATGTATTGAATAAGGTCTTCAAGGACATATATGATCAAAGTAATGAGTCTCATAAATAAGAACTAATATCATTTGGACTAGATGTGATGTAGTCAGTCTAGTAGGAGTTAACACACTATTCATGCTTTGAACCAAATGAGGTATAGTTTGGTGAAAGGACGAATTGCATGGTAATTATCTATGGAAGGGTTAAAAGTTAAACCACTAAATTTCTAATTAATTTGTTGGTCATGATGTATTACTAGGTACTGCTCATGATTTGCTAAGTCAAGAAAAATTAATTATGGGTCAAAAGTATTTGACTTGTAGAATCCTAACCGGATCAGGATTCTTTTTGAGACTTGAGCTACTAACATGACCAGAAAATCTATTAGATCACATGCATAAAAAGAAAGAAGAAAATGTAAAATGGATCCAAATGAGAAAGAAAGAGAATTAGGCCTTTTATAAGGGTTATAAAAATGGGTCAAATCCAAATTTGATTAGGATTGTTGACTTGGTTAACATTGGGCCTCATACCTTAAGAAAATGGACCCATTAGGATTTTTCATTTTCCAACACTAAAAGGGAATAGAAAAGTATATAAGAGTTATTTTTCTTCTGTCCATTTTCTCTTTTATAAGACAATTCTCCATAGCTAACACTTTGGACCTTTGTTACCCCATCTTCTTGGAAGTTTTTTTTCTTCTTTCTTTGCGTGGATACTTTTAGAGGCAATCATAGCTTTGAATTGTTGTGGTTTGCTACAACCCATCAAAGAAGAAAAAACTCACAACTTGAAAGATCAAGAGTTGCAAACAAAGGTAATCAACTTCTGTTATATTGATGGTATGATCCGATTTTAATATTCATAGAGTGATCCATGGTTTTGGGTTTAATTAATTTTACTTTTATGTTGTATCATATATATGATACATTTTAAGAACCCGACATAAAGATGGTCAAGCTTAGTGATCTTATGAAAAGATCTTAGTGATCTTTTGATAATGTCAATCCCGATTATAGATATAGGTTTTTTTTATTCTCGACTATTATGTGGTAGAGATGGTCGAGCTCAATAATCACAAAAAACATACATTGACATCTATATACTTATAATTGATTGATCTTTAATGTGAATTATTGCATAATATTTTATGAATACTTTTCTAGAATAATTTTTGGATATTTATTTTTGTTTTCTTAATGTAAGCCCCAACCGTTATGGAGTAGAGATGGTCGAGCTTTGTAATTATATGAAAACATTCGTTGACATCAATATATTTATGCTTGATTGATCTTTAATGTGAATTACTGCATAAAGTTTTATGAATATTTTCTAGAATAACTTATGGATATTTATTTTTGTTTTGTTAATATCAATCCCGACCATAGATGTAGGGAGTTTTGATTCCTGACTGTTTTAGGGTAGACACAGTCAAGATTTGTGATCTTTTTATTAGCATTCTTTATTATACTAACTATTGATTTTGTTTATCTTTATTTGAGGTTGATGAGATTCCAAGATTTCCAATGAGAGTGCCAAAAGAAGATTTCATGCCATTTAAACTTACAATAAGGTTTTAAACCTTATTGTCACCGTAGAAATGTTAATTGTCATTTTCTCCAATATGGGAAAGTTTTTTTTCATGAAGTCCTTAGCTGCATCCATATTGTACACAAGGTAATCATCCCAATTCTCAGCTAAGTGTGAACATGCAGCCCAATGAGAATAGCAAAATCCTTAAGGGAGTATCTGATATGAAGATCATTAATACTGAACCACATCTCCCCTTCTATATTAAAAGAAGCCTCCTTGAAAAGCAGCTCCCACATGATGGTAGAAGAGTGGTGGCAGTTAGTTATATTGAAGTATGTCATTTATTCAAATTCTCCAACACATTAGCGTCCATAATCAGCCCTTCTTTCATCAGAGGTTGAAAATCTTCCAAGGAGTTGTGCAAGAAGCAACAATAAGAAAAGCAAAAGGCCAAGAAGAAAAGGTAAAAAACAAAGCACGATAAGAAGAAGAAGGTGCAAGATGATTCCAGAAGAGAAGTAATTATTAAGTTGGCGCATATATTATTTATTGAGATAGTTTTGCACGTGAAAGACAAAAGAAAAGACATTATTCTAGAAAAATTTTCGGAATTGTGCAAGATCCTAAATCTTTTGGAGTCTTTCTTTGGGGAACATGGTCTTTTCTAGTATTCAATGAGCCAACTCTGGAAGGATATGAATAATAAGATAATGAAGCTAAAGACAAATCCACAGAGATCCAAAAGAAATGCTTATGCGAGTTTATTCTTCATTTGTCAATGAGTCCATACTCTGTAAATATTAGTTAACATCCTGCATCTCTAAATGTTGTAAATTAACCTTTTGTTTTCATAATTCTATAGACTATACTGTTGGTAATTTAATTGCCAAGGACTATGTTGTGCTTATGAATGTTGATTTCAAAAGAGTATTTTGAAATCTTTCATAGGATTTGTCACCTGCAACCATTAGGTTTATGGCATGTTATTTGTATGCAAAAAATAAATATTTCCTTATTTATTTTGGGTACCTAAACTTCTTTTATACATATGATAAAAATCTTAGTTTATTTGATAAAGCAGTGAAACAAGGTTATAGATTATCAACCTATGTCTTTATTGTTGCTTTAATTACATTAAATAGCATAGATGAAAGGTTGAAATGGCTGAGAGTTGCATGAGATGCAAATAATGGGCAAACACCAATGCATTCATGGTGGATGCTGTTAAAATTAACATATGAATCACCATATCCTTTTGGAGTCTCTAATCCAACAATTTGTAGGATTCACTCTAATGCTTTGGGGCCTTGGAATGATTGGCATTCATTGGAATAGAAACAAAAATCATCTACATGTTTTCATGTGTAATTGAAATGGAAAAAAAATTGTCTAACTGTGGCTTAGGGAACACATGTGTAATTACAAAAAATCAATATTATTTTATATAATATATGAAAATCAGAACTATTATGATCTTTGAGTTTTCTATATAATATAATAATAGTGTGTAAAAAACAAATGTTATTATATCTATAGAATATCAGTTATCGCACAATTGATACAAATTAATTCTGGCAAGCTGACAACATGCCAAAACATGCACATAAGAAAGCTTATCCAGGTGAAATACACGACATCGACATTTTTTAGCTTCTAAATTTACCCTGGCCTCATTACTTTTCCCTTTCACATCAAACTCAAACCTATTGAGCTGAATTGGATGCATCCCCATTGTATCTTCGTATCATTTTCTAATAATAGTTTCAACCTTGGGCGTCAATAGGCTATCCCTTAGGGGCTATAAATTAAGTAATTCTTTTGTGTTCTTATTAATCCACTCAGATACTTTGGTTTGTATGCCCTCCAATAATGAAACTACGAGATACTCTCTTTGTTCCCTATAGATTATGCCCTATTAGTAGTCATGATATTGTATCGAGTACTATGGAAATGAGCTTTTTCCCATTGATTTACATCCATTCTCATTTCCATGAGATATTTAACAGCCTATTCAAATATTGCTCCAGGTTCAACGTAGAACCGGTTGAATTCTAAAATTTTATAGGCATTTGCAACTTTTTCAAAAAGCTGAACCACACATTTCTTTTTCACATTTGCTTTGACATTTTAGGAAATATGTCACCTACAGCATCCATGATCATTTGCCTTATGGTGACTCTTGAAACCATTGGCAATGCTCTGGTGTATATCCGAAATAAAAACCAAATCGTTTTCATCTGGTATGAGCTCTCATATATTCCTAAAGAACCAATCCTAGGAATTGTTATTCTCTAAGTCCACTATAGCCTAAATTAATGGATAATGATGGAATTCACCGTATTAGGCCATTGCAATGAGAAATCCTTTGTACCTTCCTTTAAAAAAGTCCCATCAATTGCAATTACCTTCTTCAAAGAGGAAAATCCTTGAATGTATGCATGATACGCCATGAATACATATTTAAATCTTTCCTAATCGTCTACTTCTAAACCGATAGTAACTTTACCATCTTTTGCTTTATGCACCATCCACAGGTATGATGGTAGTAGACTATAACTTGCCTCTGGAGATTCGATGAGGCTTTTGCAGGTATATCTTTTCCCTAACCAAGCTTTGCAGTACAATATAGGAATACTTTTGTTCTGCATCAGGTTCATTATTGCTTTGGGCTTTATGAGGTCTTTTTGACCACTAAAATGAGATAACACCACCTTCTCGACATACCTTGCCGTCGTTTGGATGTGTTGTCTCTTTTGACTACCAATTGAGCAAGTGTGAATGTTATTATATATTCGGATCTGAAAGCATATTGCATTATTAATCAGCGATGCTCACACCTTCCACTTGCACGTCGAGTTCTTGTATTTTAAGATATATCTATCCTTTTCACATTTAACAGTTTTTATCTCAAAGTTCCCTTAGAGGAAAACATCTCTTAGCTTCCTTTTGACCTCCTATTTGTTAGCAAACTCCTAACCAATTGTCAAATCTCATCTATTTAAAAAAGAACACTCTTCTTCAAGTGCAGTCAACCTATTGCCCTGGCCCAATTCATCATCATCATTTAAATTAAAATGATCAAAATTTACATCCAACGACTTATGGACCATATCCAATGTATTAGATGTGCCAACTTCTACAACCACATTCATATGTTTTAATGGAGTTCGATTAGACCTTTCAAAATTTGTATTTTGACCATCATCCTTTGAGAGTGAGCAAGAGCAACACCATCTTCTATATGTACAAAACCACTGTCATCAATAATATTACATTTGAATTGATCATCAAAAATTCAAATTTGTCATTCTTTAAATCTTTAGGTCTTTCGTTAACTGCCTCTTTTTCTGTGAGCTCCAAATTTAACAAACAATCCTCTGACTCTCTGTCATTAAAAAAACTTCAAGATGACTAATCTCATCAATTAAAAATGGTGGCATTTTGTCTCTAAAGCATGGAGCTTGGAATCTCACTCTTAAAACATGCTTGTTACAATTAACACCAAACGGATTATATATGCTCTTCATAAATGTCTCGTAGTTCATTTTAGACTCATCCATTTTGATGCATTGGATATTCTCATTTTATCTACACCATTTATAAGCCTTGGGTGTCATGGATTATCCTTTAGGGGCTGTAAATTAAGTAATTCTTTTATTCTTTTATTACGATACTATGATATTTTGGCCTATATGCCTTCCAATAATGTAACTATGGAATACTCTATTTCTTCCCTCAAAGCGAAGTTTATAGATTTTGTCCCATTAGTAGTCATGATATTGTATAGAGTACTGTGGAAATGAGCTTTTGCTCATTCGCTTATGCCCTTTCTTGTTTCCTCGAGATATTTAACCATCCGTTCAAATTCGCCCCAAGTTCATTGTAGAATGGGTTGAATTTTGAACTTTTGTAGGCATTTGCAACTTTTTCAAAAAGCTAAACCACACCTTTCTTTCTCACATTTGCTTTGATATTTTAGCAAATATGTCACCTATAGTATCCGTGATCAACTACCATATAGTGACTCTTGAGGCGATTAGCGATGATCTGATGTCTATCTGAAATATAAACCAAATTGTCTTCCTCTAGTATGAGCTCCTACATATTCCTAAAGAACTAACCCCAGGAATTATTCTCTGAATCCACTAGAGCCCAAGCTAATGGATATTGATGGAATTCACCATTTTGGGCCATCGCAATGTGCAAAACTCCTTTGTACCTTCCCTTTAAAAAGGTTATGTCAACTGTAATTACATTCCTCAATGCAGAAAATCCTTTAATGCATGTGTGATATGCCACAAATACGTATTTAAATCTTCCTTTATCATCTACTTCCAAACCTATAATAACTTTACCATCGTTTGTCTTATGCACCATCCACAGGTATGCCAGTAGTAGACTATAGCTTGCCTCTAGAGATCTGATAAGACTTTTGCAGGCATATCTTATCCCTAACCAAGCCTTGCTGTACAATATGGGAATACTTCTTTTATGCATCAAGGTCATTATTGCTTTGGGACTTATGAGGTCTTTTTGACCACCAAAATGAGATAATACCACATCCCCTGTCATGTTCGTCAGTTTAGACCTCGGTCGACACGTATATTTTGCGATCGGATGTGCTAGATCTATTGAAAATCGAGCTCATTCAGAATCGAAACAGAGCCAATATGTCCAGAGTCTAAATTTAGACTGAGAATAAGTGACAAAATTTATTTTGAATGTATGATATTAAATTATTTTCACTAAAACCAAGGAAATGAAATTCGACTGTAAAATATGTGATTTTTGTACTATTAGCAAATCATAAAATCGAAAGTACCAATGTGTAAAATAAATTATTCCATGAATAATAACATATTTAATTGTAAGGAATTCATTTTTTTCAGGCTTGATATTAAAGAAATAAAATATATGATTCGGTAAAAATATAAATAGTAGAAAGTTCAAAAATTAAAAAGAATATATGGTTTTGATAAATACAATGGAGATTAATTAATTAATTAAGTGATGTTAATTAAATAAATTAAAATTAAGTTAGGTTAAATCCTCACAAAAACATATGTTTAACATGCATAAAAATCAAATTGTAACATAAAAAGAAAATGTGAGGAAACCATTCTTTCCTTTTTAGCAATTTGTACCATTTCCTTACATCCTAACCAAAATCCTTCCCTAAGCCACTTTTCTCTGCACTAAATTGGCCACCTATTTTTTTTAAGTTACGTGTACCATTAGACGTAAAATAAAGAAAGATGATTCTGTGTAAGAAGGAATCATGGTTGGACATCACTTCATTGTACCACAATCCATCAACTTTTAATCTTTTTCACCCTCTTTCAATTTTCATTTTATTTAGTTGACCGAGATAGTGATAAGGAAAAGCCAAAATATCTTTTAGTCATCTCTTTCTTCTTCCTTATCATTCTCCTTTGTTGTCCATTTTATGGTCCTCCATAACTAAACACTTACTTCATTTCCTCTAATTTCTTACTCATTTCCTTAAATCAAACACTATAAAATCAAGGAGGCAAGTTTAAACTTCATTCATTTTTTGTTTTTATTCCTCACTTGAAACAAAATTTTGGGAGATTTGGGCATGTAGTTTAGGTCAAGGTGGGGCCTTACAAATTCAAGGTTGCATATGGCCTTGGGGTGGAGAAAAGGTCAAGGCTAGGCATAAAAGACCACGAGCATAAGAAAATTTCTTAGAGGCTTCCATGAGGGTTTATTTCGGAAAGGCATATAACCGAGTCACGTTTTGAATAATTTTGAAAAAAAGTAAAGATTTTATCTCCTGTCCTCCTATAATCGATAGTTGCATGTTCTATTTTCCATGATTTTCTCACTTTCCCTTTATTAAAATCCATATCTAAATTTTCTTTTGTTCTTAATTGTTGTGTTATTGAATTTTAATTGTAAAAAAACTAAGGTGAAGTGTTGGTGAGTTGTTTGTTATCCTTTATTTATTTAGTTTAACATACAACCCATACTTAAGTTTAATTCCTTGTAGTTGTTGGGATATGACAGTAAAAGAATCCAAAACAAAGACTTAAGGTCTAATTTTCTTTTCGGTCGAGACTCATTGTAAGAAGTTCGAGGTATTATTTAATATTTTAAAAATTTAGACCCAGAAACTTGAGAAGGCATGAGATATAGATTTGGAAATTAATATGGTATGACTTGATCGAGAGTTAATGTTATATCCACTAATTTAGATACCAAGTTGCACGTGTCGCGAAAATGACGCATTGGATAGACCGAAATCTAAATTCAAATTTTGATCAAAATTAATCAAAACAATGTTTAATAAATATGAAATATGCCTAATAAATTTTTTAGAATGCTTAAAGAAAGTTGATTTATGGTAAATGACTAAATTATAAAATTTGATAAATTTTGGGATCAATTTGCAATTTGCCAAAAAATTGAGGATTTAATGAGATATTTGCTATTTAAAATATTATTTTAGGCATCATTAACATATTATGGCTGAACACATCATGTAAAAGAAGAAGTTAGATGATAATTAATGATAAATACAAAGTTTAGGGTAAAAAATGTGGGACCTATTATGGAAAATTTAGTTCATCTCCTTTCTTCCTTTCTTTCTTCTTCCTTATCTCTTCTTTTGTTTTACTTTTCTGCCTTCATGAATAAATTTCACGCTAGCCCCAATTCCACCATAACCAAAGCTTCAATCTAGTGAGAGAAAGAGAGAAAATTAAGAAAAATCATATTCATGCATAAAAGATCTTAGAGAAGCTACAAGAAAAGGACGAAAAGAAGGAAAAAAGGAAGGCAAAAGGAGAGTGAAATCTTCAAAGTGTAACTTAAGAGGAGCAAAGATAAAGGTAAGAAGCTTTATTTCTCTTCTACAATTCTTTTTAAAGGAGAAGGTAGTTTAAAGCTTATTTATGACATTTTTTTAGAGAGAGAGTTTAAAGTTTTTAGAGAGAGAAGATATGGTTTAGAGAAATATGATGAAGTAAGTTTTTGATAATTGTTTTATGATGTTATAGGAGTTTCTAGTGACAAGAAATAAGTTCACAGAAATAAAGGGAAAGAAAAAGCTACCTAGAGAAAGTGAAGGAGAAAAAGAAGAGATTTGTACATAAACTTAAGGCAATAGCTTATGTTTTATCTTCAAGTTGCACGATTTGAGCCTTTGGCATGTAAATAATTGTAAATTAATAGTATTTTATAATAAAATTTTAGGTATGCATGTTTATTAGACTTAGGAGTATATTTGGTAAAAATTAAATTAGGTGATTGTGTGTGTTCAATACTGAAATCTATAGAGCAGTAAACACATATATTACTATAACTTAAGCTATAAAATTCAAATTAATGTGTTATTAGTTAGCTTTGAAACTTAAGATATAAAAATAAAATTTTTATGAAGATTATGAATTGTGATTTTGATTGTAACTAGGTTTAATTTGGGTACAAATATTGAACTCAAAAACTATCCAGAAAATCCAGGGAAATTTTGTTTATAAGTAGTCAGTGTTCAATTGAGTATATCTTTTTCTATAGAACTTGAAATTTAGTGATTCAAGTTGCTTATTAAAGTTAAAATTCAGGATAAAATTCTTAAAAGACTCTATAATTTAATTCAAATTTTAACAGGATCAAAATTGATGTCAAAGATAGAATATAAAATATGTCAAATGAATTGAGGAATTTGATATGTAAACTAATGTCGATTTTGTTATATTATGTAAATTGAGTAATTATGTGATTAATTAAGCCATTAAATGTATGAAATATGTGAATTTAAAAGTAATGAAATTTAATGACATTAATTATGCCCTAAAACACCTAGTTTAAAACTAGAATTTTGGATAATTTGGCATACCAATCAGATAGATTATTAACGCTTATGATGACATGATTAACGAAGCTGATAATGACACTATAATTAAAGTCATTAATGACATTATTATTAATGTTAGTGATGTCATCTATATATATGTAAATGCCGGTGGTGACATTTGTATGCACATACCATAAATACCTAGGTGACACTCATAAATGTCTGGATGACAACCCCATTATCCTAGTTGGTGGTTCCTAGGTGTTATAGGTATAAATGTAACACCCTCTTATATAGTTATAAATAATCCCAACTATATAGGAGAATGTCACCTGCCTATTACCTTAAAATTAGTTTGAATTAAAGTTTCTTCCATTTTAGTTATTATATTTTCATATGTTAACTAATATTTTTTTTTATGATAGCAATATGTCATTCAATTAATGAATATATTTTATATATGGAATTAACAAATCGTGACCACATTTTTTTAAACATATGTTTGGACTTTCATATCCCCATGCTTACAAAATACATATAATCCAAATAAAATTTCATGTTTCCACCATAAAAAGACATGTAAAACTTTTGAAAACTATAATTATACTCATCACCCATGACATATGGACAAGAACAAAATGCATGTATGCTCCAAATATACCATTCTTCAAATCCTCCAAAATATTAGGGGTTCTCAATCAACATTTCTTTCATCAAAGCTTGAAATTCATTCAAGGAAGACCTTATTGTAAGCTTAAGGGAAAATAAAATTTCTTCTACTAATCTCGTTGGCAATCTTGGAATCTCATCAAACTCAAATAAAAATAAATAGAATCATTATTCAGTAGAAGAAAAAATATCAATGAAACATCATTAATCTCGACCATCTCTACCGTAATACTGTCGGGAATCAAAACTACCTACATCTACAGTTAAGAATAAAAACTACCTACATTTATGGTTGGGAATAAAAACTCTACCTACATCTCGTTGTCAACGTTTGTTTTCATAAGATCACTAAGTTCCACCATCTCTACTTCTTTACTGTCGTGATTAACAATATCTCAAAATTCTACAATTGTGACTAATATTCTCAAACCAAAAATAGATATCCTTACCCTAATATACATTAAACCTAAACTACTAAAAGATAAATAAACTCTACTCTCTCTATAATCTAGATTAGAATTATGCAAGAAAATATTTCACTAAGATGCATCAAACTCTAAATGAATCTACTAAAATCTACCATACTAAAGTTTACTGTCGAGAAATTTTTAATACATACATTGATCTCTTTATTTTTTTTGGTTGAAAAAGAGTTAGACGAATATATTTATTCGTGGAAGATGAAAGTGTAAGGATTCTTCAGAAGGAGCAATAATAACTTTCATCTTTTTCAATGGAAAAAATTGAAAAAACTCGGAATGAAAGTTATATAAACTTTGTGAGTAGAAGATGATGTGAACTTTGTGAGTGGAAAGTAGAGAGGATGTAAAGAGTTAAAGAAGTGGTGAGGACATTTTGAAATGTGAGTTAGCGAGTGGGGACAAAAAAATAATATTGCTTTGGTTTTTTTAGTTCTTCTTACATTTTGAAAAAAACGACGTAATTTTAGTTAGTTTAAATTTATAAAATCAGAAACAATTAAGTAATTTTGTCATCTTATATTTATTTTTAAAATATAAAAAAGATAATAAGAAGGTTATTTTAAGTTTTAAAGGTTCTTCCTCTAATTTTCCTTAAAATGACTGTAATTCATAGTAAAGTTAAGGATGATTTGGCAATTTAGTCAGAGTATTATATGAGAAAAAATTAAGAAAATAATTGATCAAAGGGAAGACTTCTCGCTTCCTAAGTTCTACGGGAAAGAACCCACGCTCCCACCAGGTTCTCGATTTCATCGGACGGACAAAGAGGCGATCGGTTACATCTCACCGATACTTCCTCCAGCTTCCCAAATCCATCGGACGGACTAAAAGGCGGTTCAGTTACATTTCGGGCTGCAGATGGAGAGGCGATTCATTTCCTCTACTGATCATATGCCACTTTCAAGTAAGATCTAACCTTGCTTTTTGCTTATCCTTATAAGAAGTGTTTTGTTAAACCAGAAACCAACTAAGGTTTGACTCTTATTAGAGGAGTCAAATAATTAAATATGTAATTACAAAGTTATTTTTGTAATTAGTAATTGAATACCTTGTGAGAGGAAAGATTCTAAAGATGGAATAGTAATTAATTAATCATCATAGTTTTGTTTCAAAAATTTGTCTATCTGTGTTTTGCTGAATTCTTTGACTAACGAATAACAGTTTTGAGACTGTCAATTGGCAAACATAATTATAGATTTTCTTTCTCCTGAAAAATTTGGAAGTATGATGGCTAATCCTTTTTTTTTTATGTCTAATGACGCATAAAACCACAAACTTTTCACCATTTTTTATAATGAATCATAGATTGTAAATTTTATCAGTTTGGCACAATTTTTTTTTTTAAATTTAGAACAATTTTACCTTGGTATTAAAAACTGAAGTCCAATAACCATATTAACTAGTTAGTTGATACTCTAATGGTATTAGAAAGAGAATATATTTGCTTTTTATTATTGAATTTTTGTGTTCTAATGGTAACTGGGTTTTAATTTCTAAAGACTAGACTAACTAGTGTTTGCCTTTTAACATTTGGTCTCACTTCAATTCTGGTGAAGAGTATGAGAATCAAATGGAAGTTGAGAAGTTTTTCGAATTTCAATTGATGATTATAACCAAATTTTAAATTTTTGTATCAAATGTTGAATATAGCATATTAATAACTAGTTACATGATAAAATTATAACAAATGGTGAGATTCTTATATAAAATTGATAAAATTAAAAGTTTGTGATGAATTTGAAAAAACAGTAAAAGCTCATAACATCTTATGTCATTATATCTTCAACACTTTTTTTACTTGACTCTGAAATACTTGAATTATAGAAAAATTAGGGAACAAAATTTTATGGCTGAAGTTATAGGAATATCCTGAAATTTGTTTCTTTAGAAAAGGAGAAGTTTTTGTATAATTTTTAATTTATTTATTTTTGAGAATGCTTAAAACTCTGTCTAAAAATAAAACTCCATTTAGTTCTTTAAATATTTCATTTTTCTTAATTAATTTAGCTGTAGGGGAGAGGGATTTCTTTTACGTTAGTGAGATTTGAATTTTGACTCTCTTTTAAAATGTTCCCACAACCAGGCTAAGACATCAATTCTTTCATTTTAAACCAAATTTAAATAGGAACACAATTTACAGATAAATTGAATATTTTTAAGACTTTGATAGTTTTCTGTGATTGGTGTTTAGAGTCAATTAAAGACAATGCCAATGATGATAATGAATCTGATGGGCATGATGTGGAAGATGATGAATTTGATGAGGATGATGAGGAAGATAAAAATGATAAGGTATCTCCTTTTTATAATTAGATTAATTAATTGAAATTCTAGTGTGATTTGTTGCCATTTTATAATGAAGTAATGCTTTCAATGAATTTCTTATTGTTTCTAATTGATGATATCTTGACATGTGAATAAAATTTGATTTTCTATACTAAATGTGAAGAGAGGTGAAATTACTTGAAAAATAGTGAATTCAAATTTATTTAAAAATCTACAGCATCTTTTTTGGTTGATGAAATTTTATCAAAGAGAAGAAACATTCAACATTCCAGAAGGACTGGTCAATCAACAACTAGAGACTTCCTTAATTTGAATCTGAAATCGTTCATTGACCTAGAAAGTTTCCTAGTTAATGAGCTAGAATACTATACTATGAATTAGCTGACCTTCAACATGCTAAAAGTATAGGGACAAAAAACTAGCTAGGTAAAAAGCAAGCTAACGACATTTTGCAAAGTGCCATCCTTTTTATGTTATTCTGCTGAACTTCCATGAAAGAGTGGCTTTCTACTTCAGCCTCAATGAAACCCAAATCAATAACTATTGAAATACCAAAGGAAATGAGAGTAGCTTCTGCCAATCTACATCAAATGTCATAAGATAAATTCATTTTCTTAGAAAGCTAGTACTTCTCCTTTGTTATTTTGAATAACAATTGCAAGACTGACAATTAAATATTCCATTTCACAAAACCCAGCATAGGTGGCACCCATTCCTTGATTGCATTGTGTCTAACAGTCTAAGCTTCCTCATATTCATTGAAGGTGTTACCAGGCAAGGGTTATCACTTCTGTTTTGCCAAGGATGCGGTTTTGCTTTTATAATCTTTGTCACACCTTTTTAATGTTTGATAACAAATTCTGTTAGTTGTATAATTCTCGCTTGTAACTGTATTTAGCATTTTCTTCCCCCTCTCCTCTTAGGATAAGAGTTGCATTTTAGAAGAATGAAATTATCTAGTATGAGAATTATATTTTCAAAATTGAAAAGCTGATGGTTGTTAAGTTTGGGTGGCAGGGTTTCAATATAAGCACTAGTGAGTACACTTCCTTGACTGAGAAAAGAGTAAAAATACTCTGCAAATACTGTGGAATATATATTTTATTGAGTACGAGTCACTAACCCACACAATGCATTGGCAAAATTTGCTTTGGTTTAGAATAGTTTTGTAAAATTACTAAAAAAATATATATTGACAATCTGTTCAAAATTAAAATCGCAAAAAAGGTCTGCCAGATTAACTTTTACAAGAGCAAATAATAGACTATTATAGTAGAGAAATATTTAATTCTTAATTAGGACACGAAGTAGTAGATAAATAATTAGAAATTGCAACAAATAAGTGTAATAAAAATAAACATAAAGAATTTTTGACAATTTTAAAATTTAAATACACTTAATGAGATTATAATAACTAAATAGACTTTTCATCAATATTAACTTAATTATATGTAATGATAAAAATACATTCTTACTTACATGAGTTAAGTTAAAAAACGATAATACAAACAAATAGTAGCTCAATTAGAGCAATAATATTAGCATTTGACTTATACTTTAAAACTATTATGTTTATTGAATATTTTATAACTAAAGGCATTCAGCAATATTGATAATGGAAAATTTTAAATGCATGTGTTTAACACTTTTTAAAAGTTCGGGATTGACAAATGCGAATTGTTTTCTGAACAACTTTGAAGTTCAGCTTTAGCATTATATATTTATTTGGTGGAGGGTGAATCTGAACATTTGTGAAATTTGAATCTTTATGCAGCTTAATTTGATGAATTAAAATCTGCAATGAATGGATAAAAAAGTCTAATGTGGTCCCTTGTACCTTATTTACATTACATGTTAAGATAATTTGAATATAAACAATGTTATAATTAAATTCAATTGTTTGAAATAAATTCTAAAATGGAGTTCACTTGAATTTTATCTTTTGCAATGATTGAAATATAAGTAGAATGTATTCATTTCCTATTTCAGGCTTCAACAATTATTGATGAAGAATGAAAGAGTTGCCTTAGGTTTTCAATAATGAGTCCTTTTATTGAATGGTTTTTTTGCATTAATCATGTTGATTTTTAAAAGTTGAAAAGTTTATATAAGAATTTAGTTTAATTGAATTTTATTAGCTATCCTTAAATTTGAGAAGTTTATAGTAGTTGAAATTTATTTTCTTTAAAGTAAAATATCAGTTATCTTGAAAGAAATAAATAGCACTCAAAAAATTGTATTATTTTGCAAGATTTCAGTTTTCAAGGCTATTAATATGATTAATGGTCATAGGTCACTCAAGAATCCAAGGCCGCTCGGACACATATGGTAGTTTTAAATATTGGGTCATCAGTTGTAGCTCAAGATGATGAAAGTATAGTTGAGGATGATGTTGATAATAAGGGCATTGATGAAAATGCAATTGGTAATTTCCTTAACGCCTTTATAAAAATAAGTAAGGTACTTTTGGAGCAACATGTACTAGTGGAAAAAGAAAAAAATAAAAAAAAGAACGCTCATTTTTGAGCTCTCAAACTCTTTGTATTTTAATATTGAATTAATCTCTATATTTTAAATTGTACTTTGTTTAGCTTTTAGATATTTATTTTGGGTGCATTGGGAATATTTGCAAACAAAGGATTTGAATTTCTCTAAAAATAGAAGTTCGAAGTTTCAATAAAATAAAAAAAAAAAGATTTAGAGGGTAAATAGATAAAACATCAAATATTCAAAGGCTTATGGATGTTTTTTCATAAAATTTTAACAAATTTTTTTTTAACTCATTTTATTTAATATATTTAATTTAAGTTATATTCAGTCATAATTTCACATTATTCATATTAAAATAATAACTTAATACCAGCTAACAAGTTTTTCTCCGACAGTTTATTTTCTTATAATTTAAAATGTAAATAGAATAATGAAAAAAAGGACGCTATTCTCTTTGATAATTGAGCCATTAGAACTTAGACAAAAAAAAATTTTCCTGATTTTTCAATATCAAGTTTTCACTCCATTTTTTTACCATTAATTAATTAATTATTATTTTTAGTTTATTGTCTTTTTTCAAATCCCTTATATTTGAGAATTTCTCTTTTCTTAAATTCCTTTTAATTGTGATGCTAAGGAATTGCGTCTGCATATTATGTTTCTAGTTCTGCTTTGCTTGTGAATACTAATTGAAGATGAATCGAATCAGTTAAAATTTTAGATGGTTCACAGTCAATTTATTTCATTGATAAATTGTGTGGAAGGGATTGCGCTAATGTTTATACTACATAACTTGTTATAGGAAATGGCAAGCTTGATTCTTCCACAGAAAAAAGGGCCAAGTTTGCAAAGCCAAGTGAAGCTAAGGCCAAGAATGATAAGGGGGAAGATAACGAATTTGATGTGGATGATGAATTTGATGAGGGTGATGAGGTATCTTCATTTTATAATTAAATTAATCAATTGAAATTCTAGCTCAACTTCTTGTCATCATATAATGAAGTAGTGCTTTCAATGAATTTCTTCTTGTTTTTAACATATGATATCCTGACATATTGAATTATAGTTTGACTTCCAATACAAAATGTAAAGATATGTGAAATTCCTTGAAAAAATATGCACAGAAAAAAACTAGGTAGCAGGCAATTTGAGAATATTTCGTGAACAAACTAGAATTTTTGCATGAATCATGTCATTTTAAAAATATTTGGAAAGTTTAAGATCTAATAATTTAGTTTAATCGAATTCTATTAGCGAACCCATAAACTTGGAAAGCTTGTAGTTGTTGAAATTTATATTGGTTGAAGTAAGTTATTTGTTATTTTGAAAGAAATAGATTGTGAAATGTTGGATTATTTGCAAGAAGTTAATTTTTGAGGCTATTAATATGTGGGTATTGGGGGTTTAGGTCACTCAACAATGCAAGGCTCCTTATACAAGTATGGTAGTTCCAGAAAGTGGGTCATTGATTGTGGCGCAAGATGATGAAAGTGTAGATGAGACTGGTGTTAATACCAAGGACATTGAGTTGGTGATGTCGCAAGTTGATGATGTCACAAGATCAGAGGCCATTAAGGCTCTCAAGGCTGCATCTGGTGATGTTGTTGAAGCCATTATGAAACTAACTGAGGTACTTCTGCAACTGCATGAAATAGAAGGGAAAAATCCCATTTCTGAGATATCAAACTTTTCATGTTTATAGTTATTTGCATGTTTTTTCCAACACCAAATCAAATTAGTGTCAGAGGGATCTCAATGTCTCTAAAAGTAAATGTTACTGGGTTCAAAGGCCTCAATGATGTCTTCATGTAATATTTTAGCACATGCTATTTCTGAAAACATTTGGTTCAGAATTTAAGTTCCATTTGGCTATAATCTCACACAAAATATTTTTTAATTAAAATATTGACTCAGAAATAAGCTACTATTTTTTCTATGTTTCTCTTTTATTAGAACATAATGTTTAAATAGAATAATGAATAAATAAGAGAGCTATTTTATTTTATATTTGAGCCACAAATGCTTCTATATTCTCATCTGAATTTCATATTAAGTTCTTCATTCAATTTTTTTTTATTTTCTTGCGTTGATTAATACTATTTATTTTGTTTGAATTTATTGTTTTATCAAATCCTTTATGGTTGACTAGTTTAGAAAATCACTCTCTTTCTCTCTCTCTTTTTTTAATTGTTATGTTAAGGAATTGCTTCTGATTTTATGTTTCTGTATTCTGCATTGCTTGTTAAAAGATAAAATGTATATAGTCACACATACAATTGCACATTCATGAATGAATAATAGGATAAGGAAAAAAAAATTGTATTCTGTTTATTGAGCTCTAATGCTTTTATTGGTTTCTTTTTTGAGCACTTGTAATTTTATTTTTAAACACGTTGAAGTATCCTCAATGTGTCTAAAATAGAAGCTCAAGTGTTTAATAGAATATAATAGAATTTGATGGCTTTATAGAAAAAATAAAAAAAAAAGTTCTTATTGTCTGTCATATTTGGAGAATAGGGGGGCCGTAGGGGATGCATGGAGTTTGGTGGTGATTTTAAAGACTTTGGTTGTTTTGAGAAATTTTTAGATAGATTAAGTCTATCGTGAAATCTATAAACTAATTCAATCATACAGTGACATGTATTTAATTGTTTTATTCTCATTAGTTAATGTGAATACAATATGTATATATGTTACTATATGATTGGATTAGTTTATGGATGAAGTGGTAGATTGAGTCTATCTAAGATTTTCTTTGGATCTTTAAGCTTGTGTATGTTTTGTTCATTGCATATGTGGCACTCTATTTTTCGTAGCGATATAATATTGTCAATGACAAAATTAAAACGGAAAGGACAAAGAAGAAAAGAAGGCATAATGACAGCATAATAAGTAACCCAATTCAAATTTATCTTCTATTATCTTGAACCTATTCAAACCTATTTAATTAATGATTTTATATACAAATATTTTGAGGTAAAGTGCAAAAATATCCGTAGGATTTGTCACGAAAGCAACCTTTTTTTTTACTGTTAGTATTCAACTTGACCTTCTGAGTCGGGAAAAAAAAAGGATTAGATGGCAACATGCGGGAGACGTAAAATTAAAAGCATCAAATTGTTTGCTTTTCCTCCATCTTCTTCCTCTGCCCATACCCCTCTATAACCTACATTCACAAAGCCAAAAACCCTTCTCAAACTGAAGATACTGAAATTGGAGATGGGCTAAAAAAACCCTAATCAACCTTTACAAAAAGGGAAAAAAAGGACCAACAACTGTGGTTTTTCTTCTATACCAGCTTTTCTTGATCCAGCCAACTGGCAACCGGCAACAAGTAAGGTTTTCATTCTATTTTACAGCAACCGAATCATTACCACTTACCTGGAGCATCTAGCGGTTCAAACACTCAGCTTCCTCCTCCACTGCTGCCTCCACCTCAACTTTATGGATGTGGTGGTCCTGGCTTGGTCCAGCCAGGTTCAATGGTGGATGGAGCTCGCATTGCTTACAATCCCATTCGAGAGGCAGCATTAAAATGTCCAAGATGTGAATCAACAAATACTAAGTTTTGCTATTATAACAATTACGGTCTTTCTCAGCCTCGCTACTATTGTAAAACCTGTAGAAGGTACTGGACAAGAGGGGGTGCTTTGGCTAGTGCTGGTCTTGGTGGTAGTGGAGATGCAGGCGATGGTGCTGATAGTTCTCTTTTATCAATGGCTGGTTTGGAGCGGTGGAGGTCACGGCATTGGCGATTCCCCCTTCTGGCTGGTTTAGATTCTTCTTCTTCTTCTGGGTTATACCCATTTAATGGTGGGGCTGAACAATCAGGTATTTGTTATTTATGTGCTTTTACCAATTTTTGGTAAACATATAAACTTATGTTATTTTATGAGTTCAATCGCTTGTATATAAATCTCTCATGAAGTTTAAAATTCATTTATACGTTCTACCAATTTTGGTAGAATTCGGATTAGTATGACTAATTTTGTGAATTAGGAATGTTTAGTTCCAAATAAATTTTGAAGATATTCTGAATTTGGGAAGTGTAGATGTGCTAATAAATTTCATTAAATTTCATAGGACTTATTTGTTCCAAGAACGATGGCTAGTAATTAAATACAGTTAACTAATAAGAGTGAAATGCACAATAATCTAATTGAGGAAGGAATAGATGTTGGGCTGCGAATGGAAGGGAGACCCACCAGTGATGTAATTGAGAAAGGCATAGATCTTTATAAATACCATCATATGCAGCTTCCAAATGAGAATTAACCATACCCCTTTACATATCTTTATATTTTACAAGTTATATGTAAAACCAGTTAATAAGTTTGATTCTAATTAGAGGAATCCAATGGAGAAATATATAATTAGAAAGTTATTTTTATAATCAATGTATTATATGGCAAAACTAAATTCTATAACGTGGAAGTTGAGAAGCTTTTGAAAATTGGGTTGATGATCATAATAAATCTTGAAATTTTTGTATCAAATATTGAGTATTGTAGATTAATGCCCAGTTACATGACAAAATTATACCAAATGGTGAGGGGTTTTGGCATAAAGTTGAAATTAAAAGTTCGTGATGAATTTGAAAAAAACAGTAAAGGCTCATAATATTCTTTTTGTCAGTAGACCTTTTTCATTTTTTTTGGGTGTAAGAAAACTTATTGAAAATTATTAACATGGATTCTAAGTAAACTCATTATATAAAGTATACATACTGTTCACCTTACAAGGAGTTTATGTGTATAGCTTTTTTGTCACTTGACTTTGTAATATTTGAATAATAGATAATATTTGGGAAAACAATTTACAACAGCCTGAAAATTTGGCCTTTAGAAGAGAGAAATTTCTATAGAATTTTTAATCAAATTTTATTATTAGCAGTCTTAATATTCTCTAATAGTGGTTCAATTAATATTTCTATTTTGAAGCAAACTGCTTATGAACATAAATTCAATTGTCTATTCTGATGAATTAAACAGTTTTATGATTGCACTGTGTGATTTGTATTTAGAGCCAATTAAAGACAAAGCCAAGGATGATGAGGGTGAAGATAATGAATCTGATGCGGCTGATGTGGAAGATGATGAATTCGACGAGGAAGATGATGAATTTAATGAGGATGATAAGGAAGATGATTATGAGGAGGTATCTCCCTTTCGTAATTAGATTAATTAATTGAAATTCTAGTGCAATTTCTTGCCATTATATATTGAAGTAATGCTTTAATTAAATTTCTGATAGTTTCTAAGATGGTATCTTGACATATTGAATTATAATTCAACATTCAGTACTTAATGTAAAGATAGGTGAAATTACTTGGAAAAATGATGAAACCATTTAAATTTTACGAATGATATCTTTTTGGGTTGTTGAAATTTTATCAAAGAGAAGATTTCAACATGTCCCACAGACTCGGTCAAAGCAGCAACTAGGGACCTCCTTAATTTGAATCTGAAAATCATTCATTGACCTAGATGAAAATTTGCTAGTTGATGAGCTACAGTATTATAATTATTTGCTGTCTTCCCAACATGATGAAAACATTGAAGCAACTAGGTAGCAAGCAAGCTAGGATTCTCTGCACACAAACTATAATTTTTGCATGGATCATGTCCTTTTTAAAATATTTGGGAAGTCTAAAATGTAAGAATTTTTTAATTTTATTAGCTAATCCTTAAATTTTGAAAATTTTAACAGTTGTTGAAATTTTATTTAATTTAAAATAAAATATAAGTTATGTTGAAAAGGATTAGATAATGTGTGAGAAGTTGTATAATTTGCAAGAATTCAAATTTCACAGCTATTAAAATGTGGGTATTGGGGCCTAGGTCGCTCAACAACTCAAGGCTCCTCATACAAGTATGGTAGTTTCAAAAACTAGGTCATCAATTGTGGCTCAAGATGATGAAAGTGTAGATGAGGCTGGTGTTAATACCAAGGACGTTGAGTTGGTGATGTTACAATCTGGGGCTACAAGATCTGAGGCCATTAAAGCTCTCAAGGCTACAGCTGGTGATATTGTTGAAGCCATTTTGGGATTACATAAGGTACTTTTGCAACTTGAATTAGACGGAAAATAACCGCATTTCTGAATTCACAGACCTTTTGTTTTCTATTCTTTTTAGATGCATTGAAATTTTTTTCTGATACCAAATGAAATTAGCTTTAAAGGGATCTCAGTGCCTTTAAAAGTAAATGTGATCAGGTTCAAAGAATAAATAAAATATTGAGAATCAATGGATAAAACATGAAATTCTCAAAGGCTCCATGTTTTTTCCTTAAAATTTTACCACAGGTTTTTTACTATTTATTTGTTATTCTATTTGAACTTGTGCTAAAATTTTCTTAGAATAAATAAAGTTCAAATGAAATTCTCAAAGGCTCCATGTTGTTATGCCTCAATTTTCTTTGATAATTGAAACACAAATATTTCTGAACAATTCATAGAATATCAAATTTCCACTTCATTTTTATTTTTATTTTTTGCATAAATTAATTTTATTTATTTCGTTTGAATTTATTTATTTTTTCAATTTCATTGTGTTTGAGTAATTAGTTAACCATTCTCTCTCTCTCAATTCTTTTTAGTAAAGGAATTGCATTTGCATTTTATGCATCTATGGTCTGCTTTGCTTGTTGAGAAACTTAGGGAAAGAAGAGGAGAAAGAAGAAGGAAAGAAGAGAGTGAAGTCTGAATTACACAGCTTGATTATTCCCTCAAGCTAATGGGTATATGTAGGATACAAAATATGAAGTAAAATCAAATGCAAAGGAGCGTATATATCATATGCTCCTAGTTTGTTACATATATATTCAATCTGTGGTCTTCTTAGAGCTTTAGTAAGAATCTGTCAATTGATCATTCGAATTCATAAAGTTAGTAAGAATGCATCCGGATTCAATCTTTTTTCTGACAAAATGACAATCTATCTCAATATATTTTTTTCTTTCATGGAAGACCGAATTTGAAGCAATGTGTAGTGTTGCTTGATTATCACAAATCAATTTCATTAGACTAATATCTCCACACCTTAATTTTTCAACTGTTTTAACCAAACAAGTTCACAAGTAACTAAGGCTATAACTCGATATTCTGCTTCTGCACTTGATCTTGCTACAACATCTTTCTTTTTGCTTTTCCATGATATTAGATTTCCTCCAATCAGGACACAATATCCCGAAGTGGATCATCTATTTGAAGGAAAACTTGCCCAATCAGCATCTGAATACCCAATGATTTGTGTATGTTTTCTGTCCTCATGCAACAAACCCTGTCGTGGAGATCCTTTGATATACTAAGGATGCGTATTACTGCATCCCAATGATTGTTACATGGGGCTTGAAGAAACTGGCTGACCACACTTATTGCAACTGAAATATTTGGGCGAGTGATAGTGAGATAATTGAGTTTTTCCACCAATTTTTGATACTGTCTAGGGTCTTTCAATGGCTCCCCCTGTTTTAGAACAAGTTTAACATTTGGATCCATAAGAGTTTCCACAGATTTGCAATCCAACATTCATGTTTCTTCCAAAATATCTAAGGCATATTTCCTCTGTGAAATAGTAGTGCATGTATTTGATTATGCCACCTTAATGCCTAAAAAATATTTCAATCTCCCCAAGTCTTTAGTTTGAAAATAACTGCATAGATGTTGCTTGAGTTGAGCGATTCCTTCATGATCATCTCCTGTTATAGCAATGTCATCCACATATACCACTAAGTAAATACATTTACCATGAATTGTGTGACGATAAAACACTGAGTGATCTGCTTCGCTTCTATGCATCCCAAAGTTTTGAACAACAGTATTAAACCGTTCAAACCATGCCCTTGCAGATTATTTCAAACCATAAAGAAACTTTTGCAATCGACAAACCAACACAGACTCCCCTGAGCAACAAAACCTAGTGGTTGCTCCATATAGACTTCTTCTGTCAATTCTCCATGTTAGAAGACATTTTTAATGTCCAGTTGATGAATACTCCAATGGTGCATAACAACAAGAAAAATAAGGAGTCGAATAGAGGCAATCTTGGCAATTGGAGAAAAGATATCTCTATAATCAAGGCCAGAAATCTGAATGTACCCTTTAGCAACCAAACAAGCTTTCAAATGATCAATTTTACCATTAGGAACAATTTTCACTGCTTAATCCCAAAGACAACCAATTACAGATTTTCTAGATAGCAATGGAACCAACTCCCAATTATTATTACTATGAAGAACATTCATTTCCTTAACAATAGTCAATTGTCAACCTGGATATTCCTGTGCTTCACTAACATTGTTCGGGATAGGTATAATGGATAAATTGGATATAAAGGCATAGTATGAAGGTGATAGACGATGATAGCTCAAGAAATTATAAACGAGATGAAGATTACTAGAACGAATACCTTTTTTGATAGCAATAGGTGGAGTGAGTTCTTCTGTTTGAGACATGACCGGTGTTGGAGAAGTTGGTGGCGCAAAAAATGAGACAAATTGAGTATCTATCTGATTTGTACCTGCAAGAGGAACATCAAGATCATGCATAGAAGGTCTTCTAGAGTAGACTTGTAATGGTTTAGGGGATGGTGATAGTGTGATAGAAATCGGAAAAATGGGAACTGGAAGAACTTCTATCATACTTTGTTGGTCTGTCGTTGGTGAAAAGTAAGAGGATGTCTCAAAAAGGTTACATCTGCTGAGATAAAATATTTGTTAGTTGTTGGATCACAGTATTTGTAACCCTTATGTAGACAAGAATACCCTAAGAAGACATATTTAATAGATTTGAGATGAAGTTTATCCTTACTAGGAGTATGATTATGGACAAAACAATTACACTCAAAAACACGAGCAGAGAGATGGTAAGAGAGTTGACTTGGGAATAAAATAGAATGAGGACTTTGGTTTTGCAAAACTGAGGAGGGCATCCGATTAATTAGATAGCATGCAGTTAAGACAGCATCCCCCCAAAAACGAAGTAGAACATTATGATGAATGAACATAGTTGGGGTTGTTTCAATGATGTCAATTTTTCCGTTTAGCAATTCTATTTTGTTGAGAGGTATAAGCACAAGATGATTAGTGAATGATTCTCTGAAAGACCATGAATTCCTGAAAGGGATGAGACATATTTTATGCATTATTGCTACGCAAAATTTTAATAGATACAACAAATTGATTTTGAATTTCAGCACAAGTTTTTGAAAATAGTAAATAATTCAAATCTATGTTTTATTAGAAACAACCAAGTATAACGAGAACAATCATCGATAAAAGTAACAAAATAATGAAAACTCAAGTTTGTACCAATATGACTTAGACCCCATATATCTAAGTGAACAACATTAAACATAGATAAAGCTCTATTATTCAATCGCGTAGGAAAAGAACTACAAATATGTTTCCCAAGTTGACATGACTCGCACTCAATAGAAGACAATGTTGAAAGACTAAGAACATTTTTTGAAATTTGGTGAGACGAAGATGACCTAGGCGATTATAAAAAAGATCAACTGAAGGAGTAGAAGTAAAGGCAGTGGTAGGACAGGAAAGATAATATAATCCATTTGACTCGTGACCTTTGCCAATCATCTTCCCCGAACTCCTATCTTGCACAGAACAGAATTGGAATCAAATATCACTCTACAATTAAGTTTAGATATTTTACTAATGGAGATCAAATTGTAAGGACATTCTGGAGCATATAAGACATAGACTAAGGGAATAGAAGAGAGGATTACTTTCTCCTACTCTTTTAATCAATGTTTGGAGAGGAAATGGATGGAGAGTGGAGAGTAGAGAAAATGTTTTTATTACCAAATATATGATTAGAAGCACCGAAATCAAAGATCCAAGATTTATTTGGTGAAGTCCGTGTTAGGCAAGCAAATGAATTACCCGGTTGAGCAACAGAAACCATGGAAGAAGATGATTGTTGTTTTGATGTTTAATATTGCAAATAATCAGTATAATTAGCCTCAGTCAATGTAACTGAATCAGATCTCTGAGTTGAAGCAGTTGGTAAAGGAATAATTCTATCTCCTTGAGACTAAGCCATATGAGCAGTAGATTGATTATTCTGATTATTTATTGGAAGTCGATTATGAAGGGCCTAACAAGTGTCACAAGTATGACCTCCCTTATCATAATGAGTACAATGAAATTTGGATCCTTTCCCTTTCTATTTTCTATTATCTCATTGATGGTTATTTCTCTGTACATCTAGTACAGATGACTCAGTTTCAGGCTTGGTGGAGGAGATACGAAGTAACCGAGCAAACACTTCATCGAGAGTAGGAATGATTGGACTAACAAAAATTTGATCACATATTGAAGCCAAATCTCCCCGAAGCCCTATCAAGGCTAATACCATACATAATTTCTCTCTGATTTTCCTGTTTAGTAATACTTTTAGAAAACGACATGAGAGAATTGAATTCATCTTTCAAAGTTTCAACTTGTCCCAAGTAGCTAGACATATTTTGAAAATTTTACTGTAAATGGACAAAGTCAGACACGACTTTATAAATACGTTGAATATTATTATTAGTACTGAAATCCAATGTTCACGGTCATGACACCCATTGTCATGGGTGTGAAAGATCAGATTCAACCACTCTCACATCCGAAACTTCATTAAAACCCTTGTTTCTCACTAATCAATAACATAACTTTTAGGTCCTAATTGCAGGCATTATATTTCTCTATCCCTTAGAATATTTCGTCCCCAAAATTACCTGTCATGACGTCTCTGAACTACTGAGAATATTGTGCCCTCATCACTTCCTCATTTTCTCATGTTACTTCTTCAACTATATAGCTCTTCCATTACACTTTCACAAACGAAACTCGCTTGTTCCTGAGCTCCTTTACCTCACAAGATAAGATCTCAACTAATTCCTCATAAGTCAAGTCCAGTCTCAACTCTATGTTCTCAGCTGTGATGACGTGAGAAATATTTGATTGATACCTCCTTAACATGGATACATGGAAGACGTTATGTATCCTACTCAACTCTAGCGGCAAAGTGAGTCTATACGCAACTGGTCCGATCCTATCTAGTATCTCATAAGGTCCAATGAACGTAGGGCTTAACTTGCCCTTCTTCCCAAATCTGAGAACATTCTTCCATAGTGATACCTTGAGAAACACCTTGTCTCCCACTAGGTATTCCTCATCCTTTCTCTTGAGGTCCGCATAGGTTTTAGTCGATCTCTAATGATTTCATTTTCTCTTTTGTCTCTTGTACCAGATCTGGCCCTACTTTCTCTCATTGAGCTCAGGCCAACCCAATGGTGTCTGACACTTTCTACCGTAAAGTGTCTCGTACGGAGCCATCTGAATATCGGATTGGTAACTGTTGTTGTATGCGAACTCCATTAACAGTAGATATATATCCCAACTTCCCTTAAATTCGATCACACAACACCTCATCATGTCTTCTAGGATCTGAATAATTCTCTGATTGACCATCTGTCTGGGGATGGAAAGTCATGCTGAAATTGAGCTTGGTACCTAAAGCTTGCTCTAGACTATCCCAAAACTGAGACGTGAACTGCGAATCTCTATCTGAAATGGAGACTGGAATTCCATGAAGACGTACTATCTCATTCACGTACAACTCTGCCAATCGGTTCGAAGGATAGTCTCTCCGAATAGGTAATAAGTGAGCCGACTTTGTTAACCTATCTACGATCACCCATATGACATCATATTTCTTCAATGTCAACAACAATCCAATCACAAAATCCATAGTGATTCTCTCTCATTTCCATTTCGGAATTTTGGTCTGCTGTAGTAACCTTGAAGGTACCTAACATTCGGCTTTTACCTGCTAACATGTAAGACATCTAGTTGTGAACTCTATGATGTCTTTCTTCATCCCTAACCACCAATACATTTTGTTACTGTCTAGGTGCATTGTAAATCTTGTCTCATGGGCCTCCCTCATAATCCTTTGTCTCAACTTTGAGACCTCTGGTACACATAACCTACCCTGGTAGTGTAAACTCCCATTAGACTCGATTGAAAAACCCGATCTCTCCCCCTTGGAGGCCAAAATGACCAATTCTACTAGCTTGCCATCAAGCTTTTGTGCTTCTATAATCTCATGACTCAAGGTTGGTCGAATGTACAACTCTGCCACAGTCTTCCTACTGAGTGCATCGGCCACCACATTGGCCTTCCCTGGATGATAGTCAATTAGACAGTCATAATCCTTTATCAACTCTAACCATTTTCTGTCTCAAATTCAAATTCCGCTGTGTAGGAAGATACTTCAAACTCTTATGATCAGTGTAAATGTAACACTTCTCTCCATATAGATAATGATGTCATATCTTCAATGCAAAGACAAGGGCTGCCAATTCTATATCATGCATCAGGTAGTTCTTCTCATAAGGCTTTAACTGTTTGGAGGCATAGGCGACAACTTTCCTTTCCTGCATTAACATGCAACCCAATCTATTGTGTGATGCATCACTATAAATCACATTTTCTTTGTCCAGAATCGGCTGTGTCAACACTGGAGCTTCTGTCATAAGACTTTTAAGCTGATCAAAACTGCTTTGGCACTTGTCTGTCCAGTCAAACTCGATATTCTTTTGCAACAACCTAGTCAATGAAGAAGCAATCATAGAAAACCTCTAGACGAACCTTATGTAGTACCCTACTAAATCGAGAAAACTCCTGATCTCGGTAATATTTTGTGGGGAGCCAAAACTCACACTTAGAGAGCTTAACATATAGTTTCTGCTCCCTAAGAGTTTGCATAATTGTTCTCAAATGCTTTTCATGTTCATTCTTGTTTCTTGAATACACCAAGATGTTGTTTATGAACACCACGACAAATTGATCCAAAATGTTCTGAATATTCGGTTCATCAGATCCATAAAAGCTGTCGGAGCATTGGTCAACTCGAAAGGCATAATCAAGAACTCACAATGACCATACCTTGTTCTGAAAGTTGTCTTTTCTACATCACCCGCCTTGATTCTCAACTAATGGTACCTCGATCTCAAGTTGATCTTAGAGAATATCCCTGCCTCTCTCAACTGATCGAAGAGATCATTGATCCGTGGTAACAGTCACCCTATTTAATTGCCTATAATCTATGCACAACCTTATAAACCCATCTTTTTTCTTGACAAACAATATTGGTGCACCCCGTGGAGATACATTCAGTCTGATGAAACCCTTATCTAACAATTCCTGTAATTGTGCCTTTAACTCTTTCATCTTTGATGGAGCCATGCGATATGGTACTGCTAATATAGGAGTTGTACCCGGAATAAGCTTAATTGACAACTCTATCTCTCTCTCCGAAGGTAGCCTTGGTAACTCATTTGGAAACATATCTGGGAACTCTTCCACTGTTAGAATATTCTTAAAGATCTGGGCACTCCCTCATACTATCAATTACGTGAGCTAAATAGGCCTTGCACCCCTTTCTGATCATTTTATATGCTTTTATCATGGAGATGATCCTTGTTTGTTGTGATGATCTCTCCCCCTGAACAACCACTATCTTCTCTTTCGACGTTCTCAATTCTATCGTCTTCATCCTGTAGTCCACTATTGCACCATGCCGAGATAGCCAATCCATACCTAAGATAGCGTACTCATGAAAGGGCAACTCAATCAAGTCTGCCACGAACTCTTTCCCTCGAACCATAATCGGACAATTCTTATACACTCGGTTTACCACTATGCTATGCCTCAAAGGGCTAGTCACCTCTATCTCATTATTTAATCTCTCTGCTAACATGTTATACCGCTCAGGTATACTGGTACGTGTATATGAATGTGTAGAATCCGGATCTATCAAAGCAATTAAAACTGAATCAAAGAGAAAATATGTACAAACAACCACGTCCGATGCACTTAGATCCTTTTTGGCCTTCATAGCATGGGCCCTTGTTGGTGCTCTACTAGATCCTGGCCTGTTCATTGTCCCTAATACATTCGGTGTAGATCCACATCTGCTTGAACTGACCTGTCCCCGACCCCTAGCTTGTGCCCTGACTCATGAGTCTGAGTTGGAGCGTTTACCATTTGTAACGGGCAATCTCTCTTAAAATGATCTTGGGACCCACACCTGTAGCAAGACCTGGTGCATCCCCAACACTCTCCTCTATTCATCCTCTCACACATTATACACTATGGTACAGTCTCTCTCTGTCTGGAGCTGACTGCTGGTAGCAGTGGAAACAATCAATGAAGATGGTACCTGTCTGGTATACCCCGTCTAACTCTGACCCTGTCCACGTCCTTTAGACTAGAATGATCCAAAACTAGTGTGAGCCTTCTTATTCGATGACTATGCGACACTGTATACTAACCCTCTGAAGTCTCTTCTGGAAGACTCCTCTGCTCCTCTTCAGCTTTACCCTCTTCTCTATAACAATGGAAGAAGATACCAACCTTGCGAAGTTTTCATACTGTTGTGAGACCACATGGAACTTGATTTCATCTCTCAGAACGTCCTCAAACCGACGACACTTGTCTGTCCCGTCCCCAATGACATCGGTTGCATACCTGTTCAACTGGGTAAACTGTCTCATATATTGTCATTGTCATGTTTCACTGTCGCAAGTTCAGAAATTCTCATGTTTTCTCATTTGTATACGCCTTTAGCATATACTATTTCTTCAACTCTGCTATGAAAAAATTCCAAGTATTCAGCTATGGAATCTGCGGTTTCTGCAAAACCGACTTCCACCGATCATAGACATGCTCCTAGAAAAGTGAAACAACATACCTAACCTTGTGCTCCTCGGCACAATCTAGCTCTTTGAAGACCCTCTCGGTCATCTCTAACCAAAACTCGGCAGCTATGATCGTCCTCAATACCACTTGTGAAGTCTGTAGCCCCATACTTCCTCAGCCGGTCTATCTAAACTCTACGTCTTGGCAGTGATTGAGAAGGTGGTGAAGGAGGTGCCGGCGGCATAGCTTGTACTAACCGTTCAGCAGAGCAACAAGATTCTGCATCAACAGATCATGTGTTTGATTTGACTGCCCAACCATCGACTATTGTATGGGAGGTGCGCCAGCCGACCTTTGCACACTAGTCTGACTCGGCTAATTCTAAGCCTCAACATCCGGAGTATTGTTGCTCTCGGCTATGCCATGCAACTTGATCTCCATACCCGCTCATTAGCCTAAACATTGATAGAGAATAACCCATATCTGAGTCATACATGATAACACTCGCACACGTAATACATCCATCCCACCTAGGTTCAGAACCGCCTAAACCTAAGCTTTGATACCATTAAATATAATACATTTCTATATAATTAAGACAAACAAAAAAATAACAAAAGATGCTACAATGCACGAGTTAAAATGTCAAAATTTTTTAAATTTTCATGCACCATGGCCATGATAACTTAACAAAATAAAATTTCATGCACCATGGTCATGCTACAAGTGTTTTACCATTACAAAATATTATCAAGTATCTTATTTTTGCTCTTCTACTCATAACTAGACTAAAATGAATATAGATAACTGAATCCACCAAGGCGCTTTGTCCGCTAACATCTGGGTTTTAAAATATATAACTCACTGAGGCGCTCTGTCTACTAACCTCTGGGTTTTCACAATATATAACCCACTGAGGTGCTCTGTCCGCTAACCTCTAGGTTTTCATAATATGTAACCTACCAAGGCACTTTGTCCGCTAACCTCTGGGTTCTCAAATATATTACTAACATAGGTTACTCAATACCGAGTTCTACCTTCAATGACATGTTATCTATCTTAGCTCTAGTCTTAATCAGAGTATTGGGCTTACCATGTTACTATGCATATTCATGTTATCCATTACCATATTTTATATAAATCTCATGATTTCCATAATCATTTTCACAACATATATTTTCACACTATGCTATAAGCATGCAATCGAGGCCTACCGCCTTACAATGAATCAATTTCGATTAAAAAACAAACGTATAAATTTTTCGTCATAAATAGTTTCACGCTCGTGAATAACCATTCATGGCTGTGAAGCATTACTTCATAGGTAGTCCCTCCCGTGATCCAACCCTTGAATCAGCACACATTTATGGCTGTGATCACCCCTTTACGGGCGAGAACCAAACCACAAAGCTGCCCGTAAACGGGTTTGCTTCAACAACAAAGATGCATTTCATGACACTCACGCCTGTGAATCCACCCTTCACGGTCGTGAATCTGAAAATCTTTCCAAATAAACAAAACATCGCAAATCATATTATTTCCACATGCAATACGTACTACAGTTGACCAATGTTAGCCACCCTATCAACATTTTAGCATGCATTCAAGCTATCTATCACAACCATATCATCTCTAAACATCAATATTAATTAAAATTGTTCCTCAAACATGTCAATCTAATCATGTTCATAAGATTTTCCATCATGCATATTAACCCCACATTTCACCATTTATCTACTCATTTATCATCTAAGTCATGCATTTAAAGCAAATAACACAGAAAACACAAAGTAATTGCTTTAAGTGTTGTTATGTATAAATCTTACACTTAGGATAGAGATTGGCTAAACCTTGATATCTTCAAGTTTGTCCTCTCCCTTAAGGTGGACTTCCAGGACTTTCTCTAGGTCCTAACAAGATGAAGAATGTCCTCTTAGCTTCTGAAAAACAACCAACACCCAGGAAAACAAAAATCTATTCTTAACCCACAAGCTCACAAGCTTCCTTTCTCACTCTCCCCTCTCACTTTACTCCCTCAAAATTTAGCTTTTCCAGCTTCACCTATGGAGGAAGAGAGTTTCTAAAGTTGAAGGAGATGAAGATATGACGTGTTAGGTCGGTTTTAGGGGTATGAGAGCAGATTTAAAGGGAATGATAGAGAGGAAAATGTGACTGTCTCACCGGCTCTGTCTGCTTAGGCTTCATGGCCCTGAAACGCCTTATTACATCTATGTACTAAAACTCGATGTTCACGACTGTGACGCTTATTGTCAAGGGTGTGAAACATCAGATTTCAGTCGCTCTCACATCCCAAAACTTCACTAAAATCCTCGTTTCTCACTAATAAATAACATAATTTATAGGCCTTAATTACGGGCGTTACAATTTGTCTGCTGAGTTCTAAATCCTATAATGCTTTTATTGATATTTGTCTTTTGGAGCTCCTATTTTTTTTTTTTCAAAATAAGTTAAAATTATCCTTAATTTGTTTGAAGTGAAAACTCTATGTGTAACACCATTGAGTAAATTAATAGCAATTATTAAGAGTAGAAAAATGTAGCTAAACATGTTGTGATGAAATTTTTTGGGGATTAAGTTTTGCCAACTTTTTTTTTTTGAAACTATGTTTTGGCAACTTAGAATAATATTTATGATGCATGGAAACGAAAATTGGATAGCGTGTTGGCGTTTCTAACACCGGCACCAACAAAAACAGATACAATATGTCTTTGGATACGTGTCGTAATTTCATAAAATTAGAAACACGCTTCTTCCCTTCCTGCTAAACTCAAAACTTAATTGACTATCATTTTCTTTTCGGTGCCTCTATGCTTCTTCTTTTTTCTCTTTTTATCTCTAGCTTTCTTAAGGTGAATGTCTTTGCTAACAAAAGTGTCATCTCCCATGGCTGCGAAAGGAGAGAAGAAATACATAATTTTTAAAGTATCAAAATAGTAGAGCAAAAAAAAAGGAAGGAAGATGGATTGATGATAGATATGAGGAGATTCATTGGTAGATTAGAGAGAGAGAGAGATGGGTATGGAGAGAAGGAAGATTCAATGTAGATTCAATGTTGAGGAGAAAGGCGAAGATGTGTGAGTGTGTGTGTGAAAGAGAGAGAGAGAGATGGGTATACATGAGGGAGGAGATGATATTTTGGGTAGGGAAATGAGTGATTATGCAGAAATCTACTCTCTTTTTCTTCAATTACTTTTTGTTTGAGATGCATATACTCTACCGTAATCAAAGTGCAACAGATTTGTAAATAAAGGATGAGATTATGTGCCATTTTACAACTTCAGCAATGCAATAAATTGTGATTATGATATTTGTGTTTCTTTTTTAAATTTATTATCATAATAATGTTTTTATGCTCTTTTATGCTTGAATAATAATTGCTCAATATACTTGATTGTATGTCATTTTTTTTTTAATTTTATATAAAAATAAAAATTTGCAATTATATCCATTCAATTTAATTATTTATAAATTTGTCATTATATTTTTTATATTTACTCGTTTCTCTGTGTATCCATGTCCTACATTTTTTAGAAATGTCATTTCCTAGTATCCGTTTTTGTGTCTATACCCGTGTCCGTGCTATATAGAATAATATATTTAAGGATGTTTAAGGATGAAGCAGGTTTACAGTAATTGTCGTGTCATACTTTGGTAATGGGCATCCCGTACAAGAAGCAAGCACTTAGGTGGTGATTGAGCTTGTGTGCGTTGTGTTTATTGCATATGTTGTTCTTCCAACATACATAAAATATGTAGAGTTCAAACTAGTTTTTGCAAGCAAGCAAAGGATATTTTGTGCTGAAACTTGAATTTTTTACATGAATTCAAGTTTAAACATTTGGAAAGTTTTAAATATAGAATATTTAGTTTAATCGAATTTTAATTGTGTATCCTTAAATTTGAAAAGTTTATAGTTGTTAAAATTTCTTTTCTTTAAAGTCAAATATAAGTTAATTACTTTGAAATAAATAGATAATATGCAAATAGTTGTATTATTTGCAAATAGTTCAATTTTCAAGGCTATTAATATGGGTATTGGGGACCTGGGTCACTCAACAATTCAAGGCTTCGCAAACAAGTATGGTTGTTTCAAAAATGGGTCTTCTATTGTGGCTTAGGATGATGAAAGTGTAGATGAAGCTGCTGTTAATACCAAGGACGTTGAGTTGGTGATGTCGCAAGCTCTGGCTACTAGATCAATGGCTGTTAAAGCTCTAAAGGATGCAGCTGGTGATGCTGTTGAAGCCGTTATTCAACTAACACAGGTACTTTTGCAACATCATGAAATGGATGGAGAAAAAGCCCCATTTCTGAGTTCTCTAATTTTTCGTGTTTGTATTTATTTTTAGATGCATGGAGAATTTTTTTAACACCAAATCAAATTAGTGTTAGAGGGATCTCAATGTCTCTAAAAGTAAATGTTACAGCTTTTAATGGAATAAATAAAAGTATTTAGAGTCAATAGATAAAACATGACATTCTTCTTCGGAAAAAAAGATACCAAGAGTAGAAAAAGATAGCTAAAATGTTAGTGTAAACACTAAATAATTATTTAACCGATATGCCCCGTTTTTGTTTTTTTTTTTTTGCTTTAATGATGTGGTTAAATTTGGTGAATTATGTTTTTGCAAACTCATAATCGAATGTTTGAGGTTTAGTGTCCTCCATTATGTCCCATATTATTCATGTCATTCTTGCACCCTAAACAGGACACAAGGACCTCCTGTGGTGACTTTGAGAACCTTGGTGATTCAGTTTGTGAGCATTCTGTTTATTGCATGAGTCATTGTATCATCAAACACAGTGATGGTAATATCACATATAGAATAATGACAGAGCATAAGAGGTAGAAGATGACAATGGTAGTCTAATTAGAGATGGTAGCGAGTAGGATGCCGTGAAAATCCAATTATCCATATCCACTAATTTAATGTATAAATTATCAAACCGATGCTAAACCCTATTAAAATTACCATCTTGAACCTATACAAAACTATTTATATAATCTCAAAAAATATTTATCTAATAATTTATATAAAACTATTCTTTGTATATGTTGTGAACCTACTGATCATATAATTATATATAATTTCTGGATCTACATATATTACGAGTATATGCGTAACACAAAAAGTTTATTTATTTTGAACTTTTCTTTAGGATCATTAACCTTTTTCTTTTTCATTTTCTTTACAAGTTAATTTCTTAAGTTTATTTTTTGTCCTGAATAAAAGTATTGTAGTTTTTATTAATAACTGGTGAAGTAACGAACACTTTTGAGGTCTAGAGTTACAATTGGACCCTTTGTTGTTGAAGATACACGAGCTGCAACTTCAAGTTAATGGAAACGCACCGTTTCATTTAGTCAAGCTTCAGCTTATACTAAAGCTTGTTCTACGCACTGTTTTATTTATCGCCAACTCTCTTTTTCTTTGTACAAGAAACGTCATCGTTTTTTCCTTTTCTTATTGATAGTCAGCATTCGGAAAGTTAGTGACGGAGGCTTTGGTGGCAATAGGTAATGGGCCGAATGATTTGGTGTTGAAGGGTCGCTTTCGAGGTCGCAAGACCAGGAGAGCAGGCTCTCGTCGTACTCGTGCTAAGTTAGCTGTTTGTGAGCGAAGAAAGACAGTGCAACCCACTCCTCTTTTGACTGGATTGAATAATCATCCTTCTATTTACATTCGTCTCGGTCAAGTATATTCTCTCTCTCTCTCTCTTCCTTGCCATGGCTCTTGTCTATCTTTGCCTGCTAACACATTCTTCAATTACAGAGACCCCCTGATCGCAATCATTATGTAATCCAAGACACCTGGACTCGGGCATTCGAGCTCTGCTCTAATGCTGCAGAAGTGTATAAGAAACTTTTACGCAAGGCTGGTTTTGGGGATTTTTTAAGGATCCAACCCTTCAGAATTAGATCAGGTGGCTACATGAGTGCTTTGGTGGAGCGATATTTCTCAGAGACGCACACATTACATCTTGGTACTTTCGAAATTGGTCCTACACCATTAGCCTGGAGTGTGATTACTGGTATTAGGTTTGCAGGCACTGCTCTGAATCCTCCGGATATTACACCTCAAGAATGCGCCAAGCTTCTTGAATTTAAATGCATTGAAGGGGTTTTTTTCAAGGACAAACTTAAGCTAGATGTTTTGTGCCCTAAATCTCTGGACTTCCGTAGGAATCCAAATGATAGTGACTTAGAATGGATGTTTAGACGGTTGATTGTTTTTCTTGTTGGCTCATGTTTCTTCAGTGGAACCGATTTGATGGTTCCAATCAGTTTGGTTTCTGCCATGAACAATATTCAAAATATTAATCAGTATGATTGGGGGTCAGCTACATTTTCGGCCTTTTTAAGGGGTATGAGGCAGAAAACCTCTGAATGCTGTGGTACCTTTTCTGGATTCTACCCGTTCTTATTATTGTGGGCTTATGAGCATATCCCCTATATGAGGCCATCGACTGATTTGACAGCCTATATATTTCCTGTAGCTCGCCGATGGAATTTGGCCAACAAGGAGGTTCCCAATTCACAAAATGACTTCATATGGCACAGGTTGGAGCTGGAATATTTAGAGGAGGATCAGGTATTCATCGGCCTTCACCCTATCTTAGGTTTAATTCTTTTGTTCTTCGTCTTGAATTGCTTATAACTAAAAATTTTTGGCAGGTTAACTTTGACCCATTCAAAAACTTTCCGAACAAGGCAGAATTTCCCATTGAGATTGCACTTTCCCAGAAGAGGATCGCTTTCTGGGGCTTGGAAAGCTGGGAGGTGTATATGGGAGAAAGGAATCTCAGACAGTTTGGTGTCAGTAAGCGAATCCCTCAAGCTCCTCCGAAGAAAAGATTCGGTGAAACAGATGTTTCTATGAACAATGCTCCTAAAGAACTTATGCAGGGCATTAATGCTCGGACATTGCTACAGGACGAGGAACATAACTATGAAGAATGGTTTCGTGCTAATTCTTTAGGGAGGATAGTTGCAGAAGATCAGCTCCAAGGAAAACAGATGTTAGGAGTCCGGTTGGTTGAGCTGTGGTTTCGAGTCCATCGAGATGGGTACAAAATACTGTCTCCACAGGATCTACAAACTCTTGAGGATACGAAAACAGAGAAACATCTAACTCTGAAGAACAAGTTAAACGAAACCTTAGCAGAGAGCAAAACTTTGAAGAAGGATTTGGATCATTTGAATGCGGTTGTCATGTCGCTGAATGAGGAAAGAGATTTCTGGCGGAAGCAAGCTTTTGATGCATATGATAGAGTTTCAGCATTAGAGGCTAACTTTTCGCAGGTGAGGCTTGCCACAAATTTAGTGCCCTATCCAACGCAAACTTCACTATTCCATCCCGATGAGATGCTCCCGTTTACACATGGATATATGAATAATTATTACGGTTAAAATCTTTTGTATTTGAGCTTGCAGCCCTGTTTTTGTAAAAAGAACTCTAACTAATTGTGATAGAATTTTGTATTTTTACAAAAAAAAAAAAAAAAAAAAAGTGATTCATTTGCATTTTATTGTTTGAAAAGACCCAGAAGAAAGAAAAATAATCAAGACTTAACTTCAATTATGGTATAATAGAAACTATGTTGGTGCAAGGGGACTGCGGGACTACAATGGCAAGGGGCAAGAGTGAGCTGTGGGCAATAATCAAAGTTTCTATTGCCAATAATCAAAATCTATTACTCCAATTTGGTTGTATTTAGGGTAAATTACTCCTACGGTACTCCAATTTGGTTTTATATTCAATTTGTAACATAAAACTAACTATTTTTTGATTTTGTAACAGAAAACTACTTTCGTCTAATTGCGTCATCTAACTTAACGAAATGCTGGTGTAATACGCCCACATAATTAATAAATTAATTCTAAAAAATGAGATGTCATTTAAATATATCATCCAAGTTATATTTTAATCAATATTTCTTTTTATTTTATTAATTAGTATTGCAATCCCATTTTAAAATAGAAACCTATCATTTGAAATTCTCTTTTTGAACATCATCTTCGAAACTCTATCTATATCTTCGAAACTGTTTCTTTATTTTCCTTTTCCTATCTTCCTTTCTTCCATGGATAGAGAGAATGAATCTGAACCACAATATGATAACAAAGTTGAAGCATATAATGACATTAAAGTGAAGCATAATGTAAACTGTGATTGTGGAGTGCAAGCTAGAATATGACTTTCATGGAGCGAAAGGAACCCTGGTAAGAGGTTTTTGAGTTATGGTCATTGACATGTACGATTGTTTATCATGGTTTTTGTTTCTTTGAACCCAAAGTGAAAAAACTATCTCTCGATTAGTTTTCTGTTGAACCTGATATATTATTGGTGAAATATTCTTGTTTTTATAGGAAAAATAGTGATTTTATGCCTTATGTGAATAACCTCTCTTTGTTTGAAAAATGGTACTGAAAATAGTTAGGTATCTTGAGTAAAGTGGTAGAAAATCTATGATTTTTGATATATTTTGTTTATATGAAAAAAAGATTCTTTTATTAATAATGAATTAGTTTGGAAATTTTGTAATTTTTTTATTTTTTGGATTTTTTTTTGTAGGAAAAAAATGCTCATTCTTTTTGTGGCATGGTGAGCCTTACAACCCCCACATTAACAAGATGCTTGTGTCCTTGATGAAGAGAGAGTCAGACCTAAGCTCAGAGTTGTTTCGGCTGAAGTTGATGGCTGAACGAACAAGTATTTGTGACTTCATCGACATGGAAGATGAGTTGAATGCTTTGAAGGCTAACCCTATCCGCTCTACCTACACCAATTGTTGGTTCTACCCAAACATTTCACCCAATTCCACTTGTTCCAATTACAGTTTTTCCTCACAAGTATGCTAAACTCATAAAGATCATCACATTCATTGACACTACAGCTCACATGTCTATGATGAACCCCTCCATTCTTCCTAGTAAAGATGCAGCTGGCCCAAACAACAATTGACTTCTTAGGAATGCAATTCTCAAATGGAACTTACAGGCCTCAACCTCATTTGGGCCAAGAACTGTTAAAATTTCCTGATAATGATTTAATAGTTAAACAAATTCAACAATTTCTCAGGATAGCCAATTATATCCAACAATTCATTTCAGGCTACAGTATTTACGTGAAACTATTATACCAGCTTTTGAAAAAGAATACTCCATTATGGTCGTCCATTCATACAAAAGTGATAGTCTTATTTATTCCTATTATGTGATTATGTGCGGCTATCACGGAATATCCGAATAGTCAGTCCAAACAATCAAGTCAGTCACACAAAGTCTGCCACATTTGCATATTCCCTCCACAAGGAAAAGATTTATAGGGAAAAGATTACTCCAGACAGACACATCAGATGAACATTGGGGAGAAGTACTTTTTGAGATTATTGGAGATAAGAAAGAAGTATGCGGATATGCGAGTGGTCACTTCAAGGATAGTGAACTTCACCATCACTCGACATTCAAAGAAATCTTAGCCATTAAATATGGAATCAAAAAATTTGAGTTTCATCTGATAGGATATCACTTTACCGTTGTCATGGATTGCTCGTCCTTTCCACAAATGCTAGACTTCAAGCAAAAAATGATCCCTCATCCACAGTTGTTGAGATGGAAATAGTGTTTTAATACATACAATTTCGATGTTCAACATATAAAAAGGGATAAGAATCTCATCCCTTCACAAGTTGATCTCATTTCATCATCATCAGAATTTCCTCTCATACTTATGGCCTCTAGTTCTTAGTCAAACACCTCAGTTTTAAATCTTTCATATTTTCCCCCTAGATGTCCAAAAGGTGTAAATCTCAAGAAAATCAAGAGTTTTGCTCAGAACATGTTGTTCACTTATATAATTCTATTTCATGACAAGCTAGGTCTTCCAAGGAAAATTATTTACTGTCCTGCAGAGTACCCTTGGGTAATCATCTATAAGCTCTCTACAGAGCTTATGCTTCTTGAACAATTATGGTATCTATGGTGTCAGTTAATATTGTTCTACAATGCAGTTCAGATCCGTTTAATAGATTTTCTCCCTTTCATATGCAATCGAGAGAATCTACAGTCCCCACATGTTAAGTTCCTAACATGGTTCCAACCACTAAGTTACTGGAATAAGCTATTTGCTAAGCTCATTGCAGATAATTCAACTCCTAAGGTCCCAGAAGAAATCATTAAAATTTTTATATTTCATCGACCTTACACACATATTGCAGGAACTAACACAGTGGTAGCACTTGGACACCTCAACCTTTGGAGAACAATTTGTCATGAAGATCCCATATTTCTAGAATAAGTAAAATCAGCAATCCACTTTGAACTCAGACGAATGAACAACTACTATCACCTACCTTTAACAAGGTACACATCACTTAGCCCAAATCCATGCAAAAGGATTAAAATGATCCCTTAGCCTCATTTACTCAAACCCAAGCTCAGGATTGAAGAAGAGGTTCCAACATTAATTTATCAAGACTCATAGGAAGAAGAAATGACCAAATTCAGCCTCAGTGATATGATGATAACTACTCAAGTAGAAGAGCTCAAGCCCAATCTCAGCCCAAACTTCAGATTTAGATCCAACTTCCCAACTTTTCCAAATTTCAACTACAATAAAGACATTGACTTTTCAGACCATCCATCAGAAAGCATTGAGGAGATTGAAAACATTGATGATTGGCCCAGAAAAGACGAGCCCACTCTTGAAGACTTTAACTTGTCTCCATCACATGAGCCAATCCGTAAATAGTAAAATATTTGCCACTATATAAAAGTTGTAATAATTCAGCGGGTATGATAACAGCTGACCCTACTTACAAATGTGTGGTTTGCTTTTTGCTTTTTGATCTCTCCTTTATAGTGATTACATCACTATTTAGGAATCTTACTTATCTTTGAGTGTTTAATGATGTAAGCAGTGACACATGTGTCAACTGCCTTTAGTCTATATAAGTTCTTATGTATTTGGTAGGAGGGATGATCGACAAGATCGATATGATCGGTTTAAGCCTTGTAATAACCCGTGTGGAATAAAAATATATTTTCTTAAACTTCTCTCTTCTTCTGATCCTAGATTAATCCATACCAAGCAGTTTCACGATCGTATACTAATCTCTGGGTCAAAACAGGATAAACCCACCAACAGCCAGAAGAGCCTTTAGGGTTAGTAATACCTTGATCATTTTAAAAGTATTCTCAGTGCTACCCTCCATTGGTATTAGAGCCATGAAACGACTTGTTTTTGGTTTAATCTATGGTGACGAGGATCCTTCTTCCTAATTATCATGTCAGAAGTTCAAAAAATGTTTCGCTCTTCTTCTACTCTATATATTCAACCTTCTCCTTCTACTTTTAAAAATCTAAGTCATCTCTATGAGCTTTCTTTCCTCCCTGAAGATTAGAAAATTTAAGAAACAAATATTCCATTCATAAATCATTACCACACCTTCCAGAGACACAAATCCTCTTTCACAACCTCCATTAAAGCCTTAATCCGTCAAAAATCTCCTTTTGAAAAGAGTATGTATAGTATTCCTCATTTGACCAGTGTTCTATTCAAGGTACTGAAGAGGAACAGTTCATCACTCTTGAAATTCCTTCTGAATTTCCTATCCAGTGGTTTAATAGTGGATATTCTCACATTTACTTTGGAGCTATCAAACTTGCTCTGACTTATCATGGCCGAAAAAGATTACATGTTATTGCTCGAATAGCTTTACTGGATACCAGGTTTCTGGAATACCAACATGTTGTAATTGGTACCATCCAAACCACCTTGAATGCAAGAACTGTCCTTTGTAACTTTTACCCGAATTTCAACATGAGGCTTCAAGATTCTCATACTTTTACAACACTGAAGGTATAGGTCTAGATCACTGGAGTAAAAAACGTACCTACAACAGACATAACTACTCTTCACTACTAGATGATGTACAGAGTACAGAATCATGCAATTGATCATTTTATCCCAGCCTCGGCTAATACCTTAAGCATTACTGTGGACTCAACCCATGTTCCAAGGGTAGTACAGATTCCAAAACAGCAAACTAAGGAAGATGTTCTCCAGATCTTTCCTCAATCCTAGCTAACCAATTATTAACGTCTTCACCAAAGAAGCCAGCCAGTAAGTTCAACCAAACCGCCCATCATAAAGCACAGGGATGGCAGAGTTAAGACTCAGTTCTTCTCTCCTGAAGAAAATGAACTCCAAGCCAGTGGAGTTTTCCACACAGTTCATGATGCAACAACATGATCAACACTTCCAAGCAGTAGATGGTAAAATCTTTTCTACAACCTTGATAACCAAAAACCCCATCAAATTGCAAATCTTTCCTGAACTTACAATATGGACACACGTCTTTGGATCAAAACTTCCAGATAAAGATTTGTTCTTATGATTTGATCTTTATTTCATATTAAACAAGCTGTCCATTTTGCCTACAGGTTTGTAATACAAAAAGCAGTTGCTACCATTCACTACCATACCTTCTTTGTTTACCTACAACCTACTCTACAGTTTTTTTCTCTGTCCTCATAACTGCTACAAGAGCTTCAAGATTCCTGTTGTGCCTCATCCCACATGGAATTCACACAAAACACCATTCCCCTTTTCTAGACCATATCAGAGTTTTTTATAACACTCCCATTCAAAAACTCAGAAGACTTTAATCCAACAAAAGCTTCACATCCAGGAATGTCTCCAATAGACATGGAACTTACAATCCAAGAATGTTCTCAGCTAATGTCAGAAGGCCTAATTCAACTTACAAAATCAATTTTTTATTTCACACGGGTTATTACAAAGGCTTAAACTGATCATATCGATCATATTGATCCTATCAATCCTAGATTAATCCATACCAAATAGTTTCACAATCGTATACTAATCTCTGGGTATCTCTGAGAGTTCTCGAGTTAGGAATCAAAAATAGGATAAACCCACCAGTGGCCAGAAGAGCCTTTAGGGGTTAGTCATAACTTGATCTTTTTTATCAGTCTTATAATGGAAATCATAGTTACTTTGACATATGTGACTGTGATGACTGTTATACAGACAAAATTGGAGATGAATATGAAGTATGGAACAAAAAAACAGAAAATTAAAGAGAAAAACAAAGTGTTTGGAGAAATAGTTGTTAGTTTGTTGGGACAACCGTCAAGTAAATATGACTATGTGGCTTTTTACTCCTCACCTTCTCATTATAAAAACTCATTACCACCTGCACCACCTTCTTGGGATGATCCCCCCAATCCTTTACCTCCTAAACCTTCAGAAAAACCTAAACCATTACCTTTGCCATATTACAAGCTAGTTCCAAAACCTAAAGTCACTAAACCTGAGCTTATACCTATGATAGTCATGTACCAACCACCTTGTTCTCCATCCGCCTATAAAACTGAATTTCCCCCTCTTCAAGAACACGAAGATCATGTATCACAAGTCCAGACTGCTCCATATGTCTGACCTTCGACGGTTACAGCTGAAGGAACATCTAAACCGATTTCTGTAGCAGAGTCAGTACTGAACTGGCAAACCCATAATGCACAAGTACAGAATAAGGTTTTTCAGAAAATTGAAACTAAGGTTGATAAAGTCACTAGAAAAGTCTATGTTCTGGATAATCGATAAATAGCACAATATGAAATGTTGTATAAGCTATTGAGACAGCTTGAAAAACAGCAGACAGAACTAAAAGGTGAATTGATGAATATGATCTCTACCAGGTCATATGATTCAACTTTTGATACTAAAGCTGTCATATTACAGAAACTTGAAAGAGATATTGCCTCACTAAAGTAAGATCTCAAACAGGACTTTCTCAAATCTCCTTCACTCACAGATCCTCTAGGAATGTTCACTTCCATACACCTTCCTGTTTCATATCACCCAATGTATACACCACCTCCTATTCATCAGCCCTCTCTTGCAGAACTAGAACGATTTGGTCTCTCTTCTAAACTTTTCCATAGATAGTTCATGGAACAACTCAATTTAGGCCCGAAGCCGAGTACTGTACCAAAACCTAGTACTATTCCAATCCAGACTGTTCCAACCCAAACACCCATTGTTATAAGGCCTAATACACCTCCTACTGTTATTTATGCGTTGGATCAACCAATTCATATTCCTCAAACAGTCTCCCAGCCTCCAAAAAAAAAATAGCTCATTCCCATATGGTCCAACAACCCAAGTCCACAAACACCATCACTACTTTCCTAGAACAAAAAACTCTCTAAAATATTCCTCATCTAGAAAGCCCATCTCTAAAAATAACTTACCTTTCTCCAGAAATCTCAGAGTCTGAACTCTCTGACAATGAGCTTGTCCCAAAATACTTTCCTCCAACCCAGTTTATGGCAGATCCAGCCACTTCATAACAAAGTGGAACAATCCATCAATAACCTGCTTACCAAATTGAGGAACAACCAGAAGAGGAGATGGATACAAACACACCAGGATCTAATCCTCAAGTTCCTCCTATGCCATAGAATGGTACGTGGTTCACATTTGATGATATTCCTCCTCATAAATGGAGAGACATGATTCAAGAATTTTATGCTTGGATTGAAGTACAACAAAGATGTCCCAATTCCAAATTTCTAGCCATAATTTTGGAATTCACTTCTAAATTCACAGGGACGTTGAGAGATTGGTTTCTAAGACTCCCAAAAGCAAATATGTTAAGATTTTATCATGCTCAGACAGTTGTCGAGGTACTCACAGCTCTTCATCAAGAGTTTGTTGGCAACACCACAGAGTATGATGACATGGCTATAGATGAATACTTTGAGATGAAATATTGTTCTCTCATGAGAAAAGATCTTGACAGACACTATCAGAGAATGATAAAAAGATTTTATCTACTTGATAGAGCTACAGATGTTATTTTGAAGCAAACATTCCTGATATATTTCCCAAAAAGCATTTCTAATCATATCCAGTTCCAGCACCGAGAAAAGAATATTGACCTCAACTTTCTCAGTCTTGGAGAGATTTACCAGAGAATCTTACTATCAGTTGAAAAGATATGTGCACAGCAAAAGATGGTACAAGAACTTATGACTTTTGACCATGATTCCTCTTGGAAAATGGCATGTAAAAAACCAAACTTGCAAATAAAATGCAAAGTCAAGACATGCACATGCCCCCCTTGAAAGTCAAAGAGGTACCATAAGTGGAGACCTCCAGATGATCTCCAATCAAGAAGACACATAAGAAAGAAATTCAAGTTCTTTAAGAGGCATAAGCATAGATTCAAGAAAGGTGACAGATGTTATATTTGCGGGAAAAATGGGCATTTCACAAAAAATTGCCCTAACAAGCCAAAGAAAGCAACAAAGATTATACAGAAGATTCATTAGGTTTTTAATTCAATGAAGAAGAAGTACCAACTATTGCAGTATGTTGTAGTTGATTACATTGGTTTGACAATAGCAATTGTTGTTGGGAAATATTTTGGTTCCATTGTGTAGCTATTTAGTAGGTCATATAGGGTGGCAATCATAGTATAATGAAATGAATTGATCATGTTGTAGGTTGGTCAATGTAATCAAAGTTTAAATGTTATAAAATCCTTTTAGCATATGAAAATCTTAACAATTGAATGATTTGGTTTATTATGGACATGGTTTATTGGTACTGATTAACTGTGTTTGCAAATTACTGGCACTTCGTATGGTATGTAATTATGTTGTCTGCATTGTGGTTAGACAAAAATGTATGATTTAAGTACCATAAAGGAAACACATATAATAGTTAAGGTATCGTCAATGAAAAAACTAGATACTTGAGGTACCATGAATGAAACTATCTGATACTTAAGGTACCATGCATGAAAGTATTAAAAACTTAAAGTATTATGCATGAAACAAAATGACCAAGAATATTCCACAAAACCCACTCTGAAAAAATCAATAACAGTTTGTTGTAACAATGAATTTGAAGAACCAATATGTACATAAAAAAAATACATATTCTATTCAACATTAACACAACCACAAAATTGAAGTCAATAGTGTGCAATATTGTACTCATCATAATGTGTTCGACAATGTTCAAACAAAAAAAATGTACTATTTGAGCACCATAATCTGTTCAAAGTTGTGCAAATTGAGCACTGCCAATATATTCAATAGTGTGCCAAACAAAATATTATGTTCAGCTGAATCCAATTATTTACAAGCAAAAAAATCTAAATCTAGAATATTTACAAGCCAAAAAAAACTGTTCAAGCAAAAAATTTGTCTTTGCTTCTTTTTTTTCTTATTATTGGGCGTGTATCTTAAAGGCACTGTCCTCTTTTTTTGAGTTCTTCTCTTGTTTGTGTTGATTTGTCGTACACTATCATTCTTTTGCAGTGTAGAAGTTGCAGTTTCCTATGTTGGTTGACTAGAAAATGCTTGGTCAATCCAATTATCCCTACGATTGTCAATATTTTGAAATCTCCAATCACATAGGCAACATAATATAAAAGTTATATACAATTTACATATCAGATTAATATTCATATAGTTAATTTACATCCATCATCCATCTCACAATGGTGGGCGTGCTTTTATTTAATTAGTAATTGAATGTCTAATACCTACAAAAGAAACCCAAACAACAATAATTAAATTACATTAATGAAATACAACCCCTATGACAAGCTAAAATTAGGTCACTTGTTGATTTAAAGTTGCTGGATATTTATTAGGAAACCTTTTATTATGTTTAGATGACTTACAAACACTGCAAGTCATCTTAACAATGCCTTTTTCTTGATATATTCTTAGCGTTCTTTTTCTTTCTTCCCTTATCTTTTATCTTATCTGTTTCTTTTCTCTTTGTTTTTTGCCTTTTACCCCTTTTCTTTTTACTATATTCAAGTGATGGTGGAAGAAATATGTCTGGTGGATTTGGATGTGGTTCCTATAAAGCAGGCCCACTAACAGGGTGAATAGTATAGTTATACACTCTTACATAGGCCTCTACCTTATAACATTGATCCACAAACTCCTCAGGCTACTGGTTGTTCTAAAAAATGGCAACACATGCATGCGTACATGGAAGAGTTGAAAGTTTCCATCTCCTACAATTACATGTCGTCTTCTCCATATCAATACCATATTAACCATCAACACTATTTACTTGAACTCCAGCTCCACCAGATGGTTCAACTGCTAAATGGAATGATGACTTCTTTTATCTTTTCAAGTTTCTTTTGAACCTTTGGACAAATCACCCATTTCCATCTTTTAGCCATTAATTGTTTGCAAGCAATTCTCTTCATCAATTATGTTTGTATCATCTCAAACATAGTTAGAATGGTTTCTCTCTTATAGATAGAATATACTTGTTAAAGTGTTCACTTAAGTTATTTAAAAATATGTCACATTTAGCATTGGTTTTGAAACTAGCCCTACTCCAATGCTATGTAGGCCTTTCATCTAACCACGCTTTAGCATCTAAGCTGTTCTCTTCAATCTCCTTAAGATAAGTTTTCATATCAGCCATTGTGGTTGACCTTGCTGCATTTTTCAACAATTCAACCAATCCTACATCTTTGAACTTTTTCTTTATGTTCTACTCCATGTGTCTTACACATAAATGATGCTCATACTGTGGGAAATATTTTGAAACAACCTTTATCAACCCCTAAATATTGTAAGACACTACTGGATTAAGTGTTGAATATGTTATGCATTATGTAACAGAAAAGTACCTAAAATATTTTGTATGTATCGTAACATACCTTTTGTTTATCACTCATGAACACCCAATGGTGATGGTTGTTCATATTCAAGTCCTCATTCTATAATAAAATGAATTAATCACAATTCTTATTGCTCTCAATCTTGCACCAAACCCATGCCAATGGAAACATGCAATCATTTGGGTCAATGGTTGTAGCAACTAGAAATTGACCTCCAAAATTACATTTGAGGAAACAACCGTCAAGACATACCAAATGTCTCATGACTTCATTGCCACATATGTACATTCCCTCAAACTTACCTTTAGGCTCTTTAAACTCCTCCGTAGATCTAGGATTTGTCTGCAAAATCTCTAGCTTGTAATCATATAGCTTTGAAAATTGTAACTGTTCAGAACCTTTAATGTAACATCCTTAACCTTTTCCACATGCGTATCTACATGCCTTTTATTTGAACATATGCATTTTACATGTATTTCACTTGAACACGTGCATTTTATGTATATTTTTATAGGAATAAGTTCATGACACGCACTACCTACGTGTCCTAATATATTGCAATCGTATCGAGTTGCACATGTATTCTTGTAACCTAAATGAGGGTAACAAGATATTAAGAATAAATTGAAGAAAGTGACTAAATTAAAGTAAGTAAAATGACTAGATTAAGATTAGTAAATATTTTACATTGTTAATTTAATTAAATTGAATTAAAAGATTAAATTGCATATTGTGTTGATTTAGTAATAATAATTAGAATAATTAGAATAAAAATAAATAAAAAGAAAAAGAAAAGTAAAAAAAGAAACGGATAAAAAAAGGAAAAAATTTGTGGTGGCCTTTAGCCTATTAGGTTAAGTCATTATCTTCTTCTTTTTTGCTTCGTTCATTTAGTCCATTTTTTTTGAAGTTCTAACTATCTTTTCTTCTCTCTTTCACTCCAAAATTTACAGCAACAAAGTTAGCCAATGATGATTATAGGTGAGTAAACATTTATTTCATGATAATCTTGATTATGGTGTTTAGGGTTCATAAATAGGCAGTGTATTGTATTATAGTTTTGATAATCTTTGTGATCGCATTTGGAGAAGTGTAAAACATAAAGAGTGTTCATTTATGTCTTAGGTTTATGGATATTTAAACAACTTTTCAAAATGTGTTGTATATAAAGAGAAACCCTCTCTTAATTGAAACTGGTATGGATGTGAACCCTAGCTGAGTTAACTACTGTGCATGTTGGTGTTGAATATGATAAATTCATTATTTGAAGTATCTCAAAACATAACAGTTGTAGATATAGGTGTTATGTATCTATATACTAAATTTCAAGTTCATATGTCTTGTTTATTTGGAGTTATTGTGAATAGAACCATGACTGTTTCATAGTTTGAGCTGATTGCTCAGTGCCCTAGGCAGATCCAGAAACTTGTTTGGAAATTTCGAGCTCCATAGAGATAGATTATATACATTATCAAAATATTAAAGTTATAGGTGTATGTCTTATCTAAATATGGGTACTAATTTTAGCTTAATATGTTATGTATGAAGTAAGTTATGGTATTTACAAGTCATACTGGCCTGGAAGCCAACTCTGTTTTGAACTAGTAACATATTATTTATAATTTGAGGGTCTTAGAGACATAATTTATAAAATTTGCAAAAATAAAAAAATATTCCATTTGAACCCATATAAGTTTCTATAAATTTTCACTGCAATATAAATTATATATCATAAGTTATGATGAACTTAAGTTGGTACCCTAAAACTGCCTTTTATATTACAAAATAATAGTTTAAGTATTTTTCTGTTATAAATAATAATTTAAGTACTGAGTTGTTACGTGTCATATTGTTGGGGTATCATTTGTGTAATTTACCCATTTCCAAAAACAAACCCTAATGAAATGCCTAAACGAAAATGAAATTATCTTTCTCTTTGATCCAATATGTTATCCCATCCCTCATCTCTGTAAACTAATTCGCAGAAATTTCGAGGCAATTTGTTGTCCCTTAAGCTTCACTAATTCATAAATTAAAGTTAGATTGTAGTGAGTTCATAAAAGAATGTCGTTGTTTGATAGGTGAAGAAATCCCTTTTAAAACAACGAAAAAGGATGATTTATATAGCAAAACAAAGCATAAAAGTACATGCCTTTTTTGTTGTTGGGAACATTGAAGTGTTTTTAAAGTTTGGTGGTGGAGTTTGTTTCAACAGAAAACTACAAACAAAACATACAGAGTTGGGGAAAACAGTCGAAAAATGGAGACAGAGAAACCAAGTATTTACACTTTTAAAATTGGCCTTTTATTTGTTTGTCTAGAAAATGGGAATATGAAACTCCTATTGTATAATTTTTGTTTGAAACCCTAGATAATTAAACCCTAGATGATTTTTTAATGTATTTATCCTTACAGTCATTTTCGATAGTGGTACTTTATATAATTTTGCATGTTGCGTGCTAATTGGAATGTAGTTGTTTTCTGGAGCATATTTGATATATGAAATGCCTGAAATGCCTAACTGAAAATTTGATATAATGAGTGTGCCCATTTAAAAAAAAAATATACTAAGCATAACGGTTGAGTTGTAAATATGATTACTTACATAGGCAGACATAGTTTTCTGTGTAGGCATGCAATCATATATGATTTCCTATTTAGCATTTATTCATATATGCTATTAAGTTTTGTTTGATGAGCAATTCATAATGCTAAGTTTTTTATATTTTTTTTATGTTATGAAAAACATGCATCTCACAATCAAGATATTCAATTGGACAAGAGGGGTGCCTAAAATGTTCACTAACATTCTCCATCATGGTGAAGGTTTTGGTGAGTGGGCTTATCATGATATTTTGACAGGGACATGATTTCGTTGGTTAGACTTGATATATGGGTGAAGGAGTTGGGGCATGTTAGCAGTATGATGTATTACTGGAGGCAACCTAACATGGATTACAAATCTGGATTAAACATTTTAGAAAATGATGCATGTAAATTTGAAATGGCATTGCATCCTATGGATGAAGGAGAGGTAGATATTTATGTTAGGCATTTGATGATTGAGGAGCTTCGTGAAACAATATGTCCATCAAGGAAAAACAATGTCATAATAAAAGAGATTGAGGAAGACAACATTGCACCAGTTAGTGACAAGGGGATGGACATTAATAAGAGAGGGAGAGGAATTGGTAAAAGGGAGGGGAATTGGTAAGAGGAAGGAGGTAGTCAATAAGAATAGTGAAAAGAAGAAGAAGGATAATGCTGAAAAAGATTAGGTCAGTGTGGATCACAAACAAGGTTGTTCTGATTTGGATAAAGGGAATATGGATAATGTTATTCAAAATGAACTTGATGAAGGAATTATACATAAGGCAAATGAAGAGGTTGAAGGCTCCAGTATTGGTGCTAATAAAGATACTGATAATAGTGGAGAAGATACTGAAGAAAGTGGAGAAGATACTGATGAAAGTAAAGAAGATACTGATGACAATGAAGAAGTAAATGGGACGGACAATGCTGAAAATAAAGGGGTTGAAGACTCCAGTGTTGGTGTTATTGAAGATAATGCTGATAGTGAAGATGATACTGAAGAAAGTAAAGAAGATACTAAAGATAGTGAAAAAGTAAATATTGGTGCTACAATTTCTAATATGGCAGATGTTGGATCAAGTGATAAGAGGAAAGCAATTGATGATGACTCCGATTATTACATTATTCATGGTGATGAAAACTTACAACAAAAGCTAAGAGCAGCGGGATAATTGAATGAAGAAGGGGAGTTACTTGATGTTCCTACTGGAAATGTTAGAGAAAAATGCAAGTGGTAGACCTAGAGGAGAGGGCACAAGTGGCAATAGGTGTTGGATTAAAGCATCGATGGTTTTTAATATTAAAGATAAAGGATCATCAGATCATAGAGCAGAAAGTGATGAGTTGGTGTCAAACTTTGATACCAAAGGGCAAACACCTAATCAGAATAAGGAAAAAAAAGAAGCATTTCCCAAGATTTCATTCAAGAAGAAATTTAAATAACTCGAAATGGGAATGTGAGATGCTTTTCAAGGATAAGAATGAGTTTAAAGAAGCTTGTAAGATATACGGAATAAAACATAGATGACAGGTGCATTTTCCCATAAATGATTAAAAAAAAAAAGGGTGAGATGCAAGTGGTACAAACGAGATTGTGGATTTTACATTTTTTCCAACAAGTTTCATATGAAAGATCTATTTGATATGACATTTCAATTGAAATCCTTCAAATTGAAACATAGTTGTGGAAAATTAAGCAAGAACTTCCATCTGACATCTAAGTTTCTGAATGAGAAGTATTTGGACTTAAATTTGGATTTTAAAGCTTTTATTATGAGAGTGAAAAAGGATTAAACCTGAACATTGGTAGGATGAAGGCATGAAGAGCAAGAGAATATGCTTTGAAGACCATTAAATATAACACCTAACATCTTATAATTCTATATACTACATATACTATTTATATATTAAGTTATCATGTATGGAACAAGAATAAAATAAAATTCATATTTATAGCGAGAGTAATTTTTTTTAACTCAACTCATGTTATCATTAATAATTCCGCAATCAATACGAATGCTTTAATCATAACCTATAACATCACATATATTAATAATTTAAACATTACGTTTAAAAGTTAGTAAATTTACAAGTTGAATTCGTTTATATATCCTAATACATATTGAACGTAATTTTACATATGCAAGTATTCAACCCCCAAATATAAATGATATGCTTTTATGCTTGTGTGGAATGTAAGGAGAGAAAGAGTGAGGAGGCTTGACCGGTGACCTTTGATCCATGACTTTTATATGCTTCTCAATATGAATTACTATTCTTCTCTACCTGAAAAATGATACAATTTGGTGAGATGTGACTCAGTAAGAATAACCATCAAATAAGCTCTAAAGTACCAATCATTTCATACTAGCAAATAACAGGTATACTTAATATATGCTTTATATTTCATTTCATCCATCAATAACATATAAATGTAAATAAAATCAAATATTCAATAATTGCTCTTACTTATACTTATGCTTATGCATATTCATTTTATTTTGTTGTGATCAGGTTAAATAGACATTGTCTCGGGTTTCCATATGAACATTTGTCATGTGAACATTTGCATTTGCTAGCTAGCTTGATCATTTGTTTCATTTGCTCATTTGTTAGGCTATAGGCCTCATCTTTTATTTTGCAATACTGATTAACTAGTCACAACGTCTTTTAAGTCATTATGCATATGCATTTGTAACTAAGCATTCATCATCCATTGTGTCCTTATTCCATATACCACATTTATACCTCATATGTCATGCATATACTTTGTATATATTATACATACACCACATATATACCTCATATGTCACACATATACCTTGCATATACTATACATATACCATGTGTGTGTGTGTGTATATATATATATATATATATATATATCACATATGTCAAACATATAACTCAAATATACCGCAAGTATACCATTTATATATACCATAAATGTCACAAATTATTCATCATCATATTATCAAGGACAAATCATGACAATCATATAGCAAACAATATTCATATGCACTAAATAATTTAATTGATAATTAGACTCACTTTTTTCCTTTGATTCCGACCCTTAACTTATTGTCTAATCCCTTATTGTATATCTCCAAGTTATCTTGAGTCTAATATTAAAATATAATTAGTTAATTTATGACTAGAGAAACTTAATATGGCTTAAACAAATTAATATGCATTGTTCATATCAATAATTAAGATTTTTCTTATGAGTCAATGTGACCTTATGGAACTTTTTAGCCTATAATTTTTTATATACTTGACAAATTAATCTAATTCTTATTCCTAATAACATATAATTATGTAATGTATTAAAATTTCAGAGCAATTGGAATATTGTACAATATTTGGTAGAATTTCCAATTGTGTTATGTTTTCTGCCATATTTTCTGCTTTTTTACCCAACGTTATTCTCTGTTAGATTTATTAACAGTGTGCTGATGAGGATTTTATGCATGTACAATATATTAAAAATATATACGACATGTATTTCCACCAGGACTGCATCTCCTTCAATTCAAAGTCTTTCTTTTTCCAATTTAAAACTCTAAAAATTTATCTCTCCTCCATTTTTTATCTATAAATTTTCTTGATACTATTTAAAGGTGTTCCTTTTTCTTCTCAGCATGTTCTTTCGTCTTCTTTCAAAAAGGTCATTCTTTGTCTTTCAACTAACCTTTAACACTCCAATTTCTTCAGTCAATATAAGGGCAAAGAATTGAATTTCCTTTTTTTTTGCCATTTATGCACTTCCCCTCTATTATGGATACTAAAATTCTTAAATTTTTCTTCTACAATTGTTTGGTTGAAGAGAAAGTGAAGGAATTTTATTTAAATGTTTATAAAATGAAGGAAAGTAAGAGAAAATGAGGAAATTTTTTTGTGAGATTCATTTTGCAAATGTGGAATTTAGGTGAAATTTTTTTACAAATACGGAAAATTCACATCAGTACACCGTTAATAAATCTAACAGAGAATGACGTCGGGTACTTTTGTGTTATAAAATAATAGTTTAAGTATTTTTCTGTTACAAATAATAATTCGGGTACTGAGTTGTTACGTATCATATAGTTGATATATCATCTATGTAATTCACCTTTTTAAGAATCACCCTCGTTACCATATGCTAAAGAGGGTCATTTCATAAATTAAAATAATTTTTTTTTATTATATTAATTAAAATGTGACTAGGATAATGTATTTAAATAATATATCATTTTTTAGGATTATTTTATTGTTGATGCGGGCATGCCATGTTAGCATTAGGTTAAATGAAATGACCAGATTAGATGAAAGCAGTTTTTTTTTTTTTTTGTTACAAAATCAAAATATATGTAGTCTTATATTGCAAATTATAGATCATTACATATCCCAAAGTTGGAATACCGTAAATGTATTTTTTAGAACATCTTTTCATTGCAATGTAATCTTTCAATTTTAGTGACAAAAATTTATCCGTGCTATTTCCATCAGCAGTTCAGCATTTCCAATACCTCGTAGACCTCTTTCTCGCCATTATACACAGCACAGCTAATTGATTTTTGTACCTCTTATTTTGTATAATTAATTATTCTTTGATCAAAATGGAACTAAATTTATAATTAACTCTACAATCATAATATTGACTACACTAAAATTAGTAAAAACTTTCAAATAAATTTACCATTTGATACTAAATATATAAATTGTTTATTTAGAAATTAATTCTGCGTATGTAATAGAGAGAAACATGTGCGAACCATGCAGGCAGATTTGTTACAATGATAAGAATTTGTAAATGAAATTATGGAATGAATAACTAATTATACATAATTTATCGAATACATTAAAATAATAAAATTTCTGTATTGTACAAATTTTATCAATTGGGATGTGCTTTAATTTTATGGAAACGACAAGCAATTAGTGTAATGGGTTTATTGTATGAAGTTAGTTAGTTAGGAGGAAGAGTTTAATTGTTTGGCGATGGAATTGGAAAATCACAATTAGTAATTTACATTAATTGCTCAAACAAAGAAAAAACACAGCCATGAAGATTTCCAACAGCATTTATACAAAACGTCTGAAATTACCTAATAGTTTTATCAGTTCCCCTAATAATAAGAAAAATCACACTGGGTGATTAAGCTTCAATAATTTGTATCACCTGATGAACCGATCTTATGACGACCATGGCTACGGCCAACACCGCAAATAGCAGAGCGTAACACCTGCTAAAATTTTCATATCTTGATAACTGCGCCTTGCCGCTTGCCAACAAGGAGCTAAAAGCTCCGGTGAAGGCGAACATGATTGAGATTACAAAAGCGTGAAACATTGAAGGGACCCCCTTGAAGATGAAACTTCCGCCACCGTAAGGAAGGAGTTTTACGACAACGCCAGCAGCAACGGAACCGTACAAAATCAATTTCATAACGCCGGCGTGGATGTCCGGTGGCGAAGAGAGGCGAGGTTTCAGCTTGTAACCCATCTTCTTCCAGTGATCAGATTCCATAATCTCTCGTCAACCGCGAACGAGATCTGATGGGGAGTATTTGTGATCACCAAGTCATAAAAGTAGACTCGGTGGAAAAAAAAAACAAAGCAATTTGTAAAGAAAATTAGATTTGAGCCGACAGTTTGGCAGAGTCGGCAGAAAGTCGTTTTCGAGATATGTTGAGGAAAGTTTCGTCGATGGATACAAGATCAATTTCTTAAATCAATTTGCAATAATTTATTAATTTATCTTTCCGCGTTTTGACTTTCCTATTAGAAAATTTTATTAAAATTTTGCCGTCTTTTTGACCTGGAACCCCCTATTTTTTGTGCCTTAAGCTTTTGATCTGGGAGGGGGCTTCAGTTCCATCAGAACCAATTCACAGGTATTTGTTTTCTTTACTAATCTGCTCCTCTTTCTTCTTCTTCTTCTTCTTCTTCTTCTTTGTTTCTACTTGTTGGTACTGGTGAATATCTGATTCTAATGATGGGTTTGAATAATTTTAGGGGCTGAATATGAGTGTTTTAGGTGATTTGGCTTCTGAATACGAGAGAAATGTGTCAAGTTCAAACGCGCCTCCTAGTCCTAGGTGAATATTCAATTCAGATTTCTCATTTCTTCAGTAAACTTCTTCAACTCTTGATTTCTAGATTTTAACGTCTCTCTTCTTGTTCTTTTCTGTTTCTTACAATTTTGCAGGCCCAGCGAATCTCGCAAGAATGAAATTGTGATCAGGGTATGCCGATCCAAACTATCTTATTCATCTACCCACTTTTTTTTTCCCCACCCAAACAAAGGCTCCGCATTTTTCGACTTTTTGCAATTGAATTTCTTTACTTTTATGCAGTAGAGTTTATGTAATATCATTGAGCTATTGTACTATTATTTCATTATCTATTGAATTGGTTTTTGATGATTTTTGACAATCAATCTAATGTCATGGTTGGTTGTGGGATAAGATTCGAAGGTTTTTAATCTGATTTTCAAAAAATCATCATAAAAGAATTCAATAGATAATAAAATAATAATACAGAGATTTAATGTTACCAAATAAAAATACAGAGACGCAATTGCAAAAAATCGATAACACAGAGTTCAAATTATCAATTTTGCCTTCCTATTGTAGAAGGAATTTTGATTACGGTCGTATGTTTCTCAATACTGAAGACTGAAGTCACCATTTTTGTGCAGATTGATGGATCTCTTCAACATGAGTGTGTCTCACCACTGGTGTGTCCTGGTGAAGAAGAAACACAAAGGGTGGCAAATGATAAAACTGATTTAACTTCTCACACCATTGTTATTCAAATTGATAACAAGATTGTTGTCCCAGCCGGAGGCCCGCCTCAAGCAAATGCCACTAAGAATTCAGCTGATTCTCCAGGCGCACCACCTAATGCTGATCATCAGGTCCAAGTACAAATTCAACAGCTCAATCGCGGGAACCTCACAGAATCATCACTATTTATGATTGCAGCCCAAGCATCTGTTACTTTGTTGGCAGCTTGGCTCGGTAACAACAGCAATTCCCTTTCACGCAGTACAAAAATATTACGGGATTTCGCAGTGGGGAGTAATATAATCGGCTGCACTTCTTCGTTTAATAATATATTGATGTGCAGACACAGAAATAGTCTTGCTGCTAGAATCCTGAATACAGTTGCGTTTGCTGGGGCTGCTTTTGGTTTTATAGCGTCCATGGGGATGCTGTTACCTGAGGAACTCAAGTTATGGGTTACATTGCTTGCCTGTACACTCTGCTTCCCTGGCTTGTCTGGGGGATTAAGGGGTGCATGAAGCCAGCCCCACTATCTGTTCATATGTAAATGGAGTTTGGGTTATAGAATTAGGTAGGTAGGCAGAAGGTGGAGGCCAAATGACATTTTATTGCAACACTCAGAGGTATAACTGTGAGCACCCCCGGCAGCTTATATATCAAATGGAAGCCATTATTATTGATGAGTGTATACGAGCATAACATCTCAGAAGAAAGCTCTTCTTGCCGACGAGGTTCTTAATTGGATTGGCAGAATACAATTCTCAAGCTTTACAGCGAAGAGATTGAGCTGCCCTGAGTAGAAGTGCTCCACGATTCAGTGAGATTCCATTAGTTTGGCTAGCTACCAAATGACACTGATGGTGATATTCCCACCCTAGTTTGTCTGTATGAGCTTTCCCTCGAATGCGTGCTGCACAAGAGAGCTCCGTCGACTCCGTGCTCCTGCATATTGGGTGGGATTCTGTTAGTGGGTCATTTGCATAGTTGTGACAGTGAGCTGCCTGCTGTGTGCTCCATGATTACCAATTAATCGAGGTTGTTTCAGAATGAATCAATTGCTTACACCTCAGAGAATATTTAGTTTTAGATTCTTTTCATTTTCTTTTTTCCAGTACTTTTACCAGCAGATTCAAGAGAAATAATGAAGTTCTTGCTACGGAGTCCGGAGAAACTATTTAGTTTTGTTTTTTAATACTCTTGTTTTAATTGATTAGGTAAATCTTACCTGACGTAAATGTTTTAATTGTGGAAATAGAAGCTGAAAACCGTATAAGCATGCCTTTGATGACTAAATATAATCAGCCATATAAAATATGCCCTTGACTATATATAATCAGCAGCATCAAATACATTGAGAGAGTTTTCCTCGTCTTCATTACCATAACAATTACTTTCTATCCTCATTATTTAGACATTTTGAGCGAACCAAATAAAAGGATCAGTTCAAACTTCAAACACCATCTTTAAGGTTAGCAGAAACACACTGTAACTAAAAGTTGAACAATAATCTAATTAAAGAAACTTAATATTAAGGTTGCAATTCCTTCATTGCTAAATCAATACAGGCAAATTTCAAACCACTGTATGTCCAGGGATAAAGAACGAAATTGCAGATCCTATGTTCTCTGCTACTTTGTACAAAATGGAAAAGTTTAAGCATTTTAGGATCTGGAGAAGTTTGGCATAGGGTGTAACAAATACAAGCATGCTCTTCAATTTCGCTAGCCACATCTAGATGAGAAATTATTTGGTGGTATACAAAAAGGTCAGCAGCAAGAAATGCACGTATTTAGCTAAAGCTTCTATTATCTACATGCATTTGGTAAAACCTGTAAAATCAAGAAGAACATTGCATTCAACTAGAAATTTCCAGCAGGGCTGCTGTTGAAAACAAGGTATTGAATAGAATGTGAGGAGACAAAATAAAATTCTAGATTTGGAGAGGAGAAAAATTAAATAAACTTCAATGTTTAAGTGCAAGAAATTGAAACATAGAAGTGATTTAAACATAAACATCATTGAAACATAGATGAATACATACAAATATTTTTTTTTCTTCTTTTCTTTCTCATTTTTTTACATGAACATAAAAGTAATCTCCAAACTCTATCAATTCTTTTACAAAATCTGCTCACATACACTCACAGCATTCCTCACTTTGGACCTGCTTGTATAGCAGTAACATAGTTATGCTTTTCTCATTCTCCACATGTGAGAGTGTACCATCATGTCCAAAACTACAAGAAAGATATCTGCGATTCTCCCATGCCCATACATCACATGTGGGTGTACCAAATCGAACTAAAGTAAGATTTTTAGGCAGAAAATGATACATCAAATCTTTAAAAATCTCAGCAACTCCAACACTCCGCCTTGATGAGATTTTTCCTTAACTTGAAATGTTATATCTTGATTTCTTCATATAGCTCAAATGCAAATTCTTCAACAAATGTTTTTAGTACTTTATAGACATGCTTGGTTCTTGAAAATGAAATTTGCAGTTTAAAGACATGCTCAAGTCCTTGACAATGGGTCTGCAATTTATAAGGACTTGCACAGGTCCCTTGAAAATAGGTATGCATTTTAAAGACTTGATTAGGTCCCTTGAAATTGGGTTTTGCAGTTTAAAAACTTGTTTAGATCTGTTGAAAATAAATTTGCAATGGGGATGAGTGAGAAGCAACATAGTAAAACCAGTCATAGTTCACCCACATCTATTCCAATATTTGACATAACAATTCATGAATATTTGAAATAGAAATATAAAAGTCGCTAGTAAAATTACATGAAACTCAAATGATTGTTTTTGGGCAATAGACAATGAAGCAAGGGAAGAAGAAACATGAGCAAAAAACATGATGCTGTACACGTCAAAAAAGCTTTCAAATAGGACTTCATCCTTACCACCCAAATTTGGCAATTATCTCCATTAAATTATGGTGGACGAAATAAAAAACCAAATAACACTTTGTGAAAATTTTCAATTTCACAGCCCATGGATATGAAAATACTCTGATACCAGTGTAAAATCAAGAAGAACATTGAAATTCAACTAGAAATTTGCAGCAGGGTTGTTGAAAACAAAGTAGTGAGTAGAATGTGAGGAGACAAAATAAAATTCTAGATTTGGAGAGGAAGAGAAGAAGAAAATAAACTTCAATGTTTAAGTGCAAGAAATTGAAACATAGAAGTGATTTAAACAAACATCATTGAAACATAGATGAATACATACAAATACATTTTTTTTTCTTCTTTTCTTTCTCATTTTTTTACATGAACATAAAAGTAATCTCCAAACTCTATCAATTCTTCGACAAAATCTGCTCATATTCACTCACAACATTCCTCACTTTGGAGCTGCTTATATAGCAGTAACATAGTCATACTTTTCTCATTCTTCACACGTGGGAGTGTACCATCATGTCCAAAACTACAAGAAAGACATCTGTCATTCTCCCTTGCCCATACTTACTTCACATGTGGGTGTACCAAATCCAACTAAAGTAAGATTTTTATGCAGAAAATGATACATCAAATCTTTAAAAATCTCAGCAACTTCAACAAAACCATATGAATTGATACATTTGTAGAATAATAACACGAATAACATTCTATCATTCTAATGGCAGTTAAATTTAAGAAGAATTACATTAAATTAGGTCATAGTAATAAAAGTTAGATACTTAGATTCTATCTATCCCAATTAAAAGTGCTGTGAATTCATTCAAATCTTCAACATGTTGAGCAAGCAGCCAATATTAGAGGAAATGGGACTAAAAATGACTCATTTCAGACATGAAATAGTATTTCTTCTGTTCGCAAAAAACCATAACTCAGCACAAAGAATAAAAATTATGACAGTGATAAGAATAGAAATGCATTTAAGATTAAGGCTCTCTATCATTTGTAGAAAATACACTTAAAAGAACCCATTATAAAATTAGAAAAAAAATGGCTTTGAAATATTTTGGGAAAGCAGATAAAAACTGAAGTCCTGCAAAAATACGATGTAATTAGTCTCTAGTCACACCAATCGTCTAAGAATTCAACTGCTAACAATATTTCAGATTTGGAGTTAATGCCTTCCATCCTATTAGAATCTTTCAATGAATTCCAAATAAGTTAGAGAGACAGCAGAATGGCTAACTCCATAGGCAGCCCCGACTGAGACTTGATACCCATATGATGCCAACCTTCCCAAAGCAATTGGCACCTGTTTAGAACTTCCAAGTTAAACCTACTTAAAAGGGCGAATCTGTTGATTGAAAAGAAATGGCGGTTAACTCAGTCAAGTGTTAAGCTGTCACTTATATGTTTTCTTTCTGTTCCCTAAAAGTGTAACTAAGAGCTGGACAGTAGCTAAGGATGTAAACTAGTGTGTTGAAGACTAATAAGAAGAGACTAGTTTCAGCTTTGTTCTCCCTCTCACTTTTTCTTTCCCTCCCTCTTTCGAACTTTCTTTCCTATTTTCCTGTGTTTTCTCGGTTACCAAACAGATACAAAATTCCCTTGTATCAAAATAACACGGACAAATCACCAAATTATGATCTTGCAAATAACTCGTCAGAAGCTATGAACATCATCAGCGATGCCCACCCAAAGGAAGTTACATGATTTATTTGGCTGCTGGCAGATTCAAAAAAAAAAAGAAATAACTAAATAAATTCAGGACAATAAGCATGAAATGCCAAAGTCAAAAATCAAGGACTACTGGTAATCAATCGTTCAACAAGCTGCTTAATTTTAACAAAAGTCAAGGGAATTATGAAACAAAGAACGGGTTACAGAAAGCAGGAACCTGAAGATGAAGAATTCTCGCCCCCCACCAATCAGAGTCGGACTCTCGCCGCCGCCTTGGGTGTGGAGGGAGGAAGGAATTGGAAAATGTGGAGACTCCACAAAAATATAATTGGTTCATAATTAATTGTTGAGAGAAAAAAAAATGTCTTCCTATTTTTATTTTATATATAATCCCATCATGATAGTTAGAAATTAATATATGTACAATATAAATATAAATATTTATCATATATTAAAATTAATTTTAGTTCTCCAAATTACTATATGAATCTAATCTAATATAATCTAATTTAATAGAGGCGAGTATTTATTTTGTTACAGAATATTTTGGAATTTTTTATGATTTTTGGATTTTTTTATAATCATATAAAATAAAATATCATATTTATCTTTTTCTCTAATCTAATATCTTTGGGAAAACACTCAATAAAATATCCGAAGACTCTTTTTATCTACTCAAAAGCATATATTTGACTACGTATACCCTTTCCATATCAATCAAGCTTGATAATTTGCTCCATCAAATTTTAGTTGTTATATTTAGGGGAAATCGGATTGTCCTTCTATATTTTTCTCTCTCAGATCCATATGAAATATGGATTTGATATCACTTTGTTGATTTATTTTTAACAAGAATATGGTAGATACAACAAAAAATAAGAATTTTGGAGCTTAAAACTTGTCATGCTTTTATATTGTTTTATTCATGCATTTTACATATTTATACTAAAAATTCTAACCATAATCAAACTTGATTCCAAAAATTTTGTTACTAAATCAATCACAAAATCATAAAGAGAATATAATCAAATCTATCTATAAAATAGCATAAACTCAAATCATATCCTAATTCATTCTTGAAATTTAAAAACAACATATGAGGTACAAATCTAATAATTAGCATGACCTGTTAAGTTGTCATTTTTTACATTTCTTTAATAAGGGCGGATCTAAAATTTATCTTCAATAATGACAAACTTAATATAATACATAATAAGTTAAAAAATTATATAAAAATAACATATGTATAGAAAAAATACAAGTTTTCGAGTACTCATAATTTGGTATAAAAAAATTTACATTCATAATAATATAAATTCTAAATTATTACAATTATTCTCTTTGAGTACTCATACTTTAATACCTTTTGCATAATTTTTTTATTGTCAATGGGATAAAATAATATATATATATATATATATATATATATACATAATTTTTAGAAACTAAAAGGAGTACTAAAAAATATTTTAAGGGGCAATGAGGGGATTCATCTCTGTTTTCTAGTATAAAATCGAATATCACATAATGGAAAAGAGAATGGTGAAAAGTAAATACAATCAATTTTCTTTTCAATTATTCCCTTTTATCTCTCTCTTTTCTTCTCTATTCTTATTGTTCCTCACTCCAATTCTCTCATAAACTTTAATAAATCACGATATTACATTATAACACTCATACTTTGAGATTGAACCATTCCTCTACTCTGTTTTGATTATAGACAAGTTGAGCCAAGATGGTTTTACCAACCCCACCCCAACCCGCAATGAGATTAGATGATTCCCTTTTGCATCATTTGATAATATCAACTATGTTATGGTTTCCTTATTAATATCCTTGCCATAAACACTATTAGATTCATTATTCACAGGAAAAATTGTTAGTGTTTTCATGGATAATGGTTTTTCTCCAATAACCCTTTTGAAGCCAAGGGTTTCTTTTTGTTTTAGTAACTATTCAAGTCTCTCAAGGATATTTTCAAGTATGCTAGGAATTTTGATATATCTCAAGTCTGAAAGATATAGAACAGGTTCAAATCGAATACAAAGTTAAAAGAGACTCATGACATTTATTTGATCCAAGATAAAAGAATAGAGTTGTATCTCTATTATTAGATTAAGCTTTTCGCAAAATGATAAGCGATCTTTCCAATTAAGCTTGCTTTGATAGAGAGCTACCATGATGAGTGATCTCTAATAAATGTTTGGCTCAAGCAAGTTAAGTGGTCGATTAAACATTTTTTATCAGGGTCAATATCAGTATGGGTGACCCTCTAAGAATATCTTGATCTAGTCACATTATTTGATATTATAGCTTAAAGTAGGATTTGGATCTCATTTCTATGTGTCGGATTCAAGGACAAACTTCCTTAAAGAGAAAAATAATAATACGTCTCGAGTTTGGAGAATGTGGAACAGGTTCGGCCAAGTGATACATAAAGTCGAAAGAAACTAGTGACCCATATTTGATTCAAGATAAATAAATAGAATTGTATCTCTGCTATTAGTTTAAGTTTTTAGTAAAATGACAAATACTCTTTCAGTTAAACCTATTTAAGAAGGGAGAGTGCTATAATGGGTGACCTCCAAAAAAGTATTAGGCTCAAGCCAATTAAGCGTTCTTGAGTAGGGTAAGTATTAGGATAGATGATCTTTGGAATTGCGTTGGTCCAATTGTATCAAATTTCTTCATTTACCTCAATTTCAATTCCTATTTTTAAATGGATAGAAAGAAGAGTATTGTTTGCTCACCTCATTTTATGTGTCAACATGAGAGCCTCCTTCCAACTTTGATTTCAAAGGTTTGTAGGTAATCTCATCCAACAAGTCATCTGCTATATACACATCTTTTAGGTCGTTGAGCCAGATTTTCACATATGGCTTAGCAATCCGCTTCTCCTCAGCATTAACCAACACTCCAAAAACAGGGGTACATTATCAATTTTTCTAGCAGACCAACATTGAGTTTTCGACGCTTGAAGAAGTTCAGAAGTCAGAACCTCACGAGAAGCCAATTTGTCAAACAAAACAGAAAGAACGATGAAAGAAAGGCTCCACCCACCATTTCCAGGACCATGTTTTTTCCTAATTGCAATTCACCAAAGGGATAAGTGCAAAAGTAACCAAGTAGAATAGATATTACTGTAGGGATAGTTGCAGTTTTCAAGGAGAAAAGCTTCACTACCCACCGAGTACCCACTGATTGATTGATTGATTGATTGATTAAATGACTTTAAGTTCACATTGTTTACTCTTGAATTGCTAACTAGCCATTTTATATTATACTGAAATTAGCACTGCAGTTTTTGTCATATGAGTTGTTGGATTGGAACCATAAGAAAACCATAGCAGAAGACAAAAATTCCAACTTTTTGTGAACTAAAATATGAATTGATTTATGTGAATAATAAAAAACACAAAAGCAAGCTAACACTTTGGTTGATTGAAAGAACCAAACTTTAGTTGGGAACTTTAATTTTAAGTAATTATTATATGATCTAATTTGAGCTAACTCTATCCATAACATTCAATATTCATATAGTTGTGCCAGATATCAAAGGCAGATTTTATCAAAAACTAAATTCATGTTTAGATACTAGAAAATGGGAGCCATCGAAATCTTATAATTAAATACACTGCTTCTGTGCTTGACCTTCTGAGCAAATAAATTTCAGAAATCCAAATATGACCAATGTTCTTAATCTTATAAGAAAAATAAGTACTCATTTTCTATTCCATTTTAATGTAGTTTTTGTTTGTTTCTCTGCTTAAAAAGAAAAAAAATGGCAAAACCGATCACGAAATCCGTTTTTATGTGACTATTTAAAAATTCATATCCAAGTCATAATTAAATTAAATTAATCTATTAAATTATGCATAAACTCTAAATACGAAAAATCTATGAAATTTTGCATTACCCGTTCATAATTTTTTGTCAATTTACAGGAAAACCCCTGGCTTATTTTTTTCAGCATATTTCGTTCTTCTAGGTTTCAATGATCACAAATTCCAACAGCCCAAACGAATCTGCGGCCGCACCCAACGCCGCCATCCACCACCGTCTCTGCCCCAGCGCCACCACCATGTCCAAAATTCCTCTGCAGGAAGCTCAAAATACAGAAAGGCAGATTACAGAGATGAAGATTATCTTATCGGCTTCTTTCATAATGGGCATCATAATATGTTTTCTTCCTCAAGAATCCATAGATGGGAATCCAATTCCGACCGCCATCTTTAAGGGCCACCCATCAATCTTTCATGCCTTCTTGATTTGCATCATTTTTTCATTCTCGGGTTCGTTTTGCCATTTGATGATTGAAAGCAAGCTCAGGATTGCTAAATTTTGCTGGTACTATTCGACGATTTCCATGGCATTGGCTTTATCTATACTGGTTTATGCTTTGTTTTTGGATGGCCTAAATTGGGTTCTTCAGGATTGTAAACTATGGCAGAATAGAAGCAACAGGAATCGATAATATCGGCGGTACCCTTTTCTTATCTGTAAATTTTGTGAATTAGGATCTTTTAACTGAAAATCCTACTCTATGTTGGAATGAAAATTTAGATTTTCACTTGTAATATATGATGCAATGTAAATACTGGCAGAATGTTCGCTTTTTCGACATTTGATTATTGCGTTTGGCGTGGGTGATTTGTGGAACATGTTCCAACTTTCTGAGATCGCCCAGAACTTATTTGTCGGAAATGCGAAGGATAGGCTTCCTTTCTTGTTGCAGTTAGGGTGTTTATGGATCCATTTTGTCGGTTTAGACAAAAATAATAATAATTAAAAAAAAAATTATAACCAAATTAATAAAATTAATTTTTAAATATTTCAATTTTTAACTAAACAAACTACTATTAAAAATATCAAAATTAATATTATTAGGATTCGGATTAATAAATAAATAAATTAAAAAAATAAAAAATATATTATTAAAATTCGATAAATATTAACTTAAAATTATAATCAAAATAACAAATAACAATATGAATATTATTTAAAATATAAAAATTCAGTATATTATTTTAATTTTTAGAAAACTTAAAAAAGTAAATTAAATTTTTGCTTAATCATAGTATCATAAAAAAAAAAAGTTGAAGAATTTAAATAATTAAATAATCTATAATTTTAGAAAACTAAAAAAATTATTAATATTAACACATTTTTATATAAATGGATTTTATATTATTAATTTGGTTTGATTTTATTGAATTTAACTTAACCAAACCAAAAAATTAATTTATAAAAACTTTTAAATCATAATTATCCATAAAATCATTTAAACTATAATTTTCAATTTAAATTAGAATAGACTAATTCGATTTGATTATTTTTTGTGCAGCCTAGTTGCAGCTTTGGAATAAATATTACATCATCCCCGGGGCTTGAACTTGAAGAGTGCCCGGCCAAATTCTACTCCTTTATGTTGAGATTCTGGCGCAAAATTAAAATCCTAATTGTCCCATATTTCATAATATAGGCGCCTTTTTTTTCTGCATAATGTGGTTGAACACGCTTAGCTACGTCTACCTACAACCTAAGTTGCATGAATCAAGAGTTTTATGCTTTTCTCATTTCATATATGACAAAGTTGGAACAGTAACAAAAAGTGAAAGAAAGCAATATTACATGCTCTATATATGTTCAGAGTACCTAAAAATGATAAAACAAATGTTATAAAACTGGTGAAACAAAATTTTCACCCCTTAAACGCGCCGTTTTTCTTCTATAAATAAAGCTGATTCGTTGCACTCCCACAAATTTTGGAGGAAATCACAGTGAACGCATCATGTTTGAATGTTCAGTCATGTGGAAATTTTGAATATGACAATGTTTGAGCGATGCATATGATCCAGCACATATTTCCCAGACTGTCTAGGCGGAATTAGTTCATCCAGAGCTACATAGGAGTTGGTTTCAAAATCTGATGCTTCGACTAATTCCTGCATTGATTCCAGAAGCTTCACCACCATAAGGACCTGCAGGCTTCCTGATCTGCGGCACTTGGCCCATCCGTCTTTTCTTTTGTTTATCATGCTTTGTCTGTACACACAGAAAGTGAGAGTAAATTGACAACTGAATTGTTAACTATGAATGAAAATTGAAAAACATGCCATTATCAACTTACCCTGTACTTCTTCCTTGGATTTTTCAAGTCTTTTTTCCGTGGTCGGGTCAGACCCTTGTTCTTCTCAATCTGTGGTATAATTTGGCATAAAAGAAAAATAGCAAAGAAATATATATATATATATATATATATATGTGTGTGAGTTTGATCGAGGAAGCGAATGGTGAATCCAATGAAATAAGGCATTCCTCACCTGATAATTGATTTGCCTTTTTCCATCCACAATTTCAGGCAACGAAGGAATTGATAGGTTCCTGCAAATGAGGCATATTCACGGAGAAGGATTACTGCTTTTGTCTAATTTTCTAGTAAGGGCAATTAAATGAAGGTTCAATTTGGATTCTTAAAATGAAATCTTAATACAAGTGCAGTAAAGCCTATCCACCAGAAAGTCAAAAACAGAGCAAAAAAATTATTTGGATATATCAGGTCATGCTTCATAATACACTTGTAAACTAAAACATTATGGCTATAATATTCTAGAAAACAGGCATCACATGCAAACAGACCTTGTGTAGATTTCGGCTTTTGTGGCTAATTTTGCATCTCTCTTTTGTTTTACTTCTCTATAGAATTCATCTTCTGAAACTCCTGCATCACCATCCTCCTCCATGTCAGAGGCATCATCATTCTCAAGTATGCCAAGTTCATGCCCAATGTCGTCCCCAGACATGACTCCAGCACTTGCCAACACTCTGAGCTCATGCTTCCTTCTTCTTTCTCCAATATCATCTCTCTTGGGTAAATCATCATCACCAGAAACAACCTTCTCATAAGGAGGACAAAGAAGAAAAAAGGTTACAAAAGAAAATGTGAAACGAAACATCCCAGCATCATCAAATACTATCTCATCATTCAAAAATGTTAGTATCTAAACAGTGACCACATTGCCTGTCGAGGAACAGAGAAGCAGGAAGTTATAGCTTGTTGCCAGAATGGTTTACTCATTGAACTGTAATTATTCTAAATACCACATTAGGAAAAAGTAGCAAACCTAAATTCCAGTTCCAGATATAAATATAATATTGGAGAAAGAAGTCCAATATTGTATAGAAGACGTGTAAAAAAATTTGAACGTCCAAATTTTTTCACCTGCTTTATCAACTTCAAGAGGGAGATTAAAAAGGTTAATCACTTGGATTTTCAATTTCTTGCTTTTCAAAAAACCTGTATAACCTTGGATAGCTTTCAGCAAGCAATCAAGAATTAGACAACAGCTTCTGGATGAATTTGGAATTCCACATTAATAAAGACAATAATCAAGAAAATACTCAACTTATATGTAGCATCCAAAGTTAAAAAATTCACGTCAATCATAGCATTCTCCAAATCCAGCTAAAATCAACATAAACAAATTTCAGACCGATCATGGAATTCTCTCAAAAGAAAATATGGGGACATACCAAGTTTCATAGGGTTGTACCTTTGGTTTATTTGGTTTAGCAGAAACAAGTTGTGAGAGTCTCCTTGATCCATGATTTCCTTTCCCAATGTCTATAGCATCATCATTGAAATCATCATAAGTTTCAAGTTGCCTGCAGAACTCCAAGATGCATTAGTTAGTACTCACAAGGTCGAAGTTAGAATAAATTAGGGAGAATAGACACAAAACAATACCCATTCACTGATTTTGAATGCTTCTGAGCTTTTGAATTTGAAGTAAAGGAACTAAAGACTCCCCCCCTCTGCTTCAATTTTTCCTCAAGTGCTGCTCTTAATTTTAACATTTCCATGCTTTGAATACCAACTTGATCGGTCTGCCAATTTTAGAACAATATTAGCCACATCGTTAGTGCTACCCACTATTATAGCAGCAATCCAAACAGATTTAGCACCACCTTATGCTTATGTTTCTTCTTTTTGTTCTCATGATCCCTCAAATGCTCCATTTTTACCAACTCATTTGTGCCAGAAGGCTGTGGTATAAAGGGATTCAAAAATCAACTTAGAAGTTCAACAAAGAAAACATGATGAAAGAATAATTGTTTTCTATACCACCTCCACTGGTTCTTGCACATCTTCTTTACTAGAGGCATGAGAGGAGAGATGATCTTTTCTGACAGATTCAGATGCAAGTGCAGGTGCAGCATTCCCAGAGACTTTGTTTTCCCCTGTTTCAGCCCCACAATTTTTCTTCAGAAACTCCCCAACCTCTGATGGAAGATTCCCACCAAGTTGTTTCATCTATTAAATATAACACCAAACTTAAAAGGTTATAACAGGTGAGAAAATTCTCTTAAATAAATGCAATCCACACCCCAGGAGTTCAACATATTAGCTGATGTAAACTTTGACATTTTTAGCTCACTGAGAAACGATATCTTCAACCAAAATGAGTTGAAAAGACAAATTTAGAACGGTTTCAAGAAAAGCTAAATAATGCCTAGTCGTCAAAATGCAAATTTAGAGCAGCACATTTGCAAGGTAATGTTTTAAACATCAATATTCCATAGGCATTCCCATATTGGACTCTGATAAAAGTCATGTTCTGCAACAACACTATCAACTGGAAAGTTGTAGTCCTATAAGGAGAAATTTAATATGCAAAAATTTTTGCATGGCAATGAAAAAACCACCTCACCAATGGATAATACATGTATGTCACACATGTCAAGGCACACATCTGACAGAGAAAACTAATTGACATTCATAGAGACCAATTTAGCTTTTCTAGATAGAACAGTGAACCTTATCCAATAAGCCCTTGATCTCAACAAGACGAGCTATGACAGGATGATCACGGACTGGTTGCCCTTCAGACTTGAGAAGAAGATAGAATGTTATGGCTTGGCAATAGGCCAGTAAAAGAAGCTGTTTCACCTCCAAATAGTGTATTCCACCTTCCAGAATTTTTCCAGCACTTTTAACCTAGGGAAAGCATGAAAGCATTATGCTGACCGCAAGAGCATCAATAAAATGCAAAATCACAATAACCAGGAGAAACACAAAAATAAGGTAGAAAATGTAGCATGAAAAATAGTAGTAATGCACTAGGAAATAGAAATTCAGTTTTATAGCTCCAGAGTGCATTATAGGATAAAGTAAAGTGGAAGGGGAAAAAAAAGCTCAGACAAGAAGAAGAATACCTTGCTCAAAAGTGGATTAACCCTGTTTTCTAGCTGTTCAAGTGCATCATTAAGCTCGGAAAGCAAACCTACTAACTCCGGTGCAGAACTGTACCAAGAAATATTAGAAAGATATGAAACTCAGAATGTAGAAATCATAATTAAAACTATGCATTAAAAGCACTTCAGGATAAAACCTAAAAACATTAGAATACTACTAGTTTACATGCAGCACAGCACTTTACCATGTATTAGAAGAAAAAAATTACAGGCAATAACATCTAAAAGTGCCACCAAAGAAAACGGAAATATTAAATATACCAGGAAGTGGCAGTCAGATTGGTTTGTGTTCTAATCACTCAGGTTTGATCTAACTATCAACAAATTTTAGGCTGTTAAAGTCATTCTTCTATTATTTTAAGGTTTTTAAAATTTTTGTGGGTTCCTTTGAAAATTGTATTCAGTTTGTGGAATTTTTTAACTGGAAAAATAATCTTTTAGGTAATTGGGTCCAGTCTGGTTGATCCTTTAGTTTTGTGGGACATTTATGGGTTTGTTTCACAAATTCCTGCGTAGAGGGAGAAAAGATTAGATAATTTTTTGTCAACCCTATGTTCATTTTGAGTTCTGTTTCCTACTGATAAGACATGTGGAGGTTATTAACTTTTGTTTTGACAGCATCTTGAATTTGTTATAAATATGGGACTTAATTTTTTCTTACAGATTTTTTTTTTTTTTGCCTAATCTCTCTCATGCTTTGCCATTTTCATTAATGACTATACCAAAACATGAATATAAATGAGCCAAATCATGGAACATTGACATCAGATAAGAAGAAATCAATATATAATTGAACAATCTAAAATGTTTCACCTATGAACAACATCCATTTGCTCTTCTCTTGACAAAGCATTCAAATCTTTTTTGACCTCCTCAAAAGTGTCCACGTTGTCCACTTCTTTGATCAATGCAGCTTCTGCTTTGGTTTTTCCTTTGACAGAAATTTCCTACAAAATTACAAGGTCATTTATTAGATGCAATCTAATGGAACAAATAACAAGTTAACATCATACAAAAAAAGAATATATATATATATATATATACCTCCAAAGTTAATTCCTTATCACTCTCATCTTCACCAACATTGTCGAGCCCAAAGTCTTCCATAGATAAAATCTTTGCCTTTTCCCTCTGCATTCTCAAAATCTCTTCCTCCTCTTCTTTAAGTGCTTCATCATCACTTGATTCCCCCTACAAGTAACATCAGACAATGCATAAAATATTGTCATTTTCAAGATAGTCCAAGCATCCAAGCTCTTAAATAAAGAAAATGAAAAAACAACACATATGAATACATGAAAATATTTATTATTATATTTCCACACTGAAATAAAAGCTAGCAGTCATGACAATAGACGAGTAAATGAAAGAAAAAAGAGGAGATGAGAAGGCAGGGGAGGTTGGGGAAGGAGATATCAACAATGACACTTGATGTTTACATTCTCACCTCATAATCCTGACCACCATAATATTGGGGCTTTTTACCACCCCACACTTCATTCTTTTCTTCTTCATTTTCTTCCTCATCATCATGATCATCATCCAATATACCAAACTTTTCTTTGATATATTTTTGCTGCCTTTTTACTGCAAACAGTAAGTAATAAGTCAATAAAAATGCACCTATAGAACCACAAGTACATACTTATAAACACAAAAGTCAAAGTTGTACTTGATATATTCATACCTGAATAAATAAATGATTTATCCAACCAAAGTTAAGAAATTCAATTATAAAAAAGTAGCCAAAGGAGCAATTAGTCTAAATATTTTAAAAATCCAAAGGTGCAGTGCTGTACAACTAAAGCAGCAGGTTGGAACTTATGGGATTAGCAATCCTTAAGAGTTCTGAACACCCAAAAGCTGCTAACTTCTAGCTCCAACTAAAATGTTAGATAATGTTGTTAAAGCAATGACAATTACCTTCTAATTGCTAAGGGTGTAAACGAGTCAAGCTACTTGTGAGTTATTTGAGCTCGACAAGTAAAATATTTGAATTCGACTCGAAATTAATTGAGTCGAGCTTGAGCTAGTTTGTCGAGTCGAGCTCGAATATCATAATGCTCGAATATCATAATGCCCGACTCATGAGGCTCGCGAGCTTAATTGAGTAATTATTTTTTTATTATTTATTAAATTATGCTCGAGTAAATTGTTTATTAAAGTTTTAGTTTATTCGAATTTTATCGAGTCAAGTTCGAGTAATCCGAATATTTTTCGAGTCGAATTTCAAACAATTAAAAAAAAAGTTCAAGTTGAGTTCAAGTTTCGAATTTTTTAATCGAGTTGAGTTCGAGCCTAACACTATATCGACTCAACTTGATTACACCCCTACTAGCAACTAAACCAATAAAACCTATGCAAATAATTTTTATAAAAATGCGATAACAAAAATTTTTCTTTTCAAAAAATACTGGATAAACACAAAGAACAGGAGCTTATTTTTTCTCATGGAATTCACCCAAAAGATTTCAAACTCAAATAACAAATTTAAGAGAATTCAAATTATTTTTCTTACTTTTTGTGGCAAATTGAGTTTCATTGGAATCATCTTCTTCATCCTCACTGCCATCTTCTTCTTCATCTTCATCGTCATTAATATCCTGTATACAATGTTACTAGCTACTATGATTAACCAAATTAAATATAATCAAATTTATGCTACTTTTACTAGAGTATGAAAACAGGAAAAAAATGATAGTATCTAATAGTCATGAGCTACGATATGACAAGAAGAGCAACCAAAACCTCATCATCAAAAATTGGTTCCTCCTCATCTTCAATTGATTCCCCATCATCATCATTGATATCTAGTGGAATAATATCTCTCTGCTTGTGAACTGCAAGCATCCAAAAAGGGGGGATAAAAAGAAATCCCAAATTCATAATAGGTTTTCCAAATAGAAGCATATGCAGGTAGGAGAAAATATATTCTATGGAAGTGTGAAAATCTGACACCAATAGACATTTAACACCAGAACATTGAAACATTAGCTTACAAAAGACAATTTACAACAATTCCATATGGATGTACAAAGCACAGAAAAGAATAATAAAGAACAAAAGGCACATTTGTATATAGCTACAAGTATAGAAACAAATAACTCAGTGACAGAGATCCTTACAGGTATCAACATCATCGTCCATGTCCTCTGGGTCAACATATTCACGACGAGAACTCAGCTTAGGATTTTTGTGATCCTTCTTTTGATTCCTTCCTCTCTTCGCCATCGCTAAACAAAACCCAGAAAATGACAGCTGCAATTATAACTAATACATGGGCACAAAATTCGATTTTTTTCCTTTCGGACTAATAAAAATAGCACCAGTAAAAACTCAGATAAGCTGAAAGAGAGTTATGAAGCAAAAATTCCAATTCCAAATTTTCAAGAAAGAAACTTGATTGACAAATGTACTGTCGGAGATAAAAAGGGGCAAAGAACACAGATTACTCTCTGAAAAACGTGTCAACTCTCCTTGGTTTGGTTGATGAATCACAAAAGCTTTCTGAATTGGAAAATCAGTTTTTTTTTTTTTTTGAATTGGAGAATCGGTTAACAGAAACTTGCCAAAACCCTTTCCGGCGGTGAGGTTTATAATCAGACTGGCAGCTAGCTAGGGTTTAAAGTCTTGGGTCGGGTTAGTGGCCCAACCCAATATAAAATGGGCTGAGTCAGAGCCCTCCAGTTTCAGTTTGAAAACACTCCTGATGCGAGTTTGTTGAAGCAATGATGATATTAATAAAACAAAACCCCTTTCCCCAGTGAACAGGGTCCAGTTTCTCATAGACAATCTTTCTACGTCAAAAACTGAAGTTATTGAATATTGAACAAGGAAATTGAAGATAAGTTGCAGAGATTACCACAAAAGTTGAGATGAAAAATGAAAGAATGATGACGGGTGGAGTAGTTTAGCGGTGATATCAAAGCGGCGCCAATAGTAGGTTTTGGTGCCGATTGGGAATCGGAGGAAATTATGGTTTTTTTTTCTTTTTCCCTTTACTGAAGTGTTTTGGGCTTTTAGGTGGCAAGAAGAAAAGGCTAGGAAGGAGCAGTGTTATGCCCTTGCGGTTGCTGTGTTATTTTCTTAGGCAAAAAAGCAGACCTATTTCTTAATTTTCGGACCTGATCTGATTTGGATTTCGCCTAATACAAGCAGGAAAATAGCGCGCTAACACAGCGGACGGATTTCAAGCGTAAAATAATTTTAAAGGATGTAATTTTTTTACTTGAAAGAGTTGCAGAATCTATGCAAATTAAAATTTTAATATTAAAATTTATTAGATGCAAAATTTTTTAAAAAAAGTACTTGCTATATTGTGGTTTTTAGTATTTTATATTATTTTATGTTAAAAAAATTAATAGACAATAAATATATAAAATATAATATTATAGATATAAATGTACATTTTATCTACAAATGTATATCATATATGTTATAATTTAATAGTTCATTTTTATATAATTTAAATGAAAATATTTGATGCAAGTGTAGAATAATCAAACCAAAAATTATATAAATAATAAATATTTTTTTTTAACTATGATATATAAATAATTAAAAGAGTATATATATATATATATATATATATATATATATATATATATTAATTTTTGCTTTTTTCTATGATTGATGTTAATCAAATTATAAGAAATATACCAACAAGGGAGAAAAAAAAGTAATTAGAAACAAAATATATGTTTATATTGTAGATTATGCGACAAAATAATATGCAGTGTAAATTTTTTTTTTTACAGTACTAACCAATAATTTTGGTACTGATTCACGCAAATCCTAATATTTAGTGTATAAATTAGAGGGTGTATAAATTTGTATAAAAAATAATTATTATAAAAAAAAAAGATTCAATTGAGGGTAAATTTAATTAAATTAAAAGTTTTTGAGTGAATTAAGGTGAGACAATGAGGTTGAAGATAAGATTAGGAAAAAATAAAAAATAATAATTTATGGACTAAGTTGCAAAGAGTGAAAAGTATGGAGTCAAAAGGAAAAATTAAAAAAAAAGAGGACTAAATTGTAAAAAGTAATATCAGAGTTAAAAAAAAAATTTAAAAGAGGATGTTACTGTCACTAAAAACAGTAACCTATATTACTAACTGTTTTGTACCTAAGGTTACTGTTTTCATAATCGGATTTTTAATGAATGTAAGAAAATCCAATTTATGCATAATAAAATTATATATATATTAGCCCTCAATTTTATTATTAGTTGTTTATACATTAATGAAAAAAATTAACTAAGTACAAAACTGTGTTACTGTTGTGTACTTAGTTAACTTTTTCAAAAGTTTATGAACAACTAAATTAGTAAAATTCTAAAATCAACTAATAAACTGAAATGGAAGTTAAAATTTATGAAATTGAATACAAGCAGATAAGAAAATTAAATTGAGGAACGACACAGAGAAAAAATGAAGAGAGAATTATAAAAATATAGAAAGCTCAATCAATTGACAACAACTAATCAAAATTTGATTTCAAATTTCTTGACTGATCCGCCAACAATTGGGGCAATCCAATGATAAGTGTGATGACGAAATAAAACTCTGCAAGTTTTTCAATGTAGACTGCAATGACGAAATAAAATGATTATTTATTAAGAAACATGGTGGGAATCTGAAGACTTATATTTGGCCATGAACTGAACCGACTGGACTTCAAATCCATATGGCATGGGGTTGCCTTCACTGTCTTCTGTTTTTTTCACCAATTCAGCTCTCCTCATGGACCTCATCTCATGAAATAATGTTATGGAATTACAATTTTCTTTTTCTTGTTTTTTTAATTCTAATAACATACAAATTCAAAAGTAAAATTATATATATAAAAACCCAAAAAAAATAAAGATTTTTTTTTCAATTTGATTATAGTTCATTTTTGTTGTATATTTTTCTCTACCGCCAATTGCCAGCTATTGCATCTCTGTCAAGTAAATGCCCATATTACTAACTAACATATGGGATTAATATCTCAAAAACCACATACTTATATGTACTTTTTTTTTCTTTTTCAATTACATCAAAAATCAAATCCATGTTGATGATGATTAACGATGAAATCTAATTTTTTCCAAAGCAAATTTTGCAAAATAAATAAACTAGATTAATTATATTAATACCTCTAGATGTTCTTTTACTTTATCAGATAGAATCACAGAAAAATAAAAATTTATCCCAACTTCAAGTGAGTCCACCTTTAACGGGTGTGATATTTGATTTGATCACGCCGAAAGTGATATCAGAAAAGCTAAGAAGATATGACAACAAAAGCTCTATAATAACCTGCATAGACAACATGAGTTGAAGAAAACAACAAACTGAAGTTGATGACGTAAGAACAGAGAGGTGATGAGGAGAGGGCGGAATATTGGAAACCTATGGCATGGGTGGAGCGGGTAAGATATCACTAACAAAACAACACAAAAATTATCTTCCCCACTCATCCATCCCAAAATTCTTTCTCCCTTTCCATTTCCTCCCCATTTCAATTCCAGTAAAATCAGACGCTGAAGCGACTATTATCAACTCAACTATATTGTGCTTTCAGCTATCAACCCTACCTACTCATCTTTTCACATCTAAGGGATCATCTTGGCACTTCATTTGTGTGAGTAGGGACCCAATTAACCTATATGTCTATCCGTCATTAATTAGTACAGTACCTTTTTTAATTTTGTATTTAACATATTCTTCTTCATCAGCTTATTATTCTTCTATTTCAGTGTATTCTTCTTCTTATTCCTATTTTCTCTTCTATTTTTTCTTATTCACAGAGATAAAAGAAAAAGATTATATATTTTAAGTTTATTTTTAGAAAGAAAAAATTTTAATTTGCATATTTGGTTTTATATTTAGTATTTTTGAATATTATAATAATTGTTATTATTTTTTGGTATAAAAATATTTCATTTTCATTTTTTTTAAAATATAATGGTTGAAAGTGAAAATATTTAAATTAAAAATGAGTAATATAGAGAGAAAATCGAATTATTAGAAGTTGAATACGATATGTTCGATAAAAATAATAAACATGTAAGTAATTAATTTATAAACTATAAACGATAAACCTGTAAGTAATACATGTAAATTTCAAAACGATAAATCTACAAATTCAAAATGATAAATCTTAAAGTTATAAATAATGTACCTGTAAATATTGAATTTGTAAAATCTAAACGATAAATTTATAGATTAAAAATGAATGAACCGGCAAGTAATATCTGTAAGTTTAAAAATACAGTTTCAAAAAGATAAACATGTAAATTCAAAATAATGAATCTGTAAATATTAAACCAGCAGATGAACATATAGTTTCAAAATGATAAATCTAAAAGTTCAAAATAATAAATCTACAAGTTATAAACGATAAATCTTTATGTGATGAGGCAGCAAGTTGTAAACGATAAATCTGTAAGTTTAAAAAGATGAACCTATAATTTTAACATGATGGACTTGTAGTTTATAAACGATGAATTTGTAACTTCTGAACAATGAACTTTGAAAAGATGAATTTATAAGTTCAAAACGATGAATCTCTAAATTTAAAATAATGAATTTATAAGTTCAAAACGATAAACATGTAAGTTATAATAAATGAATATGTTTTATATTAATTAATTTACCAAAATTCATTTTCAAAAAAACACACGCTTTTTTGAAGGAATGAGGTTCAAATGCAATATAAACTTGGGTTCATGATATAAGAACTCATACTTGTTTATTTGGGTCTAATCACTTCGGGGATTTTGTTTTTGCTAAAATTAGATGGCTAGACAAGTTGATCCACTAACTAGAGTTGAATTAAGAGTATTTTTATCCCAATAATTGCAGAGTATAATCTTCATTGTCATCTCGCAAAATTTTAATTATACTACCAAATACATTTTATTCTTGCATTTGACATCAATTTTAATTTTTAAAATCTCATTAATTATTTTTAATATATTATATTCACTATTATAATACACAACTATGAAGATGAAAATCAAGTTAAAGCAGGATAGAGAGAGGGAAAGAAATAAACGAGAGAAAAGAAGACAAAATTACGAAAAAAAAAGATTGGCATTTTAATTAATGCAAATAGATCCATCAACTTTGACAAAAGGAACAAAGAAAGTTATACTAGTGGCCAGTTTAGAAGTTCTTCAATGAAAGTTGATTATTATTTTTATATTTTTTTTATGTATAGTGTATTATTTATATAATATTGTTATTGTTATTGTTCAAATGCTTTAAGAAAGAGGGTGTTATTGGTAGCAAATTAAAACTTTGAGTTTCACACATACCAAAATCACAATTACGATTTATATATACGAATTAAATATGACTTCTTATAATTGGTTGTTTACATGTTGTGCCTGTTATCTATATGTGATGTTCGTGATTATTTAATAGTAGTCCAAATCGTTATCTTTGTATAAATGGGAGTTTCGTCATGTTTGGAATCGTGGTTGCTACGCCAACGTGTGCGACCAAAATATATAAGCGCGATTGCGAAATTCAAATTTTTGTAAATCTATTGAACACGTGACTCATTTAGATTTGTGTCCTTTTAAACGATACTTAGTTTTTAAATATCATGGTCGTAAATACATTGTTGTGGTCACCAATATATTATCGCGACCGGTTTTGTGATCATCTTTTTGTTGTGAACCACTCTGTTTTTTTTAGCTTATTGAATTTATATAAATTGCGGTCGTTACTTTGAAATCGCAGTCGTAAAATAGAAAATATATATTAATTATATTATAAATTATAATTATTCTAAATAAAATACATAATTATATTTTAAAATATTTTAATATTAATTACATCGATAATTATAATAATATTCATATTTATATTATTTTTTAATAATTATTTTTAAATTAATAAATTAATTTTATATTAATTTTATTACCTCAATCAATTAATTATGTTAATTATTAATAACATATTAACTAATCTTAAATAAATTAATTAATAATTTTTATTTATTTTATTTAAATTTATTATAAAATAATATAAGTGGAGCCCATTGAAATTTTTCATTCAAATGAAATTATCTCTCATCTTTCAAGCTTGCAAATTAACCATACAATTCCCCTAAAAGTACCACATAAGCATTTGTAATTGGTCTTCCAAGAGGATAGAGATACTATAAAAATGGAATGGCCAAAGGTATAAATTTGTCTCTTAACTATACCCAAAAGTATGAATCACATGTGACTCAGAGTAATTAAACCCCTCAAACTTAAACTTGGTTCAACTGAGCCCCTAAAGTTTACATATGTTTGCCCCTCTTACCCCTTGTCATTGAATTGACTTGCTTTTCACTGTTAACCGATCAAATGATGACACATGTCAATCTGGAATACCACCCTCATACTAATTAAACAATGTCATGTTTAAATATTAATATTTAAAAAAAAAGTTAAACAACATCATTTTCATGGAATGAAAAATCAAAAAGAATAATGGTTATACGGTGTCATATCGTTTAAATTGTATATATACATATACTTTATTAGAAATTCCCAAATCATTATCAAAATTCTAATTTCGTTCAACAATTCTAATCTCTCTCCCTATCTTGAATTCTTCAACTAGAAAATATTAAAGTCTTTGATATTCTTTATGACAATTGAAATCCCAAATGTCTTTAAACCCTAAATTTTGTTTGTGAGTAAAAAAGAAAGAGTGAAAGAGACAAATCACGAAAAGGAGAAAACCCTTATTTCCAAATAAGTATTTTTTTTTTTACAAATCAACTCTTATGTTGTGTTAGGAAACTTTAATTTTGATGAAATGTTGGTGTCTTTTGTAAAATGTATAATGAATAAGGAATTTATATTTTATGTTTGCAATGTACTTTAGGGTTTATAGTTTTTATTTGCAACATGGATAATAAAACGGTAATTTTTTTGTTGTATTTGCAAAATGAGTGACAAAATTTCGATTAAGGTTCACTATAAGTTGATAATGATGTATAACAAAATTTTGATTAAAGTTTCCGCCTGATGAACTGGGAATGTCAAAGGGTTAAGGATCATAGGTTCAACAAAATGAAATTTCATTAAAATATAATTTTTAACATGTTCATACATAATAAAATATGGAAAATACTTATACTAAATATGTTTGTTCTATAATTAATAATATGTTCAAAACATGAATATTCATAATTCAGATTGATATATAATAATGTCCAAATACATTTTCAAATCTAATAATGTGTATGTTTAAGTATTAATTAAGTATAGTGTCAAAATGGACAAAAAATTCAACAATTTCATAATATAAAATAAATAAATAAAAACTCTTCTTCTTCATCTTCTTCCTTTGGACAACTACCATCGCCATTTCCCTTAATTTCGTTCAATTTTCTCTTACAAATTACCATCATCCAAGCATAATGAAGTATAAGGAATTAAGTAGGAGTGAATAAAATATTTTTGGAGAAAAATCACATATTAGCCAAAAAAATTTAAGAAATTTTGAGGTGAAATTTTTTTCACTTTTCTTTCAAAATTCTATGGATTTAAGTTGATTTGAATGATTTTTGTGAGTAGATTTTAGTTTAGTAATGTGTTGGATGTTAAATTAGCGTTATGGAAAAAATAGGGTTTTGTAAGAAAAATATGGAAATTTTTGATAGAAATGGAAAATTAGTAGAATGAGACTTGAGGGTAATGGATATGGTGAAAATTTGGAAAAAATCATTTTTAGAAATTTTTGTGGAATTTTTTTAAAAAAAATTCATAATTATAGTCAAATTTTTGAAAAAATATTTTGGAGGAGTTGTGTCTTAAAATGATGGAAATTGAGTTAAATGGTGGAATGGAAGAAACATTTAATAGAATTTTTAGTAAATTTTTGGCCTAATTATTAAAAAAATTATTGGAAATTATTGAATATTATTTTGATGAAATTGGTAATGGAAAATAAAAAAAAAATAGGTTAAATTGATTATGGAAATTTATTTGGAATTTTAAAAACATTTGTTGAATTAATAAGAATTTTTTAGTGGAAAATAGATTTATAGAGAAAATTAGAAATTAAAGAAATAAATGGAAATAAATTGAGAAAAATAGTCATGGAGAAAAAAATTAAGGAAAATAAATTTTTACAAAAGAAAATAATATTTGAAATTTTTTATCACACTGAAAAGTGTTGAGTACACATTGAGTATGCATAATAAGAAATAATATCGATATGAGATTTTAATATATAAGAGAGTGAAAAATGACTGGAGAGTTTTATTTTTACTAGAATATATATATATATATATATATATATATATATATATATATATATATATATATATATTAAATATGACTTTGTACTTAATTATAAATGATTTTTTATTTAGGCGTGACAGCAGAACTAGCACCTAGGAAGTATTGGGATAAAGAGTCGGCGAACACCGGCAAACGTTAGTTAAAGTCTATCCACTAATTTATAATTTTAGTCATTAATACTCAAAGTATAATTTTAAATAAGTTTTGTTTTCAATTGATTTGTATGATAAATGTGGAATTTTTTATAACATAAAATTATTTTCAAAGGCTTGAATGGTTGTTATGGCATATTTTTATGAAAAAAATTTTAGTATAATATTTTTATATGTCTTATTGAGAATTTGATATTTTAACTCATATATTAGCATAGACAATGGTCTACAGAGTTATTGGTATGTCAATAGAGTTTATTGGCCAGGTGAATTTTCTATGGTTATATATATGTTTTATGGGTTTCCTGTAGTCGTATGATACATATATTCAGTCTAGTGGGTTTCCTGGGACCATGTCATATAATTTATTCACATTATTTTCTCTGATCCGATGGGTTTCTTGGAATCATGAAATGATACGTACCACTTATTTTTCTGGGTTAATCTATGATAATTTAATATATGACAAGAAATTTTTATGAGATTACGATAACATTAATGAAATGAATTTTATGATGATATAAATGAAATGAATTTATACTTGTTATTTTCTATAAATGACTGTTACTATAAATTACTGTACCACTAAATTGTATAACTTAGCGCAAAAATTTATTTTCTCTTGCACAAGTTTAAAGTGAAGATAGAGTGACAAGTATTGTAGATATAATGTCACTAATAGTAGGTCTCATATATGGCCTCGAGCAGCAGTAATAGTCACCTCGAGCAGGTTGATATTTTCTTTTGTATTTTGTTATCACGGTATTAGTGATGTAAATAACACATAAATAAATATTTATGTACATGAGAATGCAACGAGTGGAGGGTTTGAATTTATATTACATATATTTTTGTTTTATATTTTCTTTTACTTAAAAGTATGTTATAGTATGTTTATATATTATGATATAAATATTTGGAATTGGGTTATAAAACTGTAACACTACTTATCTGTCTAGTATACAATGATGTATACGGAATGGTAAAGAGTGTTACAATTTTATTGGCATCAGAATAAGGTTTAAGCGGTTCTAGGATAAAATGGAGTGGAACTAGAATTGTTTACTAATGCATTGGTTTTTGAAAAATGTTTTTAAAAAAACTGATATTGCTTCCTAATGTGAGCCATTGTTTTGTTTTATAGGGAGATAAATTGTAATTGCGAAGAGTCGGGGAAGAGACTTCCAAGGAATATGTACCGTTATAGTAGGATATGAAGGAGACCCCTGAATCTTATACACTGTTGAGCACAAATGCTTCATATCCTCTCCGATGACAGAAGATAGCTAAGAGCAGTACATCTATTGGTGGATCTGATAGGCCACATAGATTAGATAGATGGGTTAGAAAAGACAAACATGCCCCGATTCCGAGTTCAGCATGAGAGGAGTTGTTAAAGGACATGATATAGATTTTACGATGTTCTACCAGACCAGACACAATAGAAATAAGGTCCGAGGGGCTCTGAAAGTTAGGAGCTACAGATTTTTATGGCCGCAAGGAGGACGATACGACTATTGTCGAGTATTGGTTAGAGATGACATAGAGGATATTTCGGCAGATGGATTGGATTGCACATCAATGCAGAAGTATAAGTATGTGGCATCTCTACTACATGATGGAGCTTATGACTAGTGGAAAACTATACTACAACGCCCTTAGACACCCAACCCACTTTCTTAGAAATTTTTTTTTGGAGCAGTTCAGAAAAATATACATCCATAAGACATATACTGATTGGAAGAAAGAGGAGTTTTTGGATCTCAGATAGGAAGATATGACTGTAAAAGAGTATGAGAAAGAGTATTCATATCTCAGTAAGTATGCGGGAGGTATCATTATTGATGAGATTGACATATGTAAAAGGTTTAAGAAGGGACTACGACCCCCTATCAGGGCTAAACTAGTAGGATCATAAATTAAGGAATTTACTACTCTAAGGACAGTTGTTGAAGTCATTGAAGAAGTTGTTGCTAAGGAAATGAAGATAATATTTTTGAGCCGCAACAAGAAACCTTTCTTCCATCCGGGTGCAGATTCCTCAACTAGTAAAAAGATAATTTTCTAAGAGTAGATATCATATGGTGTTTAGAGGTTTATATTCATCAGTCGGATGGGGCAAACCCCTAAGATCAGCACCATCAATCGCCAGTACCCCAGGTTCAGTTGAAGGAAGATATGCTACATACCCTTAGTGTCAGCAGTATGTACGATATCATAGTGGGGAGTGTCAGATGACCACAAGAGTGTGCTAACATTGCGGTGTGACAAGACATTTTAAAAAGGATTTTCCACTTGTGGGTTAGGCTACAGAAGTCGTTAGTGAGAGGCTTATTCAGACATAGGGATCAACATCTGTTAGAGGTAGAGGAAGAGGTCAAATTCAAGGTGGCTGCACAAGAATGGTACATATTGGGTCTAAGACAGTGGATAGACCAGGAGATAGTTGTATTGCATATGCTATGAGAGCGCAAGATGAGCAGAATGCACCATATGTCACCGTCATTAAATTTTTTTACTTGGCTCACATATATATGCTTTGATTAATTCGGGTCTATACATTCATATATATACATTGCACCACTAGCAGGGGATGATGTAGTGACTGAGACATTTTTATATAACATTTTTAGTTATTATTTTTATACGCCTTGTTGAGAATTTAATATTTTAGTTCATATATTAACATAAACAATGGTTTAGGGAGCTATTGACATGCCAATATGGTTTATTAATTCGGTGGATTTTATGTGGTCATATGATATGCTTCTACGACCTGGTATATTTTCTATGGTCGCATGATACATATATTTGGTACACTGGATTTCCTGGGATCGTGTTATATAATTTATTCACATTGTTTCCTTTGATCTGCTGGATTTTCTAGGATCATTAGATGATATGTACCCCTCATTTCTCTAGGGGTTAATCTATGATAATTTAATACATGGGCATGAGAAGAAATTTTTATGAGTTTACAATAACATTAATGAAATGAATTTTATTATGATATAAATGAAATGAATTTATACTTATTATTATTATTTTCTGTAAATGACTGTTATTATAAATTATTGTACCACTGAGTTATATAACTCAACGCAATAGTTTATTTTTTTTCTTGCAGATTTAAAGTAAAGATAGAGTGACAAATATTGTAAATATAGTGTCACTGATAATGGATCTCACATATGGACTTGAGCAACAATAATAGCTGTAGGTTCTGAAATAGCTCAAGATGGGGGTGAGTTGATATTTTAAGAATTTCTGGCATTTGCAAAATGACTTACGTTTTTTTGTATGCTAAGTATTCTAATATTAAACAGAAAACATTCACAAATGTAATTTGAAATTTCTTTTCACAAAATCAAATTTTATAATTAGAAATATTTATCAACCTCCAAAATTAGTTTTTGAAAAATAAATCACTTTTTTTATTTACAATAAAAATTTTGAATAAATTTAAGAATAAATGGATTTTGCTAAAATGATTTTTAAACACATTTTCACACAAAAATAAAATCTAATATTTTCTTAGCAAATCAAAAATTATACTTGAAAATAAATGAAGAGAGAAAAATTTAACACACTTAAATTTATAGTGGTTCAGCTCCCTTTACCTACTCTACTCCTTAAGACTCAATTTTGAGATTTTCTTTCCACTGGTGATCTTTTTCAAGGGTAAGAATCAAGTCAATTACAGCCCTATAGTTTTACCTAACTATTTTGAGTCATAATTCAAATTTTTACAAAGTAAAATTTGAAAACACAAATTAGTTTTTCTACCTAGGTGCTAAACAATCTTATAACAAGTTTTAAAGTTAAATTTACAAATTATAACAGAAAATAATCACCAACAGACTTAATAATGAATTACACAAAGAAAAACTAGAGTTAAAATGAAGGATATCTAAAAATGAAACTCAATATGAAAGAAAAATAATTTAATGAGAGTATAAAACTTTTTTCTTATGAAATTTTTGATTTTCCAATATTTAAAATATTTTTTCAGCAATTATTTAGTGTCAAAAATTAGTCAGTAGAGACTAATTTATATTTTATAAAAACTAGCAGTTATTTTATCTTTTAGTAAAAAACTATCAGTTATAAAATTAGAATATTTGATTAGAATACTCGACTAAAATACTATGTTATTAAACTATTTTTCTGACTAGAGAAAAATATTTCATTTTAAAAACTTATATACTTTGAGCTTCACTTTTAGACACTCATCATAATGACTTTATATTAATACCATAATATACCTCTTCTTGCGCATGTATCTATTTTCTTGAATATTCATTTTACTTCAACTTTTTGCATATTAAAATATAAAATTATAACAATAATAATATAACAAATTCTAATATTTCAATCATGGTTTTAAAATCATCAAAACAATAATTGTAACTTTTGAGCCAATATTTTCCCCCATTTTTAATGATGACAAAACCTTGATTATGTTACTTAGAATTTATACCATATTAGCACAAAAAAAAATATCTCTTCCTAAATCCATGCATAGAGATGTAAAGAAAATTTCAGCAAAGTATCCACAAAATATATGCATTTTCATTTAAATACTAGAATCTAAATTATATCAAAATACTACTTATAAAACAAGAAACATTTTATTAGAATTCAGTTATTTTCAAACAATCTCAATCAATTCATATCTAAATCATAACATGTTTTAGCACACTAATCTCATATCTAAAATGTGTACACTTTTTATTTCAATCAACAATACATATCATCCACATATCTAAAATGTTCACACTTTTAATTTCAATCAACAATACACATAATCCACATATATCTCTTCCTTTTTGTCATCAATCATAAAGGGGTGTGTAAACACAAAATCTTTCACATAAGTACAAACTAAGTTATTCATATGTATATCTAAATCATGAACTCAATTTATCATCCAAATTCAATTTCAGCATACCATTTAAATCTCAACCATATTCACTTAAAAAAATTTTAGTCACCCAACATATATAATATCAAAATTCAATCTTGTCATAATAATATTTCAAGTCATCATTCAAGAATTTAACCTAACCAATCTATGTTAAATATATACAACATGTGCAAATTTAACATATCATCAACATATCACAAGCTCAAAAATATGCTCAAATATATCATATTAAACCAAGAAATTCAACCATTTCAATTCAATTTATACAAAAATATTTCAGTTATCTAGTTCAAAAATCCAAGGATTTAAATAGCACAAGTACAATATATTTCAATTAGTCAACAATGTATCCTAACTTAAAGGTTTAGCAATCAATCCAATATATCCAACATTTAATAAATTCAATCATTCCATGACATTTTTCATTTCAAATATCCAATCTATAATAGTATTTTAATTATTTAATGTGCCATAATTTTCAATTACCACATTGCAACACAAGTATCAATTATCACAATAATTCAACAAATATCATATATGATTCAAATATTGATCAAGCATATAAGTTAAAGTGTTCAAACATCTAAACTAGAAGTTCAAATAATAATAATATATTGATTCAAAAGTTCAAAATACTTGGGCAATCACAAAATACTTCAAAATCAGTTCCAAATTCAAAGTATCATCTATTTAATGTCAAAAATAAATCTAATCATAATATTTCTCATAACTTATATTAGATTGTGTGTACATTTACAATATTAGTAAACCATTCTCATACATTTCAATCAAATAATCTCAATATCAATATCAAAATACTGAAATATATCAATATTAAAATTCAATTGTTCAACCATATCCAACACATATATATAACTTCACCTATCAAGTTTAACATAGCACTAGCTAAAATGAACTCAACCATATCACATTCCAACTATTTTATCAATTCAAAACATAGCAAAAACTCAATTATATCACATTTCAATCATCTCAATTCAAGAATATTCATTAAATATCAAACATAATTTAAATATCCAAAATAAATACAAATTTAATTCAGATTGATTTCCGTAATTTGTAAAAGTCAAATATCATTAGAGATTTTGAAAATTTTAGATAAAATTTCAACAATCAGCTCAAGCCTTTTACCTTTCGCATTCACTATAATTTTTCAAAATTAAATAGGTTCATATCTTTTAAAATCAGTTTCGTAATCTATCTTGCAACAGTTTACACAAGCATCAAATCACACATAAGTCCAAGTTCAATATCTAATATTTAACCATAAATCAATTTTACATAACAAAATCCAGGAATGCTTTGATATCAAATTGGAATATTTCAATCTTATAGATCAACAATTGATTTCTCTTTTATACTAACTTATATAAACCCAAGTTAAGAAATTATACTGCTGAGACAAAGACTAATAAAAACATAGTCAATTCAAGTTTCTTAAGCATATCAATTTCTTTCATCATCAATAAAATTATTATTATTATTTTAATCCAACTCAAAATAACTTACTATTCATATTCTAAAAAATAATCCATAGTAGCTTAAAAATATGACATGTATAACCTTAGTGTTTGCTTCTATAATCCTAAAAGTTTAGGCCATCTAGAGGTCATCTTCTCAATATTCATATAAAATCATAAAATTAAATGAATGTTTGGGGTATAAATCACAAATATTGAATACCATAAATCATCATTCCATTTCTAGAATCGATAGAGGAAAACAAAATTCATTATCTTTAATAGAAATTTAGAGGCACTTACCCGATTATAGTCATCCCCAATTATTATCTTGGGTTGCCTTCTATATATCCCTAATATCTAAGCCTTGTTCACCATCCAATTTGGCGAAGTTTCATGAAAATAGATGCTGGGATTTGTGTCCTTTTTGAGAATTAGAACCATCATACTAGCTGGTTGAAGAACCACTTTTTTTAGAAGAAATAAGAAGCAAGTGGCACAACTGTTGTCGGAGAGCTTATCGCTGGTGTTGCTGGTCTAGTTGGCAAACAATTTCAACATTGTGGCTGCTGAAGACGATGTCATCGAAAGGAAACTTAGGTGCCAGTAGTGTTTTTGGTTGTTGTTGTTGTCCGAGGGCTCTCATTTGCTAGTGATGTTACTGGTCGGAGCATAAATGTCGTCCAAGACAGATCTAGTTGTGAAGCGGGTGACATCTTCATCACTACTTCCATCCACTTCATAGATTTGGTTTTGGGTAAAGTTTTTGTTATCAACAACAAGGTGAATATTGAGTTTTTATGAGAGCTAAGGTCTTCAACAATGAGGATAATGGATTCTAATGAGTTTTTGTGAGGTTGAAGATGAACTTTCAAAATAGAGAGAATGGGAAAACACGTCCACACATTTTTCAAAGCATTTTTTTTACTTTTTACAATAAATTTTGAAAAATTTTCTTACTCACTGACATAATTTTTCAAACTAAAATTTTATATTCCAAGTGATTAGCATAGTTTAGACAAAAAAATTTATATTTTCAATGAAATCCCATATGAAAGAGAATTTGCAAAGGGAGAGATTAAAAATTATCGTTTCAGTTGAAACAAAAATAGGTGGAAGAGGATTTGACTATCCAAATTATAAGATTACCCCTATTTAAAATTTTTACTCCTTACACTCAAAGATAAAATAGTAAAATAATTAGTTTTAAAAACACTTCCACCATTTTTTGATCCAAAAAGCTTTCATCTCTCAGCAAAAATTACTCTATATCAGTGGGAAAAAAATTTTATACAGAAAAATTGTTCATGACATGTAGCTATGGGAAAAAATAGAAGAGAACGCTTTTGACCCATTATATAATTGTTTTGCCCCTATTTTTAATTTTTCTGCTTTATATATGGAAGGATAAATTTGTAAAACATCAATTTTTGACATTAAATTCAGACGATAATCAAATATTCAAAAATTACCACAAAATTAGAATACCAGACAACTGAGTATTATAAAAATTTCATAGAATTACAAAATCATGTACAACTATTAAAATTCAATATATTATACAATTTTCACTTCAACACTTAAAGATGAGTTATTAGGAATACCTCAACAAATTGAAATCATTTTGGTGTAGTATCCATACTAAGAATTCTTCTAATTTTGCAAATTTTTCTTTTTAAATTGTAGCTTTGAGCCATGTATGTACTTAATCACTAATCATATTTGAGTTACCCATTTTTTAGGCAAATCTATTTGGTGCTCATTTTACTTTGGGTTCTTGTTGGTTAATGAACAAAAATAAAATTCTTAATTTTTGATGATTTGTTTGTAAAGAATGAGTTCTTTTCACAACCCATACATTTTTTACATGCACATAATTTTTCAAATAACAATATCTAGAAATATACCCCTTTTTGTTGCAATAAAAGCATGTGACATGAGAAAAAGAATATAAAACAATTTTATCAAAATATATATCATCTTTAACATATTTTATAAAACTATCAATAACAACACTTTTATATTTTTCAAATTTGTTTGAACATTCATGATATCTAAACTCTTTATTTAAAACACATTTTTCATGTAAAAAATTTTCAATCTCCTTGTTTTTCTTTTCAAACTCTTCATACAACAAAATATTTTTTCTTGCAATATCATTATGAAAATCAATTAATTTCAATTAATTTTCAATAGATTTTTCAACATCTTTAATAAAATCATCATTTTTTTAAAAGATCATCATGCAATATTTTCAAATCAGCATATGAATTTTCCAAAATAATATTTTTTTTTCTTCAAATTTTCATACTTATAATGCAACTCTTTAAAACACCTCCAAATGACATCATTTCTAGAAGAGTTAGAATTAATTACCTTTGAATTTTCATCAAAATTTAAGTCCAATATCTCTGTTTTTTCAGCTTCTTCAATATCAACCATCAACGTCATATTTGAGGTTTCTTTATCTTGCAATTCGGTTAAACTTGAGCATGATTCTTTACTATTACTCTAAGTTGCAACCATAACTCTTTTCTTTTGCTTCTTTCCTTTATGTTTTAGCTTTGGACATCTTGTTTTAATGTACCCATATTGGTTGCATTCATAGCACACAACATTATTATTATTTTGAGTGTTTTGATGTTTTTCTGATTTTTCTGATTTTCGTTTGCTTTTGTGCTTCTTATGAGATTTTCCTCTTTTTTTCTTAAGCATCATTTCAAACTTTTTTGTCATCTTTTCCAGCTCCTCATCACTTAAAATAAAGCTACTACTATCACTTGATGAAACTTTAAGTGCAATTCCTTTGTTTTTTCTTTCCTTTTATTTACATTAAAATTTTGACAATTAATTAACATTTCATTAGATAATAAAATATCTAATTACCTCACCATATGATAAATTGCAGACATTCTTGTCTAGTAAAATCGGCACTTTTGATTCCCATTTTGGAGTCAAAGATCTTAAGAACTTATTGATTTGATGAACTTCATTAATAGGTTCTCCAAGAGCTTTTGAGTAATTTGTGAGATTCACAAAATTTGTCACTTACTTTAAAATGCTTTCATCTTGCTTCGTTTGAAATGTTTCATAGTCATTCATCACCACATGAAGCATTGAGTCTCTTATTTCTTCAATTTCTTCATATGTTGTCTCCAACTTATCCCATATTTGCTTAGTCGTGTCACATCCAGATATTTGGTTGAATTCATTTGTATCCAGCCCATAAAATAAGAAGTTCATAGCCCTTGAGTTTGCTCTTATTGCTTGTTTTTCATCTTTGGTCATCTCCTTTATCTTCTTCTTTGTTCCATCTTCTTTTGTTGGATGTGTATAGCCTTTCAAAACTAATTTCCAATAATCTAGATCATTAGATTGAAGAAAATGGGTCATTCTTGCTTTCCAATATGTATAATTTACTCTTGAAATTAGAAAAGGTCTTATGATGAATTGACCTTCTTGAAATGGAGTAGCAAATAATGGAGGAATGACAATGTTTGAGGTTGATGCCATATATTTGGATATCTCTAAGGTTGTGAAAACCTTAGGTAAAAGGAGATCGACTCTGATACCAAATATAGATCTTGAAATAGCTCAACAGGGGGGTGAATTGAAATTTTAAGAATTTATGGCATTTGCAAATGACTCACGTTTTTTTGTATGCTAACAGTATTCTAATACTTGACAAAAAATATTCACAAAGATAATTTGAAATTTATATTTACAAAATCAAAATTTATGACCAGAAATATTTATCAATCTCTAAAATCAATTTTTGTCTAATAAATCACTTCTTTTATTTACAACAAAAACTTTGAATAAATTTAAACACAAATGCTTTTTACTGTAATATTTTTTAAACACAGTTTCACACAAAAATAAAATCTAATATTTTCTAAGCAAATAAAAAAATTATACTTGTAAATAAGAGAAGGGAGAAAAATTAACACACTTAAATTTATAGTGGTTAGGCTCCCTTTGTCTACTTCATTACTGAAGACTCAATCTTGAGAGTTTCTATCTACTAATGACTTTTTTCAAGGAGAAAAATCAAACCAATTATAGCCTTAGAGTTCTACCTATATCTTTTGAGCCCAAACCCAAATTTTTGCAAAGTAAAATTTGAAAACACTTAATTAGTTTTTATACTTATGTGCTAAACAACCCCATAACAAGTTTTAAAGCTAAACTTACAAACGATAATAGAAAATAATCACTCATAGGCTCAACAACGAACTACACAAAGAAGAACTAGAGCCAATATAGAGGATATATAAGAATGAAGCTCAATATAGAAGGAAAATGATTTAAGGAGAGTATAAGACTTTTCTCTTGTGAAATATTTGATTTTCCAATATTTGAAATGTTCTTTCAACAAGTATTTAGTGCCAAAAACTAGTAAGTAGAGACAGATTCACGTTTTACAAAAACTAGTAATTAATTTATCTTTTAATGAAAAAAATATCAGTTATAAAATTAGAATATTCGATTAGAATACTTAATTAGAATACTTGGCTAAAATACTCTGTTATAAAACTATTTTCTGACTAGAAAAAAATACTTCATTTTAAAATTTTTTATACTTTAAGCTTCACTTTTAGATATTCATCATAATGACTTTACATTAATACCCTAATATATCTCTTATTGCACGTGTGTCTATTTTCTTAAATATTCATCTTGCTTCAAACTTTTTGCACATTAAAATATGAAATTATAACAATAATAATATAATAAATTCTAACACTTTAATCATGATTTTAAATCATCAAAACAAGATTTGTTACTTTTGAGCCAACAATAGCCACCTCAAATGGGTTAATATTTTTTTATGCATTTTTCTATCATAGTATTAGTGATGTAAATAATAAATAAATAAATAAATACTTATGTACTGGAGAGTGTAACAGTGAAGGGTTTGAATTTATATTACATATATTTTTGTTTTATATTTTCTTATACTTGAAAATATATTATAGTATGTTTATATATTATGATATAAATGTGTTGGAATCGGGTTATAAAACCGTAACACTGCTTATCCGTCAAGTATATGGCGATATATATGGAAGGATAAAGAGTGTTACAATATATATCACTAAAATTAAATTTTTTTGGCAAGAAATATCATTACTCATATAAATATATAATTTATTTATCAATTAAAATAATTTTTTATAGAAATAAAAATAATTTATATGAATTTTTTAATAATGATATTAATAATAAAAATGTAAATGATGAGATTTAAGTTATAGTAATTAGTAAATATAATTAGAGATGACAGTTGGACCTATTTCATCGATGTCCCGCTCCAATCCCAAATTTTTTTTAATGGGCATGGGGCGAGGATGGTATATACATCACTTGTCTTCATCCCGCCCCGAATATATATATATATATATATATATATATATATATAATATTTTTAAAAAATAAAATATAACATTCATTTAAAGTAAAAATATTTTTTTATTTAAACAATTATATAATTAACTAATTAATTAAAATCAAAAATATTTTTAATATTAAAATAAAATAAAAAATTTTAATAAAAATTGGGGATTGGACTAGGTTGGGGATCTTCGCCCCCGTGTGGTTTGAGGACGGGAATAAAAAAAATTTCGATAGGGAACAGGATGTGGTTTCGGGGTCATGGACATAGAACTCTGCCTTGTTTTTATTCCTAAATATAATATATATTAAAATTTGTAACGTAAAAGCATACTTGGTGCATTGGTAAAAAGTGAGAAACATGCTTTAAATGCTAAGTTCGTATCTCATCATCGCATTTTCTAAAAAAAAAATTATTTTCCAACTATTTTGTTGAGATATCATATCTCGGCTAATTGTAATATCTAAATACTACTTATAATGGTTTGTACATCTTTTTTTCTTTAATCTAGTTTTTGTGATTAGTTAGATCCAAAACTCATTTATTAAATATAGTATCAGAGTCATAAATTGGGTTATCTACAGATATATAGTCTTGTAAAGTTTACACTCCAGATTTTCCGCATGTGTTCGGCCATGGATGTGAGGGGGTGTGTTGAGATATCCCACATTGACTAATTGTAATATCTAAATACTACTTATAATGGCTTATACATCATTTTTCCTTTAAGGTAGCTTTTGTGACGAGTTTAGATTCAAATCTATTTATTCAACATGGTTAAACCATCCAATCCGGTCCGGATTGGCCGAATTATCGATTTTGTGGCCGAACTATAACTCTTCTGAATTTAATGTTCAAAACTGTCTGATTTAGAATCCAGTTCTCTATTAAACCGGTTAAATTAATCGGACCAGACAAGTTCATCTGTATTTATTATTGTTACTAAAAAAAGAGAGATATTAAACTTGACTCTTTCTTGTAGTGATATTATTTTTTTTTCTGGTAAGAAATTCGCATTTATTATTGTTAAATATTTGAAAGAGTCAAGTTTAAATAAAAAAATAAAAATTTTTGAATTGAAGTTGAGTCTTAATTTTTAAACCATAAATTACTTGTTCCTAAATTGACATTAGGTTATAGTAGATCAACTACGGTGATTTACTCTTTTTTTATATATATAATATTTTTAAGAGTTAATGTTGCATGATTGGCAAATCTATACGTAACTTAATCATTTATCTATAAATGAATGAGTTAAATTACTAAAATTTCAGTAATATAATTTATAATATGAGCAAATCTTAATGCTATGTATACAATATGATTCGTAATTTACAAGGAGAGCACCCCATCATTAGCCTGGCATATTCCCTGTTGTTGATCCTATAAAAAACCGGCAACTAAAAAAGAATATCCAATATTCCTTGCCGCATTTACGCGTTATGTTTTATTTTATTTTATTTTTCGTATTTTATATTTATGTGCACAACACAACACAACTCTACAAAATAAAATCATTATACAACTAAGAGTACACCAACAGTATTTTTATTCTAAAGAATATCTTTCACAAAATAAAAAGTATATTAGAGTATTTTAAGGATAGAGAGTAAACTTTATTTTACAAGTCTAATTGAAATTATTATTTATTTTATTTTATCTCATATAAATTAATATTTATAAAAAGAAGTAAATAATTTTTATTAAAAGAAAAAAATATTTTTAGAGAAATACTCCAATAAAAAGATAAAATATAATGCATTAATTACAATTAGAATAGAGAATTAAATTTGACTTTTTAGATATAAAGAGTTAAATTCATTATTTACTTCATAATTTAGAGATAAAAAAAAATTATTGGAGTTGTTTTTTATTCTAAAACTCTTCAAAATAAAATGTTTCACGTAAATAGTTACCCTATGGAATATTTTCTAATAAGTTAATAACAAAAGGAAAAGCCACCGACAACAGGATGGAAATTCTGTAGAATATACCTCTTGTATTGTATTGCCTACATTTTTTATAAAACCTGATCAAAGTCCTATCCGAGTTGATTTTTTTTTTTACTTTAATACAAAATTATTAAAATTTAGTGAAATATATTTTAATGTAAAAAAAATTCATGACAGATTCAATTCAAATTTTAAATTTTAATTGAATTTTTGTCCCAAAGACCTTTATTTTCACTCTTTTTAAATTCAATGTACATAATATTCCAAGACGTGATACTCATAAGTCATAATAAATGAAAAAAAGCAGTATATCCCTTTTTAAAGTAAATTTCTTGGAAGTTACTAAACCAAGTAATGGTCAAATTGGTATTGAGGAAACGGAGGGTGTTCCCATGGCTTGTAATTTAACGCCGAAACTTCCTTTCACTTGCCGGTTCTGTTCGCCAAAATCCAAATGGATACTAACGTGACGAAATGTACGAATATAACCTTTTTTTTTTTTCTTATTTTGATAGCCATTTTTTTTATTTCAACTATTCCCTAATCCAAATTGTTCCGTTCCTTATAAACTTATTATTAAAAGAGTAAAGTGATTTCTCCAAATCTAAAAGAAATATTTGATTCATGACAAAATAAGGTGGAATAAGAATGAAAATGAGAATTAGTGATTCACGTTATTAATATTTAGTTAGTAAAAAAATAAAATGGAATGGAATTATCCCATCAATTAGAATCATTTATTCTTCTCGAAATGAATATTTTCATTCTCATATAAATCAAATCAAATTAACTAAAAATTGGTAAAACTTTACATTTTTTAGTAAATCATGAGTTATATACATAAACACATATTTTTAATATATTTGAAATTCAATTTTTATTTACAAACTAATTACCTTATTTTTTATTTATATATACTTTTTTTTGCATTTATTTTTATTTTTTTGTTTTAAATGTAGAACTGAATATATAATTTATTATTAAATTGCAATAAAAATATAGATTAGACAATGACTTTTCTGAAAAAAAGATAAAAAATAATGTACATTTTTCTAATTATTATATTAATTATAGTTTTAATTTTTAATACATGTAAAATTGATTAACAATATTAATTTCATATTTGTAATTATTTTTAATAAGTTATAATTTTTTCTAATTATTATAATTTTTAAGAGTATATATATTAAAAATAAATATATAACATAAAATATATTCTCATTTTCATTATAATGTATAACCAAACATTAGTAATTCCACTATCATTCTTTAATAACTAAAAATGAACAAAATAACGTGCTAAAATAAATTATTTCCATTTATATTCTCCTTCATTTCATTTTTATTTCAATTCTCTTTCCTAACCTTAAACCAAATGAGTAATAAAAATGCTTTATATTCAAAGTTTGAATTCAAAATTTTTAGTGAAATGAATTCTCATATTTTTTATAAAATATTTTGCTAAAGATTTTAATTGAATTTAGACATAACAAATACGCCAAAAAAAAACGCCAATTCATTTTCAATATGAATTTGAAAAAATCAAGTTCTTGGTTAAATATCATTGTTAAAAAAAGGTTTCTTCGTTAAATTTATCTCTCTTGACAATTTTTTTTTAAATTGAAAATTTGAAAAATTGGATATTTTTAAAAATTACAATATTATTTTATTCTTATAATTCGAATTGTAGTGTTTATAGTTTTTCTCAATTTATATTTTGTTAATTTTTTTATCTTATTTTTTATTTTTTTATATTTTTTATGGAGATACGAGGTTAACCCACATTTCAAAGTTTTTTCCTCTCTCCGACCCACATTAACATTTTAATAGAGACATATTGGTAAGACTTATATTTTTTATAGTTTACTGCAGGGAAAGAGAGAGAGGCGAAAAGAATAAAGATTTAGAGAGAGATTCTGAAATATGAATTTTAGCATCATTCCATGTCAAATTTTTATTCAAAAATAGATATATAGAACTCTAATGAAAGGTGGAAATAAAAATAATTAAGAAAATAATATTTTAATATTTATTTATCATTAAAATTTGTAAATAATTTATTGATATAAGAAAATAATTTTGAAGACATAAGTCTTTTGTAATTAATAGTTTTAGAAGCTTAATATAACTAAAATAAAAAAGATGTAGTTAATCAAATAAGCAAAATTAGAATCAACAATTAATAACTAATTTATAAATTATACCAAAAATTGGTTTGAAGTAACATATTCATAATTTTGAGTTAGTGGGATCAAAATTTTATATAATTAATTAAAAAATTATTATCTTTCTATATAAAGTTAGCCATTATCTTTTATTTTTTTTATTTTTAGTAGAGTCATTAATATTTTTCAATGGAATAAAAATAAAAATAAAATAAAATATTAAGGTGGAAGAAGAATTTTTTTGAGTGAATATATAATGGAATAGTTCAAATAAGTGATTGATTAAGTAGGTTATACTTGTTAGCGAAATTTTTTTTTTATATATTCAATGAAAGTTTATTAATAATTTCTATTTATATGTTACATTAACATTAAAATCGTAATTACTTTTAAATATTATATATTTTGTGTGAATATTATAATATTAAAAATAGAAGTAAATATTATTTGAATGAAAAAATAAAAAATATACAATGAAAATATTTATCATTTTTTTTATATTCATTTTTTTCATTCGCTTTTCTTTATATACTTTCAATATAAAAAAATATGTCATTTTTTTTATAAAGTACCGACGCTTTATAAAAATCACAAATATTTTTATTATATAAAGTATTGGTATTTTATAAGTAGAGAATCACATATTTTATTTATATTTTAAAGTGTATTTTTTAATATTTATTGCTTTTATGACTATTTATAAGAAGGGGTGCAATTCTCCTGTGCTGGCCCCCATTTTGCAACCGACAAATGGGCCGTAACTCAGCGCAGCACGCATCAGCTGTGATGAAGGGTTGACTCGTTTCCATTTTGAGTCGAAAATCCTAACCTTCATCATCTCCGCGAGCTCGGGTTGATCCGCGATCCAAACACCAGATAAAAGTACATTGAGGTAAGCTGCTGCTCTCTTGATTATCAGTTGATCCATTTGATGTTATTGGAGTTTTCTTCTGATATGTCCTGCATTATTTAATTTACTCAGAAAAGCAGACAACTGTGTGGTAGAGATCGAAGGAACATATATTTTGAAGCACCGGATATTTTGAGGCTATTTGAGAAAAAAGCTACGCCTAAAGGTTTGCTTCAAATTTGTTTGCTTCCGTTTCTTTTTTCCTTTCCTAATATGGCCTCTGTTTTCAGTGAAGGTGTTCCTTAATTTCGGGTTGTGAATTCTAGGCTCGATTTTTTCCAGCATGGTGTCAATGAAAACAACATAAATTTTAAATTTTCTTCAAATCATCTAGCTATAATTGTGCATTTTTTTTAAAAAAATCTTAGCTATTTATCCATAAAATATTATCTTACATTTATTTTCATTCCCATAACATACAAATTTTCTTTGGTTTAGTAGATTTATTTAGTAGACATAATTCGTGAATGTTAAATTAAAAATACTTGATAATAAGTTTGTGAGGAAAATTGATATTTAATTTATTTTAACTTTGAGCAAGCCATAGGAAATGTATGCGTGAAAACCTATAAAATCATCTTAATATGTAAATTAAAGATTTTTTTTGATATAAAATACAAAATATCATATTCTTAAATTTTCTCCTTTTTGAAAGAAATAAAAAAGTAAATATTTTATAATTACTATGATAAAATATATTTCTTTTGCCAATTGATAGAGCTATTTATGTAGCTTTTGAACATACACATTTTTCTATCCTTGCTAAAATTTTTAGCCATGTCATACTGGTTGTGCTGAAATTGAAAAAATTAAAAGGATTAGATAAAATTATATTAAAAATTGATTAGGAAGGGTATCTGGTGGCAGCCTTTCTAAAATGTTGTTCAAAGTTTTAGCTTGAATGTTTCTCTCTCTAATCAATACTTCATAAAGAGTTAAAATTTATTTTTATTGCTGGAGCTCATTTGAGAGCTTAGCTTTTCTATATTTAAGAGATATTTAGAATTGCTTAATTCATGCATATTGTATTTTTGACAAAATATATTTCTCACCATATGACTACTTTCTAGGAAGGCTACTGTGTGATTCCTAAACATGTCCTTTTTTTCACATGCATGTAAACTAAAATTAAATATATAAATAGAAAAAAAAAATCTCAATTCTGTTTTTTTGTTTGCACTTATGTCTGATTTCTTTCTACTTCTCAAAGTTGAAACATTGTTGAATTATATGCATGGATAACCTCTTAAATTTTAATTAATTAGAATCCATTGAACTTCTTGGAACAATCTGTTCACTTGTATGTCTTTCATTCCTTCCTAGAAGGAAAATTACGCAGACCATGACGCTGATCAAGGTGGTGTCTGAACTTCTTCAATTTCTTCGCCCAAGGGAACACATCAAACACCAGGAACAGAATATTGAGCAACTAAAAATGAAAATAAAGTTTTTATATTATATGAGGGATGCTTTGAAAGAAGAGATAATGAAAGAACTAGTTCGAGGAGAGATGCCACGCAGAGAATTCCGAATATGGCTGGACAAGGGGGAAAGGATTGAACATCAATTCAATGACATACTGAAAGCTCAAAAAAAGGGTTCTGTCCTTAATGTGTCTATCAGTGCGGAACAGCCTAAGCATTTGATGAGTATGCTGGAATATGAGATTGTGAAGTACTTGGAAAGATCTCCATTTGATCATGGTCCAAGTAGTAATTCACCACGCAGAATAAAAAAGCTGCGTAGTAGAAGTAAGATGTATCTCTCTATGAAGAAATCACGGAAGGTTAAATCACAAGCAAGAACTAATGAAGCTAGAGCAATGCCAGAAGATATGATGATGCCTTTGGAAATAGTAGTACATGGTAATTGGGTCCAACGGTGGAAGAATAAGGCAACTGCAGAAGCAGAGGTAAGGGAGTTCAATACAGAGGTAACGACCAGAGCTACTTTGCCATCTACTCCCAGTAAAGAAGGAGCAAAGGCAGATTTAATCCCTAGAGCAAAGTGCATCGGGGAAACTGCAGAAGCAGAGCCAAAGCAGGTGAAAAATGAGATGACTAGCAAGCCAACTTCACCATCTAGTCCTGACATACAAGCAGCGAAGGTAGATTTGATCCCTACTGTGCAGTCTTTGGTGGCAGCTACGGAAGCAGAGTTGAAGGAGGCAAAAAATGGGACAACAAAGGAGCCAACTTCACCATCTAGTCCCAGCAGACAAGCTGCAAAGGCAGATTTAGACACCAGTCTGGAGGACAATATTGCAGCTGCAGAACCAGTGTCAATGGAGGTGAAAAATGAGATATCCTCTGAGTCCACTTTTAAAGCAGCAGAAAAGCCTCAAATGGTGCATACCTTAAAAGCAAAAAGTGATGTTTTACCTGCTGGTGGCAGAGGAATTGGAAGCTGTGAGGACAGACACCTAAAATCACCAGAACCGCGATTGAATACAAAGAATTCAATCCAATGCATGGTGCAGAAAGTACTACGATCCAAAGCGAAAATGATTGGCATATATGGACGAGGAGGAATTGGTAAGACCAGCACGCTCAAGGCCCTGATAGATGATCCAAAAGTGAAACAGAGGTATGATATCATAATTTGGGTTACTGTCTCAAGATGCTGGAGCATAAGGAAGATCCAAGATGAAATTGTGAGACAGTTACCATTTTGCTTGGTGGACTCTTGGCCTGATAGTAACATTGCTAGGTCATTGTCTCAAACTTTAGAAAATGAGAAGTTCTTGATTATTCTTGATGATGTTTGGGAGAAGATTGATTTAAATGAAGTTGGTATTCCTAGTTCCAGTCTGGGAAATGGTTGCAGATTGATAATGGCAACAAGATCAGTTGATGTCTGTCGTGATATGGCTGCCATGGAGATTGAAGTTGGGAATCTCTCTGCTGAAGAAGCTTGGGAGTTGTTCTACGAACAAGTTGGGCAAAATGTTGATGCTCCAGACATCCAGCCCTTTGCTCGAGGCATAGTTAATGAGTGTGGTGGATTGCCACTAACAATTATTGTTACGGGAAAGGCCTTAGCTAGGGAAACTGATGTTGCAGAGTGGAAACTTGCCTTGAAGGACTTTCTCTTGCCTAAAACTGGAATGCATGGTATTGAGCCTCCTATCCAGCAACTGAAATTCAGTTATGAAAGGCTAAAGGTTCATGCCAGAAAAAATCCTAGGTTAATGGGTTCTAACCTACAGATTTGCTTCCTACGCTGTTCACGGTTTACTGAAGATTGTGAGGTCGATACATCAAGTCTAGTAGAGTACTGGATTCAGGAGGGTTTAATTGCTGGGAACTTGGCAGATGCACACAAGAAGGGATATGATATAGTTGAAGTTCTCATAGAAGCAGCCCTGCTGGAGAGCACTAGAGATGGCCTTTGCGTAAAAATGCATGACACAATCAGGGATCTAGCCTCTGGGTTGTTAGCAGCTGAAACAGAAGGTTGTCAATTTCCAGTTAGACTGTTTCCAGTCCAGGGAAGTAATCCATTGTCGACACTTGAAAGTATAGAGGTATGTAATTTCTCAAGTCCTGAAGATCATGAATACTTATGCAGAGCTGGAGCAGGATTAACTGAACCTCCATTGGAGAAGGAATGGGAAGTAGCCAAGATGATTTCTCTAGAGGACAATGACTTATCAAGACTGCCTCCAAGACCAAATTGCCCCAACCTCTTGACGTTGTCCCTACAGAGGAATCCTCGTCTTAGAGTTTTACCCGTGTCTTTCTTTGACCTGATGCCTCATCTCAAGGTTCTAAACATGTCTAAAACCAGGATCACTTTCTTGCCAGAGTCAATTTTGAGGCTTCAAAACTTACTTCAACTGAATCTGAGATACTGTGAGTGTCTAATTAACCTCCCATCTGAAGTGGGTAAACTTAAACATCTTGAATTGCTTGATCTCCATGGCACTGTACTGAACAAATTGCCTGAAGCAGTTGGAGAATTAGAATCTCTCAAGGACTTGGAAGTATCTTTTTATGGACCTGTTGACCATAGAGAGTATTCTGAGCTTCCATCTGAACTAATATCAAGTGGCATTCTATCAAAGCTTCATCATCTAAATAATCTTAGCATTGTTGTGAATCCAGGAGATCAGCGGTGGAATGGCATAACAGAATCTATCATAAGGGATATTTGCAACTTAAGGAACTTAACTTCTCTGAGATTCTATTTCCCTGAGGTTGGACATCTAGAGCTCTTTCATCATATTAATGACTCGTGGAAACATAATTTATTGAAGAATTTCAGCTTTATTGTTGGCCATGACACCAAGCGCATGTTATCACGGGTTCCGTACGATGTGGAGTTAGATTATAATCAACAAGATCGATGCCTACGACTTGTAAATGAAAAAATGGCACCTCATGAAGCTATTAAGCAAGTACTAAGTCATACAACATCATTCTACCTTGATCACCACCACAGTATCAGCAGTCTCTCACAGTTTGGAAGTGGAAATATCGTTGGATTGGAATTTTGTGTAGTTAGGGAATGTCCTGAGACAGAGTATATCATAAATGGTAAAGAACTTGCATTACCATTCTTAGAACACTTGAGCCTCCATTATTTGGAGAAGTTGAAGGGGATTTGGAATTGGAAGGATCAATTGCCATCTGGGAGTTTTGCTAGTCTGAAGTGTTTGCGTGTGCACACATGTTGGCAGCTAGAGTTTGTTTTCACAATCTCTATGAGTCAGTATCTCCCTAATTTAGAAGAGCTAGTAATAGAAGACTGTCAAGCCATCAAAGATGTAATTTTTGTGCAGAGTCCTGTCAAGCCTGATGATATCATGCTACCGAAGTTGAAAAGTTTGACATTAAGCTATTTGCCTAATTTGGTTAGCATATGGAAAGGGACTTGGCCCTCTATTGAGCAAATGAGCTTAAAGAATTGTCCAAAGCTAAAGAATCTCAATATGGGCTCTGGTTCTAGATTTAGATTATCCATCAAGAAGATTGAAGCACAGAAGGAATGGTGGGATTTGTTAAAGTGGAATGATAATTCTTTGTATCAAGAACTTCAGACTTGTTTCGTCCCTTTTCCGAGGGAAGATTTGTAGTAGGTAGTATGGGCTCATTCAACGGCACGGCCAGCCAAGAAGCATATGTAAGTCTTCTTATTGTCATGAGCATGTCTAAGCTCCCAGAAAAAAGAGAACTATGTGCTTGATAGTTGTAGTTAATTTTTGTTTCCTACTCCAGAATGTAAGCAATTTACTTCTTCGAGAGCTTGTTTCAAGCAAAATATTTGCAGAACAAAAGTTAATTTTATTTTTTATTTTTGACTGTTTCTTGAATTTGTGCAGCATGGAGGTGGAGTAAGACCGTAGAGCCAGATGTAGAAGGCATTAACTTGCACAGCAGTGAAAACCTGAGCTTGCAATTTGAAATTCTCAAATGAATGAATCTGATTGAGGTACGAGGCTTGGCCTTCTCATTGACAGTGCCTTCCGATGTGGTACGAGGCTGACCTCATGACCTTTTTAGGAGATGTATCATTGGAGAGACTCAGAAATCAAAGCTTCCTATCAGGTTAAAGCCTAAGCCTAATTGACAGCCACTATATTGATGACTATAACGACATATTGCCTTTTTTATTTTTTATTATTGTAATTTCTGATTTTCTCATTTTCTCCAACGGAAAAAATGATTTGATAAGTTTCTGTATTACAAACGAATAAAATGATTTGAGAAATTTCTGTATTACAAAACTAAAAAGTGTCTATTGTTTTCTAAGATTTAATTTGTTATAACGAATATTGATTTTGTTGTGAGGATTAAGGTCCAGTTTAGAAGGGACGTTGAGTGTTTTTATTTCAGTTAGTAAACCAATTAATAGTTCAGAAGTCCTGTAAAAATCAGTAAAATTGAAAAATAACAAAACAAAATAATAATAATAATAATAATAATAATAATAATAATAATAATAATAATAATAATAATTTTTACTTTAATAATATTTTATTAGCATAAGGTGCATTTGAAAAAAACAATTTAATATAAAAAAATAAAATTACTAGTATTCTAATTATATATATATATATATATATATATATTAAATTACAAATATATGTAATTAAATTTTTTTAATTAATTGTCTTAATTATTTCGAATCGAAATTTATTCAATTAACTTTTTTAACGATCATTGATTAGAATAAATTTAATAATTCAAAGAAATTTAATTATACAAATTCAGAAATTGAAGTATACTCCTTTTTTTTTTTAAATATTTCTAATAGAAAAGCGTTCTAAAAAAATGGAGAGAAAAGCTGCCCATGGGGTTGGTTGGTTCCTGCCTCAAATTCCATCCTACGGACGAAGACCTCATCAATTATTATCTAAATGGAAATTTAATGGCCAACAAATTGAATTTGATTTCTCAAATGTGAACCCTAGTCCCTTGATGATCTTCTAGCCAACCAGATAAATTCGAAAAATGATATTAATCTTATGTTTGATATAAATAAATTTTATGCAATTAATGACATTTGCAAAAATCTCTTAAATTTTGATACAAAAGTTAATATATGCATCCGTTTATTTCATCTACATCTTTAAATTAGAAGAAAGAAAGGTGAGAATGTAAAAATAATATATATAATAGTTTTTAAACTAAATAGTGATTTGTAATTGAATTTTTTTTAATTTTATAGAATTTATTTATATTAAATATAAAAAAGAAAATCATTGGAAAATTTTCCAAAGTCATATATTGAAGCATTTGATATATTATCATTGTTGGTTGAAAAATGCTTCTTATTTTTTTCTTATTACCCTATATATTATCTTTTTTATCCTATGAGTGACGCATCTCTCTCCTTTAAATGCTTAGAAGGTAATAAACACTCCTTTTGTTGGTCAGAAACTGGGGCTACTGGCCTTTTGTTCTTAGCATTCTTCGTCAGAGGCTAATCATCCTTTTTCCTAATCTTGATAAATTGTAAACTTCCATGTTAGAGTACCTATGCAGCATCATAACTCAGAAAATCTTAGAAACTGAGAGAAATTAATAGAGAGGAAGAGGAGATAGAGAAAATGAGTACTTCTGTTAATCATCTGGTATCCTATTCACGTGCAATGCTAACTTTTATAACAAAAAAATCCTTCTTCTTTCTTATTATATTTTAACAATTCAGAATAACAGAATTTAGTTATTCACCAGTTTAGATAACAGACTAGCGAGTAGCAGGATCGCAGTTATTGACTCTTAAACAATTTTAGTACTAGTACTAGTCAAGCTATTGGTTTTCATATTGCAACACCAGCTCAAGCTCCTCTATCTGTTGTAATATTCACCTTTCATCGTGCATTCACAAAAAGGAAAATAAAATCAGAAAGCTCCCTCTTTCCCCAGCATTGAAAGATGACGTTCCACATTTTCATCTGTGGTTTTATTCATGAATCTGCTTACTGGTGCTGGCTCAGCTCTTGGACCCTATTAAGCTAGCTTTGAATGCTCACAGCCTTCATAGGCAACTCTGTTTTGGCCTCGGTCTTTTTCTTATCATGCAAAGCTTCTACCAAATGACAGCAACAATGAAATTTCTGTTAGATTTATGCCTATTTTCCAAACCAGAATGCAGCAACAGATCAACATCAGATGCAAAACTAGAAAGTCAAATGTCTCAACAATTTCAATTTGATTGTCAGTTCAAGTGAAGTTCATTCCATAAAATGATGTCATAGTGTGTGACACCTGCCTCATTGTGAGAGAACTGAAGTAGACTCACTCAAATTCAATAATCACTCTCTATATTACTCTAAAAATCTGAAAGCAAATGGGGAAAGAAATTGGGTGAGAATTGATATTAAATGCAAATTATATCTTCATAGTTTTATTAAGTAGGATAAATTATAAACAATTATTACACTTTTACCATTTCTCAACGTTGGAGGAAGAATAGGTTTTTATGAAGTACAATAGTAATTAGTAAGCATAAGTTGGAAAATCTGACAGTACTAAACCCTCAACATTGTCTATTTGACAAATTAGACAATAAAACTATGAAGATATAAGTGCTATTGTAACAACATATGTTTATCATGTTAAGTAGATGGCTTGATGGTTAATTTAGTAAAAATCTATTCCCCAACGAGGAGTGCTACCTACCTTCTCAATAGTACCTTCTCCATTTTTTTCGTGACACTTATCCTCTATTTTTCTCATGTGGGTCCCAAAGTATTAAAAGTAGGGGGTGTGTCATTCCAAAGAATGGACAAGACAATAGAGAAGATAATAAGGGAAAGGTATTACAGCATTTCTCATTCACCAATACTAAAACCTGAGGCAGAAGTCCACTGCCAATTTGAAATTCAAAATCAATAAATAGATGTGATAACTAATATGAAATGTGGTTGATGCTCGATATATATCATAAGCAAGATCATATATGCATCATACCAGAGCGTCTTCTTTACTTGTCAGGGGACTTCTTCAGCAGTGATATGTACTCATGAAATGAACTGACAGTAAGTTAAGAATTGGCTTTCAATATCAGAATCTAGATTCAACTGATTCCACCAAGAATTCTGGCATCTGATCAACCTTAGATTGTCTGCATTTCTCAGGATTAAAGAGAAATTTTGTAGCTTTAGACACTGATCTATCTCTATTGTTCGCAAGGAGGGCAACTTCAACGTGACATTTTGGCAAATATTTCGCAACGTTGGTAGATTGATAAGCTCCAATCTTTTCAACCTGGGGAGTGGAGGAGATGGGTTTTCCTCAATCTCATGCTGATTGCAACCTTCAATTATCACTGTTGTTGTCGAGCAATTCTCCACTCGCAAATGTTCCAATGAAGTAAATAGCTGAATCATCTGACTTGACAGAATCACACTCAATGCTTGACAATTGATTATTTTAAGAGTAGTCAAATGAGCAAAGCTTTCCTCCCCTACCAATCCATTGCAAATAAGAGTTAAATTCCTTAAATTAATTAAGTGCAGCTGTTTCAACTCTTTTAGTACAGTATCTCCTTCGTTGTTGCCACAGATGACGCTACTCATTTGACTGCAGTCTTTAATTGCACATATCTTCAAACCTGTGATGCTATTGATACCTAACCTTGATAGATTTGCAATGGTTCTATGGCCAATCAATTCAAAGGTGCAAGCCTGCTTGAGAACCTCTGAAATTGTGCTGCAAGTTCCATCATCAACGGAAGATTCATTGTATGCAAAAAATTTTAAATGACGCTCAGCCTTGTGTTCTGTAATATCTATTTCTTGATGCCTCCAGAAAGAACCAACAATAATTTTGAAGGATCTGAAGGTTTTTTCTCCTGATTGACAATCTACCTTTTTCCATGACTTGCTGCAATTTATAAAAGCTTCAAGGCACTTTAAGCTTGGAAAGTAGATACAAAGAGTGGTTAAAAATTCCAATTCTGCCACCTCCTTGGTGATATGATGCACAACATTATTCCACTTTTCATCGATGTAGATGCCATTCCATTGGTTCTGATAATTTTCATCAACGACAATAGTCAATTCTTCCAGAGAAGAGAGCCTTCCAATTACATTCTTTGCTGAAACCTGAGCACGCTTGTCTTCCCCAGCATTTCTGATGAATGAAACTCTCAAACACCTTAGGCCAACCATAGACCCTATTTCATCTGGCCAATGAGAAATTCCAGTTTGACAAATGTCCAGTATTTCCACATCTCTGAGCTTTGCAATGTCAGCAGGCAGCTCACTCAACTCGCTACAGTTATTGAGATACAAAGCTTTCAAATGCCTTAAATTGGAGATGGACTCTGGCAGTGATCTAACACCAGTATAACCCAAGTCAAGAACTCGAAGTTTACTTTTGAGCACAAAAATTGGATCCAGAATTTGTTCCACCATTTCATTCCTCTGAAGAAACAAAGTGGTGACTGTATCGAAATTGACATCTCGAAGACAAGCGCTCAAGTTCTGGCACTTGAGTGAAATCCATTTTGGATTCTGACTCTTTTCCAGGTCATTGCTAGGCTTAACCAGTGAGGAGACCCCTTCATCTGTCTTTAAAGCCCAAGTTCTGAATAAACTTGGCATAGTAACATATTTCACCTTCCTACATCTCTTCAGTAAGCATGACTCCACGAGACGCTTCATGGTAGCATGCCCTTCCAGACGAGCCCTCTTTAATACATACATCATTGCTCCTTCCAGCGGCAGGAATAAACTGTTCAGCTTTCCAGCACTCCATCAAATGATCTTCATAAATCTCATGATCTTGAGGATATAACGCCCCATACAAGAAACACTTTTTCCTGTCATCTTCTAGCTTATTGTAGACAAGTTTGAAGACATTATGTGATTCGCCAAACGCATCCAGATCATCGTATTTTGACGACTGAAACTTCAACAAACAATCCGACCATAGATGGTCATCGTCTTCACGTTTCAAATATGTAGCAACAGCATTGATCAACAGTGGTACTCCTCCACACTCTTTTACAATCAGCTTAGCTTTGGGTTTCTTGCGCTCGAAATCTGCTACTTTACCTGCAATTTGCCGAAACAACATCCACTCATCATCTTCAGACATTTGTTTTAGTTCCCACGATTCGTCCATCTTCATCTTGTCGCAAACAGCTTTGTATCTAGTAGCTACCACCACCTTCCCATACATATGACTGTCATGAATTCCCAATTTCTTGAGATCAATTGCCTGAGAAACTTGATCAAGTATCAGCAAATATTTCTTTTTCTCGAGGGCCGTAGAAATCGCAAGTGCAGCTTGATGGGAGCTTCTAGTTTCCCCCATGTTCAGTTTCAAATTCAACTGCTCCAAAATGCTTTGTTGTGTCCTTTCCTGACCGTCTTGAATTGTGACAAAAATGACATGTTCAAACAAGCCATTGTCGCGCACTTTATCTTTCAGGCTCTCCATAATTGTGGTTTTTCCCATCCCTGCAAATGCCCATACACCAATTCTGTTCACAGTCTCATCCATTTTAAAGGTTCTCAAGATACGATCCACATTCTTCTTAACCCATGATAATTCAGCTTCCTTTCTGAAGGACTGGCCTGCAGATGCTACTAGTTTTCTTTCAGTCATTGCCATGTCATAATTCATTCGGTTGGCAAGACGATCAACGTCATCGGCCTTAGTTGCCATTGCCCTGCTTAGCTCTGCCCACGAGCTAGAATTGCAGGCAATGTAATGAAATTTTCTAGCCTTTTTATACTCGATCTCCAAATTCTGCACCTCATCTCTAATTTCATCCACTTCTTTAACCCAGTTGTGCCATTGATTAGTCGTCTTTGTTAAGTAAAGTAAAGTCAACCATTACATTAAATCAGGATATTCCTCTAATTAGGACAATCAACAGATGTCAAATCTGTATTTATTTGTATAGAACTCTAAATAGGAATTAGACGTTTATATGCTTTGTTTTAGGAACTATTTTAGTCATTGTAGTGTATATATATACATTTTGCTTTCTGCTATCAATATAATAAGAAAAGCATTTTTCACTTATTCTTTTCATGGTATCAGAGCCGCCACGCTCCTGATTTCTTTTACATAAAACATATTGCCTACCTTCCTTTAGCCAAAATCTATGGCAGAGAAAGATAATACTCAAAGCTCAGCCAAGCCTGAAGCTAACAAATTTGACAACCCAACTGATCCCTTCTACCTGCACCATTCAGGCCAACCTGGTCTTGTACTCGTTATACAATTGTTGAATGAAGAAAATTACAGTACCTGGAGTCGTGCCATGCTCATGGCTCTTAGTATCAAAAACAAAGAAGGTTTTGTCAACGGTACCATCAAACAACCATTGGAGAGTTCTCTTGAAGAATACAAACAATGGAAATGTTGCAATAATCTTGTAAGAGCATGGATTTTTAACTCAATATCACCAGATATTGGAGCAAGCATAATATACATTAATAGTGCTCATGAGATTTGGGCCGATTTGGAAGAGCGTTATTCAAACACCAACAGTGTTCATCTTTTCCATGTGGAAGAAGTCATTCATAATTGCAAACAGGACAATATGACCATTGGAGCTTATTACACTAAGCTTAAAGGTCTTTGGGATGAACGTGACGCATTATGCAGCATTCCAACCTGCACATGCGACACTATGAAGGAAGTTTTACAATTCCAACAAAATCAAAAGACCATGAAATTTCTCATGGGACTTAATGAAGCCTACTCTGCTGTTTGAGGACAGATTCTTCTCATGGATCCAATACCTACAGTCAATAAAGCTTATTCTTTAATCCTTCAAGATGAAAAGCAGCGAGGTATATAAAAAGGAGGCACACCTATGATTGAAGCTTCAGCTTTTGCTGTGAAGAATAATTCCAGAAATTCTGAAAGAAATTCCAATGTCAAAAATCCTCATCTAAAATGCGGAACTTGTGACAAAATTGGTCACACCTCAGAGACATGTTGGTCACACCTCAAGTGTGATTATTGCGGCTGACAAGGTCACACCATTGATATTTGCAGAAAGTTACAAAAGAATTCCACAGGTAATAAACGTGATCAACGAGAACACAAGAGTGTTCCCTCTAAAGCCAACCATGCAAATGCAACCACATCTGTAGCCGGTAATCAATATACTCTCACTGCTGAACAGTACCAAAGTCTGATAACATTACTTAATGGAAATAAGTCAAATTCCATGGCCAATCATGTTGGTAGCACATCAGCTATGAGTGATGTCTCAGGTACAATCTTTTGTGCATCATTTATTGACAAAGAAATGTGTTGGATACTTGACACAGGAGCCACAGATCACATGGTATACTCAACTGATATGTTAACCACCAATCGTCGTATGATCAATCGAACCGTGTCTCTACCAAATGGAGCCATCGCTGTTGTAACGCACATAGGCAACATTCATTTTGCCAATTTTATTTTACATGATGTGCTATGTGTCCCCTCCTTTAAACTAAATCTGATTTCAGTTAGCAAACTCCTTTATAAATCCAATTATGCTGCTACATTCACTGATCATACTTGTATGCTACAGGACCAACGATCGGGGAAGATGATTGGGATGGGAACTGAGTGAGGAGGACTTTACTACCTTGATACTTCACAAAGAACCAGCTGTAATGCAGCCATTGCACCTGTCTCTTCTTCTCCAAAACTTTGGCATCAACGCCTTGGTCACCTATCCAATAAGATTTTCCATTTACTCTCTCATTCAGTTATGAACATTCAATATTGTGATATTTCTGATTGTTTAATTTGCCCATTAGCTAAACAGACTCGTTGTTCATTTCCATTAAGTTCTATTCGCACTAAAACACCTTTTGAATTAATACATGTTGATATTTGGGGAGGATATCATGTTCCTTCTATCACAAGGGCACAATATTTTCTTACGATTGTCAATGATTATACCTGTTGCACATGGACTTATTTGATGTCTCATAAATCAGATGCACAAACATATATTACTGCATTCATTAATCTTGTTGAAACACAATTTTCCTTGAAAGTCAAAATTCTTCGCAGTGATAATGGACCTGAATTCACTTTAAAAAATCTATATTTGGACAAAGGTATCATTCATCAAACTAGTTGTGTTTCCACTCTTTAGCAAAATGGAGTCGCCGAAAGAAAACATCGACATCTTCTCAATGTAGCCCGGGCATTATTATTCCAAGCTAATCTTCCTAAGAAATTTTGGGGGGATGCAATCTTGACAGCTACATACCTCATCAACCGTATACCCACACCTCTCCTTCAAGGGAAATCACCTTTTGAGGTACTCTTCCATAAACAACCTACATATGACCATCTACGTGTGTTTGGGTGCCTGTGCTTTGTCTCAACTCATCACCATCGTCCTACAAAGTTTGATGCTAGAGCCACACAATGTATTTTCTTGGGTTATCCATACAACCAAAAAGGGTACAGGGTTTATGATCTCTTAACAGGTAAAATTTTCACTTCACGTGATGTCATTTTCTTTGAAGAAATTTTTCCTTTCTCATCTTCCGCTGCAAGTTCACCTCTTATTCCTCATCCTTCACCAATATATGATGATGACAGTCCCAATCTAGAAACATTTTCACCCGACAGCCCCTCTCAAGGAAATAATTCACTTGCCAACACAGAAACCACTTTTCAAAACAGCCCTTCAGTCACAACTTCTTCTCCATTAATTGATCAATCTACTTCATTGTTGCCTTCAGTTCCACAAACCATTCCACCACGATTAACTCGTACTACAAAAACGCCCAAGCACCTCAATGAGTATCAAGTTGGTATTTCTCTTCCTTCACGGAACATCTCGACGTCTAACTCGGCTTTGGTTACTGCAGCAGGTATCACCTATCCCTTATCTACTTTTCTTTCATATGATAGATTATCTTCCAAACACAAGGCTTTCACCACTTCTCTTTCAGTTGAAAGGAACCATCCTCATTTGCAGAAGCAGTCTGTGATCCAAAATGGCGTCTTGCTATGCAGCAAGAGCTTGATGAACTCAAAGAAAATGGTACATGGACTTTACAATCATTGCCTCCTGACAAGCAGCCGATTGGGTGTAAATGGGTATATAAGATCAAATTTCGATCTGATGGTACCGTGGAACGCTATAAAGCCCGGTTGGTCACAAAAGGCTACAATCAAGTTGAAGGACTTGACTACCAAGAGACTTTCGCTCCTGTTGCAAAACTTGTTACAGTTCGCCTTCTTCTTGCCGTGGCTTCAACTCAAAAATGGCATCTTCACCAACTTGATGTTAACAACGCATTCTTACATGGAGATCTTGATGAAGATGTTTACATGTCCTTACCACCTGGTTTCGGAAGAAAGGGGGAGACACGAGTTTGCAAACTCCACAAGTCTTTATACGGCCTCAAACAAGCTTCGCGGCAGTGGTTCATTAAACTTTCTAATGCCCTCAAGAAAGCCAACTTCAAGCAATCCAAGGCTGACTATTCTTTGTTCGTCCGATCCCAGCATGGTAAATTTACTTGTCTTCTTATTTATGTAGATGATGTTATCCTAACAGGAAACAATCTACAAATCATCTACAAGATATCGAAGACACCAAATCCTTTTTGAAGAATCAGTTCAAACTGAAAGATCTAGAGAATTAAAGTATTTTCTAGGTATAGAGGTTGCGCGATCCAACAAAGGTATTGCTCTCTCACAACGGAAGTATGCTCTCGAAATTCTTGAAGATGTAGGATATCTTGGTGCAAAACCAGTTTCTTCCTCTATGGAACATAACCTATCACTCAGTAATTTTAAAGGAGAATATATTGATAATCCATCTTCATATCGGAGGCTTGTTGGTCGGTTGATTTATTTGACTATAACAAGACCCGACTTGGCATATGCAGTCCATGTTTTAAGTCAATTTATGGACAAACCGAGAGTGCCACATTTAGAAGCAGCTTACCGGGTCTTACGGTATGTGAAACAAACACCTGGACAAGGAATATTTTTTCCTATAGAAAATTCAATTCAGTTAAATGCTTTATGTGATGCGGATTGGGCTAGATGTCGTGACACACGACGATCAGTTACTGGATATTGCATATTTCTTGGGAGCTCACTAGTTTCTTGGAAGACCAAAAAGCAAACAACTATATCACGGTCAAGTGCAGAAGCTGAATACCGATCCATGGCTGCAACCTGTTGTGAGATCACATGGCTGAATGGTATTTTACAAGACTTGGGTATCAAACATTCACCACCTGTTAATTTATACTGTGACAACCAAGCAGCACTACATATTGCTTCAAATCCAGTTTATCATGAATGTACAAAGCATATAGAAATAGATTGTCATCTTGTGCGAGAGAATGTTCAAGAAGGGATGATCAAGATGACTCATGTTTGGTAAAATTAGTTATATAGGTTCTATTTTGCAAAACCATATGATAATCTAGTTGTAATTGAAAATTTAGTAACTGATAATTTAGCTGATTCAATTAAAAATGTTTGGTAAAATTAGTTGAAAAATATAAAATGACATTAAATGATATATTTATATTATTAAAAATATTATATAAATCTATTTAAATATATAATACAACAAATTATATAATATATATGCATATTAAATAATATAAAAATTATGTTAAATATCTTATCACAATATAATATATACGTCTATTTTTATCATATATTATTATTATTATTATATATGTACATATTAAATAATTTTATAATTGTATTATATATAATTTTATAATTATATTATTATATTATAATTCAATAATTATATTATTATTAAAAAAATAAGGATAAAAAATGATAAAATATCATAATCTATTATTTTATTTAAAAAAATAGTTCTACTAGTTTTTTATTTTAAAGATTATAATCTAGTTTTTTTTTCCAAATAAATTACTTTACAAAATACAGATTATTTGTCCAACTATATTATTTTTATGGTCAAATTAGTTATAATATAATTTAGTGTTACCAAACAATGTCATAATATTTTTAGTAAAAAAATTATGCATTCAAGATTTTGAATTAGTGAGATTAATTCTTATTTAACATAAATTGAGAAATAGTAAAAATTAAAACTTCTTTCTAGGTTCCTTCATTTAGAGTTGTAAATAAACCAAACTGCTCGTAAACTATTCAGATTTCAATTTGAAAAAAAATTTATTCAAAATCGTTTATTACTGTTAATGAGTCGAGATTAACCTCAAAATTTTTTTTGAGTTCAAACTCGAATTTAATATTGTTTTGTTCGTTAGCTCACGAATATGTTCGTTTACGATCTTACAAACATGTTCATGAACATTAACATGTTCGTTTAAAAGCTTTAATATGTTCATTTAAAAATTTACGAACGCGTTCATGAACATATTCGTTTAAAAGCTCGTTAACATGTTTGTTTAAAAGTTTGCGAACGTATTTATTTAAAATCTTGCGAATATGTTCATTTAAAAACTTGCGAGCATATTTATTTAAAAGTTTGCAAACATGTTTATTTAAGACTCGTTTATATTATATTTTATTATCAAACTTGAACTCAAGTTTTTGTTATTATTAGTTAACTAGTCGAACTCAGCTAAACTCGTTAAGTATAATAAAATGAGTTTTTTACGAGCTGAGTTCGAGCTGCTTGCGAATTTGATAATTTTCAAACGAGCCGAACTCAAACTTAAATATAAAAGCTTGAATCGAGTTCAAGCCGAACTCAAGCATATGATAATCTTAAACAAGACAAGGTCGAACTCATCAATATTTAGTTTAATTCGGTTTGTTTACAGCTCTACCTCCATTCAAGAAAAAACTTTTATAAAAAAAATTAATAATATTTTCTAAATTTTTACCATAAATGTACTTATAAAAAAAATCTAAAATCATATAAATTTAATTGATGTGCATTTTTTTTATATTTATCTATTTAAATCAACAATCCATAGATTTTAACTTTAAAATTCTAATTGTTGAACTTTTTTTATTTTATTGGCCATTCCTTTCTCATTTAAGTTAATGTTTAAAATTTTTTGAACAAAAAAGTCAATCTTTACTATTAGATAAAAATTAATATCGTTATAAAATTATAAAAGTAGAACGTATTAATAAGAGAATTTTATTAACTCTGATATATTTCATATATTTGGTTTTGAGTTTGAGATTTTACTAATAGCTAATAAGATATTAAATTTGCTTTATATAATAATATAACAGAATGTATTGTAAAATTAACAACAACAACAACCATAATAATAATAAATAAAAATTATGTATTTTCACTTTTGTATTAAAATAATTATATTTTTTATTTTTTAACTTTTAAATTAATTTCAATTTCATATCTCTCAGAATAAATTTAATATAGTTTGGTAATGATATGAGACACTAAATCTATTTTTTTATTTGGCACTGCTAATATATATTAATATATACAAATGACATTTCATTATAAAAATATCAAAAAAAGAAAATCAGAATGATCGTTTTGCTCCAAAATAAAATAAAATAAATGAAAATCAAATTAAAGTAAGGAAAAATGATGTTGTTTTGAAACTGGTTCAGTCAGTAATTTGCTTCATGGGAGCCATTTACTAAATATTTCAAAAAGACATCACTGTCACTCACTGTAATTTAATTTATTTTTTTTATCTGTTCTGAAACATTTAGTAAAAGACTCTCATGAAGCAAATTATTAATTCAGTTTTAAAATGACGAACACTTTTCCTCACTTTAATTTGATTTTTTTTAATTTTATTTTGGGTCAAAACAATTACTTTGATTTTTATTTTTTATATTCTTTTTTTAAGAAAATATCATTTATATATACCAAATACATGTTAGTTTAGAGTATTATATCACTGTCAAATCAAATTAAATTCCTCTCAAATCTATATTTGACGTATATTTAAAAACTAAAAAATAAAAAATAAGATTATTTTAATAAAAAATGAAAGTATATGATTTTTATGCAAATTACATAATAATAATAATATATTATTATTATTATTATTATTATCCAAAAAAACTACAATATATAAAAAACTTAACCCACAATGTTTCATAAACTTTCAATGCTAAATGTGCTTGCACACAAATTTCTAAAGCTATAGCTTGTATATATTTGTTTTTTTTTTAAAATTACCGGTAAATCAATTTTGACCTTAAAATTTTGGGCTGTTGAAATTAATTACTTTATTGAGCCTTTTTTACCTCAACATTTAAATTGATATAATATCACTATAAAATTAAAAATTGGATGAATAAATTCAAATTTTCGTTAACTTATATATATGGATTTTGTTTCCTTTTCAATAAGGATTAAATTTGATCAAAATTTATTGATTAAAATTAATACTATTACTCACACTGTTCCACTTCAAATTTCATTTTGGCTTTTTCACACATATTAAAAAAATAATTAATCACTATTAGTTTTATAAATTTTTCATGGCAATTTATCTCAATACTCTTTTATTAATTATCTAATATTTAAAAAGAGAAGTGTGTAATTTCAATAAATAAGGATAAAATAAAAAAATATATGTCTTAAATACTCTCTTGATTTTTGATATGAATATTTAAATTGAAAAAAAAATCCCAAAATAAATATTTGAAGTTTAATGGAGAGGTACAAACTAGTCATATGAGACATGTATTGCACGTGATACGTCATTCAATTTACTTTTAATTTATTAATATTTTAATTAAAAAATTAATAATATAATTTATTATACTCCTTCCATCTGTCCCACTTCGAGTGCTCAATTGCTTTTGCACAATAATTAATAAAATAATTAGACAACCTTAATTTTACACAAAAACTACTTTTAGTTGACTAAATTACTCTTTATTAATTCTATGAATAATTTTAATTTATTTTATTTCACTTTATTAATATATTGGAGCTAAATAAGTAAGGGCAATGTTGAAAAAGAATTAATTGATAGCACTTTAATTTCTTAAAAATGACACTTAAAGTGAAATAAAATAAAAAAGTAAAATTGAGCACTTGTAGTGGGAAGAAGGATTTGTTTGGCGTTACATTTGCGAAAAACGTTTTTGTAATAAAAAATTTTATATTTAATTTTTTTGAATTTTAAAAATTATTTTTAAAGAGAAACAGATAAATAGATGTTTTTCGAGAAACATGTTTAAAAAAATTAATTTGTAAAAAATTAAAAAAACCAGTCAATTAAAGAAAAAAAATTCTAAAACTACTTTTTAAACACCCAACAATAATTCTAAACACCCAAAAAGAAATAGTTACTATTTTTTTTAATTTACTAGAGATTTAATACATTTTATATATGGATTTTTTTAATTTATTAAAGAAATTAACGAAATATTCGACACATTTCATTTTATCCTTATTGAAATTATAGATTATTTCTTTCAAATATTAAAAAAATAATAAAAATGATATTTAAAAAAGTTGTAATAAAAAGTTTATAAAATGAATAGTGATTAATTATTTTTTTTAATCTATATAAAAAAGTGAAAATATTAATAATCAGATAATTCATTTGAAAGTTGAAAGTTGAAACTAGAGAAACCAAATAACAATATATAATCTCGAACCCTTCTAATCGAGGAAAAAAATAAGTTGAAACTAAAGAAATCAAATAACAATATAACATCTCTAACCCCTTCTAATGGAGGAAAAATAAGAAAAATACTAGTTGAGACAAGATGAGAAGTCTATACATAAGGCAGTTTTAGTCAAGGTAGCAGTTTTATTATTATTATTATTATAGAACTTAATTGTTATTATTGTCAATTTGTTACTATTAACTCGTAAGGAAACACAAAAAAAAAAAATTAAAAATGTCACTGAATATTAATGTTTTGACACGTAGAACGCGGTTTCCTTATTAAAAAAAATGGCTTTGTGCCTTCACAAAAGTCCAACATTCAAGCAGCTACTCAAACTTTTGGAATAAAGAAAATCCAAAATTTTCTAAGGGTTTTAGTGATAGCGATAAGCTACCGATGCTCAACGGTAACAATCAGTTGTGACGATAAATAATTTTAAAATATTTATTAAATCTATAGTTTAAAATTAATATATAATTTATAAAATAATTACTAATATATATATCATAAAATTTTATTTATTCATAATATATATCATATAATATAGAAAAACAAATAATTAAAAATATAATTATAATAAAAGATATAATTTTTAGCCAATAAAAAAATATTATAAATTGATAAAAGTATAAATGAAAATTAAAAAATATTTTTTATATTAAATATTTAAAAGCTAATTTTTGATATGGAAAGCTGAAAATTCCAATTTTTTTATAAAATTCACTTTTTGGTACATATTCTAAAAGATTGAAAATTTTAATCGTTTACTTTTACCAAATACTCAATTTAGTTTTTGATTTGTTGTATGTATAAAACCTGAATTAAACAAACATCAAATCTAATTCAACTTTTAATTTATTAGACGGGCAAAAATTAGAAACAAAAGCTGAACTAGCCAGACACTAAGCGTAGTAATCAAAATTTAAAAACTAAGAAAGCAATTTATCATTTGAGAGGGCAAAAATGGATTTATAAAGCCAGAAGCTATTTTAAAAATACCTGAACCTGAATACAAAACTTTCTGTGTGTTTCAAGATGATGGACAAATCAATAAGAGCAAAATATATATGCTCACGTTGATCCTTAATTAGGCAGACTGAAAATATAGAAGAAGAGGATTCAAAATTTAAAGCCACAACAAAATGGACCAGAACTTACAATGGTTAAAGTATATAACTATAGATGGGTTTAAGAAAAAGGAAAACTCACCGTTGAGTTTTTGGAATTTAGTCAGGTGAAGATATGGGTTTGTGGAAGCTATGGGAATTCCGATCAAGTTTTCTTTAAGTTCAAGAATCTTTACGAGTCCAATGCACTTCTCGCAAAGCCTGTTTGATTATCACATCGAAATCGTATTCAGAATAGGAGTAGAAATCAAAATCCTAATCTCGATTCTCTAGTGGTGTAAAACTGGCTAGACTGGAAGTTTCTATTCCAATTTTCTAATAAACCAAACAGCCAAACATGCTTTCACTCGGAAAATCCAACATATAAATACATGCCCAAAAGAGGCCAAATTTTTGCTTTCGAACTTGAAAAGTTGGAATAATTGAATCCATTTGATAAAAAAATGGTGGAGAGAGAAAGAGAGAGAGAGATCACTCTGCTCACCTGACTCGCATAGCATCTCAATGTCCCACGCCGAAATGAAAGTCGCCTCTGTGATTTTCTTTTGTTTCTCTTAAATATGATTGAGTTGGACTGTGTTCTTAATGAAAGTCGCCTCTATCAATTAAATGAGGTGCTGTATGAAATGAACAAGAAACACGAATAGAAACTACGCAGAAAGCGACATGAACCTTAAAATAATAAGATTCATTATCAAATTAATTGACAATTGCAGGCCATAAATTTTAAAATTTTAAAATATTGTTGTTTTGATTTTTTTTTTCTTAATTTAGTTTTGAATGTTTATTTTGTATATTTTATTTTGGTTTTTCAATAAATTTTAAAATTTTAAATTATTGTTGTTTTGATTATGTTTTTTTTTTCTTAATTTAGTTTTGAATGTTTATTTTGTATATTTTATTTTGGTTTTTCAATATATGTATATATATTAAAAAAAATGAACTTTCTAAAATGTAGCTAATATATCCTGAATTAAAATTTTCTGTTTTAAATGTACAAATTTGGCCGTCTGGGTAACACCCTTCCTTTGTATTAAAAAAAAAAAACTAATTTGCGTTGTCTCATATGAAAAACAACTTTTTAACGACGAAAGTCGCTAAATAATTAAAATCCGTCACTAATTTGCAGATTTTATCTTAAATCTATACTACAAAATTTAGCGACGAAAATTTCCGTCGCTAAATAATAAAAATCCTTCACTAAAATATAAGTTCTTCATCCGAGGCAACGTGTGGACTGAAAATATAAGTTTGTATATTTAAAACATAAATTTTTTTATTTAGGATATATTAACTAAATTCCCCAAAATTCAGATTTTTTCATATATATATATATATATATATATATATATATATATATATATATATATATATATATATATATAGTTCCTGAAACTATGTTGGTATATTATTACATATCAGTAATTTAAATTTTATTAATTATGAAATGAATGTGGAATATTATATATGTTGTCTTGAGCAAATGCCCCCTTTTATTTTAGTGATGATTTTGATTTAATCAAATGAGAATTTTAGAAGTAAATGCATAAAATAAAAATTCTAATGTTCAATTTTTTTTTTTTTTAAAATGACAAAGTAAAAGAGCTAAATCGTTTTTATTCCTCTTGATTAGTCAAACATATTATTTTAAACAATTAATCATTTATAATTAGAGAAGTTAATCAATGATTACTATATGTGAAGCAACATGCACCATATACTCCTCTCGTCCTCTCCCACATATATGCGATTTTTTCAATGGATGTCAGCGGATAATTAGGTGATCTCAATCAAAAGTCTATGCAATTAACTTTTTTATTATTGATTTTGAATTAATTTATTCATCAATTATTACTATTAAATATTCAGTAAGACATAAATGGGAAGTAAACACTAAATATGTATTCAACTGACTCTTTTAATCCTCATTTATTATACGTTAAGTGTTTTATAATTTGAAATTAAGTTAATTTAAAATTGATAATTAAGTAGTCAGTTAAATATCAATTATGAATTTCTTGCCGATTACCATCAACATCAAGGAAAGTTATTGTTGTCTTGATTAGTGAAATAATAAAACAATCATCTAAAGATTAGATAAAGTTAATTATCGTCTGTTACTATATTTATTTAAATATTCTAACCTTGACCAAAAAGAATTGTCTGATGAATCCATTATTTATTTATTTAAGCAGGCGGCACCTAGAATTATATGGACTTTGTGCACAGAAGCCGGTACGAAATAGCAATAAAAATTAAATAGCGTCCACAAAAAAAAATTAAAAAGCCTGACAAAAGGACAGAAAGGAGATGTATGACTACGAGATTTTAGGTTGAATTTTCGATCGAGTTCTTTATATCCTAAACAAATAAAAGAGATTGTATGAATCTCATTTGAATTAATTAGATGAATTAAATTCAAATACTATATATGTAATTATTTTAAAATTTATGAAAAAATATTTTTATGTCTTTAAAATTTTACACAATATAAAAATGATTAGTTTCAATGTATATTTCTAGTTAACTAGCTGTAATTTGATAGAAAAAACAAATAAAAAAGATGTAGCACTGTATAATAGGAGATAAAAGCAAAATGTAATGTTAAGCCATTTAAACTTTTCACTTTTCATTAGACCTAAATCATATTTTGTTCTTTCTATCTATATGCTTTTATCACTTTGTCATCTATATTTATTTTTTCTCCATTTTACTTATCGTTTCTTGTTCAAACAACTTCTTTAAGAATTATAATTTTATCATTAGTAGTATGATTTAACGGACACGACAAGAGATTATATCTCCAACAAATTTTATATCGCTTAAGAGCATCTATATCTATATAAATAATTGCAATTGCACTTGCAAGTCAATAAAAGTACTCTAAATTTAATAATAACCTCAAAATTTCACCATCTTTTTCTTCCTAAGAAAAGCTGCTCACAACTAACATATCAAAATCTCTTAATCAACTTCATAACCATGGCACCACTTCACATTCTTTTCCTCGTCTTTCCCTTTCTTTTCTTCTCTGCATCATTCACCACCAACTCAAAAGTAGCACCACGATCGGATTCCGACATTTATTGTTGGTGCCACAATTACTGAAGAATTTAGTTGTGGATCCCTCCAATGTGGGACCCACCACTATTTAAATTAAAAAAGTCAAAAATTACAAATCATTTTTTTTAAATGGAGACAAAAAGTACCAAAATGATTAGCTTAAATGGTATAAATTACCACATATAGAGAAGCAAAAGAAGAATATTCTATTTGTGATGAAAATGCATATATCGGTTTTTACTACAATTAAATCCGAAGTGAAAACAGATGAAGAATATGAGTTTGAGTATAAGCAGATATGTGGGTACATCCGACAATTCGTCGAAGACAATGTGTACAACCACATCTATAATGAGACTCATACCCGAACGTTATAGAACAAGCTTGAATAGTTTTACGCGTTAAAGACTTACAATAATAAATTATTTTATTTTACAAATTTGACATAGTCGAGATATAGAGAAATGACTTTCATAGCAGATCATCTGAATGAGATGCAAAGGATAATGAACCAATATCCAGAATGAGCATAAATCTGGATGACGAAATTTTTGCTCTACTAGTATTGGGCTCTCTGTCAAATTCGTGGAAAACTTTAAAAATTTCGAACTTGTATTGGTTGGATACACAGATGCAGATATGGATGACGATATAGACTTGAGAAAGTCTACATCATGATACCTGATCACTTTTGGAGGGGAGTGTCATGATAGTTAAAATTACAGAAATGTGTTGAAGCATATTTTATTGCAGCAATAGAAGTATGTAAAAAATTGTTATGGATGAAAAAGTTTTTGAAAGAACTTGGATTGCAACAAGACAAATATCAGTTATTCTGTGATAGACAAAGTGCTATTCATCTTAAAAAGAATGTCTCATTTTACTTGAGATCAAAACATATTGATGAGGTATCATTGGATGAGATATGTGATAGAGAAAAAAACTATTACATCTTGAGAAGATTCATACAGAGAAAAATGGATCAGACATATTGACGAAAATTATATCAAAATCATACTTTGAAACTGTCGTTTAACTACTGGAATGATTGAGCCCCCTATGTTGTCGGGAGGGGAGATTTGTTGTTGCCGCAATTGCTGAAGAATTTAGTTGTGAGTCTATTCAATATGAGGTTTACTACTATTTAAATTAAAAAAAAAAATCAAAAATTGCAAATAAAAAATTTTCACCCACCATAATATTTTTTTATTGAAAAATTTTCACTGTCCAAACCAACCTTGTTCACATTATGCATATTCTCTGCCAATAAATAGGTAGAGATTTTACCATTTGTATCACTGCAAATTCATTTGAGAAAGATAGTGAAAAGAAAAAATTCAGAGAATTTTTTTTGTGAGAGAGTAGACTTTTAGAAAATTTTCTAAAAATTGAAGAGTGACAAAAATTGTAAAGAAAATATTTTTAAGGTATTTTTGGGAAACACTTGTATGTCACTATTTTTGAGTTTATATCATATTATTATATTACATCTAGCTTGTGATTAGGGAATACTCTCTTTTTGTACATATTAAGTTTCATTAGTAGAAAAAAAAATATTCGAAGTTTGTCACGTGGACTAGCCCAAATTAAAAGATGAACCACGTTAAATTATTGGTATTATTTTTATTCCATATTATTTAAGTTATTTTACTCGTTGTGCTCAACAACTATCACCCACACACTCTCTCATTCCTCTGTAAGTCCAAGTCTCTCTTTATAACCGCTTTCGATTTTGAAATGAGAAAGTTGAGAACTTGAAACATTAATTGAATTTTTCAAGTTTTTGTTGTTTATCAAAGTGAAAATGACAAGATAATAGATATTAATTTGTTCAAATTAAATTTCTACATAAATTATAAAAATGAAGCACATAAAATTTCTAGACGTTATCCCGCACGTGGATAAAATATGATCGTTAAGTAAATATTATTTTTTAGATATGATATTTATTAATAACATCCATAAAAAATTGTAATAATAATTTTAAAAATGAATTAGAAATGTTAAAAGTAAAAAAGAATAATTTAAAAATACAATGATTACATGTTATTGACCAAATGCCCTGTAACCTCTATGTTGAACCTTAAAGGGTATTTTCGTCATTTTAATGTTAAGAAATAAAATAGCAATAATATATCTAACAATACTTGTGTTCTAAATTTGTTAAACATAGTATGAAATATGATGCAAGAATGGAAGATTACCTTTGAAAGTCAAAAAATGAAGAAATAACATGTTCACGCTCGTGACTGTTTATGTCACGTCTGTGATATAGCTTAGTGCCAACTCTCCAACATTTAAAGTTCACGACAATGAAATATCATAGTAACTGTGAATGATCAAATAAGTCACGCCCGTTAGATAATATGTCAAATTCCTTTAGAGAGTTTCACAGCCAGAGTCACCATTTGGACCACGGCTTGGAAGGATATTCACGTCCGTAATCAAACACTTCCAGAATGCTTCACGGTTAGAGTCACCATCCGAGTCATGGTTTGGAAGAACATTCACGATCGTGACACACATATTCACAATCGTGAATGAGGAAAGAGAAACATGTCAGACGCGAAATTAAGAGTTGATGCAACGACTATTTTAACATTAAATGCATTCAAATGACTATAATACGCTAATGAAGCATAAATGTAAGTAATTTATGAATCCAGAACAAGAGAACAAACAATTACTTAGATTTAAAATCTTGTTGTAGCCATTTGTGCATTAATTATTTTCAACAAAACTCTTATTTTCTGTTAAAATCTATTTGCTCATAATTTATGAGCATTATATATTCGTGAGTATTTCTCTTTGTAATCTACTACTCAAGTGAGTTTGGGTATATTGGGTTAAGAGTAAAACATTTGTAAGGGTTATTTGTGTGAGCCATAAAACACAAGGAATTAGTTTATTGTGTGAGCCATTAAAACACAGAAATTTATGGGTTAGGTGTGAATCATTGATAGAAACACCATAGCTGAGAGTGAGCTTGTAAAACTCCATTGTAATACTAAGTGTGTTAATGAAATTTTTAATTGAGATTGGGGAGAAGAGTAGAGTTTGTTAATATCCGAACTTCTATAAATTTCTTGTGTGATATCTTCCTATTCCTACTCTATTTAACTTTTTATTTCGCACTTAAAAGTTAAGAATTTTAATATCCAATTCAACCCATTTCTTTGTTCATTATTTTTAACTCTGATTTTAATACCCTAATTCAATAATTATTTTTAACTATGATTATTAAACATCAAGATATGAAAATGAAAATAATTATTTTTATCTATTTATTAATAGTTATCCATAATTTTTTATTTCATATTTTTTTAAAAACCCTTAATACTTTAACTACGAATAAAATTTTACTCAAAAAAATTAAATTTATTTTTCTTTCCCACAAATAAAGCACATAAACACAACTATATTCCTAATAAAAAAAATAATTTTATAGGTCTGGATAATATTATTGATTTAATTAAATTATTTTTTTGCCTGTAACTTTTGAGATTTAAAGAATTTTAATTTCTTAATTTCTTAATTTTATATTATTTTTAATGGAAAAGATCCTAATATTGTAAAAATTTTATAAATACAAAATTTGATTCTCAAAAAATAAATTTTATTTTATTTAAAGATTTAAAAATTATTCAATATTTTTTAAATTTCATTAGAAGAAGATAATTTCATACATTATTGTTTTAACCATTTAAGTAAGAAAAATAATTAAATAAAAATAAGAATATTTAAATTGTCATGTCCGTCAGTTTCAGCCTCGGCTAATACGCGCATTTCGCTATTAGATGAGTCAAATCAATTGGAAATCGAGTACATTCGCTATCAAAATAGATATTATATGATTGGAGTCTAAATTCAGACCAAGAATATATGAGAAAATTTAATTATAAATATGTGATATTAAAATTTTCACAAATACTTAGGAAAATGAGATTCAACTATAAAATACACAAATTTTTCTCGGTTAGCAAATCGTAAACAGAGGACACCGAGACATAGATAATATTGAGATGAACTTGTCGGTATAATTTGATGTTAAAATATTAATGTTTATGGCATTAAATTGGAGAAATAAAATTTGATGTGAGATTCCGCTAAAATATCGAAAAAATGAGATTTGTAAAACCGATTGTAAAACCGAAAATACTAGTACATAGAGTAAATTATTTTGTGAATTCTGGTATATTTAATTGTGAGAAATTAAGTCATTTAGGGCTTAAAATTGAAGTAATTAAATTCGAAGTGCGGTTAAAATATGAATAATCAAAAATTAGAGGACCATTTGATACATTTGCCTATGATTATGTATAATGAGATTTGTGAAGTTAATTAATCAAAATTAAAAGTTAATAACTTTTTTCATGGCTGTCATTTGGCACACATGCAAATTAATCCATTTTTTTATTAATTAAAGTATAAAAAGGCTAAATGTTATCTCTCTCTTTCTTGTCAACTTTTTCTACCTTGGCCGAAATTAAGAAAGCTAAACCCTTTCTTTTACTTTTTCTCATTCTTATCATCTTCTTTTATTCATATTTGATTGAGAATAGTGAAGGAAGAGTTGGGTTACACCGAGACACCATTAGGTGGGATTGGAAGTTTTGTACCTTTTTGACCTATTTGAGATTGGATGATAAACCCGTTAATACATAAGGACCTATTGGACATTATAAATAATCCTTGGATCAATAGTGAGTTAGAAGGAAGAGATGTAATGGAAAATTAATTGAGTTTTAATTGTATGCAAAATATATGAATTGACCTGTAAAAAAAATAAGAAGATTTAAGTTAGAATGAAAGAAGGAAGAGATAATTAAAATTTGAAAAAGGTATAATGTCGACCGAAACTTAAGTAGATAAAAGAAAGGAAAATTAGACAAAGAAATGGACTTTGGAGAGAACGAACTAAACAATTGACACATGAAGTTAAATTAAGTCGAGACCAATTGGAATTATTCGGAAGAATGCTAGGATTAAATGACTGGTCATGGGATAAAATATCAATTGGAAAAAGTAGCAAAGTGATAAATAGAAGTATTGTTGACGGTGACCAATAACCTAGTTACAATTGAAAGCATGTGAGACCTAAAAATGAATTTAAAATGAAATAAAATAATATTTGGACTTGAAAGTAAGGATGAATAATTTGGACCTAAAAGAGAGATGACGAAGCCATATAAAAATTTAATTTAGAATTTCTCTTAGCTACGGTATGAGGTATTTACTTTGATACATGTGCCATGTGATAGATCCATGACTAATATGTCAAATACTCACGCGTAGATTTTCAAATAAAGGCACAAAAAAAAGTTACCATGAGAGACATCGGGCTATTAAAAAGACAGTCTTTTAATTACTAGAAGATGTATTATATTATGGATATATGATAATTATTTAAATATTTATTGTTAGATGCATCCACCGTACAAGTGCCCCTGCCGGGTAAAGGAAGAGAGCTGGACGATGCAAAAGAGAAGTAAATTAGGTTTGTGAAAGTTTTATTGCAATAACCATTAAAGCAAAATTATCAATATGATAGAAATAAATTAATACTATAATTATATATGTGAGATATATGTAATACATGTGTGAGATATGCATAGTATATGTAAGGTATATGTGTTATATGGAAAGTATGTGTTTATTATATGTTGAGTATACGTCTAATATATGTGATATATAATAAGTATACAATTGATTTATGTTTAATATATGTTGGATATAATTGTTATAGAATGACGATAAATTGTATATAGAATATATGAGTGACGTGAAGGCAGTGAATTATATATTAGATACAATAATATGAATGCGATATACGGATCTATTGCTAAAAATAGATAGATATGACATGAGCCCATAAATGGCCCTGGACTAGAATGAGATAAGCTTGTTGGCATGCCAATAGGGTTATACGGATATATGGATATATACGGATTATCCAACCCAGCTGAAATATATAGTATCATCCAACTCAGTCGAATTATACAGATATCAGGGATGTTTGGCATATATGTTTACAGACACATATTCTTATACAATTACCCCTTATATCTCTCCCTATAGTCAGATCTAGGTAATCATTTAATGGGCACAATAGTTGAGTAACTTGAGATGTGTTTTATAATGTTAATGTCTCAATTCAGTATGTAATATATATATATGTGTGTGTGCATGCACTTATAGTTTACTATAAGAAAGCACGTTGGGATTACAAAATAAGAATTTAAAATTCATTATGATCTGACTATTTCTATAAAGTTTGCACCATTGAGCTAAAATTCAGTACATGAGTTATTTTTCTCTCGCACATATATCAGTGTAGAAAGCCGAGAGAGATGAGTTGTCTAATAAAGCAATAGGATCAGTGGGCCCTAGTTATGGACCAGAGTAGCAGCAGCAGCCACCCAGATAAGATTGATTTCATTTTGTATCACTTTATATATATATATATATATAGTTCATAATAAGCTTACTTTTAGTATGGATCAATGTAAATATTTATGATCCACTATGTTCATATTGTAACACCCCAGATTTTATTAATTTTGCTCAATTAAGATTTTTTTTTTAATTATTTTGGTGACTTAATAATTTTATTTGAGTAAAATTTTATTACAAATTTGAGATTTATAAAAAAGTACAAAATTTTCCCTGAATATATATATATATATATATATATATATATATATATATATATATATATATATATATATATGGAGATTTCAAAGATTTAAGTAAAAAAAAAAAATCATTCTCTCTCATTTTTCCTACACGATCCCCATCTCCGTTCATCAACCAAACGACATTTGATCTTCACCAAATTCGAACCAGAAGTAGTTCTCCATATTCTTATCACTCCGGCGACGTCTGATTTTCCAAAAACTGGCCGGATTTTTGAGATCGGAGCAGCAAAAATCGGATTCAGGGCTGTCCTCCCATCTTGCGTATTTCCCGACTTCTTTTCTTAAATCTGACACCGAAAATGGACTCAGGACATCGAAAAACTTTGTTATGTGTAATTTGAGCTCCAGGAACTGCGGTTTAGGGGCTGATCGGAGTCGGAATTACTCGCCGGAGTCGTGCGAATTTTTGTAAATCTACACGTTTTCAGCTACTTCCAAGCCATAAAACTTATATATTTGGACTCCTCACACCTCAAGCTTTCTTTTGGTACCAGCCGATCGTCGATTCGCCGCCGTTGAAAAGTTTCCGACGACCGAAGTCTGGCGACCACTAATCGGGTATTTTGGACAGAATCTTCAGCTCATTAAACCGAGTCATCTGGTATAAACCGCACCTCCTAGTTATTTTTAGATAGTGAGATATGAATTTATTTGTGAATTTTAAGTATGTTGCCCATATATTAAGCCAAGAAGAGGGGTTTAATTGGAGTTTTAAAAATTAAACTTTAAAGTGCGGAAATAGACAGTTAATTTTAGAAGGGATAGAGAAAATTTGACATACAAATTTATAGAGGTTTGGGTGTTAACAAACCCTACTCCTCTCCCCAATCGCAATTGGGAGTTTCACTAACACACTAAGTGTTACAATGGAGTTTTACAAGCTCACTCCCAACTATGGTGTTTCTCACAATGGCTCACACCTAACCCAGAAATCCCTTGTATTTTAATGGCTCACACAATAACCAATTCCTTGTGTTTTATAGGCTCACACAAACAACCTACATTTTATGTTTTAGAGGTTTACACAACTAACCCTTACAAGTGTTCTACTCTTAACCCAGAACTACCCAAAGCTCACTTGAGTAAAGATTACAGAGAGAATCACTTATAAATCTTTATTGCTCAAATATGAGGAGCAAAAAGATTTTTACAGAGAAATGATTTGTTCTCAAAGTATGAAAGTATAAGATAGCTTGTGATTTGAAGTATATGCTAATCTTTTGTTTTTCTTATCATCCTCTTGTTCCTTAATGCATAAATGACTTCCATTTATACTCTCATGGCTAAATATAGCTGTTGGGGTGCATTAAATAAGAAACTAGCCATTGTATCAACCAAAAAATCGCGCCTGATATTTTTCTCTTTCATTGTTCACGGGTATGACTATGCTTGTCACGGGGGTGACAGTTCTTCCCAAGCCGTGACTGAAGTGGTGACCTTGGTCGTGAAGCTCTCTGGAATATTTTGACATATTGAGTCACGGGCGTGACAAGCTTCCCAGCCGTGAATCAAGTGGTGACTCTGGTGGTGAAGCTCTCTGGATGAAATTGCATGAATCTTCACGGGAGTGACACCTTTATTCACGGGGGTGACAATCTTTCCAGCCGTGAACCAAGTGGTGACTCTGGTCGTGAAGCTCTCTGGATGAAATTGCGTGGGTGACACCTTTCTTCACGGGGGTGACTGAAATGCTTACTTCACGGTTTGTTTTTCCTTCATGGCCGTGAACTTCAAATGTTGGTTTTGGTAACGGTTAGCTTCCTTCACGGGAGTAACTCCTAGAGTCACGGCAGTGAACATACTACTACTTGATTTTTGTTTCTCAAGGATTATTCTTCTAATTCTCCATTCTTGCTATTTTAATTCATGACCTGTATAATATACTTACAAAAATAAGTATGTTAAATACAATATTGCTATATTATTTGTTATCATCAAAATGATGGAAATACCACTCAAGGTTAACAATCTCCCCCTTTTTGATGGTGACAAATAATCTAGCAATATGTGATTTTGAGAAGTCTCCCCCTCAAAGTATACTTAGGATAAAAAAATTATAATGTGCAAAAATAGTAAATAATGATGTAGCATTAAACTAGATTTTAAGTATATGCAAGTTATATGAGAAGTATATCCAATACATACCATAATTCCTTTTCAAGACATAAAGTATATGTAAGGTATATTTGAGGTATATCATGACATATTTTTATTTGTAACTTGCTATAAGGTATATGCAAAGTATACTTAGGGTATATCTAAGGTATATAAAAACTTAATTTTCCAATTTTATACTCTGCATATGAAATTTTCACTTTCAATTCACAATTCTTAGTTTGATACCATTCTCCCTTATCATATATTACCTATCATATATTGCTAGTTTTCTCCCCCTTTTGTCATCAATCAAAAAAGGATAAGAAGATTTAAGTAAACAATAAGAATATATATATATATATATATATATATATATATATATATATATATATATATATATATCATAAATGAAAGGATACAAACTAAGAATGGAAATTTAAGATTTCCTACATAAGCAAACAAAAAAAATGACAAACAAGCTAAAAAGGATCAAATTTAGGCTACACTCTAGCCTATCTCCTAGCCAGACATCCTATCACGAAGCCTAGCTACTTCAGCCTCAAGGCTGTCCATCCGAGACTCCATGAAGTCCTTGAGGTTCTCCAACCTCTCATCCATGGAAGTCTGCAGCTGCTCGAAACGTGGTACCAAAAGGTTGACCACCTGCTGCGCTAAGGATGGTGTGGAAGCTGAGGACTGTCCAATGTCATGCTCGACTGCTGGAGGTGCTTCCTCAATCCGAGCCCTCTTTTTCCGTTGGACTCTCTGGAGGCCTGCTTTAAAATCCTCCGTGTCATTATCTTCCCAGATAATCTCTCCAGCAGTATCAATGTAGCGGTAGAAGATATCGTTCTGAAAAATGATTCTGACAGCCGCTCTCATCTTGATGAATGACTCGACATCCAGCCTATCTCGAGGATGTGCAGGAATGATGTTGAAGTAATGGTCATCCAGCTTCAAATAATTGAGCTTGACTGCAATATGGGTGACATATGCCCCAATCAAAATATCTCCTATGGGCTTGGTGGCAATGGAGAGAAGATGGTTTGTAAACCATCTGGAATGTGCCACTGTGAGTCCCCTGCGAGCCATCTCAAGAAGGAAGAGCTCTGACTTTCTGATTATTCCATTACTTTCTCCCCGAGAAAAAATGCTATAGGTTAGGAACATATGCAAATACTTGTGTACTGGGGCCACGAGATGAGTGATCTTTGTCTTCTTCACGTGCCAGCTACAATTATATCCAAAATGAGTCCAGGCTAGAGGGGCAGAGAATTCAACCTCAGTCTCATTTAGAATGCCATCAGATGGTAGGTTGAACAATTCTCCAAATGCGATGGCACTGAGGGAGTTAGGATTATTGCAGAGTTGGAATTTCACCACTCCAGTTGGTGAAACCTGCAAGGTGCTGAGAAATTCCAGCGTTGGCTCCCTCAGAGTCGACTGATGAATTTCAACAAACTCTTTGAGATGACAGGCTTGTAGTTGCTCTGTCATAGCCATCTCAAGTCCGAGACTACGGACTGTCTGCCAATCGAAGGACCTTGATGATATAGGAGGTCTCTTCTTCAAAGTTGCATACCGAGGATGACAATTTTCTGGAATGATGTTCATGAGGTAATCTGAATACCTCTTAGGTGCATGAGACTTCTTTCTCTTTCCCTTAGATGAAGCAGACTCCATATTTGAAGAAATTAGTTGTTGATGGAGTTGAAGAAAATTTTTGACAGAAAATTTGATGTAAAACCCTAGAAATGTATGATTTCTGCTGAAGATTCGAACTTTTGGTGGCATTTATAGTGAAATTTCAAGTCTTTGGGGTCGAAATCTTCAATGTCTCAATGAATGAGAGTAAATGAGAGCGGTTTTGGGAGATAGAGAGTTGAAATGAAGGTTGTAACCGGTTGTTTTCTTATATATTAGATACATTCACGGGCGTGACTTATGGTGTCACGGGCGTGAATGGTCATATTCACGGTTTGTTGAAGTAGTGTTTCACCCGTGAATGAAGGTGTGAATATGTTCACGGGTGTGATCGATGAATATCACGGGCGTGAATGATCATAGGTCACGGGGGTGAATCTAACGTCACGGGCGTGAACTGTTGAATTTCACTACTTATGCCCGTGAAGCAAGCTGTGACACAAGGCGTGAAAGCTTCTGTGAGTTTTGGGGTGTAATTATTCATGGGAGTGAAAAATTTTCACGGTCGTGAACATCCAATTGCACGGGCGTGACTCAAGCCGTGAAACTAAGTTTCACCACTTGAAGCCGTGAATCATGTCTTGAACCAAAGTCGTGAAAGCTTCTGTGAGTTTTTGGGGCGTAATTGTTCATGGGAGTGAAAAATTGTCACGAGCGTGAAAGCCCCGTTTCACGGGCGTGACTCAAGCCGTGAAACTAAGTTTCACCACTTGAATCCGTGAAGCATGTCGTGGACCAAAGTCGTGAACGACACTGCCTCTTTGGGCCACTTAAGTCACGGGCGTGAATATATGTCACTGGCGTGACTCCCCTATAACTTTCATCAAATTGAAATTAAGTTCTACAACAAGACTTAATCATTTCAACAAAGATTCTACTTCATAAAACATGAATTCTCATCAAAATTTCTATCTTATAACTTGTGATATGATTCAAGATTAACAATTAAAATTTCATTTTCTTGCAATCACAAGGTTAATCCATCAATCATACCTAGTTCTCTTCTAATGAAATTAAATCTTTCCTCATTTAGAGACTTAGTGAAAATATCTGCTAATTGATTTTCTGTGCATATAAATTCTAATTCAACATCTCCATATTGAACATGATCTCTAATAAAGTGGTGTCTAATGTCAATATGTTTACTTCTAGAGTGTTGAATAGGATTATTTGAAAGATTTATAGCACTAGTGTTGTCACATTTTATAGGTATATGGTTCATCTCATGACCATAGTCCTTAAGTTGTTGTTTCATCCAAAGAATTTGTGTACAACAACATCCAACTGCTACATATTCAGCTTCAGCAGTTGAGAGAGCAACTGAAACTTGTTTCTTGCTAAACCAAGAAACCAAACATTCTCCAATGAAGTGACAAGTACCTGAAGTACTTTTCCTATCCAAAAGACTACCAGCATAGTCTGCATCTGAATATCCTATAATATAAAAAGATGAATTCCTAGGATACCATAAACCTAGATGCAATGTTCCATGTAAATATCTTAAAATCCTTTTTACAGCATTTAGATGAGATTCTTTAGGACATGATTGAAATCGTGCACATAAGCAAACACTATACATAATATCGAGTCTAGAAGCAGTGAGATATAAAAGTGATCCGATCATTCCTCTATAAAGCTTTTCATTAATGCTCTTACCCTTTTTATCTTTGTCCAGTTTTGTTGATGTGCTTATAGGAGTCTTGGCATTTTTGCATCCTTCCATACCAAATATTTTGATTAAGTCTTTGGCATATTTGGATTGGTTGATGAATATACCCTCATTGCTTTGCTTTATTTGCAGACCAAGGAAATACTTAAGTTCTCCCATCATGCTCATTTCAAATTCCCTAGTCATGCACTTAGCAAATTTATGTTTTTAGCTTTGAAAGATGACTTGTGTTGCTTTCCTCTTTGACAATGATCACATGTCTTGCCTTTTTCATATTTAACTCTTGGTAATCCTTTTACTAGCTCTCCTGTGCTGAGACTTTGTATTAATTCCATGTTAGCATGACCAAGTCTTCTATGCCATAGCCAAGTCTCATCACTAGTAGTCACAAGACATTTAGATGAATGGTTAGATAGCTCATGTAAGTTTATTATGTACGTATTGATATCTCTATTTCCTTTAAATATTTCTTGACCATCAATAGAGATTACAAGACATTCATTTGAAGTGAAGATTACTTTATTTCCTTTATCACATAATTGACTTACACTTAACAAGTTATGTTTCAAGCCATCAACAAGTAAGACATCCTTAATAAAAGTAGTACCATTAACACCAATAGAACCAATGCCAATTACCTTACCCTTTGCATTGTTTCCAAATGTAACTTTACCTCCATCAATACTTTTGATTTCATTGAAAAGTTCTTTGTCTCCTGTCATATGCCTTGAGCATCCACTGTCTACTAGCCACGCATTTTTGTTTATTGTGGACTTGAGGCATACCTATAGAATTACAAATCAAGTATGATATTTAGGTACCCAAATGAGTTTGGGTCCTTGGGGGTTAGCACATGAAGGTTCCCAATGAGCCTTCCTTATTCAGCAATGTTTATTTATATGACCCATTTTCATACAGTAATTACATTGTTTAGGTATAAACTTTCTTTTTGGTCTTACAATGTATTTGAATGCCATAATTTGATTAGACTGATTTTGAGAACAATGACATGCACAATCATGATTAATTTGCATTTTTTTAGATACATTCTTCCTATATATAAAGGCATGATTCTTTTTCTGTATAGAAGGTTTAACATTCTTATTTCTTGGTGCAGTTCTAACAGGTGTGGAGATGTTATGTTCTTTAGACTTAACAAATACTGTTTTGTTAGAAGATGATGATGTGTCTTTAAATCCTAGACCATGTCTAACTAAAGGTGGTCTTTGAGACACAATGAGAGTATCTAAGCTCTCTTTACCTTTGTGAAATTTAGAAATGGAATTTCTAAGTTCCTCAATTTCATTTTTCAAAGTATTATTTTCTTTTAACAGTGAAGCTGTTGAAGGTCTTGATGAGTATTCATCTAATGACTTTTGAAGAGATTCATTAGATGATTTAAGCTTTATGTTCTCTTTTTCTAAACCATCTATCTTATTTTTCAAATTAGAGATATTATTTATATAGGTACTAAATTTAGTTTTATATTTCTCTAATTCTATATTTAATTCTTCTATTAAGTTTTGCTCATAATCATCATCATCACTATCACTATTACTATCATTATCACTACTATCATTATTGAAAGAATATGAGTGTAGTGATCTTACCTTATCCGAGATGTGATCCTTATTAGCCATGAAGCATAGGTTGACCTCTTCACTTTCATTATCATCTTTTTCACTTGAAGAGCTTTCGTCATCCCATGTGACTTTATGACCTTTCTCCCCATTTTCTCTTTGGTATTTACTTTTATGCTTCTTGAGCCTTGGACATTCTGGTTTGATATGTCCTTTCTTTCCACATTCATAGCATTTTACCTCTTCCTTACTTCTATGTGTATCATTAGAAGTTTGTTTGAGGTTTATTTGCCTGAATTTTCTGGAGTTGCTCAATTTCTTCTCAATGATTCTTTTTAATCTCCTTGAAAGCATAGCGATGTCCTCATTTTCATCATCACTCATATCTTCATCATCTTTACTTTCTTCTTGAGATTTTGAAGTAGAGGCTTTGAGTACTAAGGGTTTTCTTTTCTCTGGCTCTGCTTCAAGCTCTCTATCTCTCTTTACTGCCATATCATGTGTGAGAAGCTTGCCAATCAGCATATCAATATTCATGATGCTCATATCTTCATTTGCTTCTTCTATGCCAGCAACTCTTGAACCATAGTCTCTAAGAGGAAGACTTCTCATGATTTTATTGTTTACATCTTCCAAACTCAGATGCTTCCCAAGTTTCCTCATTCCATTTATAATGGATAGAAGACGGTTGGTCATGTCAGTGATTGACTCATTGAATTTCATCTTGAAGAGCTCATATTCTGAGGTTAGAAGTTGAATCTTCTTGGATTTGACTTGCTTAGTTCCTTTATGATAGTTATCCAATGTCTTCCATATACTATATGCTGTTGAGCAGTGTTGTATTCTCCCACATTCTTCAATAGATAATGAGCTTGATAGGATTGTCATTGCCTTCTTGTTTTTGAAATTAGCTCTTCTTTGAGGCTCTGTCCAATCATCTCTTGATAAGATTTCTTCTTCACCATTAGATCCTCTTCTGGTTGGTGGTGTCCATTCTTTTCGTACACTATCCTAGACTTCATTTCCTTCACTATCCAAGTATGTCTCCATCCTAAACTTCCAATGAGCATAATTTGCTCCATCAAAGTAAGGTTTGAGACTATGGAATCCTTCACTGGCCATATCTTACTATTTACTAGCGCTTTTTAGGCTTCGATGCTAGACAAGACTCTAATATCAATTATTGCCCAGATATTAAGCCAAGAAGGGGGGTTGAATTGGAGTTTTAAAAATTAAACTTTAAAGTGCGGAAATAGACAGTTAATTTTAGAAGGGATAGAGAAAATTTGACACACAGATTTATAGAGGTTCGGGTGTTAACAAACCCTACTCCTCTCCCCAATCGCAATTGGGAGTTTCACTAACACACTAAGTGTTACAATGGAGTTTTACAAGCTCACTTCCAACTATGGTGTTTCTCACAATGACTCACACCTAACCCAAAAATCCCTTGTGTTTTAATGGCTCACACAATAACCAATTCCTTATGTTTTACAGGCTCACACATACAACCTACACTTTGTGTTTTACAGGCTCACACAAACAACCTACACTTTGTGTTTTACAGGCTCACACAAACAACCTATACTTTGTGTTTTAGAGGTTTACACAACTAACCCTTACAAGTGTTCTACTCTTAACCCAAAACTACCCAAAGCTCACTTGAGTAAAGATTACAGAGAGAACCACTTATAAATCTTTATTGCTCAAATATGAGGAGAAAAAAGATTTTTACAGAGAATTGATTTGTTCTCAAAGTATGAAAGTACAAGATAGCTTGTGATTTGAAGTATATGCTAATCTTTTGTTTTTCTTATCATCCTCTTGTTCCATAATGCATAAATAACTTCCATTTATACTCTCATGGCTGAATATAGCCGTTGGGGTGCATTAAATAAGAAACTAGCCGTTGTACCAACCAAAAAATCGCGACTGACATTTTTCTCTTTCATTGTTCATAGGCGTGACTATGCTTGTCATGGGGGTGACAGTTCTTCCCAAGCCGTGACTGAAGTGGTGACCTTGGTCGTGAAGCTCTCTAAAATATTTTTGACATATTGAGTCACGGGCGTGACAAGCTTCCCAGCCGTGAATCAAGTGGTGACTCTGGTGGTGAAGCTCTCTGGATGAAATTGCATGAATCTTCATAGGAGTGACACCTTTATTCACGGGGGTGACAATCTTCCCAGCCGTGAACCAAGTGGTGACTCTGGTCGTGAAGCTCTCTGGATGAAATTGCATAAAGCTTCACGGGGGTGACACCTTTCTTCACGGGGGTGACTGAAATTCTTACTTCACGGGGGTGACTGAAATGCTTACTTCACGGTTTGTTTTTCCTTCATGGCCGTGAAATTCAAATGTTGGTTTTGGTAACGGTTAGCTTCCTTCACGGGAGTGACTCCTAGAGTCACGGCAGTGAACATGCTACTACTTGATTTTTGTTTCTCAATGATTATTCTTCCAATTCTCCATTTTTGCTATTTTAATTCATATCCTGTATAATATACTTACAAAAACAAGTATGTTAAATACAATATTGCTATATTATTTGTTATCATCAAAATGATGAAAATATCCCTCAAGGTTAACAAAATATATTTTTATTATTAAAGTGATTAATTAATTTAGTTGAATTGCATAATTATTTGAGTTTATTGAATATTATTTGGGGAATAATTGAATTTTATATTATTAAATGGAGGTGATTATTAGTTAAGTTAGAATATTAATATATTAGGTAATTAAATTAATAATTGATGATTATTAATTATGGAGTTAATTGAAGTGTTTAGAAGTAGAAGATAACTTCTGGAGTAGAATGAATATTTAATAGAATTTTTGGAGAATTTTTGGATTATTAGCCTAATTATGAAAAAACTTTATTGGGAGTTATTGAATATTATTTTTGTGAAATTGACGATGGAAAATGAAAGAAAATGAGTTAAAGAGATGATATGAATTTATTTGGAATTTTTAGAGTATTTATTGAATTAATGAGAATTTTTGAATTAGAAAGGGACCTTAGAAGAATAAAGGGAAATAAATTGAGAAAAATAGTTTTTGAAGAAAGATAAAGAAAATAAAATATTATTAAGGAAAATAATATTTGAAATTTTTGATCGCACGGAAAAGCATGTTGATGACTAAAACTGTGATCTATGCGTTAAACACCCATAATGAGGAGAATTTTAAATATAGAATTTCGATATACGTTAGACCGAGAAATTAGCAGAAAATTTAAATTTTGCTAGATTTTATGTCGTAAGGGGTTCAATAGCTAATTGAAAATTTTCTATCTCTAGGCGCGATGTCGGACTAGACGCCAGCCCGAGATAAAGGGAAAGAGCCGGCCGATACCGGCAGAGCGTAAAGAGGTTAGTGCGATTGTCCTTATAATATTAGCCATATACATATAAGTAAGTAATTAAAGAAAAGTATGAAGTAATAAGGAAATTATTATATTTAAATAATTTATATATTACATAAAATATATTATATATTTTATGTGAAAAATTGGAGTTTTTGCAATTATTGAGTTTGAAATATTTTATCTGTATTTCAAAAAAATTTAAAAGTTCGATATACTTTATGATGATATTTATTTTAACATGAAAATAATATTTTATCGATTTTATGGAAAATGATTAAGAAAATGATAGTAAAGTATTTTTGCGGAAATTATTATTCTACTTTGAAATACAAAAATGAATTAAATTATGAATTTGAGAAATTGTGTCCACCTATTAGACTAGACGTGAGTTAGGGTATTGTTGACATGCCAATAGGGTAGAAATTATGGTCATGTGCATTTCTGTGGACCAATAAATATTGTGATCCTGTGCATTTCTGTGGATCACCTGATACAATTGTCAGTCCTATGCATTTCTATGAACTGAGTCATATTACATTTGGATCCTGTGCATTTCTGTGGATCCTAAGTTGGGATGTAATATGATACCCTTTTGATTCCCTAGAAGCAAGTCTAGAATGTCATAATATGTGGGTATATGAAAAAGCTATTATATTTATTTATAAAAAGGAGATTCAAAATTTGAATTGATTATATTTTAAGAGCATATTTTATTTTAATGACTATTATTATAAGAATTTTTGCACCACTGAGTTATATACTCAGCGCGAGAATTTGTTTTCTCTCGCGTAGTTTACAAAAGTAGCAGACATCGTTTGGACTTGTAGATAAGGGACACTGACTAGGGACCCATAAAATGGAGCACAACAGTAGCAGTGGTAGCCACCCAGAGCGGGTTGGTCTTTTATAATATTTTGATATGCATATATACAAGTTTTTAAACTTCATTACAGTATGTATATAAGTAAAATAGAAATGTGTGTATGTATAATATTTTATTATATATTTTAAATTTCTTATATTAAATATGTTTAAAATTAAAAAAGTATTTTTGAAGAGTTTTATTTTTTGTAGCACCTCTTATCCGTCTGGTATACAGATGGATGTACAGAAGGGTAAGGGGTGTTACATTTTTATTGGTATCAGAGCGTGGTTTAGGCGATTCTAGGATAACGATGGGTGGAATGAAGATTGTTTGCTCATGCATTTATTTTTGAAAAATAATTTGAATCTATAAATATAACTGCTACTGCTTCCTAATGTGGGTCACTGTTGTGCTTTATAGGGTTACAGATTTCAAATGCAGAAGGTTAGAGAAGAAACCCCAGATACTTATGAGTCATTTGACACTGATGCTTCATACCCTTCATCACAACAGAGGACAGTTGAGGGCAGTGTATCCTCCCGTGGATCGGATAGATCACATAGACATGAGAGACATACGCCGGTCTCGGGTTCAGCTAAAGAGGAGCTGTTTGAGGATATGGCTGAGATCTTATGGCGTTTTGCCAGACCAGCCACTACTGAGATAGGATTTGAGAGACTTCAGAAATTGGGAGCTCCAGATTTCTATGGCCGCAGGGAGGATGACGCGGTACCTGCAAAATATTGGTTGGAGAGGGTAGATAGAGTGTTCCGACAGATGGATTGCACATCGCAAGATAAATATAGATATGCAGAGTCTCTACTGCAGGAGGGGGCTTATGACTGGTGGAAGACAATACTACAGCGCCCTCAGACACTTGATCCACCTTCCTGGAGGTTCGTTCTGGAGCAGTTCAGAGTGAGGTACATTCCCCCGGCTTATATTGATCAAAAGAGACAAGAATTCCTAGACCTCAGATAAGGGGATATGACCGTGGAAGAATACGAGAAGGAGTACACCTGACTTAGTAAATATGCAGGGGGTATTATTGCTGATGAGGTTGATAGTTGCAGGAGGTTTGAGAAGGGATTACGACCCCCTATTAGAGCTAGGTTGGCTAGAGCACAGATTAAGGAGTTTACTGCTTTGAGAACTGCTGCTGAGGCAGTTGAGGAGGCCGTGATTGAGGAGATGAAGACAGTAGTGTCGAGCCACCCCAATAGACCTTATTTTCAGTCGGGTGCTAGTTCATCCATTAGTAAGAAGACCAGATTTTCTAATAGCAGATTCCAAAGGTGATCTAGAGGTTCAGGTGCATCAACCTGGCGAGGACAGCCTACTAGGGCAGCACCATCAGTTGTCAGTACTCCGGGTTCAATAGGGAGAAGATTTGTTCCATGCCCTCAGTGTCAGCAGTGTGGCAGATATCATACTGGTGAGTGTTGGGTGACATCCAGAGCCTATTTTATTTGTGGGGCTACAGGCCATTTCAGAAGGGATTGCCCCTATAGAGACTAGAGTGCAGAGCCTACAGGGGAAAGACCAATTTTGACACAAGGATCAGTACATTTTAGAGGTCGAGGCAGAGGTCAGGCTAGGGGAGGTCGTACTGGATCAGTGCAGGCCGGGTTGGAGACTGTTAGTAGGCCAGGGGGTAGCCACACCGCACCTGCTCGAGCATATGCTATGAGAACACGACAGGAACATGATGCCCCAAATGTTATCGTTGGTAAATTCTCTTTACTTGGGTTTCATATATATATGCTTTAATTGATCCCGGGTCTACACATTCCTACATATGCATTACACTGTTTCCTAGGGAGCATTTAGAGGTTGAGAATTTAGAATTTGATATAGTAGTGACGAATCCCCTGGGTCATAGTGCCAGGGTTAATAGAGTGCACCGACAGCTACCCTTAGTGAGTCAGGGTGAGCTATATCCCGCATATCTGATTGAATTACCATTTCATGAATATGATGTCATATTAGGGATGGATTGGTTAGTACGACATGGGACAGTAGTAGATTGTGCCGCCAGAAAGGTAATTTTAAGAAGTCCGGGTGCAAGGATAGAGTGGTACAAGACATTAGAATGAAGATGTCATCTAATGTTATTTATGCTTTGAAGGCTCAGAGGTTGATTAGGAAAGGCAATGAAGCTTATTTGGCATATGTGGTGGATACTAGGAAGGAGAGTCTGAGGCTTCAGGACATTCCTACAGTTTGTGAGTTCCCTGATGTGTTTTCTAAGGTTTACCAGGATTGCCTCTGGATAGAGAGATAGACTTTGCCATTGAATTGATACATGGTATTGCACCCATATCCATCACACCGTATCGAATGGCACCAGCAGAGCTTAGAAAATTGAAAGTGCAGTTGCAAGAGTTGCTGGATAAGGGGTTTATTAGACCTAGTGTATCACCTTGGGGTGCGCCTGTATTGTTCGTGAAGAAAAAAGATGGCACCCTATGACTGTGCATTGATTACAGACAGTTAAATAAGGTGACAGTGAAGAACAAATACCCACTGCCATGGATATATGACTTGTTTAATCAGTTGAAAGGTGCAGCGGTATTTTCCAAGATTGATTTGAGATCGAGATATCATCAGTTAAAGGTCAAGGAGAGTGATGTGCCTAAGACTGCCTTTAGGACTCAGTATGGCCACTATGAGTTCCTAGTTATGCCATTTGGGCTAATAAACGTGCCAGCAGCATTTATGGATCTGATGAATAGGATCTTCAAGCCCTATTTAGATCAATTTGTTGTAGTTTTCATTGATGATATTTTGGTATATTCCAAGAATAGAGAGGACCATAATCAGCATCTTCGGATTGTGCTTCAGACTTTGAGGGAGAAACGGTTGTATGCTAAATTATTGAAATGTGAGTTCTGGCTCGAAGAAGTTGGGTTTCTGGGTCATGTGGTATCAGTAGATGGGATCATAGTTGACCTTAGTAAGGTTGAAGCCATTCTTAGTTGGAAGCTGCCTCAAAATATAACTGAGATACGGAGTTTTCTTGGGGTAGCAGGCTACTATAAACGATTTGAAAAGGTTTTTTCTTCCATAGCCGCTCCCTATAACACGATTACTTCACAAGGATGTTAAATTCGAGTGGACAGATAAGTGTCAAGCAAGCTTTGATATGTTGAAGACTATATTGACAGAGGCATCAGTTCTGACGCAACCTACTACAGGAAAAGATTTTTGTGGTATACAGTGATGTTTCACTGAATGGATTAGGCTGTGTACTGATGGAAAAGGGTAAAGTGATAGCGTATGCCTCTAGACAATTGAAGCCGCATGAGAGGAATTATCCTACGCATGATCTGGAGCTAGCAGCTATTGTTTTTGCCTTGAAAATTTAGAGACACTATCTTTACGGAGAGAAGTGTTACATCTATACAGATCATAAGAGTTTAAAGTATTTAACTTTACAGAAAGAGCTAAATTTGAGACAGAGAAGGTGGCTAGAGCTTATTAATAACTACAACTGTGTTATTGATTATCAACCTGGAAAGGCCAATGTTGTGGCTGACCCTTTGAGTCGAAAGACTCTAGCAGAGCTTCGGGTCCTACCTACATTAATCTTTCGGATCAAAGAAGCTCAGAAGCATGATTCCAAGCTAATTGAAATAAAAGAATCCATTTCCAATGGGGAGAAACCAGAATACTCAGTTGAAGCTGATGGTGGTATCTTATATAGAGGCAGACTATACGTGTCTTATGTCTCAGAATTGAGACGAGAGATATTGAAAGAGGCACATGAATCGACTTTTTCCATGCATCCTGGCTGCAACAAAATGTATCAGGATTTGAAGCCTTACTAGTGGTGGTCGGGTATGAAGAAAGACATTTCAGAGTATACTACCAGATGTCTGACGTGTCAACAGTAAAAGCAGAACACCAGATGTCTGACGTGTCAATAGTAAAAGCAGAACACCAGATGTCTGACGTGTCAACAGTAAAAGCAGAACACCAGTTGCCATCAGGGTTACTGCAACCTATTGCCATACTGAAATGGAAATGAGAAAGAGTTACTATGGATTTCGTGTCAGGACTACCATTGACTCAAAGAAAACATGATGCAGTATGGGTGATTATCGATAAGTTGATAAAGTCTGCACACTTTTTACCAATCAGGATGAACTACTCTATGGATTGATTAGCAGAATTGTATGTACAAGAGATAGTCCGGTTGCATGGTGTGCCATTGTCTATCATTTCAGATAGAGATCCCAGATTCACCTCACATTTTTGGAAGAGTCTACAGAGATCTTTGGGTACTCGCCTTCACTTCAGTACTGCGTTTCATCCTCAGACAGATGGACAATCGGAGCGGGTAATCCAATTGCTTGAGGATATGCTTCGGAGTTGTGTGATTGAGTTAACAGGAAGTTGGGATAGGTACTTGCCACTAATGGAATTTGCATATAATAACAGTTACCAGACAAGTATTGGCATGACTCCTTATGAAGCACTGTATGGAAGGAAATGTATAACTCCAATTTGTTGGACCGAACTCAGTGAACGAAGGATAATGGGACCCGATTTGGTTCAACAGACAGAGGAGAAGATCAGAATTATCAAAGATAGACTTAAAGCAACCAGTGATAGATAGAAGTCTTATGCAGACTTGAGACGCAGGGACATCGAATACGAGGTTGGTGACAAGATGTTCCTAAAAGTATCTCCCTGGAAGAAAGTACTACGTTTTGGAAGGAAAGGCAAGCTGAGCCCCAGATTTATTATGCCTTTTGAGATAATTGAACGAGTGGGACCAGTAGCCTATAGGCTAGCTTTACCTCCCAAGTTGGAGAAAATTCACAATGTGTTTCATGTATCGATGCTCAGAAGATATAGGTCGGATCCATCCCATGTAATTCGAGTAGAAGAAATCGAGGTGCAACAAAATTTATCTTTTGAGGAGGAGCCTATAGCTATTCTGGCAAGAGAAGTAAAACAACTACGAAATAAGCAAATACCTTTGGTAAAAGTCCTTTGGCGAAGACATTCAGCTAAAGAGGCAATATGGAAAAGCGAAGAAATAATGAGGACTCAACATCCTCAATTGTTTAGTAATAACCTATCATGTATGATTTCGAGGACGAAATCTTTTAAAGGGGGAGAATGTAACACCCCAGATTTTATTAATTTTGCTCAATTAAGATTTTTTTTAATTATTTTGGTGACTTAATAATTTTATTTGAGTAAAATTTTATTACAAATTTGAGATTTGTAAAAAAGTACAAAATTGCCCCTGAGTATATATATATATATATATATATATATATATATATATATATATATATATATATATGGAGATTTCGAAGATTTAAGTAAAAAAAAAATTAATTATCTCTCATTTTCCCTACACGATTCCTATCTCCGTTCATCAACCAAACAACATCAGATCTTCGCCAAATTCGAACCAAAAGTAGTTCTCCATATTCTTATCACTCCGGCGACGTCTGATTTTCCAAAAATTGGTCGGATTTTTGAGATTAGAGCAGCAAAAATTGGATTCCGGGCTGCCCTCCCATTTCGTCTATTTTCCGACTTCTTTTCTTAAATCTAACACCGGAAATGGACTCAGGACATTGAAAAACTTTGTTATGTGTAATTTGAGCTCCGGAAACCGTGGTTTAGGGGATGATCGGAGTCGAAATTTTTCGCCGGAACCGTGCGAATTTTTGTAGATCTACACGTTTTCAGCTACTTCTAAGCCATAAAACTTATATATTTGGACTCCTCACACCTCAAGCTTTCTTTTGGTACCAGCCCATCGTCGATCCGCCGCCGTTGAAAATTTTTCGGCGACCGGAGTCTGGTGACCACTAATCGGGTATTTTGGACAGAATCTTTGGCTCATTAAACCGAGTCATCTGGTATAAACCGCACCTCCTAATTATTTTTAGATAGTGAGATATGAATTTATTTGTGAAGTTTAAGTATATTTTTATTATTAAAGTGATTAATTAATTTAGTTGAATTGCATAATTATTTGCGTTTATTGAAGATTATTTGGGGAATAATTGAATTTTATATTATTAAATGGAGGTGATTATTAGTTAAGTTAGAATATTAATATATTAGGTAATTAAATTAATAATCGATGATTATTAATTATGGAATTAATTGGAGTGTTTAGAAGTAGAAGATAACTTCTAGAGTAGAATGAATATTTAATAGAATTTTTGGAGAATTTTTGGATTATTAGCCTAATTATGAAAAAAATTTATTGAGAGTTATTGAATATTATTTTTGTGAAATTGACGATGGAAAATGAAAGAAAATGAGTTAAAGTGATGATATGATTTTATTTGGAATTTTTAGAGTATTTATTGAATTAATGAGAATTTTTGAATTGGAAAGGGACCTTAGAAGAATAAAGGGAAATAAATTGAGAAAAATAGTTTTTGAGGGAAGATAAAGAAAATAAAATATTATTAAGGAAAATAATATTTGAAATTTTTGGTCGCACGGAAAAACATGTTGATGACTAAAACTGTGATCTATGCGTTAAACACGCATAATGAGGAGAATTTTAAATATAGAATTTCGATATACGTGAGACTGAAAAATTAGCGGAAAATTTAAATTTTGCTAGATTTTATGTCGTAAGGGGTTCAATAGCTAATTGAAAATTTTCTATCTCTAGGCGCGACGTCGGACCAGACGCCAGCCCGAGATAAAGAGAAAGAGCTGGCCGATACCGGCAGAGCGTAAAGAGGTTAGTGCAATTGTCATTATAATATTAGCTATATACATATAAGTAAGTAATTGAAAAATAGTATAAAGTAATAAGAAAATTATTATATTCAAATAATTTATATATTACATAAAATATACTATATATTTTATGTGAAAAATTAGAGTTTTTGCAATTATTGAGTTTGAAATATTTTATCTATATTTCAAAAAAATTTAAAAGTTTGATATACTCTATGATGATATTTATTTTGACATGAAAATAATATTTTATCGATTTTATGGAAAATGATTAAGAAAATGACAGTAAAGTATTTTTGCGGAAAATTATTATTCTGCTTTGAAATTAAAAAATGAATTAAATTATGAATTTGAGAAATTTTGTCCACATATTAGCCTAGACGTGAGCTAGGGTATTGTTGACATGCCAATAGGGTAGAAATTATGGTCCTGTGCATTTATGTGGACTAATAAATATTGTGATCATGTGCATTTCTGTGGATCACCTGATACAATTGTCAGTCCTGTGCATTTCTATGAACTGAGTCATATTACATTTGGATCCTGTGCATTTCTGTGGATCCTAAGTTGGGATGTAATATGATACCCTTTTGATTCCCTAGAAGCAAGTCTAGAATGTCATAATATGTGGGTATATGAAAAAGCTATTATATTTATTTATAAAAAGGAGATTCAAAATTTGAATTGATTATATTTTAAGAGCATATTTTATTTTAATGACTATTATTATAAGAATTTTTGCACCACTGAGTTATATACTCAGCGCAGGAGTTTGTTTTCTCTTGCGTAGTTTACAAAAGTAGCAGACATCGTTTGGACTTGTAGATAAGGGACACTGACTAGGGACCCACAAAATGGAGCACAACAGTAGCAGTGGTAGCCACCCCGAGCGGGTTGGTCTTTTATAATATTTTGATATGCATATATACAAGTTTTTAAATTTCATTACAATATGTATATAAGTAAAATAGAAATGTGTGTATGTATAATATTTTATTATATATTTTAAATTTCTTATATTAAATATGTTTAAAATTAAAGAAGTATTTTTGAAGAGTTTTATTTTTTGTAGCACCTCTTATCCGTCCGGTATACAGATGATTGTAAAGAAGGGTAAGTGGTGTTATATTTTTATATGGTACAACTGGTAGTCTCTTACTGAGGCTAAAGGGAGGTTGAGGGTTCGATCCCTACCTCTAACAACCTACTATGTAGACTGGCTTGGACTGGGCTGGCAGTGATGGGTTGGAGGTATTGGGTCATAGACCCCGACAGTCCGTTAGTCTCAGTGAGACGGCGGGTGGGCTAGCAGGCCTGTGGCAATGGGCTAAACCCGGATTCCAGGCGGGGCGCAACCGTTATACATATAAAGTTTGTAATTAAATATAAAAAAAAGTATCATACAGTAGTGACATGTAGAAATAGTTATTTATATTGTATCATACACAGGAGTGATTTGATATAATTACTTAAATATAGATATAATCATATATCTAATGATATTATATATTTTTTGGTCAACAGGTAGACATAAATATTTCTATTATGTATCTTATGATTTTATATAGGTTTGATATAACAAATAGGTAGTGATATCAACTTACCTGACTCTTATATAGGAAGGTAAATGGATGTTACATAAATAAAATATATTGACATTCTTAAGAATTAAATTGATTAAATTCACAATCAAACAGAAATGTAGTATATGTTGATGATTATAGAAGTGTGACATTAGACTTGCCTAGTAAAAAAAACTATGAATACAATGAAAATATATCTTGGGCTCTATTTAGTAAAACTAACAGATAATTTAATTGTTAGCTGATAATCTAGTTTTAAGCTTTAAATTTCAAACTAATTGTAGTTGAAAATTTGGTAACTGATAATATAATTGATTCAATTAAAAGTATTTGGTAAAACTATATGAAAAGGTAGTCGAAAAATGCAAAATAACATAAAATAATTTGTTTATATTATTCAAAAATATTATATAAAATCTATTTAAATATATAATACAAACGAATTATATAATATATATGCATATTAAATAATATAAAAATTATGTTAAATGTCTCATTCCAATAAAATATATACATCTATATTTATTATATAACATTCTATTATTATTATTATTATTATTATTATTATTATTATTATTATTATTATTATTATTATTATTATTATTATTATTATTATTATTATTATTATATTAATAAATTTATAATTATATTACATATAATTTAATAATTATATAATTATTATTATTATAAAATAAAAAAAATCATAATAAAAAAAATCATAATCTAATAGCTTATAAAAAAACTAATTATACTAGAGTTTTATTTTAGAAATTATAATCTAATTTTTATTTTAGAGATTCTAATATAGCTTTTTTTCTAAATAAACTACTTTACCAAATACAAATTATTGGTCAAACTATATTATTTTTATAGTCAAACTAGATTATAATTTATAATATAATTATTATTACTATTATTATTAAATAATTTTATAATTATATTATAGATAATTTTATAATTATATTTTTTATAATTTTATAATTATATTATTATTATTATTATTATTATAAAATGATAAAAAATCAGAAAAAAAAGGAAAAAAAATCATAATTTAATAGCTTATAAAAAAGTTAGTTCTACTAGCATTTTATTTTAGAGATTCTAATCTAGTTTTTTTTCTAAATAAACTATTTTATCAAAAATAAATTAATGGTCAAAGTAGATTATTTTTATGGTCAAAATAGATTATAATCTATAATCTAGTTTGGTGTCACCAAACAATATATCTGTCTTCTTCTTGGTATGAATACACTCATTCATTAATTTATTTGATCAAATTAATATTCCTCAATATATGTTGATTTTTCATTAGAAAATATCTATATAGTAGATCATTTGAATGGTTTAGAGGTGATTATAAATCAAATAGTATTCATATCATAATTTTATATTCTAATATTTACATATTAATATTTATATGTTAAAAATTAACAATTTTATTTGTATTATGACATTTATTCTTAAAAATAATAATATACAATCTTTTATCAAACTCCACTACTAATTTTAAATGCTAAATATTCTAAAAATATTCAAAATTCTGTAAAAAAATAAAAAGAAAATATGCCAAATATCGTCCATGTAGTGTGCCATCTCAACATTCATTTACTCAGCTTTGTATTATAGAAATGCTACCAAAACTTTTTTTAATATATTTTTAGATACTTGCTCTATAATTGGTCTATATTATTAAAAATTTAATTTACAAAATTTACAATTTTATTTAATAAATTAAAATTGATAATGTGAACTAATTATAAAACAAGTGTCCAATTGGTAGCACTCCTCTTGTATTATATTAGATATGAATTTTCTTTTATATGAATTTTTAAATAAAGTTAATGAAAAATAAAGATATTGATGAAAACGAGGGTTGTTATATCATGGATTCGAATCTATATTGTATTATGAATCTTATTCTTTCACAAAAGTGCGTATTTTTTCAAAAATGAATTTTAGTAAACTAATGAATATAAAATAAATTTATCAGTTATAATTTATAAGTTTATCGTTTTTGAATTTATAAGTTCATTAGTTATAATTTATAGATTTACCATTTTGAACTTATAGATTTATCGTTTTAAATTTACAAATTTATCATTTTAAAATTTATTATTCAGAAGTTACAAGTTCATCGTTTAAACTACATGTTTATCATTTTGAATTTACAGTTTTATTGTTTATAAACAACAGTTTCATCATTTAAAATTTATAGATTTATTGTTTATAACTTGCTGTTTTATTACTTACAAATTTATCATTTATAACTTGCAGATTCATCATTGTGAAATTCCCGAATCATCATTTTGAAACTACATGTTCATCATTTAGATTTTGTAGGTTTAATATTTACAGGTTTATAATTTACTTATTATTGATTCATCATTTTAAACTTTTAGATCCATCATTATGAAACTACAGATTCAACATTTGTAAATTTACAGGTATCACTTTCATATTATCATTTTTTAAAGTTACAAATTCATCGTTTAGATTTTCCAGTTTCAACATTTTCTGATTCATCATTTACAACTTGTAAATTTATTTTTTTAAACTTACATGTTCATTCTTTTGAACCACAAGTCCACCGCTTCTAAACTTATAGATATATCACTTGCTGGTTGATCCTTTTTGAAACTATAAATTCATCGTTTAAATTTTATATGTTCAACATTTATAGGTTTATCATTTATAATTTTTAGATTCATTATTTCGAACTTTCAGATTCATCATTTTGAAACTATATTTTATTATTTTGAAACTTATATATATCACTTACAGATTTATCGTTTATAGTTTATAAGTTGATTATTTATAGGTTCATTATTTTTACTAAACATATTATCTTCAATCTCCAACAACTCGATTTTCTCTCTTTATATTACTCATTTTTATTTCAAATATATTCACTTTTAATCATTTTCTTTCACAAAAAAATTAAAATTAAAATTTTTTATCCCAAACAATAATAACAATTATTACAATATTCAAAAATATTAAAAATAAAATTAAATATGCAAATTAAAAAAATTATCTCTCTCGAAAAATAAACTTAAAATATACATAATTTGTTTCTATATATGTGAATAAGGAGGAGAAGAAGAAGAATAAGAAGAAAAATACACTGAAAAATATAAAAAATACGATGAATACATAGTTAAAAAATAGTGTCTTAATTATACATGAAGCACTATGCATCATAATTTATGATATAATTTGAGTGAAAGTGAAGATTGACTTTTGTTTTATTTAAGTCAAAGGAATTGCCCAAAAAAGGGCATTGATGAGGTTCCCATAAAGGAGTTCAAGGTAATCAAAATTTGGTGTGGCAATTCCATCACTTGATGCTATATATTTTAATTAAAAAAATTGCGTCATCACTGGGTAGATGTTCATTTTCTGAAACCAAGAACCATTATTTATTGAAAACTTTCCAAAGAATTGGACAAAGGATGAATATGGAAAAGTTGTTGAGGAGGAAGAGACTGTAATTAAAATTCTTGGGCTTCTACTCCTGAATAGTTCTCAGCCATCATTAAATTTTTTATTAAAAAAAAAACTGAAGAAGATAATTCATTGATGTGAAATATCAAAATACAAAAGCTGTTGCAAGGTTGTGGTACATATACTAACCAATTACAAGAAACATTATCACTTTTAACTAACCTTTTTAGTTGATTAACTACCCTATTAATAATTACATATAGCTTCAGCCTCTGCCACAAGCGGAGATAAACCTTTCTTCTTACCAAAAACTACCATCATTTAGCTCACCAAGATGATCACGAATGATAAAGCTCCAAGCTAATGGAAATGAGAAATGGCAAAATTTTTGTTTTGAATTTTATTAAGTTTTGAATAATATGATAATATCATTTTTTTTTTTGAAATTCCATTTTCAATGGAGTTCTCAAGCATAGCCATTTAAATGGTGGAAAACAATTCAATGAATCCAACAACACCTGCCCAGTTAAAATCTGAGTTGGGCATGCTGTACTAGTATTTTAGTTGTAGCCTGCCACAGGCCTAGTTCAGGAACAAGCATGTAAAAAAGGAAGAAGAAAAATTATTAACCTTATGATATATCAGGACCGTCTATTGTAGCCCAGATTGTCAACCTTTTCAGACCTGTCATGCTATGAGCATGTTACCAAGGTATGTTGGAGGTGTCATGGGGAATATACGCAAAAGCACAAAGCTTTGAGCATGAAGCTAAATGAAAGCACTAAACTCTCAAACTTTGATTGAAATTTCAGTAATTCAAATATCAATTCTTAACTCTGGAGAGTAACAAAACTACATTGCAATTTATAGAATAATATCTAATCATACAAGTACTAGGATTAGGACCCGAAACTTGGAAAATTCCAAACCAATGCTAAATAGGATAATGGTCCTAAAATAATAATAAAAATGAATTCCTAAGTGGACAGTAAACCTAAATTTCCTAGAAAATTTTAATCATAAAGCCTGATTTCGTAACTATCAATTAAATCAACTTAATTCTTCTATGTGGATTTCTTTATATGCATCATGGTGCTGATTCCCTCTCTGTGACTAAGTATTAATTGTCTTGTCTCACTAATGGCTAATGTGCTACAATTTAATCTTTGTAAATGAGCAACTAACTTTGATTCCCCTCCAATCTAACCACATAACTTAACTTCCCTTTTTGTATTGTTGATTTGATCTGGACACATTTTTCTGTTTTAAATTTCAAAGTGAGTGAAGGTAAAATCTGGACAAGGACATTCCTTTAGTGATCAATCGATCTCAGTAACTATAACTATTACTGGATATGAAGTTTTGAATATTCATCCGGGTAAATCATGTGCAATTTGGTGGAGTCTAATTATCTTAGTGCTTAAAATAGTGTCTCTTGCTGCAAATGGCTGACAGGGCAGTGGCACTGATACAGGAAAGGCTTCAAAGCTTGTAATTTGAACTCTTGCACTTTCTATAATGGTCATAGGAAGGACTTTTCACAGAATATAAGTAGCTAAAGAGATGCGTTTTCAGTTCTTTTGAGGTTTCGTAGGCACTCTAGTGAGTGAAGATTCACGTAGTCCCCAATTGACTCCGTATTTTGCCTTGTTAGTGCTTCTTTTACGTTTATTTTCCTTTGTTCATGAAATCTCAAATATCTTCTAACCTCTCTCTCCCTCTCTCTCTTTTTCCTGTTTTAATTATTTGTTTTTTGATCTTTATTGCATAATTCACTTAAGCCTTATCTGAGGGGTCTGAAGCATTCCCTATTATCTTTTTAAAAGGCTATGCATTCGATTCCATTTGTGGTCATGCCAGTTCTGCCTTCGGCATAAATGCTTTGGAAGAGTTAATCTGGATGCTATTTGTGCTGCTGTTTCCCACGTATTCATATTTGTTGTTGGTTTGTGAGATCTAAAATCTATTTCTGCTACTTCCATTTTTTTTGCTTCTGGCTCTTCATCCTTTTTGACCCTGGAAGAATTCCACTTTTCTGCAGCTACTCTATCTGCAACTGCAAGTGCTGCTATGAGCAGTGGCAAATGATACAAATCTATTTGACCTATTCTGCGAAATTCCATGTTTACTTTAGTTGATAATGCTTTCATTTTGTTTCATTGCATTTAAAATAGTCTGACTGTTCAATATCCTCCATCTTTCTTTCAATAAAAAGGGTGATTCTAATCTATTTTTCTTTTTTAAATATCATATATTTTATTTAGTTTTGACCCATGAAATATTTGTAATTATCCACATTTGAATACAGATGAATCTTCTACTCGCATATTGTTTAACTAGTTGCTCATACATTAAATTTTCCTTTTTCTTTAAAAAAGTAAATTGTTGCTTTTATACAGTTTTGTAGATGACGGAACTTCTATAACTCTGGACTAATGCAGGACAATGGGGAGAAGTTTACGAGCCTTTTGACTGCTATCAGTGCTTATGCAGAAGGATTTTCTGCAGATCCGATCATCAGAAGAGCTTTATATTTGTGGAATAAGCTTGAAGCACAATGATTTATTCTGTTGACAGTTTAAGCAATCAAAAGTCCCTTCAGAGTCTTTTATTTCTTTGTACATAAACTCGGCTGATAGTCGAGCAACTGAAAAAGGGATGGCAATTCTTTCCGTGCCCATGTTTGGGCTGTGAAAAAGGAAAAAAAAAAAAAGGAGAAAAAATTCGAAATGAAATCAAATTGAAAAATTGGTTAACAAAATCCTTGGCTTTGGTTTACAAATTTTATTTTTTGCAATTTTGATTTTTGGTTGATTGGTATGTAGATTTGGCAATTGGATTAGATGAGTTTTAGTTAGGGTCATTTTTGAGTCTACAATTTTAGAATCAATTTCAGGCTTTAAGTCAGAATAATCGGACTGTTAATTTGGTCAAGTTATTTTTTGAATGCTAAATTTAAATGGTTTTCAAGCTCGTATTAAATTTATTTGAGTTTCATGATATTTCGAATTGGTTTGAGGTTGAATTTTTTAGAGCAGGTATTGACAGAGTGAAAAATTGTCAAGTCCAATTTAAGATTGGAATAATCACTTGCTATTAGCCCAAAAATCCTAAGAGGAGAAGTTAACATGAAATAGGGTTTCAGTAGAAACATATCAAAGCTATATATATATATATATATATATATATATATAGTACTGTTGAATAATTAGAGCAAAACTCTATGGAACATGGAATCATAACCAAGTAAGTTATCATTTCTTCGTTAAAATTTTACAGATTTTGCGTAGATGTTGATGAATCTTCATATCTACATTATTCCAATAAGACTTCCTGTACTTTTGCTTGAAGCCCTCCGAAAATATAAATAGATCATTATTTCTATTGATCTTCCAGACGAGTATAATTACAGATTTTCCAGCATTAACGTTACTTTAAGATGTGGGCTCGTTGAGGACTGAAGAGACTCGGATGTGTAAACGAGTTGATTGTTTGTTTTAAATCTTTCTTTTTAGAATTATAGGCAATTACTGGAGTTCTCAAACGTAATTAAAAAGAAAAACAAATATTTTCAAGATACTTTATCAATGCTCTACAAGTCTGAGTAGCCTTAACTTGATGTTTCGTTATTGGTTTCTGTTTCGATTTTCTCGAGCTCTAAAACAGCATTAAATCCAAAAGCATTTCCTGGTGTGAACAACTTCTTGAGTTCTTCAGCCTTTTGGATAGTGTTAACTTTGTTCTCCTTCACGTTCAAATTTTCCTATTTTAGATAGAGAAACGTAAGATTCACTGCAATTTCATAATCTCATCCATGCAGAGAGAGTGATGAACAAATGACTTGCCTTCTTTACATAATCTGCGACAGATGAACTAACTATTTCTTGTATTACAAAATTGGTGACACGCTCTTCACCAAGAATCTGTAGGAGGAAATCCCTTGGCACCTGTTGAGATTATGAGTAAGCCATTTCAGAACAAGATATAAAAAGTGCACAACAAGGTGCAATTTCCTTTTAGGATCAAATGCCAACTGTAAATACCCTCCAAGAAAATTCTTTACAAGAGTGAAAAAGGAGAACCAAAATATTAAAAAGCAACTGGAGTAAGCAACACTCAAGTTCTATACTTGAAGAATGAATTTTTTGCCGGATCAAAATATTAAAATACATGTTTCTGCAGAAAAATGATTGAAGACTGATATCTTTCCTCAGTTTATTTTATTTTATTATTATTTTTTTATATTTCAATATAGACTATAAAACTTAGATATGTCTTTGTAACTGGTTTCTCTAAGATCACATGTATGCATAATTCATTCATTATTTCTAAATAAGACAGTGGAAAACAGGTTTCATTTCTGAACATAAGCACTGTTAGAATAATGTATTTAGGACTGCATTGATTATCTCCACGTGTCATTTTTTAGTTTAGTTGCAAATTATGTTATGTGGTTCCAGATTTTTAGGAGTTGGTTAATTTTCTATTTTGATCACGGTTTCATTTTAGCTCCATGATCCTAGTGATATGTTTTTGCTCTTAAGTGTAAGTTTGCAATCAATTAATCAATTGAATTCTCATTTTTTTCTCTATACGTTAAGCTGCAATTTTCTGCCACACTTCTTTTCTTCTTTTCTAAAACTAACAGTGGTATCAGAGCTCTCTTCTTTAAGGTACCTGTGCGTCCATGGAATCTGAATCCAATCTAACAACAATTGCACCACAGGTGTTTAATGGCATTAACTATCAGATGTGGGCAGTGCACATGGAGACCTATCTAGAGGCCCTGGATCTTTGGGAGGCAGTGGAAGAAGACTATGAGGTGCCTGCACTTCTAGCCAACCCTACTATGACACAAATGAAAACTCACAAAGAAAAGAAGACAAGGAAGTCAAAGGCAAAAGCTTGTCTGTTTGTAGTTGTCTCCAACAATTTTCACTCGAATAATGTCTCTCAAATCAGTAAAGGAGATATGGGACTATCTTAAGAGTGAGTATGCTGGAGATGACAGAAGCAAGAGCATGCATCTTTTGAATTTGATCATAGAGTTCGAGCAACAAAAAATGAAAGATTATGAGTCTATCAATGATTATTCTGACAAGTTACTTGGTATAGCAAATAGGGTAAGATTGCTTGGGGCAGAATTCACAAACTCAAGGATTGTGGAAAAGATATCGGTTACAGTCCCCAAGAGGTATGAAGCAACAATTACAACCTTTGAAAACACTAAGGACCTGTCAAAAATTGCCTCAGCAGATTTGCAAAATGCCCTCCAGGCACAAAAATAAAGAAGGTTGATGAGGGAAGATAGTGAAGTTGAGGGAGCTCTGACTATCAAACATCATAGTACGGCTAAAAACAAATGGAAAAACAGGAAAAAGGAGACTGAAAGTGGTGCCAATAATGCTGTACCAGCAGAAGCAAAAGGTAAAAAAGAAGGTCAAAAGAAATCCTACCCTCCATGCCAACATTGTGGAAAGAAGGGACATCCACCCTTCAAATGTTGGAGAAGACCTGATGCAAAGTGTTCCAAATGCAATAAGATAGGGCATGTGACAATCATTTGCAAATCCAAGACTCAACAACTTGAAGAGGAAGCTAAATCTGCTGACCAGGAGGAGGAAGATCATCTCTCTGTGGCTACTTGTTTTTCCAACATGGATTCAAGTGAGAACTGATTGATATAGTGGTTGCACCAACCACATGACCTACAACAAGGAGTTTTTCACTGAATTGCGTGAGGCCAGCTCATCAAAGGTTCGAGTGGGTGATGGCAAATATATAACAGTGAGAGGAAAAGGTATTGTAGTCATTCAAACTTGTCTTGGTACAAAATTAATTTCGGATGTACTTTATGTACCTGAGATAGATAAAAACTTATTGAGTGTGGGCTAGTTAATTGAGAAAGGAAACAAAGTAATGTTTAAGGAAAAAACCTGTCTAATTCTAGATGCAGCATGAAAAGCCTTGTTTAGAATCATGATGAGTGGAAAAGTTTTGCTCTAAATCCATTGGAGAAGGAACAAATTGCTTTTCCAGTAAAGGGTAACATCTTTGAGTTATGGCATAAAATGTTAGGGCATTTTAATTATAAAGGCCTGATGCAAATGAAGTCTAAGGAAGTAGCTATAGGACTTCCAGAACTTGTAGATCAAGTCCCATCTTGTAAGGCCTATCATGCTGGAAAGCAGTCTAGAAAACCTTTTCCTAAAGCAGCTTGGAAAGCTACTAAGAAGTTGCAACTAGTTCATACAGATAGCTGGCCCTCAAAAAACACCCTCACTAAATGGCCGTCTCTATTATGTCATTTTCATTAATGACCTGACTAGAATGTGCTGGATTTACTCACTGAAACATAAAATCAGATGTTGCGCAAGACTTCTAGAAGTTCAAAGCAAAGGTGGAAAATAAAAATGGTTGAGACTCAAGTATTGAGGTATGATAATGGAAAGGAGTACACCTTTGAAGTTGTTAATAAATTTTGTGAGGATGCATGCATACATCATCAATTGACAGCTCCATATACTCCACAACAAAATGGAGTGAATGAGAGGAGGAATAGGTATATACTGGAAATGACTAGATGCTTACTGCATGAGAAGAATCTCCCTAAAAATTTGTGGGCAGAAGCTGCAAATATAGTTGTGTACCTGCAAAATAGGTTTCTCTCAAATGCAATGATACCATTTGAAGCTTGGTATAGTTACAAACCAAGCACACTCCATCTTAAAGTGTTTGGCAGCTTGTGTTTCACTCGTGTGCCTCAGTTTAAAAGGGATAAATTGGATGAAAAAGCATTGACAGGAGTCTTTATTGGATACAACTTTTCTTCCACAGCTTACAAAATCTTTCAGCCACAAAATGGGAAAATAGTTGTAAGCAGAGATGTCCATTTCTATGAACAAGAAGAGTGGGATTGGAATGATAAAACTGAAGAGAGGCAGAAGGGACAAAACTTAAAGTTAACTGACTTTGTTTTTGCAAACCAGAACTTGGTGAATGATGAAGATTCTGTGGATGACAGACCTTTGAGAGGTACCAGATCACTTGCTGATATTTATCAAATATGTAATGTGGCTGTGTGTGAACCTACTAGCTATGATGAAGCTAAGCAAAATCAAGAATGGAGAGCAGCAATGGAGGAGGAGCTGTTTATGATAGAAAAGAACCAGACATGGGACCTTGTTGATAAACCCCAAGATAGAAAGGTTATTGGGGTTAAGTGGGTGTTTAAAACAAAGTTGAATGCAGATGGTATAGTCAACAAGTATAAGGCCAAACTTGTGGTGAAAGGGTATGCACAAATTCCTGGGGTTGACTATTCTGATACATTTGCACCAGTTGCAAGGCTGGACATCATCAGACTTCTCTTTGCTGTTGTTGCACAGATGGATTGGAAGGTGTATCAGCTTGATATGAAGTCTGTATTTCTGAATGGCTATTTAGAGGAAGAGATTTATGTTGATCATTTATGTGAAAAAGGGAGAAGAAAACAAAGTTTACCTCCTAAAGAAAGTTCTTTATGGTATGAAATAGGCTCCTAGAGCTTGGTACAACATGACTGATGAACATTTGAGAGGTTTAAATTTTTGTAAAAGCCTGTCAGAATAAACTATGTATGTGAAGAAGGTTGGATCTGAAATCCTTATTGTGTCATTGTATGTTGATGATCTGCTGGTGACTGGGAGAAAAATGAGCATGATCCAGCAGTTTAAACAAGAAATGATGGAGCCCTTTGAAATGACAGACCTAGGGCTAATGGCATTCTTTTTGGGAATGGAGGATAGGCAGAAAGATCATGAAGTCTTCATATGTCAGAAAAAAGTACGCTAAAGAGATTTTGAAAAAGTTCAAACTTAAAGAATGTAAGGGCATGAATACTTTCATGAATGCAAAGGAAAAGTTGAGTAAGAATGATGAAACATAAGAAGTGGATGAAACTTAGTTTAGAAGTATGGTTGGCTGCCTCATGTACCTCACAACCACTAGACTTGACATCTTGCATGTAATCAATAAGCATTTTTGTCACATTTCACGCATTTGTCCTAGTGAATTGCATGTCAAGGCAGCAAAAAGGGTGTTCAGGTATGTCAAAAACACTTGCAACTTTGGAATTAAATTTGTGAAGTGTAAGGAATTCAAGTTGATGGGGTATTCAGATAGTGATTGGGAAGGTTTAGTGGATGATTTAAAAAGTACTTTAGGTTATTGTTTCTTTTTTGGATCTGGTGCATTCTCTTGGTGTTCAAAGAAGCAAGACATAGTGGCTCAGTCAACTGCAGAGGCTAAATTCATTGTTGCTACAGCAGCTGTTAATCAAGCCCTATAGCTGAGGAAAATTCTGATTGATCTAAGTTTAAAGTATAATGAAAACACTGAGATTCTTGTTGATAATCATGCTGCCATAGCCATTTATAGGAATCCAGTGTTCCATGGAAAAACAAAACACTTTAATATAAAGTTTTTCTTCCTAAGAGAAGTTCAGCAAAGTGGTGAAGTAAAGCTGGTCTACTGCAAGTCAAAAAGTCAAGTGGCAGACATTAACTAAACCTTTGCCAGATAGTAGATTTGAAGATTTAAGAGCTAAGCTTAGTATTTGCAGCTCCTAAACTAGGAGGAGTGTTAGAATAATGTGTTTAGGACTGCATTGATTATGTCCACGTGTCATTTTTGAGTTTAGTTGCAGATTATATTATGTGGTTTCAGATTTTTAGGAATTGGTTAATTTTCTGTTTTGATCATAGTTTGATTTTACCTCCATTACCTTACTGATTTGTTTTTGCTTTTTAAGTGTAAGTTTGCAATCAATTAATGAATTGAAATATCATTTTTTTCTCTGCACGCTAAGCTGCAATTTTCTGTCACACTTCTTTTCTTCTATTCTAAAACTAACAAGCACCAAAGGTTGGCACTTTGTCTAGAGAGAGTAATTCAAGATGGTAGGTTAAGAAGCATAGATCTCAGGAAAAGAAAGGGAAAGGAGTTTGCTAGTAGGAAGTTCACTAAGCCATTCTCCAAAAATAATGTTAATGGATAGAGTATAATGAATGAATTTGCAACATATATGTAGATATCTGCACATATGAGACGTAAAAGACAAATATGAGAAACCATTTTATAACCCTTTCTTGAACCTTGATAGGAAACTAAATTAAATCAACACTTAGGCCATCGGATTATGAGTTTGCATCTCTAATATTTTGATGAAAGAACCTAATGCAGACAAAAATTGGTGTAAACTTCCACAAACTTGTATAACTATAGACCCGCTTGGCATTGCATTTGGAAAAAAACATTTTTCAGAAAGATTCGATATTTTATTTTTTTGAATTTTAAAAACTAGCAGAAACAAATTTAAAAAAACAGTTTATAAAAAATTTAAAAAACAGTCAAGTAAATCCAAAAAATTCTAAGCCTAATATTTTGATACTGATAGGAAATTAGCAAACTCAACCCAAAATAACAACACAAATTAGAGGAATAAGGAGAAGAAATGCTGCTGAAATATTATATTACTGTAAACAGTGTTCTTCAATAACTAAAACAAGAGAAGTAACAAGAAACAACAAATAAAGAAAGTGATAAAACTCTGTGAAATTGCTTCACAGCCCAGGGACTATGTCCCCTTCTCCAAGCTAAGCCTAGAGACCCAAAATTCTTCCCAAATATTCCGCCTCCCTTTCCTACTAACCCTCCGCCTATTTTATAACCAAAATCCTGATATTTCTAATTACCCATTAGCCCCCCTATCCTCCCATACATGTCCCTTCCTATAATTCTAGAATCTTCTATCAACCCTAGCAAATCTCTATCAGATACTCAACAGCATTCCCAATTCCCAAACACCGCATAAGAATATAATGACATGCATTTTGCAGTAACACAGTAAAAACTTGAATGATTTGGTGAGAAAAATGAAACTATGGTTTGAACCTGCTCAATGTTTTGAACACTAGATTCCATTGCTAAAATCATCAACAAAGTATAGACTATCAAGCATGTGAAGAAAATCAAGGATTCAGCCACTCACCTTTGATGTTTTCCCTGAATTAGCCCAAAAATACATGCAAGAGAAGAAAATCATTACAATTGGAAGTCAAAATATTGACAGATTTACAAGCTGCACAAGGCTAGAATTTGTAAACTAATCCAAAGTAATTCACCCCTTACCTCCTTTTTCTCGGCGAAAACCAGGAACTGGTGGTGCAGTGCGGGCCAAATTCGTCAAAACCTTACTGAATACTTTTTCTGTCTCATCTCCTGGCAAGTCCACTCGTACCTGATAATTGAATATAATCAGATTTTCACTTCATAAATTTACTTCTTTTTACGATATTGATGAATCACAAACATAAATTTTAACCTGAATCTTGTTGTCTTCATTGGACTCTACAACTACTTTAGCATTTTTCAAGGTGATTGGATTATCCTTTGGATCTGTAATTGAAGTCTCCAACCCTAATAACAATAAAAAAAGAGCAGAAAACTCACTCCCAATTACTAATTCAAGATTGTAAAATTTGAAAGTAAATTTTCCACCTGAGCCAACTGCAGATGGTGGCTTGCACAAATGTTCAATAACTCTTCTTCTCCCCTTGAGATTAGACGAGAATGGTAACCTCAAATTGACGCTTCTGGCAGTAATTTCTGTGTTGTTCCTATGAGTAGAAACGTAATTACAGGTGCAATAGTTTTTGAAGTTATAGATTGCCATTGACACTGAGGCCATGCTTCCTCTTCTTCTTCTCTTCTCTACTGTATGTAACAGAACAACCACCTCTTTTTTCTTTGAGCTTCTGAGAACCAGTGAATTCAAATCATCAGGACAAACGCCACCGTTTTACCACCAACATGATGAAAAACGACGAGATCTGCGGTTTTGAAGGGAAAAAAAAAAAAGCTGAATCCAAACGACGCCGTTTTTTTTTTTTTTTTTCATTTGCTTATAGTTTTTGGTCCTTGGTTGTGATTCATGAACTGGTAAGGGAGCCATTGATTTCGGCTGGGAAGGAGAAGGAAAAAGAAACAAAAATGGAAGTAGCCGTTAAAACCCTTTTCTTACGCCTAAACCCCAAGGTGATTTTTCTTTTGAAAAACTAATACAAATTCAAATTTTTTTCCCGATTTAAGATAAAAGAAATCTTCGTTTCAATACCCAGCCGCAACTCTGAACTTGTTTGCTTCAATCTTTGTGCAATTATGATTTTGATTATGTTGCTTATGTTGATTTAGTGTGAATTGCTTCTTGAAAATTGCATTTGTGCATGAATTCAACTGTCATTGATGTAAAGCTAGTTGATTTCATTGTGAGCTTATAGGCATTCTCAAGATGACTATCTTGACAAGAAACTATAAACGTAATTCTTTTCTCCCTTCACATGAGCTGTACTACTAGGAATCTGATGTTCATTATCGTATGGGTCTCACCTGTTTTTTGCTTCTTAGTTATCATTGCTAGTTTTCCGTGCATTTTTGTTTTGCTGATGGTAAAGGAAGCATAATTTGTTTAATTATGAGTGTCTTTTCCTTTTCTTTTTGGACATTGGCAGTTAATAAATCACAAACTTGAGCTGGATGCCATTTTTCCGAATCTTTCAAGCAAAAGGGCATCTGTTTCCCATCAACCAAGACGCTGCACTAAAGGATGTTTTGTGAGGTTAAGGTAAATACTCCGTAAATTGATCTGATCACTTGAACTTGTACGACTTGTAGAGGTTATTCCCAATGAAGATGTGAGGATTGACCTCATTAATTTGTTACAGGGATAACCAAAGATGCTATTCTTCTGTTTGTGCTGTACTATCAGGTGAAAATCCAATTTTCTCTCCTTCAACCAGTGCTTTTATTATTAATTTGATTATTCATTTTTTCGTTACTGCTGTTGTTGAAATTTGAATGCCTTGGCCAACTACTTAAACAGGCGCACAAGATGCTGGAGTGCCTTCTTCTCAGTTTGAGGAAGTCTCTATAACGGCTTCTAGTACTAATGAGGATGGAGAACTTAGGGTACGTAAGATATTTGTCATTAATTGGCCAGTCATTTTGCAAGATATTACTTTGATAACTTTTGTGAACAGATCAGTGTAGAGGTATCTGATGCCAGAACTAGAGCAGTTTTTGACAATGTGTTTGACAAGATGGTTGCTGCTGCCCAGCCAATTCCAGGCTTCCGAAGAGTTAAAGGAGGTAAAATGTTGAAATTTCTTATCCAATTTCTATTGTACAACTCCTATGTTCTGTAATCTTGAAATTAATAAACACATGAAAGTAGCTATAGCCAACCAAGACACTTCTATTAAACACTGGGCCAGCCAGTGATTCCCTTCGCATCGAGTGACTTCTTATCACTTAGCACAGTACAGTGAGGAGCTTTTGCTAAAACCGGCTTTTAGATGTGTAGTGCTGTGTAATTATTGGAGTCCTTTGTACAAAAATGTTATTGGAGCATTACGGATACCATCATGTCCATCACTTATGTATCCACTTTTACAGTTTCACTTACAGAATTTTAAGGAAGGAGAGAAGCATTTTGTTTTAACATTGAAGATTAGCACGTTGCCCTTTTTTTTTTTTCCCTCTCGCTTACAGTTGAGATTTTTCCAGAGTGTAGATCTTATATTTATTTCTTGGTAAAGGGAAATTCTTTATAAATGTATTCATCATTTTTTAAAAGTAATGTTTGTTGAGTTGAAATGATATTTGACTGCTATTGGTATATGTATTTCCAAAATTTATACCTCTAAAGTTAAACTTAATCTTATTTCCATTATATTGGATGATAATTTCTATTAGAGCATTCTTTCGTCAGTTCTTTTATCTTCCTTTTAATGAGTTCGCTGACATGTTTCTAATTACTTCCATGTCTTGATGGCTATGGGAATACCAGGAAAGACACCCGATGTAAGTTCCTGTATACTTTTCTTCATGCAGACTGCTTGGTAATGTAGTACTTTCTTGTGTGCTTAATTATCAGACTGAGCTGATATCTCTGACCTTTCAAAAACAAGGCCATACACGACGCATTCTTCTACATGTATAACTGTGAGCTGCAATGCTTCATTGATCATTAGTATTTGTAGGACTTTGGCAAAGTAACCTTGTCCTTTAGAAAAGTTTGTCATATTGAAAAAATCCATATTGAATCATGAAAATGCTGTTATGTGTTTGAATTTTTGAGAAAGAAGAAGAAAAAGGGAAATGGGAAATGAAGATTAATGAAAATTTTATTGAAGTAGAAAAACTAATTCATACACTATTTATTCCAAGTAACATAGCCTCTATATAAAGGCTTACAAAACAACCAAATTGAGAAAAATATTCAATCAATAATCTGAAAAATCTTAACCGCTTAAACATTAATATCCAGTACTAAAAGTATTACCCATAATTTAAAACATAAAAACTAAATATTGCTAGTTGTCATCTTAGCAAACAAATATGAAATTTAATTTTGATTTATTTTTGAATCATTCTCCAACATTAAGAACCTCATGCACAAGTACACTTGCACAATTAGTTACTGGTCATCTCTGCTTTATATGTATTTATTTATTTTTCCTTCTACCGTACTACATCACCAAGAGTTTGATCCCAACTCCCGAGTATTTGGGGCTCAGCTATTATATGCCAGACTGCTGATGTGAGCTTGAGCCTATAATTTTACCTTCAGTATGATCAATTGAAAGCATCTGGAGGATGCGAAGGCTTTAAATAGTTGCTCCTGGTCTGCATAATACTGACTTTTCGTGAATGAAGTGGGGATCAGAAAGAGAGCTATTGTGAGGATTGGGTTAGGAGGCTTTTTGTTGCCTGATTCCCCAATGAACAAAACCATTTAATTGCACTTTTATCCTTTTTGATGGAGTATTGCAGGAAAAATGACTTTCTGTGCACACACATAGTAACAACTCTTTGAATTCGATATTGGGTTTCATTTTATTTCTTATATCGACTCAAATAAGTTCATAATGGAGATTAATATATTAGCTGCATGATCTATTTATTAAGATACCAAACAATTACTTGTTATGCAGGCATATAGAAATACACCTAACTATTGTTATACTCATATTGATAAAAAAAAAAAATTATGCATATTCAAATGCATTATTACATTTTTATGATTATTTTATCATTTCATGCAGATACCTAGAGACATTTTGTTAGAAGTCCTTGGACCTTCAAAAGTTTACAAGGAAGTGATTAAGAAAGTAATAAACTCCACTGTCGCAGAGTATGTTGAAAAGGTAAACATGACTAGATTCTATTTGCTGTCTTGCTTTGTAGTACTAAGAAACATCTATATTTAAACGGAAAAGAGCAAAATTAGGCATTATATAATTGGTTTGAGAAGTCTATGCTGCCGCCCTATTGCATTCTCATTCTGCCAAATATTGAAATTCCATGAATTTAAGCTTTTCTTCACATTCCCAAGAATGACGGCTTTGATTCTGTTCTCTCCATTTTACTTTCTGCAGGAAGGTTTAAGAGTCAGTAGAGATTTGAGAGTTGAGCAGAGTTTTGAAGATCTTGAAGACAAGTTTGAACCAGATGAAAAATTCTGCTTCGATGCGGTCATTAGGCTTCAAGGAAATGAATGAACAACGTTCTATACTCCCTGATTATGGAATTAGGATAAAGCTGAATACAGAGATATAGGAATAATAGCGAATCCAATGTATGAGGTACAGCTTTGGCAGTTCCATATATTCTGCAAACAGCATTAGATCATCTTTATTTGTATAATCTCAAGGAATCATTTTCGGACCCCACTTATTCAATTCTTTTTTTCTAATCGAGCATCTAAGGAGTACGGACCAAGAAAATGTTTAGTTTGAGTGAGGACTCATTTTGATTGGCGAGAGATAATATTAATATTTGGCTTCTAAAAATTATAAAAATTCATTGGATAAGCTCAAAAATTTGTAAGTTTCTTATGACTTAAATATTGAGTTTTCCTCTTGAATCCGTCAATTATGCTTTATTTGGTTTAAAGTTAATTTTTAACTCAAATTAACATGTAATAGAGTTAGCAATTCGTTCCAGCTTCAAAATGATTCCATTTGAAAAAAAAGGGTTAACAGTCGAGCTGAAATGATTCAGGTTCATGAGTCAACCTTTATAATTTCTTCCTGTACACGCTTCAAGTGAAGCCCAGAACACAAATAGCGTCACGACACAGCAAAATGCTGGTGGATTAGAAGAAACAGGCCTGGGGCAAGATGTGGATGGACAGAAGGAAGCAGGCTTGAAGAAAGAAATGGGAGAGCCAGAAGTGGGAAAAGGCCCGCTCAATGGGAAGGCACGAGAAGCTTCTTATGTGGTAGCTTGCAATGCTTCTGCAACACCTGGCACTGGATTGGATTAGCTGGAATTAGTTGATACTAGTTTGTTGCAGTTTAGTTACGTTAGTGATCATTAATGAGTTAGATTAGTAGGTATCCTACTTGGAGAAATGAAAGCATATTATTGGATTGTAATAGGTGTTATGAGGTGTGAGTGTGTGTGAGCTGTCAACTTTTTATTATTCTCTTGAAATCTATAAATATCAAATAAATGTAACAAAAATGTATGGAATGATGTGAGCTTAGCTCACTTTTGTACCAAAAAATAAATGTATGGAGTGAATTAATACAACAAAAATTTCTCTCAATTCTCCTTTTTCTTCTTTTCCTCTATTTCTTGCTTCTTCTCTACCTCTCTCTCGTCTCAATCTTCTTCTTACTTTCTTATATTTCTTCTTTCTTCCTCCCTTACTCTCTATCTCTTCCTTCTTCTAATTTTTTTTCCATTCATTGGTTATGATCCAGGGTCATAACAAAAAATCAGACTTGTGATTCACAATAAATACGACTCAAAGCTTAGTACAATTATATTGAAGTCGAATTAGTGAGTTCAACCTTAGTGGAATGATGAGTTAATAAATGTCTCGGTCTACAAGTTCCTAGGTCAAGTTTGTATACTACAAGTAAAGAATTTGATGATAACTAAGTGAAATAGTAAACAAGTGCAAGAGACTTGAAATGACACCCTGAATTGCATTCAAAGCATGTGCAAGCGAGAATGATTATCTAGGGACAATTTACAGCTGAATTATATTAGACTAATTAATAACTGATACTTATAGTGATTGGAAATGTTCTAAGGAAATTAAAATTAAACACTAAAGTAAAATATATGTGGAAAATAATTGAGAGGTGAATGTGTGACGATGAGAGTCTTTTATTCTATTATGATTGTGTTTTTTTATAGAAATAGTTTTGCTATGTATTTTATGCTCATTGGCCCTCTTTGACTAAAATACCCTCTCTTCTTGCCTTCCTTCGGGTTAACGGTTTACTGATGTGATATTTCTACTTTAATAAAAAATAATTATTATTAAATTATGGGAATTTATTTTTTATAAAATATATGAAAAGATAAAAATACCATTCTTTTACAATCTAATTTTCAAACCCTAACTCAAGTTCTCTTCCCATCATCTTTGGTGACAATTATTTGAGCTAAAACTTCAACTAAAAATTAATCCTTTGACAATCTCAATTTTTTTCTAGAGGCGTCATCATCGGCACCTCCAACTAAAAATTCATCGTCCTGCGAGCATGAGGTTGTCTCAGCTTTAGTATTCTCTCCAATCTGTTCTCCCTTGCTCCTCTTCCCGCCTATGCTAGAAATCATATTTTTGGAGGAAGAAAAGTTGGTCTTGTAACACTTTTTTATCCTACTAATAATAGCAAAGTAAGGAAATGTTACTAAACTCTTAATTTTCTATTAATTTGTTTAATACAATTATTTTGTATATTCTCACTTTAAAATATTTGAATATAAATTTAAAATATAGTCTCCCATTTTTATTTATTTATTTATTTTTGATATATAAATAGTTTGTACCAATTAATGTAATTCATCTATTATAAAATATTTCATTTTCTAAAAGATTATATACAAAGTTCTACTAATTATTATTTTATTTACAAATCTCAAAATATAAATATCACATAATATGAAAATAAAACTTGTTAATATATTTTACAAAAGTTAATACACCGAAACAAAAAGAATTTCAAATGTAGTTATCCAATATATAGCGTTCTACTTTTTCTAACAACTACAATCTTTATTTAGTGACTGCTTTAGTACCTGCACGTGGAAAAAATTACACTTTTTCCACGCGATAAGCTACTAACTTAATGGTACTTTATATGACAAACTTAACATGCAATTGATAATATCTCACACATTCATACATTTAATATCAAATAAGAGAAATATCACAAATTTACTAGAAATAAATTGAACCAAAAATGCATTCTTTTTATTTTCTATACATAAATTTCTTTTATATATAATAATTATGTTAATTGCTAATATTATTCTAATCCTAGCTATTGTTATTAATATTAATATTAATATATTCTACTCATTTTATTTATTCTATGGTTAATTATAATAAGTAAATTTTATCATACTTTATTTATTTAAATTTATGCCCCTAATACAAATAACTAAAATTATCATATACGATACATAATATTATCTGCCAACAAATTTTAACTTAGCGCATGTCGCCTACGTAAACTAACTCGACACAATATGATACCTATATAAATTAGCTCAGCACATTTAATGCTTACATGTGTAATTAACTCGATATATGTAATGCCTACATAAACCAACTCAACATTTTACGCCTATATATTAAAGAACTCTGTCTTTCCTACCCTTTATTGGCATATCAATCTATACATTACCTTAGTTCTCAGCTAGGTATTTTAAAGCTTAATTATTTTATCACGATTTATTCAAGTAATCTTTTAAAATTCTATTATAGTCATAACATACATCAAATAATTATTAGTTCATAGTTTTATTTTTTTTCATTAATTTTATAGTCTTAATGACTTATTTGACTTAATAATTACTTATATAAATATTATTTATATTATATTACAAGACTCAATTTAATTTACATTTAAAACTCTAGATTTTTCAATAGCCCTGTTCCTGGCATATTTTAGTCACTGTATTATATCTCAATTTTGGCCATTTTATCATCTGAATTTAATTAAGTGATCTTCTGATAAATTATAATCATACATCTTATCTTTAATTTAAAATTTGAATCACCTAATTCTGATATTTGTAGAAAAAATTATAACTATTATACGACTGACTGTTTAGCTAATTCCGCCCAGAAAATTCCAAGACATATTTCAAGTCCAATATTCATGTCTAATTTAAGCATAGTTAGGATTAAAATCAAGTTTCATGTTCTTCATAAAAATTTTAGCCCCGTGTTTCAAGTTTCAACCCATTAAAAAACACAATTTTTGAGTTCCAAAATTTAACTTATGAAATTTTGAGTACATATTACTCCATGATCAAATTTCCAGCAACATATCCAACAACATAATCATTCATTTAATCATACAATTAACAAAATATTAGGCAATAAAATCAACATATTAAATTTTTTTCATATAAGAACATACCTTATTAGTCTCTTTTTCCTTTACTAAACTTTTTTTTTTTATTTTCCTTCCTCAAGTTTGTTTCTATCATTGTTTTTGATTTGCCCTAAAATATTCAAACATATCTCATTTAATTTACACTTAATCTAATCAACTCCTTTTTTGTTTCTGTAGAAACTACTAGAGCAGCGGATACCTACTTGTTGAACGTAAATCGTGCACTTTCAATGCTTTAGGCGAAGACAAATTACTATAACTTAACTCAATTCCACAGTATGAATGTTTTGATTCACTTGTGATTGAACGAAGATGAAAAAATTCATTTTCGAGAATTTCTGAATTTCAGAGAAATTTTTTGATAAAAAGTTATCTCTTTTCCTTATATCATTTCGTTATTAAGTTATATCTTTTCATAACTTTATATATAAGAAGATATGAGTATGGGCTGGGTCAAGCCCACATGGGCAACCCAATACCACAAAGCCCAACATCTCCTACTTGCCCAAAGTGGGCTTGACTCAATCCAAATATCATCTCACATCTCAAACTTAAATAAAGAATCTTTAATACAAGTGAACGGATCGTGCGACCTGAAACACACAAATTGTGAGAGCTCCAATACAAACCTAATTATAGGTCACATAGGAGACATCAACCCAAAGTTGTAATTATTTTCGATAATGTGCTTAATTATCCCAAGTACATTTCTCAATACACTTAATTCGAGTATCATTCAATCCCTCACGAATCTATACTCAAATCATTCTTACAATCACTTGTATTCTAAGTTACTTCTCACTTCATCAAGCTTAATAACTCTGGCCGGTGAATACAAGCTGTGAGTGCATAAGCAAAGTTCTCTTTATTTTGCCCTCATATCAATCAAATTTGAATTAACTCATTTTTTTTAGGAGTGTTCTATTAAGTCGAATCATTCCATGACTATAGAATACATTCTAAGATAGCCAACATTAATTTATCACATCATGATATAGTCAAAAGTCACAAAGGGTAAAAGTTATCTCTTTTCCTTATATCATTTCGTTATTAAGCGAAGAAGCAGGGATCCATTCTTTCGCTTCTTAATAGGTCGTATAGCACATGCAATATGAAATGCAAGCTAAGGTGGAGCTACTCTTTTCTTGTCAAAGATGAAAGAGTGTATGTCTTGCTCTTAGTTCAAAATAAATAAACACCATATGAGTATTAGTCTTGTCGCTCTAAATCTGTCAAACTTGAAATTTTTATTTATACATTCAACAATGTTAAATAACAAATTTCACACTTAGCTTCCTCTATATAGACACATGAATGGTGGGAAAGTCATTCATGTTGATTCTTATATATATGAAGAATCTCATCTTGATCCTCATCAAGGCGACCTTATAAAAAAATGAATGAAACTAAGACCACTCCCACTGTATCTTAGTCATTTATTTAATGCATTTGCATTTATGGTCTCATCTCTGTTCGCTCCATAGCGCCAGAGGCGATTACTCATGTGAGCGAGTCAATATAAGTCTATCGACATACTTATTCAAATTGTGCTAACTAGCATTGTTATATATTCATATAATTGAAAATTCATTAATCAATTAAATTGATATATCATTTGTAAAAATTCAAGTGACCTGACATAACATATATTGATTATATTCTACATAAGCCTAGGAATTTTACGTGTCTTGCAAACGCATCCCTAGCTATTGGTTTAGTAAATGGATTTCCTACCATTTTGTTTGTAGAAATGTGTTTCAGAGTCACTTTTTTTTTTCTCAATCATGTCTCTAACATAGTGATATTTAATCTGGATATGTTTGGCCTTTCCATGGTATTTTGGATCATTAGCATAAGGTAATGCAGTCATACTATCACAATAGATTGTCTCAGGTTCAGATGCTGACTTGACAATCTCTAAGTGCTGCAAAAATCTTTTCAACCAAACTGCCTCTTGTATAGCTGAGGAACATGCTACATACTCAGCTTCTATCGTCGATAAAGCTATACAAGATTGCTTCTTATTACTCCATGAAATTATGCAATCATTAAGCAAGAATACATATCTAGAGATTGATTTGCGCTGATCTATATCACCTCCCCAATCAGCATCAGTATAACCAATTAAGCGCAAATTCTTTCCTTAATAACATATAACATAGTTTGAAGTTCCTTTTAGATATCTCAATATTCTCTCGACTGCCATCCAGTGTTTTAGGCCTGGATTAGATTGAAATTTGCTTACTAGCCCAACGACATAGCAAATGTCTGGACGTATGCACATCGTTGAATACATCAGACTACCGACAACACTGGAGTAGGTTACTCTAGATATTCATTCTTTTCATCCGATGTCTTGGGACACATATCTAGATTAAGGCTCAGATTCCTTTTGACAGGGGTATCCATAGGCTTACATTCATACATATGGTAACACTCTAACATTTTCTTTATATAAGTCTCTTGAGACAAACCCAGAAGTCTTTTAGAACAATCCCTTAGGATCTTAACACCAAGTACATAACTAGTCTCACCCATATCTTTCATTTCGAAGTTCGATGATAACCATTTCTTGGTAGTATCAATCAACGTCTTATCATTTCCAGCTATTAAAAATGTCATCGACATACAAGAACATAATTATAAAACCATTGTTAGAACGTTTAACATACACACAATTGTCTTCCTCTATCATTATAAAACCATCCTTTAAGGTCGTAAATAAATCTTTTGAGCTTGAAAACTTTGTGCTATTGTCCTTTGAGTTCTAAACCTAAAGGTTGATCCATGTAGATCTCTTCATCTAGTTCTTCATTGAGAAAAGCAGTTTTAACATTCATTTGATATAATTCTAAGTTCATTCGTGCTACTATAACCAGAATGAGGCGAATTGATGCAAACCCGACTACAGGTGAAAATGTATCTTCATAGTCAATTCCCTATTTTTGTGTGTAGCTCTTAGCTACTAATCGAGCTTTAAATCTTTCTATTGTCCTATCCACCTTACGTTTTATTTTGAGAATCCATTTGTTCCCAATAGTCTTACGATCAGGCGGTTTCTCAACCAAATCCCAGACTTAATTGTATATCATTGAATCCATTTCCTCTTTCATAACTTTGATCTATTCCTTTGCTTTAGGACCAGAAAGAGCTTGTTGTACTGTTTTAGGCTCTTCTTCATCTAGAGCAATCATAAAAACTTTCCCCTCAATCTCAAATCGACGACGGGAAATCTTATCACGATTACTACGTCGAGGTTGAGATTGTTCATGGTATTACTCCATTGGAACAAAATCTATCATTCTTTCACTCCTACTTGGTTCAGGAGGAGCAATAAATTCTTGATTTATGATTGTTAAATCAATTATTCTTACACTCCCACTAGTCTCAGGATCTTCCATTTCATAAAATTGGAAATCCTTATTTATCTCACCTCTTTCAGGAAAGTCATCTTCTAAGAAAATGACATCTCGTGACTCAACTTCTGTTATTCTTCCATTAGTGTCTTCCCCCAAAAATACATATCCTTTGGAGAATTTTAAGTATCTTATAAAGATACATTTCTTCCCCTTTGGACCAAGCTTTCCATATTCATGGGAAGTGTTGTGGATATAAGCTGTGCAATCCCATCGGCGTATATGGCTTAAGTCAGGATTTTCTCTTTTCTACAATTCATATGGGGTGGAATGAACAAATTTTGATGGTACACGATTTAGAATGTAGGCAACAATCATTAATGCATCTCTCCAAAAAGAAATTGATAAATTAGCTTGTGTCATCATTGATCTAACCATGTCCAATAGGGTTCTATTTCTTCTTTCTGTTATGTCATTTTGTTGCAGAGTAGAAGGAATAGTTAGCTGCCTAGCTATACCCTTATCATCACAATAGCTTTTGAATAAATCAGATAGATATTTATGCCCTCGATCGGTCCGTAATGATTTTATATTCAAATTCAATTGATTCTCAACTAATTTACTATAACGTATGAAGCAATCTAATATTTCAAATTTATGGGAGATTAAATAAATGTGATCGTATCTGGTGAAATCATCTATGAAAGTGATGAAATAGTGAGCACCATGTCTTGCTTTAACATTCATTGGGCCACATATGTCAGAATGTATAAGCTGTAAAGGAAATGCAGCTCTTTTGGCTTTGCCAAATGGTAATCTTGTTGCTTTTCCAGCTAGGCAATGCTCACAAATGAGCAAATTTATTTTCTTAACAGATCCTAAAAGACTAGTTTTTGCTAAACTTTTTAAACGATCTTGCCCGATGTGTCCTAATCTAGCGTGCCATTTAGTATCATCAATTAATGAAATATTATTACAATTTCCAACAAGAAATATAAATTGCTTAACATCCATAAAAAAAGTGTCTAGCACTATAAAACCATTCAACATATGTCCAGAACCATAAAAAACTTTGTCCAAAAGTATTTTAACATAACCATCTTCAAAAATAATTTTGAAGCCAAATCCATGCAAAACAATAATAAAAACTAAATTTCGTCGAACATCATGAGCATAAAGCATATCATGGAGATAAAGCGTACGACCTCCCCGCAGCATAGCCTGTAGGAACCGATCCCAAGCACGTCAGCTGAAGCATTATTCCCCATATAGATTTTTCTACTCCCTTTTGGAATTCGACGAAATTCCACAAAAGCAGATTGGTCCCTTGCTATGTGGTCTGTTGCTGCTGAATCTACAGTCCAATAAGGAACAATTTTAGCTAACATCAAGCAACTACTAACATATAAATCCGAGGGACTAATTTGGTCATACAATACCTTTAGCTCAGTGCAATCACGAGCAAAGTGACCATGTTTTCCACAATTGAAGCAATTCATGTTTTTGCCTTTCTTTCCGCCGCGTTTTCCACGTTTGCGCTTATTTTCACTAAATTTTGTTTTATTTTCTCCCTTGCCTTTCCCTTTGTCCTTACCTTTCCATTTCTTTTGCCCAGAGCTAGAAGCCCCTTTGCCTCTAAACTCAGTCGTATAAGCCTCTCCTTCAAGCTTATCAGCGATAAGGCGATCCTCCTCTAGCTCAACATGTCAGCCAACATCATCAAAAGTTTTTATATCATCATTATGGGTAAGGTTGACACACATGTGTTTTCAGGCTTTTGGAAGGGAGCGAATCACAGCTTGAACTTGTTACTCATCAGTCATCTCAAGGCCAGCACCTTTCAGCTCACTTATCATGTTAGACATGACAGTAAGATTTTGCCTCATTGTATAATTAAAATTTTTCTTATAGGCATCAAAATTTAGAGTTAACTGACGCAACCTTGTTGTTGAGGTTCCACCAAATTGAACATTAACAGAATCCCAAACTGCTTGGGCTAAGCAGTGCTTTTCAAAATGTAGCATCAAGTCATTTCTCTTGCTGCTCAGCATCAATATATGAGCAACTCTGTCATTGCGCTTATAGGCTTGATATGCTTCCATATCTCGCCTATGTTGAGCAGTGTTTCCATGCTCAAGTTCAGCTATTGGTTGTGTTATTGTTTATAACATATCTTACTCTTCTAGAAGATATTTAATTTTACGATGCCAAATGTCATAATTTTTATCATTCATCTTATCTCCTTGATTCAAGTTAGCAATAATATTTTTTGTTACAACAATTTTAACTATTTAGAAACAATGATTATAATTAGGATTAACACAATTCATTATTACTTTTATCAATTTCAAGTCACAATGCTTTAAATTAATCAATAATAACCTAACACAAGCAGTAGAAACAAAAAAACTGTATATACAACTTAATCAATTTCTACTGACATAGTCCAGTTATCATTGTTTAATTTAAACATGCGCCAATTAATTTTATATTAGATGAGATTCATTAATCTACCAATCTAATATTCCCACAATACATTCATCATATAATGTAATATAACAACAATAATATATATGAATTAAAATAAGATAAACATCAATTACATGTTCAAAACAAAAATAACATATTGTCACTCATAAAAATAAATATTTTTCTAATATTGAGTTTAATTCATTCATCATCTAGTTGAACATGTGGTTCTCTCTCAGCAAATTCTCTTTTTTCCAGTGTACCAGATATTTTTTTTCATCCATGGGAAACTATTCATCGATTTATTAGATCACCTAATATTATCTTGTATACGACGCTCCAGTTTTCGATTCAAATCTTTTTTAAAATTTTCATAAGTTAAGTCGCTTAATCTTTCTTTAAGCGTATTTCTTTCCTCTTCCCATGAATCAAGTAAGAAATCAAGAACAATTGATATTTGTTGTTCCACAGCTAAGTCATAGTTTTCACTAAACATCATATAGAAAGTCCAAATTTTATGGTACATCTCATCAATATGTTTTTCAAGAGAATGTTCCGGATCTTTCTTATATGTACATAATCGCTCCAATGCACGAATTATTAGATTCCTCACTACATATTTGAATAAATTAGACCAACATTAGATTCATTTAAATATCATATATGTCATATGATACAAAAATATTACATGTAATTATGTTCCAATTTGTATATTTTTCTCCAAATTCTTCATCAAAACAGTCACAAAAAATTTTTAAAAAATATCCATTAAATTGGAAATTAAATTTTGAGAATTTTAAAAAAATTTTGGACCAAATATATTTGTACATGCACCCCCACGTGTCGAACGGAGTTTGCCACGCGCTTCACACACCTCACGCGCTCACAAGCGCTGCCACGTGTTCCTTTTCACGTCAGCATTTGTGGACCAACCAGAGGAAGCCACGTGGCCAAACGTGCCACGTGTCATAGACACGTGACAAAAAACCGTCATAAACCATTTTTTTATTAACCGCCAGCGCGTGCAGTACACACGCCGTCTTCCAGGGGTTGTTTTGCACAGAATTTTGAAATTTTATACATTTTGACGGTTTTAAAACCATTATGACCATTTTTATTCCATTCCAACATCATTTTGGCTTTGTTTGGATAACACATGCACGATTTGAAAGTATGAATCGTTTTAATGACAATTTTCAGAAAGAAAAATATACTCAGAAACTTTGAAAAATCATAAAAATTCATCAACTCATCAGAAAAATTATGCAAAAATACTCGTTATAAAGCTTGTGATGAGAGCTTTCCAACGATACCAAATTTGTACTATGAAACTGAAAAATTAATTTTATAAAAATTGAAGAAATTTCGAATTTCTATAGTAAATTTCTCAAAAATCATCATAATTATGATTTTAAGCACAAAAACGCATAAAACGGGTTATGATACCAATGTAGAAACTACAGATACTTACTTGTTGAGCGTAAGTCGTGCGTTTTCAATGCTTTAGGTGGAGACAAATTACTAGAACTTGACTTAATTCTACAGTACGAACGTTTTTGATTCACTTGTGATTGAATGGAAATGAAAAAATTCTTTTTCGAGAATTTCAGAGAAAACTTTTGATAAAAAGTTATTTTTTTTCCTTATATCATTTCGTTATTAAGTTATATCTTTTCATAACTTTATATATAAAAAGATATGGATATAGTCTGAATCAAACCCACATGGGCGGCCCAATACCACAAAACTCAACAGTTTCACTCCACCATCACCTAGACAACCCCTTATTCATGTCTTTCCTTCATCTTATCTTAATTTTTTTTTATCATAAGATTTGTATTTTTGCTAACTAGAATATTGTTTCTTATTAATTTTTTCTCAATTCTACAAACTCTAACTTTTTCAATTCTTTAATTAACTATAATCCTTCAATTTTAACTTCTTTAATCACTAACTTAAATCTCAAATAATAAAAAAATTAAGGGAGTTGAATAAGAAAAACTCGTATTAACGAAGTTTCTCCCTTTTTTTTTCCTTTCTTCCTTTCTCTTCTTATTTTTACCCTTTTAAAGTGATTTTCTTCATTTTCTTGAGTTATCTCTCTCTTCTATTATATTTTTCCTCTCTTTTATTAGCTAAATTTGGAACAAAAATGGTGGAAACTTGGTAAAGAAATAGCCATAAAAGATAAGGATGGAAAGATATTTTTTGTTGATTTTTATGCCTCATTAATGAAAAAGATTCTAGATTTTGATTTTTTTCTTGATTAGCTAGATATTTGTGAGTCCCATTTCTCTTTGATCTTTTTTTCTATTGGTCAAGTTGATTTGTTCTATGATTTTGCTATTAGGATATAATATTGATGAGAGTTTTTTTCTTCCACTTTTTGTGTTTGATTTAAAGTTCAGAAGAAAAAAAAGAAGTAAAACTAGATGGGGTGCACTGATTTATAAATGGATGCTTCTTTTAGTGAGATGAAATTTTCACGTGGAATCTAAATTAGCTAATGTGGAAATGTCATATAAGAAAACTATTAACATATTTGAAGAAATTAGATAGAAAGAATTTTATATTATAAAATAATTTAAAAATGAATTTAATATTATAAATAAAATTTAAGATATTAAGTTTTACAAGCTAATAAAAATTATTCATCTATTTATATATTATTTCTTAGACAGTGAAATAACCTAATTTAATTTGCGCGGGGTGTTAACATTTCTAAAACAAATCCTCTGATAGATCGGGGTGAATAATTTGGCTATAACCAAATTGAACCGATTTACTGCGTTTTTTCTGTTCAATTTTGATTTTTATTTCCCTACAAATTTAACATACTACGTCGTTTTTGAACGTATATATAACTCTAACCCTTCGGAAAATATGGAGCTCACTTCTCATTTTGAAATAGTGCATTTCTTTTCACTTCGAAACCCTCAACCTAAATCGCACATCCAGCCGCGTCTCTAACCCGGTCACTTCCGATCAGCCCATTCTTCCGATCAGCACGGCTGACGGCACCAGCACCTCCTTCTGCAGAGCTGGTCCTTACCTTACTCGCCTGAGACACGGAGAATAAGTGAATAACTCGAGCTTACTGTATGGATTTTGAACTGAGTCTTTCTTTCCCTCTTTCATTTTCTGAGTGCGTTCTCTCTAATTTACTTTGTGTTGAGTGCTTTAGACAAGTAGGTTTTGACTTACTATTTGTGTTTGTTACTTCTAATTCAGTTAGCAACGCGGTTTTAGGAATCTGAGGTTGATTGCGATTTTTGTTTTCCAGTGATCAAGCTTCAAGCTTGGAACGAAAATGGCTGCAAGTTTAGTTTCTAAATGTTCGCATGGTACGCCTTACTGCAATTCTATTCTGTGTTCTCGATTTAGATGTCTATTTCTGTTTAATTTCTATCTTCTTTGCAAAATCTTGCTGATTGAGGTCTTTTTAACTTTGTTAATTAATTGTATAGATGCATTTTGAGCCTTGAAATTTTATTTTCCTCCTTGATTGGTTCTTGAATTAAGCTAGAGTTGAAAGTTGTTGTCTCCATTTTTGGGTGTTATTTGGTGAGAGATGATGAGATGGGAGCATATACCCTGTCACTAATAAGTTATTATTGTTATTATGAATGACAAGTTTGATCTTTCACACGTGGAATCCTTTGTTGATGGAAACTCATGGATAATGTAGATTTATGGCTTTCATAACAAATCATTGTAGCTGCTTGGACTCTATTTTTTTATTGGGATAAATCTGTTTCATGCATTGAAATTGGGTTGATCCAAGGTATATTGTATGCTATGGTTGGGATTTTTGCTTTGCCTCAATTTGGTGTAGCATGTTTCACATCTTGGAATAGGATGTTTTTCTTTAGGGTAGTGAAATATGGTCTCCTTGTAGCATTTAGTAGGTAAATGAGGTGAGCTAAGCAGAACATTGGGATACATATTCTGAAATAACCAAATTTAGTTTAGGTGTTAAATTGGTGAATGACAATTAGCTTAACGTCATAATATCATCATCCAAGCTTCTCGTGCCTGCCTCCACCAATCTTAAGCCTTTGATGAGATCAATGGCTGTGTAAAAAAGTTCTCAAATTTGGGCATCTCTATGACTCAAAACAAATGCCTTTTTTGGCCTTAGAATTCTTTGATCTGGACAAAAGGCCTTGGATTTGAAAATGATAGGTTGCTTTCTTGAGGCAGAATGCATCTTTCATATTGTACAATCTTGGAAGTGATGAAGGCATCTATGTGGGTGATAATATGCTATAAGGATGTTAAAACGTATTAGTTGATAATATATTTTTAGATAGCTTAATATATGTGAGAAACATGTTAACTTTGGATGAATTTATGTTTCTTAAATTGCATTTTATCCTATTACCATTCATTTTTTTAATGGAAGTGACGTTTAAAATCTTGGTTCTTGTGATTAAATTGAAGTGTTTCATTGTTGATTCATTGAATTTCATTTAATTTTGTTGGAAAAATGATTAGTGGGACGTTCATTGTTGGGGGGTCTTGGCAACAATGTTTCTGGATCGTTGGGCGCATCACATGAGATGATGTGTAGTAATTTCATGTCTCAGGTGAGTTATTCTTAAATATGATAGCATGCAAGTTTTTCTATTTGGTTGTAATATGCTTGGTTTTATGAAGCAATCTAGATCTCATGTAGAGAATCGAGAAGCATTTTCTGATAGCATGCAAGTTTTTCTATTTGGTTGTAATATGCTTGGTTTTATGAAGCAATCTAGATCTCATGTAGAGAAGCAAGTAGCATTTTCTCATAATCATGCAATTGAAGGTGTTGATAAACTATTGACTGAGATATGGCCCTTGGATGAGTTCCAACGTTTTTTGGTCTTCCCTGCTGCAAATAGTCACAAATAAGTTTTTTCCTTGAAAAGCAATGCCTTTCTCCTAGATTCAAGATATGATTCTTTGTGCATAATTTCCTGAAACTGATACTCAGTGATTTGGTCTGGATTGGATTAACTTAGGTCAAGTACATTTGGGTCACTAAAAGTTCCATTAAAATCTAATATTATCATCTGTTCTCTCCTTTCCTGATGATAGCTTAAAATTTAGTTGAGAAATTTTGCAGCAACTAAGGACTTTCATACAAATGAGGACTGTTCTCAAAGTTGTGGATAACTCCGGTGCAAAGAAGGTGATGTGTATACAAGCGTTGAAGGGTAAGAAAGGGGCAAGGTTGGGAGACACTATAATTGCTTCAGTCAAGGAAGCTATGCCAAATGGAAAAGTGAAGAAAGGAAAGGTTGTGTATGGTGTAGTCGTGCGTGCTGCTATGCAGAGGGGTCGTTGTGATGGGAGTGAGGTTAAGTTTGATGACAACGCTGTTGTTTTGGTTGATAAGCAAGGTCAACCAATTGGAACGAGAGTATTCGGGCCCGTTCCACACGAGCTCAGGAAGAAAAAGCATGTCAAGATCCTTACTCTGGCACAGCATATCGCCTGAAGTACCAACCACTTGCGGTAAATTAAAAAAAAAAAAAAAAGAATTTGTGGTCTTTGTGGTACTATAGACTTTCTATTGTTCTATTGAAGGAAATTTTAAAGAAATGAACTGATTGTTGTAGGTTTTAGTAGAGAACAGAAGTTGATCATAGAGGTTATCCCCATAGATGCAAGTGAGGCCTTTATTCTATACATTTTATCATCGTTCGGCCTTTCCTGGACCAATAAAAGAAAAAATGCTCGTTTTTGACATTACTGTCTTAGCCATAACCTTCAAATCCAATTTGGCCAAGTGCTTTTCCTATTCATATGTTGTCTTCTCCAATTGGATGAATTTCTAGCTTTATATTCACATACTTTGCGTATTTAAGCCTTTTGTGAAATTATATTTCTAAGAAAACTATCAAAAAAAGGTTAATTGAAATAAAATTATCTTAAGCTCGTAATAATTTCTTGTCCCAATTGGATAAAATTCTCTTCCCTAATTTGTAAACTAAACTCATGTGAGATTAAATAACATTATTGGCATCATAAAGATATATTTATAATCATCTACCTTTTATAGTTTGCAGAATTTTATTTGGAGAATTTTTTTTTTTGCTAAACTGATGATGAAAGTTCGTACTTAAAAAAAAAAATCGTTGTATATAAAAGGAAAAAAAAAAAGAAATAAAGAAGGAATAGCTAAAAGGTAAAATGCATTTTTGTCTAACTTTCATAATTAATTAATTGATTCTTTAAGTAATATTTTAAAATTTTCATTTTATGAAAATCTGAATTTCTTTCAAAGATGACCTGTAAGCTAGATTTTCGCCTTAGAGAATCATATTTTATATTACGTAAGGTTGTATGGCATTTTTTTCCTTTTTTCCATTCATCTAATTTATAATACTAGAAGCATACTGCAGACACTTTTTTTACGCGGATTTTTTCTATTAATGATTTATTAAATTTTACATTTAAATAAATAAATAAATAAATAAATAAAATATAGAAAGTCAAGTAAAAAATCTAATGAAGAGAAATTGATTTGATTAAATTAACACTATAAAATTGTTTTTAAATTCTTACTTTCATTATGTTATATCTTAATTTTAGAACTTATCTTCTATATATATATATATATATATATAGGTTAACTTCTAAAGATTATAGTGATATTTATATTAATTAGATCATAATATGTTTAAATATAATAGCATACAATCATTTATGAGAAGGCAGGTTCTAATAAAATAGAAAAACATAATATCACCAAAATTATATTTATATTTATTTTTATTTAAAATTGGATAAAATAAAAATATGATAATTAGTTTTTGATTAGTTGGAAGTATTTTTCATTAGAAATATTAGATTAAATTATATTTCATTTGATCATTCATTTTCCATAAAACAAAAGTGAAAAAAAAAAAATTAATTAGGTTAGTAGACCTGCTAGGAACTTTCATTTATTCTATATCTAACCTCTACAGTTAAAAAGATTACTTTTGGTGCTGAGGACAGCCAATAAATAAAAAGCATGCGAACAGGAGGAAGAAGTTTGGTGCAAAAGTTGAGTAAACGAGCAAACCAACTAAAAAATTAGTAGATTAATCGGTTCCTCTCGAAGAAGAGCTACTCCGGGAATCCAAATTAAGAGTAAGATCCCAATTATACAATGGCAAGAAAAGGAAGCAAGTTCAACAAACTTGAAACCTAGAGCGAGATTGGAGAAGCTGGATACAGTCTTCAACTGTCCCTTCGGGGAAATGATTAATTTGGATTAAATTAAAAATATTGTATAAATTTAGGATAAAAATATATAAAAAAATTTAATTTAGAGTATTTTAAATTTTTATTTCGATACTAAAGAGAGGAGATTGTGCGCCACTTGCCCATAATTTTTTTATTTTTGTGAATTATTTTATAAATTAAAAAATTTATATTTGCATGTCAAAAAAAATAAATTCCTGATCTGCTTTCCACATTCCTCGTACCCCTTTTTCTAAAAATAAGTCTAAGCAATAGGCCATTTTTTTGGTTTATGGACTCAAATATCTGCCCTTGACAATCAGCTTAAAAAAAAAAAAAAAAAGGCAAGATTTGAGATATAGGCAAATAGGAAAAAAAAAAAGATGGGAAAGATAATAGATTTGAGAAGCATTGGAGATTTTACAGGGGAACAGTATTTGAAAAACGTAGGTTTTGGAAATAGTAGATTGAGTGGTGGAGAAGAAGCCGAACTCCATTTAAATTGAAATAATTTTTTTCAAACAACAAAAACTTATATCCAGTTGCCCGCTAATTCAATAGGTGAACATATATTGTATTGGTCAATTTGATCAATATTTTACTTTAAATTGAGAATGTTTCGAAAAACCATTCAAAAGTTGTAATTTTTTTTTTTCAATCACAATAAACTAGGAATTTCTTTTTGTCCTTCCAGCAATCATTCTAATACAAATCGGTTACACCATTTACAAGATTTTAGGGATTGAAAAGTTAGAGATGATAATTTGGATTCGCAATAACCCCACTCCAAATGGGGTGAATTTTTTTCTTCTGTTATGATCCTAATTTTTTGTTTTAAGATAGGGACGAAACGGAAATAATATATACATCCCCTATTATTATATTTACATATATATATATATAATTATTTATATTTTAATATAAATAATATTTATTAAAAATAATAAAATAAAAATATAACACTCATTTTAAGTAAAAAATATTTTTTTACTTAAAAAATTATATATTAAATTAATTCATTAAAATAAAAAATAAAAAATATGTTTAACATTAAAATAAAATAAAAAATTTAATAAAAATTTGGAAATAGGGCGAGGTCAGAGATCTCTCTCCCCGTGTGATGCGAGAATGAAAATCTCAAATTGTTTTCCCACAGGGATGGGAAGGAGTTCAAAGTTGGAGACGGAAAACTCAACTTCGAACCCGTTCTATTGTCATTCCTACGTAAAAGTCAATTGCAATGTCTACAAAGCTAGTTACACCATTGAAATCACTGCTTTAACTGAGTCCGTTGGCATATTGACAGTTCATATCGTATTGTATCTAATTGTGTTGTATCACTATTTGTGTATGATATAATTATACTAATACAAATACGACATGATTAACTAATCATGTTGAAATTTGAAATATGGACACAGTACGGTTAAAATATATATTGATACAATACGATATAATTAGACATGATTAATTTTGTATCTACATGTGCACTGATAAAATGACACAACATGATTAAATACGATTAATTTAATATGTACAATTGGCACGATACAATTATATATGAATATTAGATTGAAAATATTATTAATTTGCAAAAAAAAATTCACCCATAATATCACAATTAATTGCAATACATAGTTTATTAAAAAAATTACAAACTGAATATTTATCTTTTTAATTCATTAAAAAAAACTACAAATTGAAAATTAAAGTTTTCATAATTCATTAAAAAAACTACAAATTAAAAATTAGGGTCTTTAATCTATTATCTTTTTTGTACCACTTTTCTTTATACGTGTATATACATAATTTGTGTCAATACATAACAAGAAATCAATGAAAATTTTTTGATATAAATATAAATTGCAATTTTCAATTACTATAGAATTATGTTCAGAAATAACCTCAATCAAAATCTTAGAATTGACAGGTGTATTTGATGTCTTGATAGAAATAAGAGATAAGAGAAAAATATCGGCAAAAATAACCTCAATCAATATCTTGGGATCGACCACAAATGGAGATTAATACCTTACTGATCAACTGCAAATAGAGATAAATATCTTATTATTTGGCTGCGGTTGGAAATCGAGAAGGAGGAGGAAGAAAGAGGGGTAGCTATCATACCAATCTTAGATGGAGAAAAAGGAGGAGGACTAACAAAGGATTGAAGAAGCTTAAAGGGCGGATAGAGAAAAAAGACTAAAGAAGGAAGAATTGAAGAAGCTTTGGTCTTGGATGTGGCTGCAAATGGAGAGGAAGCCGAAAGGAGGAGGAAATAGGGGTGGTTGTTTTAGAGGCATCAAATCGGGTTGACGTGTCGTGTTCGTATCGTATTGATCCATTCTGATGACAGATTATGGTTAATGTGAATACGACCCATTTATTAATCGGGTTGACACGACACGACACAAAATTTAAATGAGTTATATGAGTAATACATTTAACATGAATATGATATAATTATATTTTTTTGGGTCACTCGACATGATACAATTATGCCTTTTGGATTAATTGATATGACACGACAAGAAAATAATATTTAAGTATTTTTTTTGTAAAATGATACTATAAATCTTTACATTTTAACAAATTTACACATGTTATAAATGAATTTGATCAGATTGACATGACACAACACGATATGTAAAAATTAAATGAGTTGTAACGGATTTGTGTGTCAATCTATGACATGATCCACTTTGAAGAGTTTCATAAACGGATCAACTTGTTTACGATATGAATCCGTTTATACTTAACACTAACATACTAATTTTGCTTGTTACGCGTATTGAGTTCGTATGTCATGACTCATTTTGAGACCCCTATATTGCTTTACTAGTTCATCTGTTAAATTTATTACATATTAGGATTTAGAGTTTAATCGGTTGGTACGTTGTGATTTTTGAATTAAAAAAATAAATTTATTTTTTTTATTTTTTTGTTAGCCTCTTTAAAACTAGGTAACTTACTTATATATATATATATATATATTCATTTAATAGTATAATAAAATTGCAAAATATATTTTTGTAATAATGATTTTTGAAATAAAAAAACATATTTTCATGTAATAGTGATTTTTGTAAAATATATTTTTCGTAAATAATATTAATAAATTATCAATCATTAATCATATAATATATAGTAAAATATATTTTATTTTAATTGAAGCATTGTATTTGTGCTCTATAAAATTTAGTCATGTAATAATCTTAGTTTTGGAATTTACAATTGCCTTATGAATTACTAATATCTATAAATTAATAGTTGTAATAATAGTAAGTTAACACCTTATGTCAAAATTAATTATAATATCTAAATATTGGAGTGGAAGATTTACTTAAATTTGTTTTATGAGAGTATATATATATATATAAAATATAAAATACATGGGGACACAAACATATAGTTATATAGACTATAAATTATGTTCTCATATTTCTAAATTTTTTTAGTCTATCTCTAAAACTATTTTATAATACATAAGAAAACTAAACATAAATTTTTAAATATATATTAATTCATCTAGATATAGAATTAGTAAATATATTAGTATAATATAAAAATAATAGCTATATAATTAATTTATTAATATTTATTTTCATATACTAATATATATCATGTATTATAAAATTATTCTCACATATATATATATATATATAATATTATATTATATATTTGAATTCTTTATATAATTTGAATTTTGAGTAATACTAAAATAATTAGACATCTCTTCATAATTGATAAAATAACATATCTTTAATAATGTCTTAATAGGTTAAGCATGTTAAATTCATTTATAATTCGTTTTTTCTCTTATCGTAATCGCATTGACACGGTTTAGTTTAAATCCATATACTAAAAATTATTAGTTATATATTGACATTTATAGCGAATAGATTGATGAGTGTGAATGCATATATATATATATATATATATATGTGTGTGTGTGTGTGTGTGTGTGTTAAGATTAATTAGATATAAATTTCAAGAATGAAATTTATGTATTTTAGGGTTTTCATAAATTAATAATTAAAATGATTAATCAACAAATTAAGAAATTTCTTTTCTTTTTGATTCTCTTTGTCAAGTTTAGATTGAGTACTCGGACTTCAATATTTTTAGATATAACTTTTTGATAAATATGTTCTATGTGCAACAAAGATTTCTGTAATGTCTGCAATTTTACTTCCTATTTTGTTTTGAGCAGTGATTTTGATAATTTGTTCATAACATACAGCTTTATAATTAGCTGCAATATTATTGGCAGCTTGATTATTATTAGTTTCAAAGGAAATTAGGATCACAACTTTGACAAAGCGTTGAAGCACTTAAGTGTCTTCTATTACCCTCCACATTAGTCAAAAGACAATCATGCATGAGAAGCCATAAAAACATGCGAATGCCAAATCTATTGCCAACAAGGAGAAGAAATACTTAGCTTATCTCTGATTTGATAACACTAAGCATACTTCAGAGGAAAGTAACTTGAAAGAGTAGAGGCCCAAAAGAAAGCGTCTTCTTCATACGCAGCTGAGGCATAGTGAATGGGGTCTATTAGCCCCACTAATTTTTTTTAATTCACCTCACTAAATAAAACAAAAAAGTACATAATATCTTTTGAATTCATTAAATATACTAATATCAAAAAATAAAAATAAAAATATTAAATCTTTTATATTGTAGATTTTAGAAAAGAAAAAGAAAAAGAAATACAAAAGACCAAATATTAATGGGCTTACCTTATTTACTTAGATGTAGAGGTTTTTTAAATGTTGAAGTGGGCAAAAAAAGCCCTTTAATTCTAAGCAACAATTAAAAAGAAGTGATCATTTGACTCATCTCTTCTTTATTATTTAACTAATATTTGAGATTTTGTACCCTTACTTTAGAGTTTCTCCTTTTAAGATAGACCCAACACAAAAGCAGCAAAATAATTTTTTTTTGTGTGTCTTCTCTTAAGGCATGTAATTCTTTTCTTCAACTTGCAAATTTATAATTTTACTTCAGTTTTTGTCTTTTTGTTCATAACTCCATAAACCCTAAATAAAGATTTGCAAAATTATAATTTTACCTCTTTTGTTGTCTAGTTTGTTCATGTCTACATAAACTCTAAATGGAAACTTGCAATTTTGAACTTTATAGTTTTATAGTTTGTTCAAAACATTATAATTGCCTAAACTATACTATTAATTGTTCATCAATTTTTCATATATATACTATTAATTGCAATATTAGGCAATTCTCTTTTCATATATATACTATTAATTGTTCATCAATTCAATTTGTTTTGAAAAAATCTTTTCTATTAGATAAAAAAGAGGAAGTGAAAATAAAAAAAAGAATAGTAAAGAGAGAAAAATAAGATAATAGATATATAAATTGGAACAGAACATTAATTAGTTGGTTTCTGGAAATCGAAAATCAATTGAAATCACCAAAAAAATCCTTAATTTAATTGCCAATAGAGAAATTATTAAGTAGATTTATTGTGTAATTGAATTAGTTTACAAATAATGTGATTGATTAAGTCTATTTAAAAAATTTTCTTCTAACAAATAGTTTATGTCAAGAAATTGTCCACGGAAGAATGCAATCCAACACTCTCAATCGAGATGGACGGTTTTAATATCAAAACCGTGAAATCATTATAAGTAGGAATATTTATTTAAGGTTTAAATGGAAATTAAGTAAGGTAATAGATTGGGGTTTTCTCTACCTAGTTTTTCCTACAAAGTAATATCGCCATTGAAGCTTTTATCTATAGGGCAAAGGGATACTTTATTTCGGAGATTAGTATTATAATATAGCAATTATCTCATAATAATTTCTAATAATTAAAGTGATGTTTATATTAATTAGATCGTAATTACATATATTTAAAGATAATAGTGTACAAACATTTGTTAGAATTCAGCTTCTTGTATAATAAAAAAATAAAAATATCACAAGAATTATATTATTTATTTGTTACTATTTTATTTAAAATTGGATAAAATTGATTTACATATATCGGATTAGATTATATTTCATCGGATTATTTTCCGTAAAACAGAAGAGAAAAAACAATTTGTTTTTGGTGCATAAAAACAAAAATCATGCGGATAGAAGATGAAAGAGGTTTGGTGCACAAGTTAAGCTAACGCGTAAACTGGAAATCCTTTTCCTGTGAGGATTTGTACTAAAGAAAGTCTAATTTCCAGAAGGGAAAAGGATTATTTAGGGTTTCTATATCTCATATATATAAGTGCAATCAATCATTCGGCCACTTATTAATATCCAACAACAATTAGCAGATTAATAGTTCCCCAGATTAAATAAGAGCTCTGTGAATCCAAATTAAGAGTCTGATCACAATTATCATAATGGCAAGAAGAAGAAGAAATTAGCGTAGTTCCACAGACAAGAAACCAAGAGTGCGATTGGAGAAGCTGGAGACAGTCTTCACCTGCCCTTTCTGCACCCATCCTAATGCTGTGGGTTGCACCTTTTACAAGAACTTAGGCATCGGACAAGCTGATTGTAGTATCTGCAAAGCAAGTTACACCACTGATATCACCCCTTTAACTGAGCCAATTGACATCTACAGCGAATGGATTGATGAGTGTGAACGCGTCAACACAGAAATTTAACATGGCAGCACCTGCAAAATAAAGCTAGCTATATACATAATGGGTTAAGATTAAGTATAATTCGTCTGTGATTTATTCTTTTCAAGAACGAAATTTATGTACTTTGGGGTTTTGTAGCAGAAGGATTTCCGTCAATAAGTAAAAGGATTATTTTCTTTATCAAGTTCGTATCTGTTCTTGGCCTTCAAGATTGTTTTATTATAGTGTTAGGTATAACTTTTTCTCATGAACAAAATTTAGGCTCTAGAATCGGTATTGTAGGGTTTACCAGTTATATGCAATTTTTTTTCCCTCTTGTATATATAAAATTTTATATACTCATCAATGAGGTTACTGATGCATATAAATGTAATTAATAATTAAAAAAAAATTATGAAATTGTGCAGAACCTGAATACAAAAATCCATTTCTGCCATTGATTTGTGCATTGGGTGATTTGGGTTTTAATGGATGAAACTAAATTTTTATTATTAATTACATTTATATGCATAGAGAGATCTTTTGGTTTAATGGGGTATTTGGGATTGTTGTTGGGTGTCCAAAAAGCAGATTTAAAATTTTTTTGATTTAATTAACCGATTTTTTTTAATTTTTTATAAACTATTTTTTTCAAACCTGAAAAAAATATCTATTTAACTGATTTTTTTTAAAAACAATTTTAAAAACTCAAAAATTTTAAAAATAAAAAATTTTCTCTAAAAGTGTTTTTGCGTGCTAAACTGATCATAAGAAAGAAAGAAAATATCTATTCGTTTAAGAAAGAAAGAAAAGCATATATTTCAAGAGAGTAATCAACAAAACGATAGCACAAAAATTACAAATAGAAGCATACATTAAAATTTTCATTCAGTTGGGGTATTGATGTGCAATTAATATCTTAAAAATTCTTTCTGTTGTTTTGAAATTTTATCTTCTTTAGCGATCCCTATATATGAAGTCAAATCCTGCCCTTCAGATTCAAATTAACTTTCAGACCAAATGTTATGTATATTTTTTTTATAAGGGTCAGATTGTAGATTCGAATTCGACCGAATATAAATAGATATGAATTTATATCATTATAATAAAAAAATCATCCAATCTTCAACAAAAATATACAATATGGAGTTTACCATATTCTTAATATATGGATGATTTCTTAGTCGATTCATGAAGCTGTAAAACAATTTTAATAAAATCATCTTCATTTGAACCGTTATTCGAGAGTGGAATAATATCATAAGATTGAAATATATTACTGCTTGATTTTAACTATTCATTAAAAAAATAAATCATTAAAATTAAATTTTTATTAAACAATATGTGTTCTCTTAAATTTTTATAAGATTTATTCTCATCTATTTATTTATAAATGAATGATGTATAGTAAAACTAATTTACTAATGCATTCAAATTTTTAATTTTTTTTAAATTTTATTGATAGGGTATTGAATTTTTTATTTGTTTTAATTTTATGTTAAATTTTTTTTCATGAAATTAGCAATGATATTTGCTTTTGAAATTTTTTTTTCTTAGTGCATTTTATTTTAGTAAAAGATTGAATGGATAATTAAAGCCATGTTAATTACTCATTTAGATTTAGATGCAAAGCTAACAAAAATTTTAATTTGTAAAGAAAGGAAAGAATGAAGGAGGGTTCGATTTATAAGTCCAAAACTCAAAATTATTTACAATTCAATTTGTAAAAGAAAAAAATTATTAGTGGTCAATTTATCAATAAAAATTTATTTAGATGTGAATTGAAAATTAATTAATAAATTAGGCAATTTTTTTTAATGATCTCAAAATAAAAATTCTAGGTTTTATAATTAATTAATTAATTAATTACGGCGGATGAGTCCTTTAATTTCTTTTTCTCTGAAAATAATTTTCCTCCCAACTTTTTTCCTCCTATAAGAACCTGAGAACACTGTTCTCTCTCTCGCAAGTCATCGACGTATTAGATTGAGAGTGAGGATTTTTCTGCGCGACAGATCTAATCGAACGATTGATCATGGTAACCCAGGATCCCTCTTTTTTATTCTATGTAATCAGTGTATGTATATAGTTAGGTTTCATCATGGAATTTCAATGTTTATATTGGATAAATATTTATTTTGATTGGTTGTTTATAGCAATCTGATGGTTTCGAAATTGGGTTATGCAATTTTTGCAATGTGCAAGATTTTTTTTTCTGTGATTTCATGAATTTTATGTGTTCGAAAGTTGATTGATTTGGATTTTTCTTACTGGTGCTTTCTATTAGAAATGTGAATTTTTCGTATTTCCTTTTTGCTAGGTTCTTCTACAGCCAGACCCATTTCTTAATGAACTCACAAGCATGTATGAACGAAGTACTGAGAAAGGGTCTGTTTGGGTCACTCTGAAACGATGTGAGTGTATCCTTCTTTATGCTTCTCTGTGTTTAAATCTATTGGCTTTTCATTTGGGTGACGAAATAATGAAGAGTTATGTGTGGGATGTTGATTGGTTCTTGAATTTCTTGATTTCTTTTAGCTTCATTCAAGTCTAAGCTGCAAAAGGATAAAATGGCTACTGCTGGTCAACCCTTGGAGTATAGATGCCTTATCCGTGCAACTGATGGAAAAAAGACAATCTCTACTTCAGTATGCATCTTTTCCCTTGCAAACTCTTGCAAATTTTCTTTTTAGATTAGTGGTCGAGCGCTGAGATTTATTAATTGAAGGTTGTGGTATAAATATTGTACTGGAAGTGCTAAAATGTCATCTGTACTTGAATCTGGTTATTGTGCAACTAGCTTATGACAGAAAATGTTTAGTCAAAACTTCATTAAGTCACCTTACCATGGCCAGATAGGAAGGTTTGTGATCTTTTAACTTCACTTAAAGAAATCTTACACGCATTCAAGATTTTAAGTAATTCATTGTGTCAGGAGTAAATTAGATGCTGGGGACGCTTGCTTGTTCAGTTGGTTTGCTAAATAAGTAGCAATCTAAGAGGGTTTTGTTTTGTGACTTTCCTCCTTTTTATTGATCACTGAAAATCTGCTGCCTTAGTGAATGTAGTTATGCATTTAACACTTGGATTATTATGTTGTAGAAGTATTTTAGAGATAAGCTTTGGGAAGACATTGCTTTAAACTAATTCATTGACCGTGAGATAACTGAGTTGTGTTTCAAAATCTATCATGTTCAAATTTGGGAATCTGTGCAGAATTATATGATGCTAGTACAAGGATTTGGATGTATCTACTGATATGCTCTACCAGACTTGACATGATCCTGAACCTTTTTGGTTATGTATGTGCTGCTTTTCCAGCCATGGGTTTATTGTGCTATCCATACTTTTTCTGTGATCTTGTTGATTTGAAGTGAGGTGAGGGATGGGTTAGACAAATGATTGATTTGGTGTACCTTATCTGCAGATGGGATGAAAGAATCAATTTGTATTTTATGAGGAAAGTTTCTTCTAAATCTAAGCCTCAGAATGCTTTGCAACTTTGGGCCAGACCATCTTTCTGAAACTGGAAGTTTGAAAGTGACATAATACATTAGCTATATGTGGGAAATGAGAATGATAGATGTTTGAGGGGATTAGTTCATAACGGTTGTATTGGGGAATGATATTGAGATGAACCATGAAATAATTTTTTTTGTCTGTGATCATTGTTAGATGTATTTATTATTAAGTTACTCAATTTTCTAAGTTACTGCCACATATTGTAAAGAACTTGAGAATTTGATAATCTTATAGATATAACTGAGAATTTCTTTGCTATTTTAGTGGACATCTTTTTGTCAATCGAATAGGCTTGATTACTGATACAATTTCTTATTTTTCCTATATTTGCGGGCAGAGATGCATGATATCTTTACAGTGACTAATTGTCTGCTCTTATTTTTGTTGGAAGGTTGGGGCAAAGGATCACCAACGTTTTCAAGCCTCATATGCAACAATTCTCAAGGCCCACATGACTGCTTTAAAGAAGAGGGAGAGGAAGGACAAGAAAAAGGCTGCAGGGGCAGATAAGCAAGAAGGTGGCTCAAAAAAACCAAAGACAAAGAGGGCCTGAAGTGCTTATGCTATTGAAGCCTCTGTATAAACTGAAATACCTTTCATTTCCTTCCAACATAGTCTTCAGTGGGTGCTACAATTTTTGACGTGTTCTTGGGGAAAGTAAGAGATTTGTTTGATGTTGAGCATTTACTGAGATTGAAAGATGGGTTTTTGTTTGACTGCCCTTTTCTGGATGCAATTTCACTTAGATTTTACTATTTCGTTAAGATTTATTTATGATTAATTATTGAAAAAAGAAGTTATAAATATCTTGTTGGCCGGATTACTTCAGGTCTTCTGGCCATAATTATTTCTGAAATCATGCTCACAAATGGCTATTGACAAGATTGCCCAAGTGAAGATGATGATTCCTCAAATACAATACTCTGAATAGGAATTGCTTATAAGATCATCTCTCTGAATTTGTCGTGACTTTCTCATTGTTATGGTTTTGTATATGATGATTACTCATATTTCAAGTTTTGGTTTTGTTATTGGTCTGAGGTTTTCTTCATACTGCTAATAATCGTTCCTTGACCTAGTCCATATGAACTGTCTGATGCATATCAAACAAAATTCAGTTTTCCCCTCGTGAGTCTTCAGAGCCCAAATAAAGAAAAAGTTTTACTGTTCATTCCGATTTATTATACATAATGATGCAAGTATAGCTATATTCTCTTAGCACTTAAATTGCCAAAGAATTGCATTATACAACCAAAACACAAGCACAAATTCCCAGGTCAAAGTTAAATCATAATTCTTCTAGGTAAAATACCATAAATCGCATTATTCTGCTGAGAAAAGACAATAATCAAACCAAATCCAATCGCATACCATATATAGACGAGATATTTGATGTTGCTCTCATCTAATCATGTTTCTTAAAGATTAAATAGATTAACTAAAAATCAAGAATTACATGATCGTTATTTCGTTAGTTCAAGTGAAATCTTCACTAGCTTGATAAACAACTCCAAAGACCTAAATGTTATTCCAAGTTTATATTTTGAATACTATACAAAACTGCTCTGCCACAAGCCAACAACTTGACACTAGAAGGCAATTTAATGAATGTAACCTCTACCATCTCAAGAAATAGCAGGATTTGGATTACTCATCCGCATTTGATACTGCTTCTAACAAGGTCTTAAAAGTTTGCCTGTACTTTTCGGGGCTGTCATATGCAGTTGGAGTATTGATAATAGCCCTTTCAAGCCAGAAATTGTCAACCTCCTTCTTTTCAGTCAGCCTCTGGTAGAACCTTTTCCACTTGTACGTTGCTCTTTTCAAACGAACACTTTTACTTCCTTTTAGAAGAAACTTGATGTAGTCATTTGCCAGACGAGTCAACTCCTCACCACTGATAATGTAAACATACTGCCAAAAAAAAAAAACGTATATGCTGTAGTCACAAGATACATATCAATATACTCGTATAAAATAACATACAGTAAAATATAAAAAAATATATGTTTTTAAAAAGAAGAAGAAATCAAGTTGTATTCGAAATGGGAAGGAATTTATATTTTCAAAGTGCATATAAAAATTTATACTGAAGCAGAAATTTCATTGGGTAACAGTTATCGAGTATGGTATTTCTGCCAATCTCGGTGTTACATTTTACATTTCGATCAGAGCAGTAAAGCAAGCACATGGACATTCAAAATTAATTAAAGGTTGGCAGGGGCACCCATCCATGTGCAAAAGGATTTTAAATGAAAAAATATATCTCCCGCAAAAAAACAATACATGTAGGTGCAATGAATTTTTTTTTAAAAAAAACAAAGATTACAATTTCATCATATAGAAAACAACAGTACCAAAGATTACAGTGAAAGAAAATTTCCATTTTAAGAACTATTCACATAACTTAATCTTCTAAAGATCAAGGATATAGTTGAGAACTTGCTAATGGTAGCCCATTCGCAGTTAAAAGGTCAAGGATAATCCAAACCACAAGAGGTAAAAAGAAAATATTATTACCAGAAATATAAAACCAATGGTGGCTAAGACTACTTGCAAAGTTTCATCCAGTATTCCTGAAAGGCCTTCATCTTCAGATTCTCCAAAGCCATCCCTGCCGCCGCCACCGTCACCACCACGGGGTGGATTTTTCCCACTGCCTCCATCAAAAAATTCTTGTTTTTCTATCTGCTGCCGCAACACATCCTCTATTGATTTTCCCTTGAAATTTTCCACGACTTTATCAAAAGACCAAGGAAATCCCTGCTATCCAAATAAATATTGGATCCAGATCAAGGAATAAGGAATATGACAAACAAAAAGATGAATTTGAGACCATAGCTCTTTTTAATCAGAGAAAAGATTTGAATTCTGTATGCATATGATCCTTTACTTCAAAAAAAGTGACTACAACCATCAGGGCATAGTATTGCATTCCTTTCTAAGACTTTTGTAAACTATTGCAATATAAATTGATAAATCAGTTTAGCAGAAGAAGAGATTCACCATACCAATAAAGTTTTGTTTAAAGGCATATAAATAAGTGGGTTAGTTATGAAACACTCCCAACATCCCATAGTGTCTGATATTGATGGACTAAAATGTTCCAAAAAATAATATTACAGCATCTGTAAAGCAATTAATTTTCAAATTTCATGGATCAAAATGTAGTCCAGTTTAAAATATAGTGGAGTAAAATGTAATGCAAATGTTAAATTTTTATAACAAAAGACTAAACGTAGAGCCATTAACAAACCTGAGGGAGTATATTTGCCAAAGAAATATAAACTGAAAGTAACGACATACTAGTCCCTTCTCAAAGTCATAACAAAAGTGGTTAAGAACCTCAATGGTGGTGAAGGTTTAAGGTTAGAGTTTTATTACAATAAAGCTTAAAGAACTTGGTTTTTTAGCCAACTATCATTTTATGTCTAACATTAAAGCAAGAGGCTAAGTAGCAAGTCCCTTTCTAGGAGAAATGCAGCTCGAGTTCCAAATATAGCCAACTGAAAACTTGTACACACTCAGGACTATCCATGGACTAACTCTTATTACTTTCAGAGCAATTTCAAACAAATAACAAAGATGGACCCCAGAATACACTACTGGAGTTATTGGACCAAAATTCAAAATGGAAGCAAACTGAACAAAAGAAAAGGGAAAGAGAAAATTCGTTAGTCGTGGTTCAAGTTTCCAGTTTTTGGGAAAACTTTCAAATTTATCCCTCTCTTTGAGAGAGAGAGTTTGTGTACAGATAGATAAATAGGTTATAAGGTGTCGGATCAGGATAGGATAAAAGTTGACAAATGTTAAACTAGACTATAAATGTTTAATTTAAATGGTTTTGCCAAATTTTACAATATATCGATACTGCACTTGTTAATAATAAAATGAGATTGATGTAATGAGGTTGATTTAGGTTTTATGGATTGACAAATTAATGAACAAATTAACAATACCAACTCATGCTAACTCTAATGGCAACAGTGAAAAAAGGAATTTGCTTCCATTACTAATTTAATACTAATTTAATACTAATCTCAACACTGTTAAAGAAAAGAAATGACCAGAAAAAAGATATTCAGCTATGTTGAAGAAGTTGCAGCAAAAAAGAAGCCAGTTGAGTTGAAATGGAAATTTGCTCCACACGGAGAGTCCATTAAAAGTATCAAGATGAGAAGAGAGTTGAAGGTCTTGGAAAAATAATATTCACAAACTTATTGTGCATTTTTATAAATAGCAGACAAACTATGCAGCATATCATGTTAGTGGGTATCGGCATTCAACAAATAGAAAGACTCAAGCAAGATACATTTTACCTTTTGGTCTCCTTCAGACTTGTCTTTGCCACCGAGCAAGCAAACAGTTGCACCATCCTGGGATTTCATTGAAGGTCCATATGCTGTGTGTTTCAATACAAGTCCATACCGAGAATAAATTAGAGCATTAGCAGCAGGTTTCAAAGACCTTGTATGGATCTGATTAACACCAATAGGTAAGATGCATGATACATGAGGTTGCTGGTGTGATAGGGGTAAGTTGGGGATGAGAGGAGAGGGTCTGCAGGGACTTGCTCGAACACAAGAAGACATCTATCAGCAATATCAGGTGCCTAATTACCCACGCATTAATCTTCAAAGCCTACATTTTCAAGCTCCAATCATTACAGACCACTTTAATTTGAATCCAAGAAAAATTGAATTAACTCCAAGAAAATAAAAGCGAGGCCCAATTTCCAAACATGAAATAACTATAGATTCTAAACACGAAACGAACTGTCACATTATTTCTCACCAAAATTTAGCGCACACATTCCTGCATAGGTAGCTTTATTCGAAGAAAATATGTATCCATTGACAACTAATAAAATAATAACTCTAAACCGCTGAGTAATTTGAATGGGTTGCTTTCTATATATAAGGAGCAAAATAAGAACAACAAACAAAGAGTCAAAGACATAAGAACTAGCTACATTACGTATTTTACAATACCTCATCGTGTACAAAACTTGAAAAGAATAATTTCAGTTCTATTAAGACAATTGCGCGAATTATTTATTTATTTATTTTTTGTTTAATTAGAAACATTCCAGATGAAATAGAGAGAATATTTTGATAAGAGAAATCAAAGATAAAATAAAAGGAGGGGGTTAACTTGCCGGTGACAGTGGCGTCGGATTCCCCGTCGATTGTCTGTCTTAATTTTCAATACGGAGAAGATAGAAACAGAGGAGAAGGACGCTAGATGCTGCTACTCAAATAAGAAGCAAAATATGAGTGGATCCGAGAGTGGGCTGGGCTAGCTTGTTCCTTCTTTTCGGGCCAGGAGGGGGTTTAAAAGCAATATGGAGCTACAGGATCCGCCCGTTTAAAATCGGATTCTTCTGTTCTTCTTCTTCCTGGTAGAGCCGGAGAGAAATTGGAGTAAACCTTTGGCCATGGATTTCAGGGAAATTTACGAAAATGTCCTCACCGCCGATTTCATTCACGGTGGAAATTACACCAAAGTGGCTTTACAGGTAAAAAAATTCATAATATAAATATTAGCTGTGAACCCTTTCAAAACCTGTAGTTACTTTGAAGTTTGTGTTTGTTTGCTTAGAAAATGGAGGAAACTTTAAAATTACGATCTAGGATAGTAACCTATTGATATGTGGAAAAACGCAATGGGTGGTGCCGTTTGGTAAAAGATGCTAGTTAGTTTAATTTCCTTCTTTTAGTTGCAATTTTGTTATTTGGTAGTGAACTGGCATCGGAAAGTCGAGCCTGCAACGGGTATATTGCAGCTACTCCATTCACGTATGCGTGTGAAGTTTGTTAATGAGAAATCGATTCCTTCTCTCTCTTCTTCTTCTTCTTCTTCTTCTTCTTCTCTAATTTTCCAGGTACCATTTGGTATCAGAGCAGTTCTGGTCCTCTCCTTGTTCTTCCTTTTCCCTTTCCTCTCTTCTGTTCTCTTTCTTCTTCTAAGACCCTACCATTCTCGCCATATCCAAACACCACCAGCACTATGTCAGTCGCCGACAACACCCCTTCGCAAGAGATGGAAAAATTTGAGGAAAATATAAAATATATGCAGAAGGGCATGTTGATTGGAAGCAACAAGAAGGCAGGAGCAGACCTTTGTCGAGATGATAAAGAAGCAGCAAGAAGCTCTGCTCAGTGAGATGAAAACAATGATTTCTTCAATGCAATTGGGAAATCAGGGACAAACCCAAGCTTCTCCTTGAAGCTCACATAACCCAGTTCACCGTAACAACCCACCACTACAACCCTTTGTTGAATTGAGCCAGACTAACCCAGGCCTAGGAACTAACAACTATCAACTAGCTACGTGATTCACCAAGATCGAGTTCCCAAAATTTGATGGCACAGATTTGGAAGGGTGTCTGTATAAATGCCATAGGTTTTTTCAAATTGATTTCACTCCTACCGCAGCTAAAGTCAAGCTCACAGCCATTCATATGGAGGACAGGGCTTTGCAGTGGCACCAATCTTACTTGAAAAACTGGGGTAAGGCTGATGAACCACCATGGGAAGAATATGTGGAGGCTCTTAAAGGTTGATTTGGTGAAAGAGTTTAGGAAGACTCAATGGCAGATTTGAAGAGTTTGGTTCAAACTGGGTACTTGGAGGAGTTTGATGTTGTATCACATAAGGTCATCTTATCTGAGGACTATGCCTTGAGCTGCTTCCTCAGTGGCCTCCATGATGAAATAAAAATCCCATTGCGAATGTTTGGCCCCAAAACGCTCAACAAGCCTATGCCCTTGCGAGAATGCAAGAGACTTACCTCACTGCTACTAGGACCAATAAAACTTATTACAACAAAGCACCCTTTACAACCCAGACCAAACCTCCCTTTCCTACCCCTGCTACTGCCACCAAACCAACTAACCAGACACCTTCCTACATCTCAACTACTATAACACAATCCAACAATAACACCAAACCTTTCCAACCAAAGACCAGGAGGCTCACTGATGCTGAGATTAATGAAAAATGAGCAAAGAATTTGTGCTTCTGATGTGATGAGAAGTTTTTCCCTGGTCACCAATGCAAAAAAAAAAAAAAGCAGCTTTTTCTATTAGTTTTGAGAGAGTTACTGGTTAGTTGAGTTTTCTATAGTCTAAAAGCTCACGCAAAAACCTGTGCCTTAGCTCTGATCAGACAATCCACGAAGGAAAAAGAAAACCAAGTTATGTTTATTTTAAATTGACATACTAATGTTTAGTTGGCTATGAAGTTCCATTTCTTCTTTCTTTCTTTTTCTTTTTCTTTTCTCAATAAAAAAAGTTTTAGTCCACATAAATAAGTTGTCTTTTTATGGATTCTTTTCTTGGAAATGTGCAGAATTTAAAGCTTACTGATATTACTTAAATGCACAATATTTGATTCTTAGTTCCCAGATGAGTTATTAAACGATTCAGTCAGGGTGGTGAGCGCTCTTAAGGACAAACTACTGTCACTTGGAATCTGTTGCTGAAGAAAATAAGAGTAGCAAGGAGGTTGGTTTGTTTGTAATGGCAGACGGAACATATGGTAGTTGTTGTGTAGATGAAGTTGGAGCTTCCCATATTGATGCTGATTGTGTCATACATTATGGTCATACATGTCTCAGCCCATAAGCATTTAAACAGAACATTCTATTAATACATGCACACACATGCAGTTGAACTGTTCCTTGTTCTCAGCATTTATAGATAACTTTTATGTGGTTAGAAGACCTTTGACTAGGTCATTGATAGTGCAAAATGTCCTTAAGAAGTCAAATTTGAATTTGAAAATATATGTATTCACTTATCTGTGTGCTGATCTTTAAGCATCCTTTGTTTGTAGGACATCAACCATTCTAGCATTATTTGCTTTTGGAAAGGCTTCCATTAGTGATTCCGGTTGTGCTAAAAGTATATCAGATTATGCCTTGACCAACAGCAAACCTATTGTGGTATAGTAAATAACTTTAACTTTCGAATCTTCTCTTTGGGACTGATTTGATTTGGTGATTTATGTGAATAATATAGATAGGCATGTACTTTTAGCATATTCCAGCATAGGTGTCTATTAGTTTTGCTGTTGATATATGCAATGTATTTTGTAAATTGAAACAAGCAATTCTACTTGAAAATGTATTATTCAAGTATATGAAATTTAGGGGAATTTACATTAAAAAAGAGAAAAAAAATTGTAGTCTAAGGTTCATTTATTCAGACTCCCTTTTTGAAAATGAAACATATTGGTCTCATGCTCTGTGTTAAACTTTGAGGGGTATTTCCGTAATTTTGATGATAACAAATAAAATAGCAATATTGTATTTAACATACTTGTTTTCTAAGTCTATTAAATAGGACATGAAATAAAATAGCAAGAATGGAGATTGAAAGAATAATCCTTGAAAGACAAAATTAAAGTAGTAGCATGTTCACACCTGTGATTATATGTGTCACGCCCATGAAGGAGTTAATCGTTACCAAAACCAACATTTGAAGTTCATGGCCATGAAGGAAGAACAAACCGTGAAGTGGACATTTTAGTCACGCACGTGAATCAAACTGTCATACCTGTGAATGTTCATGTCATTTTCATCCAGAGAGCTTCACGACTAAAGTCACCACTTGGATCACGGCTGAGAAGTTTGTCACGCCCGTGAATGTTTATGTCACGCCCGTGACTCAATGTGTCAAAACATTCCAGAGAGCTTCACGACCAAGGTCACCACTTCAGTCACGGCTTGGGAAAAAATGTCACGCCTGTGACAAACATAGTCACGCCCGTGAATGATGAAAGAGAAAAATGTCAGGCGCGATTATTTGGTTGGTACAACGGCTAGTTTCGTATTTAATGCACCCCAACGGCTATAATCAGCCATGTGAGTATAAATGGAAGTCATTTATGCATTCAGTACAAGAGGATAGCATATTCTTTGAATCAAAATCTTATTACAAGCTATTTGTACATTCAATACTTTGAGAACAAAATCTATTCTCTGTAAAAATCTTTTTGCTCTTCATTTATTGAGCAATTAAGATTTGTGAGTATTTCTCTCTTGTAAGGGTTAGTTGTGTGAGCCTCTAAAACACAAATTAAAAGGTTGTTTGTGTGAGCCTGTAAAAACACAAAGTGAAGGTTGTTTGTGTGAGCCTATAAAATACAAGTAATTGGTTATTGTGTGAGCCATTAAAACACAAAGATTTATGGGTTAGGTGTGAGCCATTGTGAGAAACACCATAGTTGAGAGTGAGCTTGCAAAAATCCATTGTAACATTCATTGTGTTAGTGAAACTCCCAATTACGATTGGGGAGAGGAGTAGGGTTTGTAAATACCCGAATCTTTATAAAAATTTGTGTCAAATTTCTCTATCCCTCCTAAAATTAATTGTTTATTTCCGCACTTTAAAGTTTAATTTTTTGAAACTCCAATTCAACCCCCCTTCTTGGCTTAATATCTGGGCAACAATTGGTATCAGAGCTTAGTCTAGCATCGAAGCCTAAAAAGCACTAGTAAAGATTAAGATATGATCAATGAAGGATTCCAAGGTTTCAAACCTTACTTTGATGGAGCAAATTATGCCCATTGGAAGTTTCAGATGGAGACATACTTGGATAGTGAAGCAATTGAAGTCTGGAATAGTGTACGAAAAGAATGGACACTACCAACTAGAAAAGGAGCTGATGGTGAAGAAGAAATCCTATCAAGAGATGATTGGACAGAGCCTCAAAAAAGAGCAAATTTCAAAAATAAGAAGACAATGACAATCCTATCAAGCTCATTATCTATTGAAGAATGTGGGAGAATACAACACTGCCTAACAGCATACAGCATGTGGAAGACATTGGAGAATTATCATGAAGGAACTAAACAAATCAAATCTAAGAAGATTCAACTTCTGACCTCAGAATATGAGCTCTTCAAGATGAAATCCAATGAGTCAATCACTGACATGACCAACCGTCTTCTAGCCATTATAAATGGAATGAGAAAACTTGGGAAGCATATGAGTTTGGAGGATGTAATCAACAAAATCCTGAGAAGTCTTCCTCTTAAAGACTATGGCTCAAGAGTTGCTGGCATAGAAGAAGCAAATGAAGATATGAGCATCATGAATACTGATGTGCTGATTGGCAAACTTCTCACATGTGAGATGACAGTGAAGAGAGATAGAGAGCTTGAAGTAGAGCCAGGGAAAAGAAAACCCTTAGCACTCAAAGCCTCTACTTCAAAATCTCAAGAAGAAAGTGAAGATGATGAAGAAATCCTGAGAAGTCTTCCTCTTAAAGACTATGGCTCAAGAGTTGCTGGCATAAAAGAAGCAAGTGAAGATATGAGCATCATGAATACTGATGTGCTGATTGACAAACTTCTCACACATGTGATGACAGTGAAGAGAGATAGAGAGCTTGAAGCAGAACCAGAGAAAAGAAAACCCTTAGCACTCAAAACCTCTACTTCAAAATCTCAAGAAGAAAGTGAAGATGATGAAGAAATGAGTGATGATGAAAATGAGGATATTGCTATGCTTTCAAGAAGATTAAAAAGAAACATTGAGAAGAAAATGAGCAACTCCAGAAAATTCAGACAAAGAAACCTAAAACAAACTTCTAATGACACACATAGAAGTAAGGAAGAGGTAAAATGCTATGAGTGTGGAAAGAAAGGACATATCAAACCAGAATGTCCAAGGCTCAAGAAGCATAAAAGCAAATACCAAAGAGACAATGGGGAGAAAGGTCACAAAGCCACATGGAATGACGAAAGCTCCTCAAGTGAAAAAGATGATAATGAAAGTGAAGAGGTCAACCTATGTTTCATGGCTATCGAAGATCATGTCTCAAATAAAGTATGCCTCAAGTCCACAATAAACAAAAATGCGTGGCTAGTAGACAGTGGATGCTCAAGGCATATGACAGGAGACAAAGAACTTTTCAATGAAATCAAAAATATTGATGCAGGTAAAGTTTCCTTTGGAAACAATGCAAAGGGTAAGGTAATTGACATTGGTTCTATTGGTGTTAATGGTACTACTTTTATTAAAGATGTCTTACTTGTTGATGACTTGAAACATAACTTGTTAAGTGTAAGTCAATTATGTGATAAAGGAAACAAAATAATCTTTATTTCAAATGAATGTCTTGTGATCTCTATCGATGGTGAAAAGATATTTAAAGGAAATAGAGATATCAATACATACATAATAAACTTACATGAACTATCTAACCATTCCTCTAAGTATCTTGTGACTACTAGTGATGAATCTTGGCTGTGACATAGAAGACTTGGTCATGCTAATATGGATTTAATACAAAGTCTCAGCACAGGAGAACTAGTAAAAGGACTGCCAAGAGTTAAATATGAAAAAGACAAGACATGTGAACCTTGCCAAAGAGGAAAACAACACAAGTCATCATTCAAAGCCAAAAACATAGTAAGTACTTCAAAACCTCTTCAACTCCTGCATTTAGACTTGTTTGGACCTACTAGAATTGCTAGCTCAGGAGGAAAACATTATGCATTTGTCATCGTAGATGATTACTCTAGATTTACTTGAGTAATTTTCTTAGCTCAAAAGAGTAATGTTTTTGAAAACTTCAAAAACTTTGCTAAAAGAGTTCAAAATGAAAAAGGGTACTGTATTTCAAAAATAAGAAGTGATCATGAGAAAGAATTTGAAAATGAAAATGAAAATGAAAATTTTGAAAGCTTTTGTCTTGAACATGACATTTCACATAATTTCTCATCTCCTAGGACATCTCAACAAAATGGGGTAGTTGAAAGGAAAAATCGAACTTTAATTTAAATGGCTAGGACAATGATCAATGAATATGAATTACCAACTTATTTTTGGGCAGAAGCCACAAACACTGCATGTTATATTTCAAATCGAGTTTTCAAAAGACATCTTTTAAACAAAACCTCATTTGAGCTATGAAATGGAAGAATGCTCTTGATATCATACTTTAGAGTATTCGGATGCAAGTGTTTTATATTGAATACCAAGGAAAATCTTGGAAAATTTGCCTCTAAATCCGATGAAGGTATCTTTTTAGGATACTCTACAACCAGCAAAACATATAGAGTGTTTAATAAAAGATCACTAACGGTTGAAGAATCCATGCATGTTGTTTTTAATGAATCTAGTAGACTTGATCTTGTGAAAGGTAGTGCTCTTGATGATGATGTAGGTAATATGGAGAGACTTGATATTGGAAATGGGAAAGAAGAAAATGATCAAGAAGATTTACATCAAAATAATTCTCTTCCTCAAAATCAAGAAGAAAATGAACAAGAACTTCAAAAAGAATGGAGAATGACGAAAGATCATCCAAAAGAGCAAATCATTGGTGATCTCTCAAGGGGAGTAAGTACTAGATCTCATTTCAAACATCTAGTCACTGACATTGCTTTTATTTCTCAAATTGAGCCTAAAAATATTGATGAGGCTCTTAATGATGAAAGTTGTGTAATTGTCATGCAAGAGGAACTCAACCAATTTGAGAGAAATAAGGTATGGACTCTAGTACCTAGACTCAAGGATCATCAAATTATAGGTAGTAAATGGGTATTTAGAAACAAATTAGATGAACAAGGTTTAATAACTAGGAATAAAGCTAGATTAGTTGCAAAAGGATATAATCAGAAAGAAGGTATAGATTATGATGAAACATATGCACCTGTAGCTAGATTAGAAGCCATAAGCATATTTTTAGCATATGTATGTCACATGAATTTCAAACTTTTCCAAATGGATGTGAAAAGTGCATTTCTAAATAGTTATATAGATGAAGAAGTGTATGTAGAACAACTACTAGGTTTTGAAAGCTATGATTTGCCAAATCATGTTTTTAAACTTTCAAAAGCTTTGTATACAGGCCCCAAGAGATTGATATGAGAGACTAAGTTTTTTTCTATTAGAAAATAGCTTTACAAAGGGAAATGTTGACACTACATTATTCATCAAAAAACATAAGCATGATATACTAATTGTTCAAATTTATGTTGATGATATAATATTTGGTTCTACTAATGAGTTGTTTTGTCAAAAATTTGCTAAGTGTATGACTAGGGAATTTGAAATGAGCATGATTAAAGAGCTTAAGTATTTCCTTGGTCTACAAATAAAGCAAAACAATGAGGACATATTCATCAACCAATCTAAATATGTCAAAGATTTAATTAAGAAATTTGGTATGGAAGGATGCAAGAATGTCAAGACTCCTATGAGCACATCAACAAAATTGAACAAGGATGAAAAGGGTAAGAGCATTAATGAAAAGATTTATAGAGGTTTGATCGGATCACTTTTATATCTCACTGCTTCTAGACTCGACATAATGTATAGTGTTTTCTTGTGTGCACGATTTTAATTATGTCCTAAAGAATCTCATTTAAATGCAGTAAAAAGAATTTTAAGATATTTACATGGATCTTTGCATCTAGGTTTATAGTATCCTAGGAATTCATCATTTTATATTATAGGATATTCAGATGCAGACTATGCTGGTAGTCTTTTAGATAGAAAAAGTACTTCAGGTACTTGTCACTTCATTGGAGAATGCTTAGTTTCTTGGTTTAGCAAGAACCAATTTCAGTTGTTCTTTCAACTGCTGAAGCAGAGTATGTAGCAGCTGGATGTTGCTGTATTCAAATTCTTTGGATGAAGCAACAACTTAAGGACTATGGTCATGAGATAAACCATATACCTATTAAATGTGACAATACAAGTGCTATAAATCTTTCAAAGAATACTATACAACATTCAAGAAGTAAGCATATTGACATTAGACACCATTTTATTAGAGATCATGTTCAATATGGAGATATTGCATTAGAATTTATAAGCACAGAAAATCAATTAGCAGACATTTTTACTAAGTCTCTAAATGAGGAAAGATTTTATTTCATTAGAAGAAAACTTGTTATGATTGATGGATTAACCTTGTGATTGCTAAATTATGATTAATGATGTTATTTTTGTATCATATCACTAGATATAAGATATAAATTTTGTTGAAAATTATGTTTTAAGGGATATAATCTTTATTGAAATAATTTAGTCTTGTTTTTATGACTTAATTTTATTTGATGAAAATTTTAGGGGAGTCACGCCCGTGACATATGTTCACGCCCGTGACTTAAATAGCCAAAAGAGGCAGTGTCATTCACGACTTGATTCACGACATAGTTCACGGCTTCAAGTGGTGAAGCTTATTTTCACGGCTTCATTTACTCCCTTGAAAAGAGCATTTCACGCCCGTGACGAATCTTCACTCCCGTGAAACTTAACACCCCAAAACTCACAGAGGCTTTCATGTTTTGAGTCACGGCTTGCTTCACGGGCATAAGTAGTGAAATTCAATATTTCACGCCCGTGACTATTATTTCACCCTCGTGACAGTTCATCATTTACGCCCGTGAAATTCAAAGGTCACGACCGTGAACTTATTCACGCCTTCATTCACGGGTGGAACACTCCTTCAATAAACCGTGAACACGACCATTCACGCCCGTGAAAACACACTTCACGCTCGTGAATGTATCGAGTATATAAAAGAACAGTCGGTTATATTTCTCATTTCAACTCTCCAACTCTCAAAACCGCTCTCATTTACACATTCATTGAGACATTGAAGATTCCGGCCCCCAAGTCTCAAACTTTTCATATAAATACCACTAAAAGTTCAAATCTTCATCAATAATCATACATTTTTAGGGTTTCCATAAAAAAAATTTCTGTCAAAAATTTTCCAATCCATCACAAACCCATTTCTTCAAATCAAATGGAAACTACTTCATCCAAGGGAAAGAGAAAGAAGTCTCATGCTCCTAGGAGGTATGCAGATTACCTCATGAACCGTATTCCGGAGCAATGTCATCCTCGGTACTCCACTTTGAAGAAGAGACCTCTATTGTCATCAAGGTCCTTCGAATGGCAGACAGTCCGAACTTTAGGGCTTGAAACGACTATGACAGAGCAACTCCAAGCTTGTCATCTGAAAGAATTTGTGGAGATTCACCAGCCAACCTTGAGGGAGTCAACACTGGAATTCCTCATCACTCTGCAAGTATCACCTACTGGAGTGGTGAAATTCCAACTGTGTGATAAACCCAACGCCCTCAGTGCCATTGAATTTGGAGAATTGTTCGACTTACCATGAGATGGCATCCTAAATGACAGTGAGGTAGAATTCTCTGCCCCTTGAGCTTGGACTCATTTTGGCACCGATTGCAGCCTGGATGTCAAAAAGACAAAGAACACTCATCTCAGGTCATCAGTGCGCAAGTATTTGCATAGGTTCCTGACCTATAGCATATTCGCTAGAGGAGAAAGCAACGGGACTATCAGGAAGTCGGAGCTCTTCCTATTTGAGATGGTTCACAGATGACTTACTGTGGCACTCTCTAGATGGTTTGCAAACCATCTTCTGTCCATCGCTACCAAACCCACGAGCGATATCTTGATTGGTGCATATGTCACCCACATAGCAGTGAAGCTTGAATATCTAAAGCTGGATGAGCATCATTTCAACCTCATCCTTGGATATCCTCAAGATCGCTTGGATGTCGAGTCATTCATAAAGATGGGAGCGGCTGTCAAAATCGTTTTTGGGAACGATATTTTCTACCGCTTCACCGACACTGCTGGGGAGATCATCTGGGAGGACAATGACACAGAGGACTTTAAAGCAGGCCTCCAAAGAGTCCAGCATAAGAAGAGGACTCGGGTTGAGGAAGCACCTCCATTAGCTGAGCAGGACATCGGACAGTCCTCGGCTTCCACACCGACTTTAGCGCAACAGGTGGTTGACCTCTTGGCACCACGTTTTGAGCAGCTGCAGACTTCAATGGATGAGAGGTTGGAGAACCTCAAAGACTTTATGGAGTCTCGGATGGACAGCCTTGAGGCTGAAGTTGCTAGGCATCGAGATAGGATGTCCGACTAGGAGTTAGGCTAGATTGTAGCCTAAATTTGCTTGTATTTTGCTTTTATGTTTGTTGTTGTGTAGGAAATTTTCAATTTCCTTTCTGAACTTTATTTAACTTTGTTTGTATTTTTTTCCTTTATTCAATATATTTGTTTTTGTTTACCTCATTGATATCTTTATATCCTTTTTAATTGATGACAAAAGGGGGAGAAAACTAGCAATATATTATAGAGAAAATGATATCAAACTAGCAATATAAGGAGAAACTAGCAATATAAGGAGAAACTAGAAATATATATTAGGGTAAATAAATTTTGAATAAAAAATTAAAATAAAAAATGAATTGACATTGAAATAGATTAAAAGGGATTAGAAACCTTGATTCAAAAATTCATATGCAAAGTATAAAATTGAGAAATTGAGTCTTATACACATTAGATATACCTTAAGTATACTTTGCATATACCTCATGCAAGTTACAAAAATAAATATGCCATGATATACCTTAAGTATACCTTACATATACTTCATGCCTTAAAAAAGGAATTATGGTATATATTAGATATACTTCTCATATAACTTGCATATACTTAAAATCTAGTTAAGTTTATTTCAATGCTACATCATTCTTTACAATTCTTGCACTTTATAAATTTTTTATCCTAAGTATATTTTGAGGGGGAGACTTTTCAAAAGCACATATTGCTAGATTATTTGTCACCATCAAAAAGGGGGAGATTGTTAAACCTTGAGGGGTATTTCCGTCATTTTGATGATAACAAATAAAATAGCAATATTGTATTTAACATACTTGTTTTCTAAGTCTATTAAACATGACATGTAATAAAATAACAAGAATAGAAATTGGAAGAATAATCATTGAAAGACAAAATTAAAATAGTAGCATGTTCACGCCCGTGACTATATGTGTCACGCCCGTGAAGGAGCTAACCGTTACCAAAACCAACATTTGAAGTTTACGGCCATGAAGGAAGAACAAATCGTGAAGTGGACATTTTAGTCACGCCCGTGAATCAAACTGTCACACCCGTGAATGTTCATGTCATTTTCATCCAGAGAGCTTCACTACCAAAGTCACCACTTGGATCACGGCTGAGAAGTTTGTCACGCCTGTGAATGTGTATGTCACGCCCGTGACTCAATGTGTCAAAACATTCCAGAGAACTTCACGACCAAGGTCACCACTTCAGTCACGGCTTGGGAAAAAATGTCACGCCCGTGACAAACATAGTCACGCCCGTGAATGATGAAAGAGAAAAATGTCAGTCGCGATTATTTGGTTGGTATAACAGCTAGTTTCGTATTTAATGCACCCCAACGACTATAATCAGCCATGAGAGTATAAATGGAAGTCATTTATGCATTCAGTACAAGAGGATAACATATTCTTTGAATCAAAATCTTATTACAAGCTATTTGTACATTCAATACTTTGAGAACAAAATCTATTCTATGTTAAAATCTTTTTGCTCTTCATTTATTGAGCAATTAAGATTTGTGAGTGTTTCTCTCTGTAATAATTACTCAAGTGAGTTTTGGGTATTTCTGGATTAAGAGTAGAACACTTGTAAGAGTTAGTTGTGTGAGCCTCTAAAACACAAATTAAAAGGTTGTTTGTGTGAGCCTGTAAAAACACAAAGTGAAGGTTGTTTGTGTAAGCCTGTAAAACACAAGGAATTGGTTATTGTGTGAGCCATTAAAATACAAGGAATTTCTGGGTTAGGTGTGAGCCATTGTGAGAAACACCATAGTTGAGAGTGAGCTTGTAAAACTCCATTGTAACATTCAGTGTGTTAGTGAAACTCCCAATTGCGATTGGGGAGAGGAGTGAGGTTTGTTAACACCCGAACCTCTATAAAAATCTTTGTGTCAAATTTCTCTATCCCTCCTAAAATTAATTATTTATTTCCGCACTTTAAATTTTAATTTTTTGAAACTCCAATTCAACCCCCCTTCTTGGCTTAATATCTGGGCAACACTCTGCAATTCAACATTTTATACATGATAGGCTCAAATTAGTTCAAAAAAAGATTCAGTTGTCCTACAAGAAGGCTTGCATGTAGAATTTTACAAAATGCAGGGATTAGAAGTGTTTGAGTTTAAAAAAAAAATAACATAGTGTATATTACATCAAATGCTGCTTCCTTTTTTCATTTACTTGTAATTTTTTTTAAAAAAATCGAGTAAAATTCACTAGATGAAATGGATATTTTGGTCAAGCTTACTTGACTGGAGATCTTGTAGTGAGCTATCTTAGAGACATTGTTTAATTGACTCATCTCATGGTACCAAGTTCTTGATTCCTCTTCTTGAATAATGTTCATCTTTCAACTGTTTATCTTGAATTAGGAGCAGTGGATTTTTATTCTTCCAATTGGGACTCCAATAATGAACTGGGCCTACATCTCACATCTCCTGGCTGCCTACCTTGATGTGTTATTGATTTAACTAACAGAATCACAATTCCCAAAAAACGTTAGGTGTTTGAGTTCATCATGCTCTGACTTTGGTACATGATTCCAATGTATTGGCAAGGGTAAGCATGTATAACATAGGCGTGGGATTTGGACAGTGCCTTGTCAATTAGGAAGCACTGAAGAGGAGCAAGTTCCTTCTATACCTGAAAATTTGGTTTCCTATCCTATACCATTGTTCTTATAGGCATTAGGTCATTGATATGGGATGCTAAGATGTTATTTAGTGGGGGAGAGAAGTTATTTATATTTTGTTAAATTCATTTGTTTTCTCCGTATACTATATGTGATTTCTAACCTCATTTCTATTCTTCATTGGTATTTGATTTATGTGATGTCTTTTGTAGCTTTAAGTTTAGGATGCCCTACAACACCTTATCTTAGCAATATTTTCAAATTCTCTCAAACTTTGAATTATTGTGCAAAGTTGTGATTTTGAATTTTTTGGGGTCTGAAATGTGGACAAAATTTGCCTACTATGTAAGTTTTCTTTTCACTCTCCTGTATGCACAACTGCTTTCATATGTTGCTTAACTAATGAAAATGTCCTAACATGTTATTGCCAGTGAGAGCAACTAAATTTTCTGTGCTGTAATCCTCTTTTTTATATTTCTGTCTTAATATAGGTCCTATTTGGGCTGGAATATGCACATGCAATCTCACATATCAGAGAAGAGTTGATGGCAGCATCATTAATGAAGTCTGGGCCAAAACATTTAGAATTCCATTTTGCTGATGCTATGTGGTCAGCAGTAACTCCGTCTGGCAATCAAAAAAATTCTGATCCACTCCCAATCTCAGTTGGTAACTGTACTGCTAGGGATGACATTGGTGCAGCTGCTGGTTTAGGCATAGGATTGGAGTTCTAATGTGGGATTTTCCTAATGGACACAGGATGGAGGACTTTTTGCTTTTATGGATTGGTTCTAGCAATTCAGCATTCGCAAATGTTGTACTGATATTCAATGGCTGTGAAATAGGTACAAATATTGCTAATGTTTTGTATAAAGTTTGCACACTTTGTTTAGATATGCACATGTATGTGGTCACAAAATAAATTTTCATGGGTATGGCTTTACCCAAGTTTGGCTGACAAATTTTCAGCAGTAGATATAATTTGTCTTGATCTTTTACACTGATGCTTCTAGAGCTGGCATGTGTGGTGTTCATTCAATCTTTTTCTCAGTCTGGACAATCTACTTCCTGATTGCTTGGCTTTTATTTGCATGATCCTTGCATTTGGTTACTTTTGCTTATATTGATAGTCTCTTTGTCACTCGAGCTTTGACTTGCACTTGCTTTAATCATTGAGTTCGCAATCATCTCTACATGACTCTTTACCCGAGTATGACTGTGAGAACCTTAAAATACTTTGTTTTGGCTACTTATTCCTGTCTCTAATGGAAATCATGCAATTGAATCTTTAGTTGTGTACGAATTAGCCTTGGTTAGGCACACATTATTAATATTCTGTACAGAAAAGCCACATTTTGATTTTGTGGTGTTTATTTTAGTCAGATATGATGCAGATACAGATCGTTTGGTGACAGATTTATCTGAGCCCAGAAAAATTCTTAAGCGTAGGTATTGCTTTACAAGAAAACAATACTTCTCACATTTATCTACCTCCCACTCAAAACTTAGATTCATTTGCCCTCTTTTATCCTGAATTTTCAATATAAAATGTTCCTTTTTTTTATTTTTTGTGGAGATTCTTCACTAGTGTAGATTGAATGTTTTCTTGCAGATATTATCTGGTGGAGAAGGCAAAAGATGCTAACATTGTTGGAATTTTAGTTGGAACGTTTGGTGTAGGTATGTTCTGCTAATAATTTTCATGCTGCTGCCAATAATTTGTTTTTCTTTCTCTCTCTATGCTTCTACCAATATTTTCATGCTAACATTGTTAGAGTTTTGGATGGAACCCTTTGTGTTGAATAGATATCAAAGAGCGATAGAAGGGGAGGGAAAAAGAGGTGGGTGGGAGTGCAACATGGAAGAGGAAAAAGGACCAAAATTGAAGCTCACTTGACTAGTGCGGGACACAGAAGCAAAAAAGAGCTTATTACAAGCATCCAAGCTTGGACAAGGCGGGAAAATAATAGTCATGAGAAATATGTGCAATCAACATGCATGGTAGCAAAATGGACTATGTTTGGAAGCATGCACAGGTGACAATTCTAAAAATATGAAATACTACAAAACACTGCCAGAATTATTTTATTAGTTTCTTGTTCACTCATGTGAACTGTCTTACATGTGAAAGTGACTATACTTGCATGTGAATTGTTGCTCAAGCAGAGAACATTAAAGAAGATAATGAAGCCCTTGCTTTAGCTATTGCAACGGAGAAGGCCCTGCAATTTCATGATAAAAGTTCAATCTCTATTGTCAAGGGAACAATAAAATCTAGAGTAGAGTACTTTGCTAACCGATCTTATCAGGGTCTGGAAATGCACAGTGACAATTCTATGCCAGAGCCATTTTTTATCGGTAGGACTGGAAAAGCATCAGGTTACGGACATGAGAAAACCAAGCTTGATGACCTGTGATTACTTACGAGGGATAGGGAGACGATGAAAAATGTTTAGACTATGTCAAAGATGTATCATTCATGTAGTTGAAGATTTGAAGTTAATGTGAGAATTATTGAATGAGATTCTATGTTCGCATTTTATGTTTGTTGAATTGATAGTTATACAAGAAATCAAATTAGCTTTATATTCACTGCGGTTGCATGACTATGGTCAAAATCATATACCAGGAATCAAATTGGCTTTATATTAACAGCCCCAAATCCAATTAAGGACTAACATTAATCTTCAAATGAAGAAGCTGCCTATAATTTTGGGAATTGAAGACAGATAAGTAGCTCATTTTTATTTTTGTACAAAGATTTTGACCGGAGGTAGCACTGGTTTAGTGATGAGAACTGTAAGATCAAGTTATTCAACTTTCTTTTGAGCCCTATTTCTTTTCTCTTCTTTTTTTTTTTACCTATTAAATTTACCTATTTTATTAATTTTTTTTAATTATATTCTTTTCTAATGATCTCTTAAAAAAAGTGTAATATTAACCTCTGAACTCTTAATTTAAAGCACACAGAGTGTATTAGATTAAAATAAAAATACAAGAACTTCATAGTAAAATAATAATAATAATAAATTTTAATTTAATAGTACTGATCTGGTGAATAAATATTAATATTACATTTGTGCCATATGAAAACTCTTACCTGACCATTTTAAATTTGGCCGTACGTACAAATATAACATAATTAGTCACATTTGAAAGGAACTTGATATAAAGATTTCAAATCTTATTTGGAATTTTGAGACCTAAAAGAAATTTATTAAAAAAAGAAAAAGAAGGGATGGATATGAGAAAATGCAGAAAGAAAACGTATAGAATATGATATTGTTAGGAATTAGGATAGCATAAGTTGCTATCATTAGTAGTTCCAGAAAATTCTTGAATTCTTTGATAATTCAAAGGTTTTTAGCAGCCAGCCTTTATTTGGATCTTTCACTTAATAACTCCCAAATCAGTGCCGGGTTTTGTGGGAAAAAAAAAAGGATATCATTTCATGCTTGACTCAGTCAATATGTTCTAAACAATGTATTTTTTTTGAAATATAAAATATTTTTCAATTCATTTAACTCGTAGATTAATTTAAATACTCATTAAATGAATAAAATATTTTCTTTTTTACTTATGATTTACACCTGAAATCTTTCGTTAAGGGAGAAATAGTCACAACCATCCCATCTCACTCATCTTTTAAAGATGAATTGTCAATATATTCAATGCATTTGTTATCATATCTGTCACTCTTCTCTTATTAATTTGGTTTAATTATAGACTTTTACACCTTTCAACACCTAGTGAAAATACAATATCTTTAATATTTTGTGAATTTAATTATGTTAATTTAGATAATTAAGGGTCGACAAAATTTTGTCTGAATTGGGGTTGATTTTCTTGTTTTGATAAAAAAAAATTAGTTAGATTAAAATTATTATCTTACTGGATGAAATTCCTATATAAAAGCATGTATATATTATCTAATGTCCGATATCTTTGATTACACGTTTATCAATTTGCCTCCATATTTTGTTTTTTTTTTTTTTTTTCATTTTTTCATTTCATGTGGACAAAACAACTTTTCTTGCTTGCCCTTGAATGATATATATGGATTCAATCATAGCCTAGAACCAATAGTATTCATATACCTCTTAACCCTTTTGGAATCCTCACTCTTTTGTTGATTGGTAGGGTCTTACCACTGATTTAAATTGAAACCTTGTTTAAATTGAATGCTGTATTTCAATTTCAAATTTTTTAATTAGCAGGTTCAATTTGTGACAAAGCTTCGTTTTTTAATGGTTTGATAAGTTTTTTCATACACCAAATTTGAATATTATTATATTGTTTTTATTTCAATTAAATAATACTTATAATCATTTTTCCCCAACAAAAAAAATTAATAGTGATATGTACATATAGTTTATTTTGAGTCTTTGAATTCAATAAAATCACATAATAATCATATAATTAAGTCTTTGAATTTCTCATATATTTCAATTATGTTTTATTAATTAATCTTTGTATTATATCTTTATTAACATTAACCTTATTTTCATTTTCTTAATGGTTTGATAGAACATTTTGAATAATATATTATTATTTTTTATTTCAAGTAAATAACAGAAATAATATGTATGCTCAATGGAGTATAATTGAAATATTGAAATTTAATAAAATGTACACATAAATTTTGAGGTTATCAAAATATGTCTTGCTTTTATTTGAATTCAAATATTGCAAACTAAAAGAGTTAATAGATATTGTGAGTAGAAAAACTGAACCAATATAGATAAGAATTAAGAAAACATTGTTAAATTAAATTTTAGGCTTGTAAAAGAAGTAAAACATATATGAAAATGTTACCTAATTTTTTAAATGTTAAATTGAATTAAATTGATTATGAGAATTGGAAGTGTTCAACTTAAGATGAAACTAAATTAACATTACGAAATTTATAGGAAGAGAATTCAATGATTTACAAATAGTGGGTTCAAACCTAATATATTGAACACTAATTAGAAAAAAATAAAATAAAAAAGAGGTCAAATTGGACATAATTTCTTAAAGAAATGTGTAAATATGAGCGTATTGGAGGCTTGTTCCACGTAGCCATCCTCATGCCTAACCAAAAATTAGATAGTCAATTTTCAACATAAGTAATAGCAGATTTGAAACTAATTAACTTGATCGTATGTTTGATTTTTGAATTGATCATTTAAATAATAAGTAATCGTTTTCACTAGTTTCTAATTTCATAATTATACAAATAGGTTTTTTTTTTTGGTGGCTAAACTGCTATTGTGTTGAAGTTTATATATTTGCATTTTTCTTACTGGGTGTGGGAAAAGAAAATAGGGAGGAGATAGAATTTTAAAGAAAAAAAATAAAACATGTCAATTAACAATTTTATAAGAGAGGAAAATTTTGTCTTATGAAATTCAATTAACGATTTTACACCCAGTTGCTAATGAAATTTCAATGTAATATATACATAGATTGAGTTCATATACTTCTTTTTTGTTAATTACAAACTAAAATTTAAGAATCAAAATATTACGGACCATAAATGCAATTTATCCATTTTTTTTTTATAAAGTATGGTAAAATATATCATTTTGTTCTTGTACTTTTAACTTTTTTCAGTTTAGTCCCTATACTTTTATTTTGATAGTTTTCTTTAACTTTCTGTACTAGTGATTGTACTGTTATTTATTTAATAATTAAATATTTTTTTAACATTTTTCTAAAAATTCGATTGGTGTTAGTCTAATTGAATGTCATATAAATTAAAGTGCATAATTAAATTACAATAATCAAATCGGTAAATTACACACTTAAATTTGTATTATAATCAATCTAAGTTAAATAAAAAAACAATTTTATATTAACATACTGACAATGTTAATCTAATTTTTAAAAAATTATTAAAAAATATTCAATTATTAATAAAATAATAATAATATAAAAACTCAAATCATCAAAAGAAAAGTCAGAAATTACATGAACTAAATGATGCTTTCTTATTTGGCCTACTAATTTGCACTTCTCCTCCACTCTCGTATGACTTTTCCCATGTTATAGGCTCATTCTTTTAATTTGTTTCCCAAAGAAAAATGAAAATTAAAGAAAATCTCCTGTCGCTGTTGATAAGCATGTCAAATCAATGCCAAACATCCCTAGTCTACACGCAGTTACTCCAGCCTTCGTCCATGATCTTCTATCTTTCTGTTCAAATTTAATTTCTACTTCCTACAGTTACATTTTCCTATCACTATAAATACCTCACTAATCAACCTTCTTTGTTCATCATAAGCTTCACCTTCTTTTGCTTTCCCAACAAACATGGCCAAATTTGATCTATTACCCATCATTCTAGCCATTTTTCTGGCCGGAGCCATACATAAGAATGTGATGGCACAGAACTGTGGCTGTGCTCCAAATCTGTGTTGCAGCCAATTTGGGTACTGTGGCACCGGTAATACCTACTGCGGCCCAGGCTGCAAAGAGGGTCCTTGCAACAGCGCCACGCCCTCCACACCCTCCGGCGGCAGCGGTGCGGTTGCCGATGTTGTTACTGCTGATTTCTTTAATAGCATAATCAACCAAGCTGGAGCCGATTGTGCTGGCAAGAAATTCTATACTCGAGATGCATTTCTTAATGCTCTTAATTCTTATGCTCAGTTTGGTAAGGTTGGATCAAGTGATGATTCTAAGCGTGAGATTGCTGCTTTTTTTGCTCATGTTACTCATGAGACTGGACGTGAGTTCTCTTTCCTTTTACTCTTTCGTTGCACACTAGCGCTAGAAATAGAATGCATGCATATAATATAGCTAGATCATGAATTCAGAGCCTGTAATTTCTCACCTGACTAGAAAAATCGAATTGAATTTGATTCCGAGAATTCAAATGGGTCGATTCAAAATGTCTTGAATTTCTGAATTGGTTTTGGATCCACCCTTTTGATGGCATCGGCCATAAAAAAAGATTGATTGCCCGACACATGAATAATATAATTTTTATGCACAACCTTCGGTAGCTTTTGCTTTAGGAAATTAAGTAATAAGTCAATCATTTTTTCCCCTTAATTGTGTGCAGATTTCTGCTACATAGAAGAGATAAATGGAGCTTCTCATGATTACTGCGATGAATCAAACAAAGAATACCCATGTGTTCCAGGCAAGAATTACTACGGAAGAGGACCTCTTCAACTAACATGGAATTACAACTACGGAGCAGCTGGTAAGGCCGTCAACTTCGACGGATTAGGGGCACCTGAAACAGTGGCAAATGATGCAGTTGTGTCGTTTAAGACAGCTCTGTGGTTCTGGATGACCAATGTGCGGCCTGTGGTGACCCAAGGTTTTGGGGCAACAATTAAAGCCATTAATGGTGCAGTTGAATGTAATGGCGGTAACTCTGGTGCTGTTCAGGCTCGTATTGGGTATTACACTGACTACTGTAAAAAGATTGGTGTTGCACCTGGGGATAATCTCAGCTGTTAATTAGGTTCTTGTTTAAATTTATGAATAACTAAAACATATATATGCAGTCTTGTTGTTACGTTATTTCAGTAGAATAAATAACTAAACTGACTGCTTGTCAGAGTTGTTGTACTTCCTGAAATGGAATAATAAAGCAATGATCTTACCAAATTTGCTTATACATTTGTTAATCATCAAACAAAGAAAATCTGAATTATGAACTAATTCATTCATTTATATAAGTCAAAATGATATTTCTCAATTCTGATTAAAAAAAAAAAAGAAAAAGTATACATCTAAAAATATTATGGTGGACAGCTCCACATAATTCCAAATATTTTTACAAGGACAAATATCATCGTCTATAATACAGTTGCCAGATGCTGAGAATCTATACACAGGCCAGTGAACTAGACTTTTCAATTCTATGATTAACTTATACCGTACATTTTTTTCTTTTTAAGTAGTAATTACGGTCTCTGTGTGTCATCCAGACCAACCTCTGGCGACTAAAACTTTCCTCGATTACGGCCGCATTGAATTTTTAACGCTGTAGGCTATTGTGTCCGCTTGCCAGGTAGATGGCAGGTGGAAGAAATATGCACGCAAGCTTATTATGTGTGTGTGTGTATAGATATATGACTATCTTTCAACTCTATCTTATGTATGAGAAACCATATATAACTCTAGCTACTACTAATTAATTCTTGCTTAAGTGGGTAAATTTCATACACTGTCTCTCAATTATAATTCCTTTTACATAGATGTCTTTCAATTTCAATTTCTAACCTGAATATGATCATCAAAGTTCATCACTTATCATTAGATGTCCCCAATGCCGTGATCAAAGGTTTACAAGTTACTTAATCTGCCACGTGTGTAAATTAGAGAAAAGGCAAAATAATAATAATAATTAAAAAAAAAACTCTCCCTCTCTACCTTGTCTCTACCTCAGGACCAGAAGCTGCTCCTTCTCTTCTTAGGAAACAGCTCTGTCTTCTTTGCATACACACTCCACTTTTCTCCCCTTCTCCTTATCTCTCATTACCAAACAATTCTGTGAAAAATAAAGGGAGGCATTTGAGGGTTTCTAACAATATTCAAAGTTTTAATTTTTGAGACTCAACTGTTATAACAAAACAAGCTTTCAAAGAACATCGCTAATAAATTCGGTTAGTATTTCGATATATAAAATTTGGAGGTGTGTTTGGAAATTCGTGATGTGGGATCTCTGTTAAAGAGACGAGACATCCCTCTACCCTTTGTCTTAGTCCACTATATGCTTGATTGCAGATATATATTATGTTCTATACTGGTGAGATTGTCAATTGTTTCTATGGAATCTGAATTTCGATCGGCTCAAATTTGAAGGCAACCTTTTCATTGCTTCTATTCTTTACTTTATTTATTCCTTTTAGTTTTTACAGAGATAGAAGCAGGGTAGAAGAGAACTAATTTTTCTTCTTCTTTTTTTTAAAAAAATTGTTTTCCACCTGTCAAAAGAATATATGTTTGCAGTCCATGCAGCATGTTGAATCACCATAGTTACCGGCATTGCCTATAAAAGTCTGTTAAGAGGATTTTACTGTTATAAAGAGGAAAGTTTGGATGATATTTTGGTACAAATGGAAACTGGGGGATAATTATGTGAAAGGTACTATGATTAAGAACAATATGTTATATTTAGTCTTAATGAAAATTCCAGTGGTTGAATGCATAGAACTAATTAATTAAGATTTGTAGTTCACATTAAGAAATATTCCAAATTAAAGACTTTTTGTCCAATAATAATATAGAGAAAAATCTCAATTAGGAGAAATTAGTATCAGGCATGCGAAAATTAGTTTCTTGATTCATAAGCCAAAAACAAAAACAAGTCTACAACTTAAAATATTTCTTATTTCTTGGCATCAATGCTATAATTATATATATATATATATATATATATATATGTAGCTTTCAAGGGATTTTTTTTTCTCTTTTAATCATAAAAATACTTCTTAATATTCTCTCTACCAAAAGAAAATTTAAATGGTAGCCTTCCTCGTGAGGATGGATTTGGTCAGAGCTCTAGTCGCGATATATATTTTGGATTACCACAAAAATTCCACTGCTATATAAAATAAATTTATAATTTAATTTCAAAAGGTAAAATTTAACAAGAATGAAAAGAGATCCGCTAGTCCAATTCTTAACACTGAATACCATAATTGAATAAAAAATCTATAGATTTCGTCGAGTAAGAGCCAAGCTCTAAGATTTTTAGCTATAGGAAATGTGACAAGCAATTAAATGACATTGTGGGCTAGAAATAGAGCTGTTAATTCATGTGTATCTTTTCTAAATATGTCGTGTCATTAATTAATAATGTATAATATGATTATACTAAATATAAACACTAAACAATTAATTTATAGTGTTAAAATTCAAAATACATATGTGACATTACATGATATGATTAGATTTTTTCCACAATTAATTTAATGTAGCTAATTATAGACAACTTACACGACACGATACCATTAGACATAATTAATTTATTGGGTTGACATGTATACAAGTTATACGATACAAAATATGATTATATATGAAAATATATCAAATTTATATTAAAAAATAATAAAATTAGCAAAAAAAATTTTGCACACAAAACTATTATATATTAATTCATCTAAACATAAGTTAGTAAATATATTAGTATAATATTAATATAATATAAGATAATAAATAATAGCTATACAGTTAATTTATTAATATAATTAATTTTAACAAAATGTGTTATAAATTTATTTAAAAATATTACAATATATATTTGAATGTTTTATATAACAAAATTATTAAATATTTTTTTTATATTTTTAAATTTGTCTAATTGTATCTTAATAGATTAGATAGGTAAAACTTATCTATAATAAGTTTTTTTATATTAAAAATGTATTGATACGATTATAACACATATTTGTTCAATTCAAACTTATATATATATTTATGTTTGTTTTGTTTTGTATTGTTTATTCGTGTTTTACGGAAAACTATTAGTTCTAACTAAAAATCTAGCAAGCACAAAATAACCGTCCATAGATCATGAGAATTGAAGCTAAACTAACAAAGTCTGATTTGGCTGAATATGTATAGAGAAGTTTTATTATACTCAATATAGGTATTTATAATATGACAAGCCAAAAAAGAGATTTTAATATATTTACAATTATTAGTGAGATGGGAACTCACCTGTACACGAGTCCGATCCCTATCTAAATTCACATTCCTCAGTTCATGTCAAGGATGAGTCCTATCCCTATCTGAATTCACATTCCTTAGCTCATGTAACGTCGACGGCATATTTTATGCATTTTCAGTAAAATTTATTTTTGTGTCAAATAATCACATATGACATACTAACATGACATAAGATCTTGTTAACAATAATAGTAAATTTTTTTTTCATGTCCTGTAATATCATTCAATGATTTTTTAACTCAACATTAAGGTTTTCACCACAATATAATATATCATATCTATTAAAACTTAAATTTTACATCTGAAGGATTACGAGTTGCTTCCATTTATACATTTCAAAACTAATCTAGAGTGACAATACATATTCAAACATATAAGTCTAAAATACAGACGACATATTTTCATGCTCGTATGGAATGCAAGGAGAGAGAGTGATGAGGCTCGGCTAGTGACCTGTGCTCCATGTCTTCTGTACGTTACTCAAAATGAGCTATCACTTTTCTTTACTTGAAAAATGATGCAAATTGATGAGTTGCGGCTCAGTAAAAATAATCATCAAATGAATTCTAAAGTACCAAATAATTCATAGTAATAAATCATAAATCCAACACATATCATGTGTATCTCATATTTTATTTTATTTCTTATTTATTATTTATTACGTCCGCGATCTAAACCCTAACCGTAAACACGTATTGCGATAAGCTATACTCTAGTATAGAGACATACTAATCAAAATCTAAATATGGACAAATAAGTGTGAGAAAACTATTTTTATATGATAATAAAAATGTCTAAAATGAAATTTTAATTGAATTGATCAATTGTTGCGATTTCATTCTTAGTATGCAAATCGAGACAACAGATCAAACTTGAAATACATAATTTTTTTTCGACGATTAAAATATAATTTAAGCATATCAAAATGTAAAAAATATTATTTTAAGGTCATAGGTAGAGTTATAAGATGAAATTTTAAGGTTTGGGGCCCGAATGGTGAAAATATTGTTTCTAGTGCGAATTTATAATATGATTTTTTGATTGAGAGTTAGAGAGATGAGTTCACGATTGCAATTATCGTAATTGTATTCTAAGATTTTTAAAACTTATAATTTATAAATTAGACTATAGATGAATTTTTACATACATGATTTAGAAAAAAGACTAAAGGGCAAAAATATAATTTTCATACTAGTATTCGTTTTGCAAAACCAATAAGACCATTTTGAAGAGAAAATTATTCTAATAATATTGGTATAATTAATTTATTCAAGTACTAAATTGAAAATTTGGAAAGTTTTGTGGAAAAAATCCAAATTTAGAGTTTCTTTTGAATTAAATTGAATAAAAGTCAAAATATCTTTTTGATTAATTTTAATTGACAATAGGAGCAATGATTAAGCTAATTAAAATTTATTAGCCATTAATTTGACTATAAAAGTCAAAAAAGACCAATTATTCAACATTTAAAAAAAAATCCATCTTCTCCTTCTCCTTCTTCTTCCTTTGCATGACCACCATAGCCATTTTTCTTATTTTTTTCTCACAAATTACCATCATTAAAGTATAAGAAAGTATAGGAAATTAAGTAGGAGTGAAGAAAATATTTTTGGAGAAAAATCACATATTGGCTAAAAATTCCAAAAAAATTAGAGGTGAGATTTTCTTCACTTTTCTTTCAAATTTTCATAAATTTTAGTTAATTTGAATGATTTCTGTGAGTAAATTTTAGTTTGGTAGGTGATATTGCTTGGATTTGGTTGATGGAAGAATTAAGATTTTATAGAAAATTATGGAAAAATTGATTAAAATGGAAAATAAGTAAAATGAAGCTTGAAGATGGTGGATATGATGGAAAATCGATAAGAATAATTTTTAGGAATTTTTGTAGAATTTTTAGAAATTTTCCATAATTATGGCTAAATTTTTGAAAAATTATTTTGAAGGATTTGTGTCTTAAAATGATAAGAATAGAATTAATTGGAGTGTTTGGAAGTGAAAAATAATTTTTGGAATGGGAGAAAAATTTAATAGGAATTTTGGTGAATTTTTTGCATAATTATTGAAAATTTTATTAGAAATTATTGAATATAATTTTGGTAAAATTGGTGATGGAAAATGGAAGATAATTGGTCAAAGTAATTATAGAAATTTAGTTGAAATTTTTAGACTATTTATTGAATTAATATGAATTTTTAAGTTGGAGATAAATTTTTGGAGAAAAAAAAGGAAAATCAAAGTATGAAGGAAAACATAAATAAAATGAAGAGAAAAATTAGAAGAGAAGAGAAAATTTTAATTAATTAGAAATATTTGAAAATAATTGAAAGTTTTGCGTTAGTAGCACATAGTATGAAATAAAACCGATAAAAAAAATACCCGTAAATATGAGAACTGAAAAAATTAAATAGATAGTTTAATTTCTATTTAAATTTAGTAATTTTAATTAGCTCGGTAACCAATTAGAAATTTAATAGATTCAGGTGCATTGTTAGGATAAATACCAACACTAGATAAAGAGAAGGAGTCAGTAGTCTCTGGCAAAGTTCTATAGAGATCTATGTATTAACTTATAAATAAGTCAATTGAGATTTAAATTGATTTTTATATTTTTTTTTTGCATGAAATAGATTTATATTTTAGAAAATAATTATATATAATATTTATGAAAATATTACATGTTTGGAAAGTTATTAGAAATATATTTTATATTTAAAAATAAAATATTTTGGTAAAAAAATTGTATTGGTATGAAATAAATAAGTTGATATAGGATTTTAATGAAATAAATTTATTTTTCTCTTGTGATAAATTTTTATGCTATTAAATAATTGTATGAGAAATTGATAATGATTATAACTATAAAAATTTTGATAAGATAAATATTTTAATATTTTATATATGTCGATAAATCTATATATTAGCCTAGACAGTAAGTCAGAGAATTGTTAGCATGCTAATAGGGTAGAAACTCTATGACATGTGATTATCTTAATAATGAGATGTATTGTATGACTCATATGGTTATCTTGGACCATATAAATTATTTAATTACTGATCCTGTAGTTATTTTGTATCAGATAATATTATTTAAAGTTATGTGATTAATTTTAATCCTAGTCTTATAGTTATCTTGAACCTTGAGATTTCTGTTGTTTAATAATACTATTTATTTTTATAGGAGTAAGTTTATGGTCTATTAATATATGAATTTGATAAAATTTTTATTTTAATGAATGATCAAAAATTTTATTGCATTTATTAACTTTAGTTTCAAAAAATTTTGTTTAATGATTTGCATATACTTTTATGTATAAATAAATAATTTATTAATGGTTTTGATATATAAATTTTTTTTTCAGAATTTTGTTGATTTTAAATTGCATATTTTCATTCAAAGTGACTTTTATTATAAGTTTTTGCTCTAATGAGTTTTATATTCAGCGCGAGAATTTGTTTTCTCCCATATATGTTTTATCAGAGTTAAGTAACAACATTTGTGTATATAAAAGTCATCGTTGGTATAAGTGGATGCCACCTATTGAGCCGAGTAACTGTAGCAACCACTCCGCTATTGTGGATTTTTGCTATATATGTATTTTATGTATTTTGTTTGATATATTTTAATATATATAAGTTATTTGTATAAGCATGCAATTTTAGATCATGAGATAAGAATAACGAAATGACACAAATTTATGTTATTTTGGTAATATAATATATTATTTTATTAATTTTTTCAGCTATATATATATATATAAGTTTTAGTAATGTATTATTTTAAATAAATATTTTGTAGCATTTTTTATCTGATATTGTACGGTAGAATATACGGATAAATAAAAGGTGTTACATTATTTTTATGACAGATAAATAAATAGTGTAGTTTTTAATATTTTATTATATTTGCACTTACTTTGGTCTTTCAATTTTAATAATTATCAACCACATGAAAACGCTTTTGAGACCATTCTTATAGTCGCTAAATAGAGGCTACATGTGCAGTTGCTACATTTAGCGAACACTACTATTCGTAGCCACAATTTGCAACTGAAAAGTTAAAATGAATAATAATAACAAAAGTGATACTGATTTAACAATTCACATACATATCCCAAGTAATTGAATAATTGTGAATAATAAATAATACAAAAAAGAAAATAACATCATTGAACTTTGAAGATGAAACCAACATCGTGCACACAGCAACAAGGCTATTATAATCTGATCCTGTTTATAGGTTCTAATTAAGACACAGGATTAGCTTTTCAACCACATTTCTGACATGATCATATTAAACTGCAACATCATTGCAATAGTCTCAATTAGTGCCATTACAAAGTCATAACAGCAACATATGAATATACCTTCAGCAATTTGCCCAAAATGCTTTCCTCACCATTGAACTTGAAGGCTACAAGCATAACAAGTTTGTTCAGTAATAATAAAGATAATTTTAATTAGAGAGCTGCAAATTAAAAAGAAATCACTAATAAATTCCACTGGGCAAAACCTTATATGCAACATGCATAATTTGAAAAAGAAAAGCATCTAATATGTAATATCTAAGTATCAAGCATACTTTTTCATAAGAAATCCCAAGGGCAGTAGAGTCAACATTCCAATGTAACCATCATTACTTGAACAAGGGCAGGCATAGGACCCAACTCAAATATTGGTTACTACAATGAAAAGTCTCAATTTACTCCAAAATTCTAATGTTTATTAAAGTACTGTACAAGAATAAGTGAGAGTGTGATAACAAAGCTGCAACCTTTTGATAAAGAATAATACTAATAAATAATGAAAGCTGTACAATAATAATAATAATAATAATAATAATGAAAGCTGCATTCTATTTTTGTGAAGAATTACTTACTAATAAATTTTGATGGAGGTCTCCCTAAGGACTGAAGCAAACACCAAGCTGATCCAGTGCTGGCCAACCATTATGTCTCATTATGATTCCTACTCGTGAGGTTCTCATTACCTCTGATTTTTCTACTACTATGCTTCTAAAGCCTTTCCTGCAGCCGAGTACACATTTCCTTAAAACGACACTTGTGATAATTCAACAAAAATAATAAATAATTCATATTAAGATTGAGAAGAAGAAGAAAGACAACAATCTTTGAGCGTAAGAAGATGAGGACTGAAGCTAGCTTTTAGAGGTGAATTACATTCGAGATTTATTTTTAATAAAATATTAAAATTTCAATTTTTCATATACAAACGCTCCTTATAATAGTGAATTTGAGGTCCATTTACTCTTTATCATGATAAAATGTAATGCTTATCATTTAATACAAAACTTTTCTCATGTGAATATATTGTCATATAATTTTAAATTTTCTTTCTTTTTTTTTTCATAAAAAGAAATCTTAAAATTTAACAAAATAAAAATTTCAAGAGATTGAAAAATTAATTAAGAACAAATTAAAGAAAACTTTTCTGAGATTTTAACAAATTACAGTCAGAAATAAACTTTTAAAAAATTAATAGTTTACCTCATGTTATTCGAAATAATGTTCATTTATTTAATACCGTATAAATTTTAAAAATTGTAATGTAATATGTTATATGATTTTTCTATATTTGATATATTTTTGTATGAATTTTTTAAAATTTTATGTATTGTTTAATAATTTTTTTTATAAAAGTTTAGGACTTTTATTTATTATTAATTAGCAGAACAACTAGTACATTTAAATCATAATCTTTTTAATTGTTATTTCAAACAACACTTTTTTATCAAATAACAAAAGGATAAATTGTTAATTTTTTTTTAAAAAATTATTTACAGATGTAATTTATTAAATCTGATAAGAATTTGTTCATTAATTAACCTGTGAAGAGCGAGTGTAGTGGCAAGGCCGCAAATTCCTGCTCCATTGATTACGATATCTTCTTATGCTAAACCCTCCATTAAATATATTTTTTCTTCTTCTCTCTTCTAATTTGGTGTTAATTTCAAACACAAAATCATTGGATAATAAATTGAGCAGAAAATATAAAATATAAATAAAGAAAAAGAGAGGTCTTTTAATTAGAACTGAAGAATGAACAAGAAACACATAAGATGAGTTGATATAGTTACATTTTTAAATTGGAGAAACCTTTTTTCTTCAGTGGTCATGTGAAAGATGTGAATGCTGTAGAGAGATGAGTTGATAAATAGTTATATTTTTAAATTGGAGAAAGCTAAGTCTGCAGAGTTTTTTTCCCCTTTTTTAAGATATGACATAAATGTGATGATCTTTAAAATTTCCTAAATGCTCCATTTGTCTTTACAAACTTTTATTTAGCATAGAAAATGAAAAAAAAAAAAAAACAAAATCATCCATCAAGCAGAAATTTTCATAAATAGAGAGCATTCAATATAATCAAAAAGTAGTAAACAAAGAAGAGGGAAATTTTAAAAAATTCCCATCTCCAAATTCAAACCCACCATGAACACTATCACCCATATCAAAATCAATTTTAATTTGATTAATACCAAGAGGATATTGATGATTGGCCATAATTAACACATGAATCCTAATACCCACATTTTTTTTTCAACTCAACCGACATGTTTGATATCCCTAATTCAATAAATGAGATTTTCATTCCAATTTTAGGTTTGGTATTTATTTTCTATGAAAATAGGATTTTAATTTTTCAATATTCTACAATTCCTATTACCTAGTTTTTGGTGGTATTTGGAATTCATTTCCTATTTTTGTTACAAATACAATTATTTGCATGCAAGTGTTTTTTTAATTGCTTTTTTTAACATTTAAATTTTCTGAATTTATTTTATTAAAGCTCTCGATTATTTTTTAATTCTCAATTAAATTTTGTTTATTGAAATTTTTATATTTAATTTTTTATTGAAAATTTTTTTTAGTAAAGAAGGTTAATATTTATTGTACACACCATTGGATATTTTGCTCACAAAAGCAAAAAAAAAAAACACATATTTCAAGACTCATTAAAACAAATTTTAAAAGTTGAGAATTCAACAAAATAAACTCCAAAAATTTATAAATAGGCATATTATTTTGTTCATGTTTAAGTTCACATAGCTCAAAAGTATTAATTTATATTTTATTAAATAAGTTATGGATATAATGAAAATTTAAATTTAAATAGATTTAATAGAATGAAATTTTTAATTGAAAGTTTAGATAAAATAAATTTAAAAACTGAAAATATTTGTGGTTTTAAATGAATTAACCGAACTGTAAAATATATTATTTATAGAATCACATGAAATATAAAAATAGGATTCTAATTCCTATTACATTAAAGAGAAATATTAATTGGAATCTCAAACTATCATCTTAGGAATATGATTCAATTTTCTATTTTTATTGTATACCAAATGTGACCTACAGGTATTGCTAGCATAGTGAAGACAAAAGAATCCCTGAAATGAGATTCTTGAAACTATGACACAAATATATTTATAAAGCGGGAAGAGTAAAGGAAAAGATAAATCACATTCAACAATTTCACATACTTCTAGATAACAGTCCCAAAATTTTCATTTCTTTCAAAGATAAATCAGACTCGGATGATATTTCTCACAATCTAAAAAATTCAGAGTGATTAGTGTTAGTTTACACATAAAACTCAAAAATACTTGGCAAAAACAAATTGAGATTAGCATTTAATTCTCATATTGAAAGTAAGAAACTAATAAGAGATTGACCAAATGCTTAATAAGAATTGTGTGAGATATCATGTTTATATTCTAAACAATTTCGATATCTCCAATTATTTCCTAAGCATTTTCTCTCTTGAAGTTTCTTTATAAATTAATATAATACCAAAGATAAAATAACCTACAAGGATTCTCTCCTCACACAAACTACGTCCTTTAAATGCAAGTGGTTCCAGTCTAGAAAAATTTGTTCACAATGCCACTGGCTGCACTGCCTTATTACTACAGATGCAACAAATTAAGAAAAGACCAAATAGCCTCAACTTATGTATTTCAACCTACATATTGATAATTAGGATATAATTCCTACCAGCACTGCTACATTGCTGAGCTCCAAGTGGACAAAAAGTGAAGTAGAAATTTTTAACATCAACAAGTAAGAATGAACTATGAAGACCAAATAAGTAGTACCAAACAATACAAATCCAGAGGCTGAGCAAAAACTGCATTTTCTATAATGTAAAATGTGTGATATTAAGTATAGTTACTTGGTATGCAAAGGGCAAAAAAAAAAATGGAAAAGAAACTCTGGAATCATTAAACTAGCTAACAGCTTCGTCCAAATAAAACGACCATTAATATTTCATTTTTCTTGGGACTTTTCATTAAATACTGACACTGATAAAATTGTGATAAAATTGAAAATTGAAAAATAAAACTAAATGCTGATAATATTGTCCGAACAGCATTCCCTCAAATTCAAGTCACTAAGAATTAGTAAATAATAAACAAAATAAAGACTGCAAAACGACAACTCAATTCAGATTCTATAAAATTAATAAGGAAATAGACACAGGAACAGAAAGTAATATATTTTCTGAGGAACCAAACAAGGCTTAAATAATAAAAGAAAAAAGTACTACTTACTCTCGGAGTCTAACTCGACGACCTTGTATTTAGCTCCATGCTGATTCAAGAGCATAATGAGCTAATGATAATTATAAACAAAGACTTGAAATGTAGATGAAGACTTCAGAGACGAAGAATTTTTGTGTATATTTGATTAATTAAGAAATTTCTATATATGCAGTTGGGTCTGTATGTTTATCCTAATTGTTTTTAACATTGCACACCTACGTCATTTTCACATTTAAATTCATCTTACAGAATGTAATTTGAGTTTTTAAAGAATTATTTAGTTCAAAATATTGATAATTTAAGGAAAATATAAAAATAATAAAATAAATGTGTTCACATGTGTAATAAATTCAACAAAGAGGTTTTATTTTTTTAATGGGTTTAAAGTTTTTTCGGTAGTTGGTTCATTAATTATCTGTATATCTAATTTCGTAATTAATCTTAGTCTTAACATTGTAATTGGATAAGGCAATTTTAAATTGGCAGGTTTGATGACTTTGAAATGCGTTGAGTGAGTACGTTAAGTTTTTCCTTTCTGTGTTTTAGATTTATAAATTTAGAATACCTTCATCAGCGTATATTGATATAAAATTGTCAAGGAATATATTTAACAATATAATAATAGTTATGAAATAAAATTATAATTTTTTTTTGAAAAAATTAAAAAAAAAAACCCAAATGTTTGAGGTTTGTTTCAATTAGACTCGGGAGAGCTATGAAATTAGAGAGGACGGTAGTGGCTATTTTTTCAGTCGATGAGTTGCTTCAACCGTTCACTAATACATTTTTTTAATGATTGGGATAATTAAATACTACATTTAGGCAACCATTACATATGATGATACTATTTAATAAAATAAAATAGAATAAAAGTAAACTTCTTTCAGAACAATAATTAAAGCAAACTTTCTTTACAGGTTAGTAAATTAATTCCAAATTAAACCCTTAATTCACACGATTATATATAATACACATAATTTCTTAAAAGCTTTGATTGTTTATAATTTCCTCTCTATATATGAAATTATATTGGACAGCTAATAAGATTCAAATAACCCTATTGTTTTGATTGCCGTAATGTGGTATCTTACGTATTAGCTCTAACTGATCATTCTCCTTCATGTGAATATAATAGTTTTATCATAAATAATATGCACATTGCATTAAAATATCAAAATGATTATGATTCAAGAGCAATGCAAATGGGAAGAAAAAAATGGTAATAATAACAGAGAGAGGCCGTTGGGCCTTTGGCCTAGAGGTAACTCTTTTGTATATCTAATTAGCTGTATTGGCGGATTAATTAGTTGTATTGGCGGATTAATTAGTTGCAATGCTATCCTATTGGTCCACTAACTTTAACGGCTGATTTACATATTGGTGGAAACATATATTTTTTTCCCTTACAATATCTATCCCTTAATTTCCAATTTAAAGGTTCAATCAACCAAATTAATATGACGTAGGGCAACCAAATTGAATTTTAGAAAAAAATAATGCTCTTTCGACTTTCTAATTTCCTCTTCATGTTATTTTTTTTTAATAAAAAAGGAGGCAACAAGTGTAGACAATATCAGACAATGCAAACTCTAGGAAAGACAACGCACATCTTGTCCTGTATAAACAAATCTCTAATCACAATTGGAGCATCATGAAGATCATGGTATCCTCGAGGCATATCAAAGTCAATTTTGGACAAACCATCAACGCAACGATTAGTCTGTCTATAAATATAATTCAGCTGAACTTCCCAATTTCAAGTCATCATGGAATGAATCTCTTGAAATAAAATTTTGTAGCGGCAAAGAATATAAGTTTTTCTATTACTGCAGCCAAAATACTGCATGTCCCAATATTAACCGTGTAACTACAGAGCCACGTACCCTGGTCATTCCTAATTAAGCCACATGCTGTTGCTCTACCGCAGCTAGCTCGGAGAGCCCTCTTCATGTTATTTTTGGGTACCGAATGGAATGGCGTCTGGTTCAAGACGATCTGCAACTTGTCATAAATACACCATTCATCCTTTGACTTTCATTAACTCATTAATGGAAGAAACATTGAAACGGCGCAGTTAAAGGATTTTTTTTCCTTTACCTGCCTTACAGCAGAACCAACAGGTCAACCAATTAAGAAAGAAACCAACCAGCTATCATGATTGCGTCTACCTCAGCAATTGAAGGTACAATTAATATTAATATTTTATAACACATTAGATCAGAGGGGCCAAGTTGTCTGTGAAGATATAGAAATTCTTCTTTTGAGAATAAATTTAAATTTGGCATGAAACTGTTATCAGTAAGAAAAGAAGAGGCTGGTCAGCAGCAGTTTGATCATCTCTCAAATTTATTACCAACAAACAGAAACTTACATAGTTATTTCAAAAATACAAATAAATAGAAATAGAAACTTACATATACTAGACTTGGTCCATGGAGGACCAAATCAATCAGAGAGATATGTAAATTATTTAACTTGCATTTGTCTTTATTTTATTGATTTAGTCTACACAAAGGTAATCACTCCAAATTAAGGCATTACTATGGGAGTGCATAATCAAGATGATCCACAGAATTATTTCAATGGTAGGTAACTTATTTTGAGACATGCATGCATGAGAATCATAGGGAAGATGAATATGGCGGATGGATAATGAGAGAGCTATTAATTTGTGATTAAAGCTAATCATGGTACTCGTTGACCTGTTTCTGCTCAACAAATCTCATAATAAGCAAGTTTTGAGTTACTTCTGCGACACTTCGCACATCGAACCTGTTGTGGAAATCGGGTTAGTTTCCACCAAAATGAATAATTGTGCCAAAAATTAAGACAGAGAAAAATTCCCAGGTAGTTGGTGGAGTCACAAATGGTCTCCCTTAAAAACCAACTTCCTTAGACTCTTGAGTCTTGGTGACAGAATTTTTCTAAGATAATTTAAAGCACAATATATCACAAAGTAAAAGACCCGACAATAGCTATTAAATAGAAATAAAAGGAACACTAGAATTTAACGAGGTTCGGCCAATTATGCCTATGTCCTCGGACACTACTAAAATAATATTTCACTATTTCAAAAAAATATTACAAAGTGAAATATTACAAGAGAGAGAGGAAAAATACAACCAATCTTAGAAGTAGAGGGATTGTTGTTTTTTGGGATGAATTGTTAAGGAGGGGATGAAGCTCTTTTATAGCCTAATGCTATAGGGGAGAAATACAATTTTTCCGATGTGGGATTGCCACATTTCAACAAATCTCCACCTTGGCGATCTCACAATTCCAAACAAATACTCTCTTAACTCTTATATTACAAATTTCAGTAATGTCTTCAAATGCGCTTCGAAGCGCTAAATTTCAAATTCTAATAACATTTATCAAGTCCAAACAATGTTGGAACTTGATACCTGTCACAACTTTTGTTGCCATATCTGCGGGATTTTCAGCAGTCAAAATCTTCTGAAGTAGTATCCCTCCATCTTCAAGAATTTCCCGTACAAAATGATATCGAACATCGATATGCTTCGTCCTTGTATGATAAACTTGATTCTTTGCTAAACAAATAGCACTTTGACTGTCACAATGCACTTTGACATGCTTCTGACCAATTCCTAAGTCATTCAACAACCCCTGAAGCCAAATTGCCTCCTTAACAGCTTCTGAAACTGCCATGTACTCTGCCTCTGTTGTAGACAAAGCAACTGTTGACTGTAAGGTGGACTTCCAACTAACCGGTGCCTTTGCAAGTGTGAACACATAACCGGTAGTAGATCGACGTTTGTCTAAATCACCTGCATAGTCGGAATCACAATATCCAACTATATACTGACCACTTTTCTCATCCCGCTCAAACATTATACCAACATCTACAGTATTCTGAATATACCGTAGAATCCATTTCACAGCTTGCCAATGTCCTTTGCCAGGATCATGCATGTACCTGCTCACAACTCCAACTGCTTGTGAAATGTCAGGCCTCGTACACACCATTGCATACATCAAGCTACCAACAGCATTTGCATATGGAACCTTTGACATATATTCTCGTTCTTCATCACTTTTCGGAGATAAAGATGCACTGAGCTTAAAATGAGGAGCAAGTGGAGTACTAACTGGTTTTGTATTCTCATTTATCCCAAAACGCTTTAGTACTTTTCTCAGATATTGTTTCTGAGTCAAACAAAGTCTCCCCAATTTTCTGTCTCTGCATATCTCCATACCGAGAATCTTCTTAGCTTCCCCTAAATCCTTCATTTCAAATTCCTGATTTAGTTGAGCTTTTAACTTCTGAATCTCTCCTTCATCTTTTGAAGCTATCAACATATCATCAACATAAAGGAGGAGATAGATAAAGGAACCATCCCGTAGCTTGCGTAAATATACACAATGATCATATTTGCTTCTTGTGTATTTCTGCCTTATCATAAACTTGTCAAATCGTTTGTACCACTGTCTTGGAGATTGCTTCAATCCATACAACGATTTGCTCAACTTGCACGCCAAATTTTCTTTTCCAGCAACTTTAAATCCTTCTGGCTGAGTCATGTAGATTTCTTCTTCTAAGTCTCCATGTAAAAATGCAGTTTTTACATCGAGCTGAACTAGTTACAGATCAAATTGTGCTACCAAAGCCAGCAGTATTCTTATGGAGGAATGTTTTACAACTGGAGAAAATACTTCATTATAATCAATTCCCTCCTTCTGAGCGTAGCCTTTAGCTACCAATCTTGCCTTGTAGCGGATATCATTCTTATCAGGAAATCCGTCTTTCTTTGCATAAACCCATTTACAGCCAATCGCTTTCTTTCCCTTTGGCAGACTTGCTAGCTTCCATGTCTGATTCTTTTCAAGGGACTGCATCTCTTCTTCCATAGCCTTTCTCCACTTTTCTTCTTCTGAGCTTTGAATAGCTTCACAATAAGTGGAAGGAATCTCATCATCTACTGAAGATGTATAATTAGTCATATCTTCAAGTCGAGCAGGTTTCTTAATCTTCCTTTTCGGCTTTCGTAGTGCAATTGGCTCAAGTTGCTGAGGAGGTTCTTGTGCTGAAACCTCTGCTTCCTCATCTGATCCATTTTCTACCATTATCTCCTCTTCTTCCGTAGAAGTAATTTTATCAGACTCTACAATTGCTGGATCAACAATTCTTCTTCTATCAAACTCCACCTGTTTGGGAGTTTCCTCCACCTGCTGTGGAGAACCATCCGTCTGCTCCTTTGTTACCTTTAACATGGTAGACTCATCAAAGGTAACATCTCTACTAAAGATTATTTTCTTCGTCTCTGGGCACCATAGTCGATATCCTTTGATACCAGAGGATATCCCCATAAAGATAGCTTTCTTTGCCCTTGGATCTAACTTTGATTCCTTAACATGATAGTATGCAGTGGAACCAAACACATGTAAGGAATTATAATCTGTAGCAGGTTTTCCATACCACACCTCCAAAGGTGTTTTGCCATTGATAGCAGTTGATGGCAAACGATTAATGATATGACATGCGTATGTTACAGCCTCAGCCCAAAACTGTCTGCCTAATCCAGCATTAGACAACATACACCGAACTTTCTCCAGTAGAGTTCGGTTCATGCGTTCAGCCACCCCATTCTGTTGTGGTGTATTTCTGACAGTGAAATGTCGAACAATTCCTTCATTTCTGCAAACTTTCATGAAGGGATCACTTGTGTACTCTCCGCCATTGTCTGTTCGAAGACACTTGATCTTTCTGCCCGTCTGAGTTTTTACCATCTTCTTCCAGATGAGAAAAACTTCCAACACTTCATCCTTTGTCTTCATTGTATACACCCATACTCTTCTTGAACAATCATCAACAAAGGTAACATAGTAGTGTTTACCTCCCATTGAAGCAGTTTTGGAAGGACCCCATACATCTGAGTGAACATAATCCAGAATACCCTTGGTATCATGGATTGCAGTGCCAAACTTCACTCTCGTCTGCTTCCCTTTGATGCAATGCTCACAGAAGTCTAATTTGCAGGTTCGCACTCCTTGCAATAATCCTTGATTCGCCAGAAGTTTCAAGGATTTTTCGCCTGCATGCCCCAAGCGCATATGCCACAATCTGGTTATTTCTAGCTCATGGTCATCACTAGAAACTGCTGCTGTTGTTCCAACAACTGTATTGCCTTCATAGTAATACAAGTTGTTGCTCCTTTGAACTCCTTTCATCACCACAAGTGCTCCAGATATAACCTTCATTACTTCATTTTTAATGATTATAGTGAAACCCTTTCTCCCAAGGATTCCCATAGAAATGAGGTTTTTCGTCAGACTGGGCACATATCTTACGTCTGTCAGAGTTCTGATTGATCCATCACGATTCCTCAATTGGATTGAACCAATTCCAGTTGTTTTGCAAGGGCTGTCATTTGCTGTATAGACAACTCCACCTTCAATTTCTTTAAAATCGAAAAACCATTCCCGATTGGGACACATATGGTGGCTACAGCCTGAATCCAGGATCCAAGCAGTCGAACTGCTTATTGATGGCATCAATGCTAATGAAAAATCTGAATCATCACATTCAGCTACATTTGAATCTGCAACAGCCTTGCCTTTGCCAGATTTGCTTCTCAACTTAGGACAATCTTTCTTCCAGTGCCCTTTTTCTCGACAAAAGGCACATTCATCTTTGCCCACTCTGGACTTTGATCTGTCTTTCTTTCTCCTGTTCTTATTTTTCGAACGGCCTCTTACTATCAAAGCTTCAGCTGCTCCACTGGTGCTATCCTTCTTGTCTTTTCTCCTCAATTCATAACTGTATAGTGCAGCACATACTTCACTAAGAGACACCTCAGCTTTCCCATGGAGTAGAGTAGTTTCTAGAAACTCAAACTCCTCAGGAAGGGATCCCAACAGCATTAGGGCCAAATCTTCATCTTCAAATGTCACATCCAAGTTCATCAGATCTGCTACAAGTTGATTGAAATTGGTGATGTGATCATTCATCGTGGTACCAGGAACATATGTGAATCTGAACAGTCTTTTCTTCATATGAAGCTTATTTTGACTGCTCTTTTTCAAGAATTTTTCCTCCAGTGCCTTCCACAATTTACTTGCAGAAGTTTCTTTACAAAAGGCATACTTCTGCTCTCTGGACAGGCACGATCGAATTGTACCACATGTCAAACGATTGATTGTCTTCCATTCCTTCTCATCTGCACCTTCTGGCTTTTCTCCCTCAATGGCAATGTCTAAGCCTTGCTGAAATAAGGCGTCTAGAACTTCACCTTGCCACATGCCGAAATGGCTTGTACCATCAAAAATCTCCACTGCAATTCTCGTATTTGCCACAGCAGTTCTCGCCAAAATTGATGAAGTAGAAGCTGTTGTGTCCATTGTGGATTTTTGTCCGTCTCTTGCCATTTCCTTTTTAAGACTTATTTAATAGCTTTCAAATGCGGAATACCCAAGAATCCAAGGAAACCTTTCTGATGTGGAAGATCAGCTTACGCCGCAACCACAGAGCATATAACTCAGTAACCTTAGCTCTGATACCAATTGTTGTGGAAATCGGGTTAGTTTCCACCAAAATGAATAATTGTGCCAAAAATTAAGACAAAGAAAAATTCCCAGGTAGTTGGTGGAGTCACAAATGGTCTCACTTAAAAACCAACTTCCTTAGACTCTTGAGTCTTGGTGACAGAATTTTTCTAAGATAATTTAAAGCACAATATATCACAAAGTAAAAGACCCGACAATAGCTATTAAATAGAAATAAAAGGAACACTAGAATTTAACGAGGTTCGGCCAATTATGCCTACGTCCTCGGACACTACTAAAATAATATTTCACTATTTCAAAAAAATATTACAAAGTGAAATATTACAAGAGAGAGATGAAAAATACAACCAATCTTAGAAGTAGAGGGATTGTTGTTTTTTGGGATGAATTGTTAAGGAGGGGATGAAGCTCTTTTATAGCCTAATGCTATAGGGGAGAAATACAATTTTTCCGATGTGGGATTGCCACATTTCAACAGAACCGAGAATTGCGTGACTTTTGTATTACAATTTGGGTTCGACGTGGAAATTTTCCCGCAGCATTAGATAGCTGGACTCCCTCGCAGAGATGAGTCCAGCAGTTCTCATAGCTACACATCTCAAAATCTGGTCGAAAGTTTTGGTATTGTTGAATACAACGAATCACTTCTCGCTGGATACATCCAAATCTTGCTGCCTCCGAAACCATCTGTATGATCACTATAAGGGATCTAGCCAAAGTCGGCCTGTCGTGATCATGGAGTCTTGCGATTGCGGCACTTAATGGCTGCAGTCCCAAATCGATGGTTTCTCTGGATACTTCTTGAATACTTGCTCCCTGCTCATTCCTTTGTGGATTATGAGTGTTTCGCGCATCACGTTCCATATCCCCGTAGAGACTCCCAAATGGGAGACGATTCTGCCCAATGCCCGTGAAAACATATGGTCTTGCAGCATTAAAATGGTTGGGAAAGAAGTATGATTGATTTCCAGCACGATAACCCACCACGTATAGGTCAGTTATATCCAGTGCTAATGTAATAGTTAAACTTCTTACATTTGTAAGTTGTATAAAAAAATAGCGTTCATTATTAGGCACTGTGTTCGGATTCCGCATAACTGGTATTTCACGGCTTTTTTGTCCGCTTGCCACTACCCCTCGTATACCTTCCAGAAATTGCCCGTAAGTATCTTTATCGGCATTCCTAGTGTCGAAGGGCACCACAGGCGGTTGCCTAGGCTGTCTGGCTGCCATTCCCATTAAAGATCCTGCCAGTTTGAAGGCCAAGGTAATATCCATTACTTTGATCCCCAAGCATGGGTAAAAATATTCCAGATTTTATCAACATGCTCAAAATCTAGATTATTACTTCATCACAGAAACTAACAATAAGTAACCTCACAATATACGTAATTAAGTTCACAATATAATCCATCAAGGTAAATCTATACTTAAATTGTTCTACTATATCAATAACAAATATATATATATATATATATATATATATATATATATATATATATATAATAAATGATAAATGATCATGTTACCTAATAAATATAGATATGGACCAAATCTCACATATCAGCATACACATATATATTCAAATATTAGAAAATAATAAATATATGTGTCTAATTACCGAAAAATATACATAAAGTTGAAAAATGAGTATATGGATATATAAACAAAAAACCAAAACGGCAAAGAAGTTAACTGCTAATGAAACTTAAATATAAAAAAACCACCTCTAACATATTTATTAGAACCGTGAAAATTTAGAAAATTCAAGGGTATACTCACTTGATCACCTAAGCTGTTGATGAGAAGATAACAAAGATGAGTAGATATATGACTTATGACATGATAGTACCATTGCAATCATATGCTTTTATAAGGGTTCAGGTCCACTTGGTCTTTATTTATTTATTTATTCATTTTGGTCAGACCTTCCCTTCCCACTTTCTATTAAATCTATTAATTAAGATTATATATGTGTGAATAGTTGAGTAATGTTAAATTATTATGCAATAGCTGTGTTTCCTTGCTATTACAGAATATTTGCACATTACTCAACTTTTTTACACATATAATCCAATAAATTGTTAGCTAAGCCTGTAACATAATGAGCTAATGATAATTATAAACAAAGACTTGAAATGTAGATAAAGATTTCAGAGACGAAGGCTTTATGTGTATATTTTATTAATTAAGAAATTTCTATATATGCATCAGTATATTTATCCTAATTGTTTTTATCATTGGACACCTACGTCATTTTCGCATTTAAATTCATCGTACATAATGTAATTTGAGTTTTTAAACAATTATTTAGTTCAAAATATTGATAATTTAAGGAAAATATCAAAATAATAAAATAATTGTGTTCACATGTGTAATAAATTCAATAAATAGGTTTTTTGATGGGTTTAAAGTCTTTCGGTTGTTGGTTCTTTTTTAATTTGGTGTAATTTTATTTGGTGTAAGAGTTCCGATTGGATATTGGAATTCGAAACCTCACAGCTTTGAGTTGATTCTTTAATTTCGTAATTAATTTTAGTTTTAACATTGTAATTGGATAAGGCAAATTTAAAATGGCAGGTTTGATGACTTTGAAATGCGTTAAGTGAGTACATTAAGTTTGTCCTTTCTGTGTGTTAGATTTATAAATTTAGAATACCTTCATCAGTATATATTGATATAAATTTTCAAGGAAACTATTTAACAATATAATAATTGTTATGAAATAAAATTAGTTTTTTTTTTAAAATTTTTTTAAAAAAAACAAATGTATTAGGTTGGTTACAATTAGATTCGAGAGAGCTATGAAATTAGAGGACGGTAGTAGCTATTCTTTCACTCGATGAGTTGCTTCAACCGTTCACTAATACGTTTTTTTAATGATTGGGATATTTAAATACTACAATTAGGCTACCATTACATATGATGATGATACTATTTAATAAAATAAACTTCTTTCATAACAATAATTATTAGAGGTAAGCGTTTGGTAATTCAGTTATCAAATTCAAAATATTTCAGTAACTGAATACCGAATTCCTAAAAAAGGTCTTACCGATTACCAAACCAAATAAAAAATTCGGTTACTAATTAACGAATTTAAAATTTTGGAAATTTCATGAATTACTAAAAATTTTACCAAATTTTTTAAACTTTACTTAAATTGATCAAATTTCTTAACTTATTTAATTATGATAAAAATACTATATATATAAGAATATCACATAAACTAAAATTTCTTAAAATAACATATTTTTTGAAATAAAATAAAAAATATTTTTGATAAATATAAATATCATAATAAAATTCTCAAATATGTAACACAATACATTATTACTATGTATTAAAATCAATTGGCAGTGAGCAATTTTATTGCTTAACAATTCTCAAATGTACATAGACTTCATAACTTTAATACGGCTAAGGCTGAGACGAGTGACGGGGATGCGGACTGTGGAGGCTGAGTGACGGGGATGCGGACTGTGGAGGCTGAGCGGCAACCGACAACTAGGTAGGTAGGGACCTAGGGCTAGGGTTGAATTTGGAGGAGTGACGACGGGTACATTGGGTAGAAATGAAGAACGAAATGGACAAAGAAAGTAGTATATTTTCCAAGGAACCAAAATCATTTAGCGACCACTTTAACTGTGGTTGCTGATTAGTAATAATTGAAATAATAGTTAAATTAGTGCATGATCGCTAAATAGCGACCACCAATTATAGCAGTATTTTAGTGACGACTTTAACTGCGATTGCTGATTAGTAATAACTGAAACAATCATGTGTTCACTAAATCAACGATCATAACTAATGTGTTCGATAAAACAATTTTCTGAAAAGAAGGTTTTAACACCGTTTTGCAAATCACTGCTGATTTTCCCATTTGCAACTTCCTTTTCCTAACACTAAGTTTCCCAAAACAAAAAACGAAAGAAATGCCTCTACTTTGCTTTTCTGCCTTCTCTCTCCACTACCGAAGGACGCCACCCCGTCCTACTCCACTTCCACTCTTAGAACTAGCTCCAACGTTGTCATTACATCTCCTTCACTATCCACAGCTGATGGCTCCATGGGAAACAACAAAAAGGTATGTTTATTCTCCTTCTAATTCGCCATTTCTCCTCTTTCAGTTTTCACTGTGTGAGAGAATACGTGTCACCTTTCTTTCTTCTTTCTTGTGTTTCCCTTTCTCTTTTTGTGAAGTTTTTTCACTTTTAATTGATTTATATTTATATTTTTGCATTACTCAAGACATAGGGCTTTAAGAGAGAGAATCAACTGAAATTGAAAAAAATTTATTTTTTCTCCTCTTTCATGTTTGTTTCTATTTCCCTTTTCCTCATTGATTTTTTGTTATCCTGTTCTTAATCTAAGAAGAAAATCGACATCTTCATATTTTAGGGTTAAGGTTTGAGATTTGGGTAATTGTTCTTTTGCTATTAAAGATGATCAGTGATAACGATAAAGAGAGGCTAATTAAGGACATTCAAAACAAATTTTTGTTGTTGTTAATAGGTTAGGTTGTACTGGATTGGTTTAGCTGGAAATCTTGAATCATCTAAACCAATCTTATTGGTAATCTCAACATTTAAACTGAGCCAGATTAGAGATATTCGAAGAAAAATAATTAATTTTCAACTTTATAAGGCTGAGTTTAGGGCTCATGTGACTTGTCAATGACCAAGAGCCCAATTCAAGTAATTCTAAGGCATGAAAAGTATAAATAGTGGACTTGTCACCTGCAAACTCTATCCTATAAGAAAAATTGACTATCCTTCCTCTTTTTAAATCCATTTTACCTTTTAAACACTTTGCCATTTTCTGTTGTATCAATTGTGCCATTGATTGCTGCCAGGTGCAAGCCTTTTCAAATTTACCAGGTTCTGCATTATGAAATGGTGTATCTCCATCATCATTTCCTACTAGATTAGCAACATTCCTCCTTGTCCCTCCTTTTCCTTTTTCATTCATCTGTTTATACCAAGTCTGATAGCTATGCAATTTAAAACAAGAATCTCTAGTGTGGCCATTAATATCATTACAATAATCACAGTGTCAATCACTTTTTATTTTTCTTGAAGCCATCCTCCTTCTTAAAGCTCTTAATTATTTGTTTTATATGACACATTCCCTATTCCCAGTAGAGCACTACTCTCATTCAGATCATCATATATGCATGTTAATCTCCTTTTGCTTCTAGCTAGACTCTCCTAAGCATAAAATAAGCCCTATTGACATTAGACAATGGATATATCACCAACATTAGATTTCTTACTGCATCATACACATCATTTAATCCTTCCATAAATTCTATGAACCTAGCATTAGAATTAGACTACTCTATAGCCCAATCAATTCCATAAACATATACCCCACAAGTACACGTAGGAACAGGTTGTAAGCAGTCCAATTTATCCCAATACTTCTTTAATTTGTTGACATACTAATCAATACTAACATCTCTTTGTTGAACATAACTAATCTCTCATTTGATATGGAACAATAAAAGACCATTACTCTCTCTATATATTTGTTCCAATATATTCAAGCTAAAGATCTCTTGATGTGTCTGCATATAAGAAGGATTCAACAATGTCTTTGGGAATGGAATTCAATATCCACTAGATAATATCACAGTTTCACCCTTCTCCATTGAGAGAGATTTGGATCTCCAATTGCTGCTTTCTTATGTTACTCCGACACTTCATTTTTGAAGAAATACCCGTACCATTTGGATATGACATTGGTATGGGTATGAAATCCTTACCGGATTCTTCACTTTAAAAGCGGGTACTCATACTTTCGGCTTCATTTAAATTAAAAGTGTAGATCAAATGGACTTTAAAGAATTTTGTATATTTATAATAATTATCTCTTGACGACCAACAATAGAAAACTATGATTTATGGTGGTAACAAAAATTAATATAAATTATATAGCAAACTTGGGTTGATTTACAATTTAAATGAACTTATAATTATCATTTTATTATTTGTTTGTGATCTGAATTTTAGACTTTAAGTTTGTAATTTAAAATATTTTATCCAAATTTATTTTATTTAGCCATTTAATGTTATAATTTGATCTATCTTTTAACTAAAATTATCATATATAAAAATTAAAATATATATATATATATATATAGACGTATTCTCGTACTCGTACCCTAATTTTGGGTACTTTTTAGCCGTACCCACATACTCTAAAATTTTAAAAATAAGAAACCGGACTTCTAAATATATATCCATGTCGGGTACCCATACCTGAGTCCAAGCAACATAGCTGCTTTCTCATATGAACCATCGACAAAGCCAAGTTTTACTTTAACCTCCAAAGTTATCCTCATTGAGCCACTCCAAGATGATAATTTCCACCATTCAGAAGATTTTAAACCAAAGACAACCCCAGTGATCTGAATTATGTAGAAATAATGGATTTCCACTTGTGTATTCCATCCTTTTTGATCAATGAATTCAATTCACACTCAAGTCTTATCGAACTAAGAAAGAGAACGAAAACAATTGCAAGAAAAACTTAATAAGATCAATAACCTAATCTGATACCATGTATAAAACCAAGAATCCAGATGGAAACCTTGGAAGTATAGCTAAAGATCACGAAACAGAAGTAAAATTGAGTATGAAAATGAATAAGCTTCATTGAATAAAACTGTACAAGCAAGTTCTTTTACCAATGAAAATAAAATACATCAGCATCTTCAGTAACAACTAATTAATGGAATTAACAAGAGCTAAGCTGAACACTCAAGCTATTAACAGAACTGTTACATAACTAACATAGCTGCTAATACACAATGTCTGCACTAACTTGCTTAGCTGAGTTGTGCTAAAACATAAACTCTCTTTTGCTACTGCTTTGCTCAAGTTGTTGTTTCAAGTTTTTTGGTTGTTGACATCAACTATAAATAAGCTTTACAATAACCCTATTGGTTTGATTGCGCCGTAATGATGACATATTTCGTATTAGCTCTAACTGATCATTCTCCTTCATGTGAATATAATAGTTTTATTGATCATAAATAATACACATTGTATTAAAATATCAAAATATTTAATAGCAATGCAAATGCAAAAAAAATAGTAATAAAAGATAGAGAGCCCAGTATGCCTTTGGTATGGAGGTAACTCTTTTTCGAAATTTTTTTGAGTAAATTCAGTATATCATATTAATATAATTATAAAATGATATATATGCAGATTCAATGTGAACAAAATAATTTAATATATATCGTTATTTTAATAGATTAGTTTATAAATAACATGATAAATTGAATTTATCTAAGAAATTTCTCCTATATTTCTATGAAGTTTAGGAAAAATGGACTTCTCATTTCACCACGTGAGGACATTGTTGTTAATAGGTTAGGTTGCACTGGATTGGTTTAGCTGGAATTCTTGAATCATCTAAACCAATCTGTATTATTGGTAATCTCAACATTTTAAACTGAGCCAGATTAGAGATATTCGAGAAAAATAATTAATTTTCAACTTTATTTTCATGGCTTATTGGGATAGTATTTGCATACTAGTTGTGTCTTATGTCATCATTGGGATAGGATTTGCATACTAGTCGTGTATTAAATGTGGTTATTTTCTGGGTACAATACTACATTTGAATTTAATCTTGTAGTGTACTGAGGAAGCCCACCGTCCTCTTGATTGTGGCACTGTAGCCAAGTGCATATTGAATAATATTGTCTAGTCTGAAAGTATGAACTGGTAAATTACCTGAGCTAGAATCTATTTTGTTACTTTTTAATTGTATTACTTTGGTGAATGGGAAAGCTTAAGGTGAGATGTCTCAAGTAGTTTTAGGGCCTTGGAGTGTTGTCTAAAATAATTTGTTTGTGTCTATAGAGTTGTTTTTCATGCGCCAAATAGTAATTATGACTAATGAGTGGATGAGTTGTGTATTTTAAGGATAATTTGTATAATTTGATTATCATCATACATGTTAAATTTTCCCATTAACTTATAAACTCATGGACTTCTTGGTCAAAAGCATTGTAATTAGTTCTTTAAGGTTTGAGACAACAACCAGAACCAAAAACATTTAATACTAATAACTAATTCTTTATAGTCATCTCCTGCATTAGCTTGGTCCCTATTGACTAGATCAAGTTGATTGCTGATTAAAAATAAGAGGATAAATGATAAGATCTTACTATGCTCAGTAAGTTTATTTCAATGTCTATTCATCAGTGTGTATCCATTGCTCTCCTTTTTCTTTTTTCTACTCCAAAGCTCCATTGAAAGAAATTCTTGTGCATCTGTAATGCGTGTGTGCTGTTGTGCATTCATGTCCTCCCTTTTCTACTCTATTCAAAGAAAGTCTTGTGCATTAAGTGTGTGTGTGTTAATTTATTAAGTATATCAATTATATATTTTTTATTTAATCATATAAAATAAATTAGTATTTAAGTTTAAAATAATACAATTATTTTAATAAAAAATCATATAATATAATTAGAACAATTAATAATTTATATTGATTTATCATATAATTATAATACATTTATTATAAATTAGATTGCTTTATAATTGATTGCACTTAAATTGGTTTACCAAATAATTAATATAATTTAGATTTATTATATAATACAATTAAATAAATTATAAATGCTAAAAAATTATAATTAGTGATAAAAAAATTATAGTCAATAATGAAAACTAGAAATATATTACAAATTTTTTTTATTCACATATTAATAATAATGATAGTTAATTAATTGACTTGATGATGAGTTTATTTTAGACATACATGAATGTTATGAGTTCAATTTTCTACATCAATATCATCATAAAAAACTTTAATAATAAAATTTTCAATTATTTGAATTTATTGCTATTATAAATGTTATATTAATTTTGTTAAATAATTAATTAAATTTAATTATAATTTAATTATATGGATTAAAGTGTATAAAATTATAAATTATATTATATTATATTTGTATAATAAAACTATAAAAGTTATAAATAATGTTGTATATAAATTAATTCATTATTAGTTGTTATATATAACAAAATTATAAACATTTAGATATAAATTCTTTCAATAAAATTTGATTCTAAAATAGTTTGGTATAATTCAGTATAATTCTCGGTCTAAACATGACTAAATGATTTAGATTTATCAAAATTAAAATCACAATACAATTCAGTTTAGTCATTGTTAAAAATTTAATAATAGAGTCCAATTCTTATTTTTTTTTAATTTTTTTAGTTCAAATTAAAAATATTCAGAAATCCGTATACCATCCATATAAAAAATATTGAAACAACTATCAGTTTAAGGATTTTTTCCTTTACCTGCCGTACCGCCGCATCAACAGCTCAACCAGTTAAGAAATAATCCAACTAACTATCATTATTACGTCTGCCTCAGTGATTGAAGGTACAATTAATATTAATATTTTATAACACATTAGATCAGAGGGGCCAAATTGTCTGTGAAGATTTAGAAATTCTTATCTCTCATATTTATTGCCAATAAATAGAAACTTACATAGTTATTTTACAAAATAAATAGAAACTTACATTGAAGTTACATGAAATTATTTTATTGATTTGATCAACACATATCTAATCTAGGTAATGACACCAATTTAAATTAAGGCATTGCTGTGGGAATACATAATCAAGATAATAAACACAGAATTATTTCAATCGTATGTAACTTATTTTGAAACATGCATGAGATTTGTAGAGAAGATGAGTATGGCGGACGGATAATGAGAGAGCTATTAATTTGTGATTAAAGTTCATTGCGGCGGTTGACCTGCTCGCGCTGAGCATATCTCATAATAAGCAAGTTTTCAATTAATGATTGTGTGACGCGTCGCACACGGAAATCAGTATTGTTTGGCCTTCGTAGTAAAATTTGGCGGTCATTTGCAAATTCTCCCGCGGCATTAGATAACTGGACTGCCTCGCAGAGATGACCCCAACTGTTCTCGTAGCCAAGCATGGCAGGATCTGGTCGAAAGTTTTGGCCTTGTTGAATACTGATGAGCACCCGTTGCTGGATATATCTAAATCTTGCTGCCTCCGCAACCATCTGTATAATCACTATAAGGGATCTAGCCAAAGTGGGCCTGTCGGAATCATGGAGTCTCGTGATTGCAGCACTTAATGGCTCCAATCCCAAGTCGATGGTTTCTCTTGATACTTCTTGATCACTTCCCTGATCATTCCTTCTCCGTTCATTCCTTCCTGAATTATGAGTGTCCCGTGCATCACGTTCCATATTCTCGTAGAGACTGCCAAATTGGAGAGCATTCTGCTGAGTGTCCGTGAAAACATATGGTCTCACAGCATCAAAATGGTTGGGAAAGAAGTGTGATTGATCTCCAGCACGATAACCCACCACGTATAGATCAGTTATATCCAGTGCTAATGTAATAGTTAAACCCCTTACATTTTGAAGTTGTACAAAAAAATAGCGTTCATTATTAGGCACTGTGTCTGGATTCCGCATCACTGGTATTCCATGGCTTTCCTCTCCGCTTGCCGCTACCTCTCGTATATCTTCTAAAAGTCTCCTATAATCATCCTCATCTGCCTGAAAAGTGTTGAAGGTCACCACAGTCGGTTCCCCCGCCGGCTGTCCGACCACCAGTCCTGCCAAAGATCCTAACAGTTCGAAGGGCAACGTAATATCCATAAGCACCTGTAAAAATGTTAGAAATTTTTATCAACATCCTCAAAATCTACATCAATAACAAATGGGTATATATATATATATATACCTAAATCTTAATTACATTTCAGCATAAACATATTCAAATATTAGAACGTAATAAATATATGGGTCTAATTAGCGAAAGTCCAAATACAAATGTACATAAAGTTGAAAAATGAGTATATATAAACAAATAACCAAAACGGCAAAGAAGTAAACTGCTAATGAAACTTAAATATCAAAAAGATAGCTCTAACATATTTATTAGAACCGTTAAAACGTAGCAAATTCAAGGGTATACTCACTTGATCACCAAGCTGTCGATGAGAAGATAACAACAAAGATGAGTAGATGACTTTTAAGATGATAGCACCATTGCAATCATATGCTTTTATAAGGGTTCAGGTCCACTTTCTTGGTCTTTATTTATTTATTTATTTATTCATTTTGGTCAGACCTCTCGCTTCCCACTTTCTATTAAATATATTAATTAAGATTATATATGTGTGAATAGTTGAGTAATGTTAAAATATTATGCAAAAGCTGTGTTTCCTTGCTATTACAGAATATTTGCACATTACTCAACTTTTTTACTCATATAATCCTATCAATTGTTAGCTAAGCCTATAACATAATGAGCTAATGATAATTATAAACAAAGACTTGAAATGTAGATAAAGATTTCAGAGACGAAGACTTTTTTCTTTTATATTTTATTAATTAAAATTTTCTATATATGCAGTTCGGTCTGTTATTATCCTGATTGTTTTTATCATTACACACCTACTTCATTTTCGCATTTAGATTCATCTTACAGATTGTAATTTCATGACTTTTTAAAGAATTATTGATAAGTTAAAAATATTGATAATTTAAGGAAAATATAGAAATAATAAAATAATTGAGTTAACATGTGTAATAAATTCAATAAATAGGTTTAAAGATTTTTTGGTGGTTGGTTCTTTAATTATCTGTCTAATTTCGTAATTAATCTTAACATTGTATTTGGATGAGGCAATTTTAAATTGGCAAGGTCTGACTTTGAAATACGTTAAGTTTTTCTTTTCTGCGTGTTAGATTTATAAATTTACATTATACGTTCATTAAATATATATTGACATAAATTTTCAACCAACATATTTAATAATATAAGAATATTATAATTGAATGAGTTTAGACAGTTAACTTGATAATTTTAAATTCACTATTATTTCAAAATTATTTAAGCTGATTTGAAGTTAATAGTTATGATTATGAAATAAAATTAGATTTTTTGTTGGAGAAAACTAAATTAAAAAAAAAACACCCAATGTTTGAGGTTGGTTTCAATTAGAGGAGAGCTGTGAAATTATAGGACCGTAGTAGCTATCTTTTCACTCCATGAGTTGCTTCAACCGTTCACTAAATACATTTTGCATCTAAGATCTAATACATTTTTTTTAATGATACATTTAGGCTACCATTACATATGATACTATTTAATTAAAATAAACTTCTTTCAGAAAAATAATTAAAGCAAACTTTCTTTACAAGTTAATTAATCAATTAATTCCTAATTAAACCCTTAATTCATACCATTTTATATAAATACATATAATTTCTTAAAAGCTTTGATTGTTTATAATTTCCTTTATACATATGTGATTATACTGGACAGCTAATAAGATTCAAAAAAAAACTTTGACTTTCATATATGATTTTTTAAGGCAAATGATTAAGATGGTTTTACAATAGTTATACATTGCACCATTGATTTCAAAAATCGAAGTCTTCCTTAATTTGTTTAAAAATGGCTTCGTTTAGAATAACTATAAATTAATGTAACACTCACTTAATTATGTGTAGCTTTGCAAGACGACGAGGTCCTATATTTGATTAACTTTTCCATGTATATAATTTGTAACAATCTCATATCTACGAATAAGGGTTTTTTTTTTTACAATTTGTTATCCTTTTATAGATATATATATATATATATATATATATATCCAGAAGATTTTAATGGTTACTACGTCATTTATCAATTCATAAGTATTATTCTTTCAAATGTTAGATCAAAATTTAATAATCATAATTAATTTAATAATTTATTAATAATAGTTATGACAATTTAATGATTTGAAAATTCTAAATCTTATTAAATTTACTTTTGGAAGGCATTGCCTTCTAGAGGATGGCATTAATCAAGGAAAATAGATATCACCCTTTATAAAAGTAGTTTAATTTACACGACATCAATGCTTAAGTTAAAAATTAAACCAACGTAATAATGTACTTAGAATAGTTCTCTCATCCCTTTCAATTATAATGAATTCTATATAGATAATTTGTGAAATTTATTTATATTAAAAAAAAATTTAAATAAAAATATTAAAAGGCTTTTAAAATAAAACAAGAGAGTAGTATATATAAATATTCAGCCATTAATAATAAAAAATAATTCATATTCAACTAATTCAAATGAGTTTAATTGATATACTTACTATGAAATAATCATAATAAATGGAATAAATTATTAATTTAATATCTAAATCTTTAAAAAAGATTTATCAAAAAAATAATTCATATTCGCATAACAAGAATCAAATTTATCATATTATAATACAAAAAGTTAGAATGTAAATTTACGATTTTAGCAGACGTGGCGAAATGAAATTGATACTATATTTTAATTGATCAATAATCATGAGACCAAAGTATTGATCAAAATTTTCTAGTTTGGCTGTCACGACTCATAAGTGCCAACAAAAGTTTTAATTATAATGTTCCACAAAAATAGTGCCATTTTTTTATTTTATCTTAAATTATAATATTTAAAAAATATTATTAATTTATTAATTTTTCTACTATACTTCCATTTAATGTCTTAGTATTAAAAAAATGCATTGTTTAATTTTTTTTTTATTTTCAATGTGTTTATAATACTATAATGTATATTAGAAAAATATATTAATTATAAATATATTAATTAAAATTTTTAATATGTGTGAAAATGTAAATATAACTATTTTGGATAAAATTTTATTTATTAGTTACGTGGTGAAGTGACATTATAGTACAATATTTTTCGCATTATAGGAAAAGCACATTTCCATATTCTAATTTCTAATGTAATAATATCAGTGTTAAAATTGAAAAAAGAAAAAAGCATTTGTTGATTTTTTTTCCCCTAAATTTTCATTTCTGCTACCCCAGCGGTGAATTAAAATTCGTAAATAGGAAACTATGAGTGGCCACAGTGCAAATAATAAACTCTCTATAACAAGAATAGATATTTACAAGACAAGCTCTGTAAAAACATTAATATTGCAGTTTGACCCATAGGTAGACAAGGGACTTTTCCTTTGACTCCTTGTGCCGTCCAAAACCCAAAAGGATAACAGTAGTAGATACACCTAATTACATTTAACATAACCTTACCAGTAAAAGCAGAGGGATATGTTAGAAATATAATGTACATGAAGGTTGAATTCGAACTTGTAGAACACTTTTTTTTAAGAAAATATCGCCCACACTACATTACTACTTAAATTTATGACAATTCTTTATAGAATTATTAAAATAAAGTTAGAATTTATGGACAACAAACCTATAAACTTTTCCAAAAACTTATTAGAGAAAGGTTTAGAAAGATGGAGTTTGAATGAAATAATAGAATGAGAAGAAAGAAGATAGTTGTTTCTGATATAAAAACAACTATTTATAGATGTGGAAATTATTGTTTTGAAGAGACATGACTCTTTAGAAATGAAAACAAATAGTTTTTGAATGTTAATAACTATCAACTAGTCATTAGGCATATATCGCATGCACAACACTTCTTCATGCACATGACAAAGGGCTGGCAGGCACGTCATGCTCTAGCTGAAGTCCTTGCACGTGCCCTCCAGCATGAGCAATAGAAGAGCTGGTAGTTGTTATGGGTGCGACACTTCCTCGTGCGTACAATAAAAATGGTGGCTTCCTTCTGCGTCACTCGTGGATTGTAATATCACTAGTGTGACAGAAACATAGCAACCGCGAAAAATTGAATCCAAAAGAAATTGATTTGATATCTAAGTGTTTATTTTTTATATTTAAATATACGTCAAATTTAAAATTTTACTCCAAAATTTTCCTCCAACCAATTTTAATTTATTTGGTATAAAATGTTGAAATATGACAATCCCACATCGGAAAGAGATGATTTTTTCACCATAGCATTAGGCTATAAAAGGACTTCATCCCCTTTTAACAATTCATCCCAAAAACCACCAATCTCTCTACTTCTAAGATTGGTTGTATTTTTCCTCTCTCTCTCTTGTAATATTTCACTTTGTAATATTTCTTTGAAATAGTAAAATATTATTTTAGTAGTGTCCGAGTACGTAGGCATAATTGGCCGAACCTCGTTAAATTCTGGTGTTCCTTTTATTTCTATTTAATAGCTATTGTCGGGTCTTTTACTTTGTGATATATTGTGCTTTAAATTATCTTAGAAAAATTCTGTCACCAAGACTCAAGAGTCTAAGGAAGTTGGTTTTTAAGGGAGACCATTTGTGACTCCACCAACTACCTGGGAATTTTTCTTTGTCTTAATTTTTGGCACAATTATTCATTTTGGTGGAAACTAACCCGATTTCCACAACAATTGGTATCAGAGCCAAGGTTACTGAGTTATATGCTCTGTGGTTGCGGCGTAAGCTGATCTTCCACATCAGAAAGGTTTCCTTGGATTCTTGGGTATTCCGCATTTGAAAGCTATTAAATAGTCTTAAAAGGGAAATGGCAAGAGACGGACAAAAATCCACAATGGACACAACAGCTTCTACTTCATCAATTTTGGCGAGAACTGCTGTGGCAAATACGAGAATTGCAGTGGAGATTTTTGATGGTACAGGCCATTTCGGCATGTGGCAAGGTGAAGTTCTAGACGCATTATTTCAGCAAGGCTTAGACATTGCCATTGAGGGAGAAAAGCCAGAAGGTGCAGATGAGAAGGAATGGAAGACAATCAATCGTTTGGCATGTGGTACAATTCGATCGTGCCTGTCCAGAGAGCAGAAGTATGCCTTTTGTAAAGAAACTTCTGCAAGTAAATTGTGGAAGGCATTGGAGGAAAAATTCTTGAAAAAGAGCAGTCAAAATAAGCTTCATATGAAGAAAAGACTGTTCAGATTCACATATGTTTCTGGTACCACGATGAATGATCACATCACCAATTTCAATCAACTTGTAGCAGATCTGATGAACTTGGATGTGACATTTGAAGATGAAGATTTGGCCCTAATGCTGTTGGGATCCCTTCCTGAGGAGTTTGAGTTTCTAGAAACTACTCTACTCCATGGGAAAGCTGAGGTGTCTCTTAGTGAAGTATGTGCTGCACTATACAGCTATGAATTGAGGAGAAAATACAAGAAGGATAGCACCAGTGGAGCAGCTGAAGCTTTGATACTAAGAGGTCGTTCGAAAAATAAGAACAGGGGAAAGAAAGACAGATCAAAGTCCAGAGTGGGCAAAGATGAATGTGCCTTTTGTCGAGAAAAGGGGCACTGGAAGAAAGATTGTCCTAAGTTGAGAAGCAAATCTGGCAAAGGCAAGGCTGTTGCAGATTCAAATGTAGCTGAATGTGATGATTCAGATTTTTCATTAGCATTGATGCCATCAATAAGCAGTTCGACTGCTTGGATCCTGGATTCAGGCTGTAGCCACCATATGTGTCCCAATCGGGAATGGTTTTTCGATTTTAAAGAAATTGAAGGTGGAGTTGTCTATACAGCAAATGACAGCCCTTGCAAAACAACTGGAATTGGTTCAATCCAATTGAGGAATCGTGATGGATCAATCAGAACTCTGACAGACGTAAGATATGTGCCCAGTCTGACGAAAAACCTCATTTCTATGGGAATCCTTGGGAGAAAGGGTTTCACTATAATCATTAAAAATGAAGTAATGAAGGTTATATCTGGAGCACTTGTGGTGATGAAAGGAGTTCAAAGGAGCAACAACTTGTATTACTATGAAGGCAATACAGTTGTTGGAACAACAGCAGCAGTTTCTAGTAATGACCATGAGCTAGAAATAACCAGATTGTGGCATATGCGCTTGGGGCATGCAGGCGAAAAATCCTTGAAACTTCTGGCGAATCAAGGATTATTGCAAGGAGTGCGAACCTGCAAATTAGACTTCTGTGAGCATTGCATCAAAGGGAAGCAGACGAGAGTGAAGTTTGGCACTGCAATCCATGATACCAAGGGTATTCTGGATTATGTTCACTCAGATGTATGGGGTCCTTCCAAAACTGCTTCAATGGGAGGTAAACACTACTATGTTACCTTTGTTGATGATTGTTCAAGAAGAGTATGGGTGTATAAAATGAAGACAAAGGATGAAGTGTTGGAAGTTTTTCTCATCTGGAAGAAGATGGTAGAAACTCAGACGGGCAGAAAGATCAAGTGTCTTCAAACAGACAATGGCGGAGAGTACACAAGTGATCCCTTCATGAAAGTTTGCAGAAATGAAGGAATTGTTCGACATTTCACTGTCAGAAATACACCACAACAGAATGGGGTGGCTGAACGCATGAACCGAACTCTACTGGAGAAAGTTCGGTGTATGTTGTCTAATGCTGAATTAGGCAGACAGTTTTGGGCTGAGGCTGTAACATACGCATGTCATCTCATTAATCGTTTGCCATCAACTGCTATCAATGGCAAAACACCTTTGGAGGTGTGGTATGGAAAACCTGCTACAGATTATAATTCCTTACATGTGTTTGGTTCCACTGCATACTATCATGTTAAGGAATCAAAGTTAGATCCAAGGGCAAAGAAAGCTATCTTTATGGGGATATCCTCTGGTATCAAAGGATATCGACTATGGTGCCCAGAGACGAAGAAAATAATCTTTAGTAGAGATGTTACCTTTGATGAGTCTACCATGTTAAAGGTAACAAAGGAGCAGACGGATGGTTCTCCACAGCAGGTGGAGGAAACTCCCAAACAGGTGGAGTTTGATAGAAGAAGAATTGTTGATCCAGCAATTGTAGAGTCTGATAAAATTACTCCTACGGAAGAAGAGGAGATAATGGTAGAAAATGGATCAGATGAGGAAGCAGAGGTTTCAGCACAAGAACCTCCTCAGCAACTTGAGCCAATTGCACTACGAAAGCCGAAAAGGAATATTAAGAAACCTGCTCGACTTGAAGATATGACTAATTATACATCTTCAGTAGATGATGAGCTTCCTTCCACTTATTGTGAAGCTATTCAAAGCTCAGAAGGAAAAAAGTGGAGAAAGGCTATGGAAGAAGAGATGCAGTCCCTTGAAAAGAATCAGACATGGAAGCTAGCAAGTCTGCCAAAGGGAAAGAAAGCGATTGGCTGTAAATGGGTTTATGCAAAGAAAGACGGATTTCCTGATAAGAATGATATCCGCTACAAGGCAAGATTGGTAGCTAAAGGCTACGCTCAGAAGGAGGGAATTGATTATAATGAAGTGTTTTCTCCAGTTGTAAAACATTCCTCCATAAGAATACTGCTGGCCTTGGTAGCACAATTTGATCTGGAACTAGTTCAGCTGGATGTAAAAACTTCATTTTTACATGGAGACTTAGAAGAAGAAATCTACATGACTCAGCCAGAAGGATTTAAAGTTGCTGGAAAAGAAAATTTGGCGTGCAAGTTGAGCAAATCGTTGTATGGATTGAAGCAATCTCCAAGACAGTGGTACAAACGATTTGACAAGTTTATGATAAGGCAGAAATACACAAGAAGCAAATATGATCATTGTGTATATTTACGCAAGCTACGGGATGGTTCCTTTATCTATCTCCTCCTTTATGTTGATGATATGCTGATAGCTTCAAAAGATGAAGGAGAGATTCAGAAGTTAAAAGCTCAACTAAATCAGGAATTTGAAATGAAGGATTTAGGGGAAGCTAAGAAGATTCTCGGTATGGAGATATGCAGAGACAGAAAATTGGGGAGACTTTGTTTGACTCAGAAACAATATCTGAGAAAAATACTAAAGCGTTTTGGGATAAATGAGAATACAAAACCAGTTAGTACTCCACTTGCTCCTCATTTTAAGCTCAGTGCATCTTTATCTCCGAAAAGTGATGAAGAACGAGAATATATGTCAAAGGTTCCATATGCAAATGCTGTTGGTAGCTTGATGTATGCAATGGTGTGTACGAGGCCTGACATTTCACAAGCAGTTGGAGTTGTGAGCAGGTACATGCATGATCCTGGCAAAGGACATTGGCAAGCTGTGAAATGGATTCTACGGTATATTCAGAATACTGTAGATGTTGGTATAATGTTTGAGCGGGATGAGAAAAGTGGTCAATATATAGTTGGATATTGTGATTCCGACTATGCAGGTGATTTAGACAAACGTCGATCTACTACCGGTTATGTGTTCACACTTGCAAAGGCACCGGTTAGTTGGAAGTCCACCTTACAGTCAACAGTTGCTTTGTCTACAACAGAGGCAGAGTACATGGCAGTTTCAGAAGCTGTTAAGGAGGCAATTTGGCTTCAGGGGTTGTTGAATGACTTGGGAATTGGTCAGAAGCATGTCAAAGTGCATTGTGACAGTCAAAGTGCTATTTGTTTAGCAAAGAATCAAGTTTATCATACAAGGACGAAGCATATCGATGTTCGATATCATTTTGTACGGGAAATTCTTGAAGATGGTGGGATACTTCTTCAGAAGATTTTGACTGCTGAAAATCCCGCAGATATGGCAACGAAAGTTGTGACAAGTGTCAAGTTCCAACATTGTTTGGACTTGATAAATGTTATTAGAATTTGAAATTGGGCGCTTTGAAGCGCATTTGGAGACATTACTGAAATTTGTAATATAAGAGTTTAGAGGATGTTTGTTTGGAATTGTGAGATTGTCAAGGTGGAGATTTGTTGAAATATGACAATCCCACATCGGAAAGAGATGATTTTTTCACCATAGCATTAGGCTATAAAAGGACTTCATCCCCTTTTAACAATTCATCCCAAAAACCACCAATCTCTCTACTTCTAAGATTGGTTGTATTTTTCCTCTCTCTCTCTTGTAATATTTCACTTTGTAATATTTCTTTGAAATAGTGAAATATTATTTTAGTAGTGTCCGAGTACGTAGGCATAATTGGCCGAACCTCGTTAAATTCTGGTGTTCCTTTTATTTCTATTTAATAGCTATTGTCGGGTCTTTTACTTTGTGATATATTGTGCTTTAAATTATCTTAGAAAAATTCTGTCACCAAGACTCAAGAGTCTAAGGAAGTTGGTTTTTAAGGGAGACCATTTGTGACTCCACCAACTACCTGGGAATTTTTCTTTGTCTTAATTTTTGGCACAATTATTCATTTTGGTGGAAACTAACCCGATTTCCACAACATAAAATTCTTTATAAATCCAGTTAAATTTTCTCCATTTTTCTACGTGGAATAAATTTTCTCCATTTTTCCAATAGGATAACTGAAAAAAACCAAAGAGAAAGCAACCCATGATTCTCATTAGCATTGTCTGTCTTCCCTCTTATATGTCATCTACGAGAGAAAATGTAGAGAAACTTACCTGATATATATGTAGAGTGAAAGAGTAGAGTATATGATGACTTCAATGAGAACTTTAATCGTTTTACTTTTCGATTGTCATAATCCTCTGGTTCTCTCTCGCTTCATAACTTCACTGCAGTAGCTGCTGCATCATTCAATATCCACGACTTCAATGAGAGCTTCAACTGTTTCTTCTCTCTTCCTTAAATCTGTTCCAAAAATCCGACTACCTATTAGGGTTTATAAGTGATTGTATCTTATTAATCCCCTCTGTAAATTTGGTTATTAAATTTTTTATCGGATGAATTATTAAAATCTATTGTGTTTTTAAGTGACCCAACTAGCAATGATAATGAATAGGATACCTGTAAAAGATGTTCTTCCAGTTTCCGAATCCGATTATCTTTATTTGTATCCAAACTCATTCCGAATACATTTAAATTGATCGTATTAATATTTGTACATGTCTCAAATCTGATAAGTATTATCCGATTAATTTTCAAGTTCGTCTAATTATTCATTTATCATTAAAAAATTTAAAATAAAATAAAATTCGAACAAACTAAACAATTAAAAAAAATTACAAATTTACAAACATCTACCATAAATTAGTTTAAAATTAAATAAAAGGCGGCACATTTCTGAAAGAGCAACCCTTATAGAGCTGCAGCATTCTTCATTCTTTTTTTTTTTTTTTTTTTTTTTTTTTTTTTTTTTTTTGCAATTTTCAAACATTTAGATGTACATTAGGTGGAATTTTTTTCAAACTCATTTAGATTTTTCTGCTGTTTCTTTTGTGCTATGCTTTTTTTTTTCCTCCCCTTTAACTGCGCCACTTCCTTAAAAGACAGTTGATTGCTCACTAGTAAGGGGATTACTTCACATTATGGTTTTACGTTTACCATTCCAATAACGAAGTAAAAGACAGATTTCTATCGTATAAGTAAATTGTGGCAGAAGAATCGGTGGATGTTCTAAATTGCTGAATTTTTCTTTTTATTTGATTAAGGCTTTTTTATTCATTAACAAAGTTAACCACATATAATTTTATTTATTTTATTAAATTAACTAGGGGTGAGCATTCAGTCGGTTCTATTTAGAACCAACCTGATGCGTATTTATAAAAATTAAAATGAACCGAATAATATTTAGAATCGAATCTAATCAAACTGAAATATTTCGGTCTGTTTTAGTTTAATCGATTTTGTTAATTAATTAATTAAATTTATATAAATTATAAGTATCATTATATTTTATCAATTATAATATATTAGAACCAAACACCATAACTTTATTAATTATGATAAATTGAAACCCATTATCATAACTTTATCAATTACAATATATAAGTTAGGATCAAGTAATATAACTTTATAAAATTAATATAAATTAAGATAAATAGCATAAATTATGATAAATTAACATAATCATTACTTTATCAACTACCATAATTATCATAAATTAAATTAAATTGCTTTAACTTTATACATTATTATTAATTAAAATCAATTATCACAACATATAAATTAGTATAAATTAAAATCAATTATCATAACTTTATTAATTACTCTAAATTAAAATTAGTTAATATAAATTAGAATAAATTTTCATTATTCAAGACTTTATCCTGTCATAAATCAAAATAAATTATTATAAAGTATAATTTTTTATCTAAAAATTAGAATAAATCATTAAAAATATATAATTTATATTTATGTATAAATTTCAGTTTTTTAGGTTTAATCAGTTTTTGAACATTCAAAATCAAACCGAACCGAATAAACCGAAATTTCAATAGATAACTTAACCAATTAAATAAAAAATAGAACAAATAAAATTGAATAAATTGAATTAGATTTGGTTCGGTTTTGTACATTTCTAAAATTAACCACAGATAATTTTATTTATTTTATTAAATATTAAAATTTAGAATTTTATAATCAATATGATGTGAATTATAATAGATGTGGTATTGTTTGATTGGTGATGTAGCGGAAGCCCTAAAAATTAAAGGGAATGTATCACAGTCTATTGATTCATACATGAATACCAGAAAGTGATCTTTTATAACCTATCAATTCTAAAAATACTGGAAGTAGACATCAAAGAGCGTTAATTTCTAAGGAGAAATACCGAAATTTAGGATAGAAAGGTTTTCTCTTATTATCAAATGTCAAACTGTATCAAATATGGAATAAAATATTTTTATACTGCCTCATGATAAAACCTTAAATAATAAAAGGAAAATACAAATCCTAATAGAAAACCCAATGGAAACAATCCAAAAAAGTATGAAATAATTAATAAAAAATTTTGAGGCTTCCAAAACATCTTTAAACGGTCAAATTTGGACTTGAAAATTCATTGCGACTGGTAAATAGCGTTGTGTGTATAGATCTTTAAACGAATTTAATTTGATATATTATGAGTTCCGTAACTCACCCAAGTCAAAAAATTATGACTTCTCGAAATTGATTTATGTTCGAAACTATACCATTTGTTATCCAAACAATCAAAAAAATCAAAATCATATTGTCTATCATTTTGTCTATATCAATTGGCTTGACCCATATATAGGGATATAGATCAGGCCTAGGAAAATCTTGTTAAAAATGCAAATTAAAAAAAAATCAAAATTGTTTTTCCTACCACCACCTTTCTCTCATCAAACCTACACCAATATTTTACCAATATTTGAAAATTTTCACCACCACACCAAATTTCTACCAAACTTTGAATTTGATGCAAATGTTATGTCTATAAAAAGCATAGATGGCTGATGGTTTATTGCATAGCAAGTGAGAACAAAGTGAAAGAAAAATCACAAAGTGAGAGAAAAGAAAGATTAAAGAATTTTTTGTTATTCTCCTAATTTTTATGAGAGATTATATTTGTTTTCTCCATAATTATTAGAGAAAATGTGTAATTTCCTATTTCTTTCATAGTGAAATTCTTTTATCTCTGTCTGTAGTTTTTAACTTTATTTGTTTAGGAGTTTTATACGAAAAATCTGTGTATTCCATTTTATCTTTAATTTTTTCAGATTATTAGCTGCGATCTTATTCCATCCGGTCCTTATTTTTCTAACAAGTGGTATCAGAGTATGGTTTGAGTGTTAATATCTACTTATCGTACGCTATGTGGTTGCCACTAATAAGTGGACCCTCCATATCAGAAAATAAATTAGATTATTATTTACCCTTAAAAGTTGTTATAGAAGTAATGACGGCAAAATTTGAGATTGAAAAATTCAATAGGAGTAATTTCTCATTGTGAAAATTAAGGATAAAGGTTATATTGAGAAAAGATAATTTTCTAGCTGCTATCAGTGAAAAGTCGGCAACATATAAAGATGATGTTAAGTAGAACGAGATGGATGAAAATGTTATTATAAATCTTCATCTTGCATTAACAAATAGAGTATTGTAAAGCATAGAGGAGAAGAAAATCCCAAAGGAGATTTGTGATTATCTCACAAAGTTCTACGAGACCAAATCACTTCACAACAAAATTTTTCTTAAAAAGAAATTGTACACTTTGTGAATGTCAGAATCTACTTCAGTGACAGAGCACATCAATGTGTTGAATACTCTATTTTCTCAACTCACATCACTGGGTTATAAAATAGAGTCAACTGAACGTGCTGAACTTCTGCTCTAAAGTCTATTAGATTTGTATGATCAACTCATCATCAATCTAATAAATAATGTCCTCTTTGACGATATTGCAGCTGCTATTCTTGAAGAAAAAAATCAGCGCAAGAACAAAGAGGAAAGATTGACAAGTTCACAACAAGTGAACATCCTAACAGTGAAGAGAGGGAGATTAACGGAATGTGGCTCAAGTGGGAGCCAAGATCAAGGTAGATCAAAGTCTATAAGCAAGAAGAAACTAAAATACTACTATTGTGGCAAAATGGATCACTTGAAGAAGGATTGTTGGAGTTTAAACAAGAAAAACTCTAATCCTTAACGAAATATTGCACGCACATCCAAAGAAGGTGATGCTTTATGTTGTGAAGCTGCAACAACTAATGAAGGCATAAAGATATTTGCTGATGTATGGTTCATTGACTCGGAAGCCACATTTCATATGATCTCTCGAAGAGAATGGTTCCATCAATATGAACTTGTCTCTGAGGGATTTATGTATAGTTGCAATGATCATGCCTTAAAGATTATCGGTATTGGAACCATCAAGTTGAAGTTCCATGATGGTACAATAGTTATTCAACAAGTGCGGCATGTAGAAGGCCTAAAAAAGAGCTTGTTGTTGTTAGGTCGACTAGATGACCTGGGCTATAGAATTGAAGCCGAAAAAGGAATCATGAAGGTAATTTGAGGTGCAATTGTACTAATGAATGAAGAAAATATGACTTCCAATTTGTAAATGTTGAATGAAGAAACTTTGCTATAAGGAGCAACATCAGTTGCTTTAAGTAGTTCAAATGAAAAATTTGCAATGGTGTAGCATCAGAAACTTAGGCATATGTATGAGCAAGGAATAAAAATTCTTGTGGAGCAAAATCTATTTCTTGAACTCACTAAGGTGTCATTACCTTTTTATGAGCACTGTGTTACAAGTAAGCAGCACAAATTGAAGTTTAACACAACGAATTCTAGAAGTAAAGAAATTCTAAAATTGCTTCACTCTGATGTATGACAAGCACCAGTTACGTCTCTAGGAGGAGCATAGTATTCTTTATATTTCATAGATGATTATTTCAGAAGATATTAGGTGTATCTTATTAAGAAGAATGTAGATATGTTTCCAGTCTTCAAAGTATTCAAAATGCGGGTAGAGATTGATTATGGAAAGAAAATCAAGTGTCTAATGACATATAATGGAGGATAATACACTAGCCAAAAGTTTGTTGAATTTTGCAATCAAGAAGGTACATAACGGATGAGCAGAACCTTGTTAGAAAGAACAAGAGCAATGTTGGCAGATGCAGGCTTGAAAAAATATTTCTGGATAGAAACAGTAAATATCGTGTATTATGTGATAAATTGGGCCCCATCAACAACAATTGAGTTGAATACACCGATGGAGATGTGGACTGGAAAAAGGCTGATTATTCAAACCTCTAATATTTGGAAGTCATGTGTACATGATGTACAATGCTCAAGAAACTACAAAACTGAATCCAAAATCTAGAAAATATCTATTCTTGGGATATGTTGATGGAGTAAAGGGGTATCACATGTGGGATTCCACTACCCACAAGATTGTTATCAGTAGGGATGTTATTTTTATAGAAGATAAACAACAAAGAGAAGAAATAAATGATAACACAGTAAAAGAAAATTCAAAGACTACGGTAGTACACTTGGAAAATGAAGTTGAGCAAAAGAATTCTTCTCAAGCTGAACCAGAGCATGAGTAATAAAAACTGTTAAACCTTGAGGGGTATTTTCATCATTTTGATGCTAACAAATAAAATAGCAATAATGTATTTAACATACTTGTGTTTTAAGTTTCTTGAACATAGTATGAAATATGATGCAAGAATGGAAGACTAATTTTGAAAGTCAAAAAATGAAGAAATATCATATTCACGCCCGTGATGTAGCTTAGTGCCAATTATCCAACATTTAAAGTTCACGGCCATGAAGAATCATAGCAACCATGAATGATCATATCAGTCATGCCCGTGAAATAAAGTCACGCCCATGAGAAAACATTAATTCCTCCAGATAGCTTCACGGCCAGAGTCACCACTTAGACCACGGCTTGGAAGGATATTCACGCCCATGAAAGAATAAAGTTACGCCCGTGATCAAACACTTTAATTCCTTCTAGAATATTTCACGGTCAGAGTCACCACTTGAGTCACGGCTTGGAAGAACATTCACGACTGTGACACACATATTCACGACCGTGAAAGAGGAAAGAGAAACATGTCAGGCGCAAAATTAAAAGTTAGTAAAATGGCTACTTTCACATTAAATGCAACCAAATGGCTATAATTCACTATGGAAGTATAAATGCAAGTCATTTATAAATCTAAAATAAGAGAATAGCAATTACTTCGAATCAAAATCTTGTTGTAGCCATTTTGTGCATTAATTTCTTTCAAACAAACATTAATTCTCTGTAAAAATCTTCTTGCTCATAATTTATGAGCATTATAAATTTGTGAGTGTTTCTCTTTGTAATCAAATACTCAAGTGAGTTTGGGTCTATTGGATTAAGAGTATAACACTTGTAAGGGTTATTTGTGTGAGCCATTAAAACACAAAGAATTGGTTTATTGTGTGAGCCATTAAAACACAAGGAATTTCTGGGTTAGGTGTGATCCATTGATAGAAACACCATAGTTGGAAGTGAGCTTGTAAAATTTCACTATAACACTTAGTGTGTTAGTGAAACTCCCAATTGAGATTGGGGAGAGGAGTAGGGTTTGTTAACACTCGAACCTCTATAAATTTCTTATGTGATATCTTCATATCCCCACTCTACTTAACTTTTCATTCCGCATTTAGAAGTTAAGAATTTTTAATATCCAATTCAACCCCCCTTCTTGGTTTATTATCTGGGCAACAATTGGTATCAGAGCTTAGTCTAGCATCAAAGCCTAAACAACGCTAGCAAAGATCAAGATATAGCCAATTAATGATTCTAAAGTCTCAAGTCGTACTTTGATGGAGCAAATTATGCTCATTAGAAGTTCCGGATGGAGACTTATCTTGATAGTGAGGGAACTGAAGTCTGGGATAGCGTTAGGAAAGAATGAACACCACCAACTAGAAGAGGAGTTAATGGTGGTGAAGAAATCCTATCAAGAGATGATTGGACAGAGCCTCAAAGAAGAGCAAATTTCAAAAACAAGAAGGCAATGATAATTCTCTCAAGCTCATTATCCATTGAAGAATGTGACAAAATACAACACTGTCCAACTGCATATAACATGTGGAAAACATTGGAAAACTATCATAAAGGAACAAAAAAGTTAAATCCAAGAAGATTTAACTTCTCACTTCAGAGTATGAACTCTTCAAGATGAAATCCAATGAGTCAATCACCGATATGACGAACCGCCTTCTAGCCATCATAAATGGCATGAGAAAGCTTGGGAAACACCTGAGCTTGGAAGATGTAAATAACAAAATTATGAGAAGTCTTCCGCTTAAAGATTACAGTTCAAGAGTTGTTGGTATAGAAGAGGCCAATGAAGACATGATCATCATGAATACCGATGTGCTTATTAGCAAACTTCTAACATATGAAATGACAGTGAAAAGAGATAGAGAGCTTACAGCTAAGTCAGAAAAAAGAAAGTCTCTAGCACTAAAAGCCTCTACTTCAAAATCTCAAGAAGAAGTTGAAGATGATGAAGAAAAGAGTGATGATGCAAATAAGGACATTGCAATGCTCTCAAGAAGGCTAAAAAGAATAATTGAGAAGAGAATGAGCAACTCTAGAAAATTCAAGCAAAAAAATCTGAAACAGACCTCAAATGACTATCAAATGAGTAAAGAGGAGGTAAAGTGCTATGAATGTGGGAAGAAGAACATATTATACCAGAATGTCCAAGGCTCAAGAAGCACAAGAGCAAATACCAAATAAACAATGAGGAGAAAGGCCACAAAGCCACATGGGATGACAAAAGCTCTTCAAGCGAAAAAGATGACAATGAAAGTGAAGAGGTCAACCTATGCTTCATGGCTATAGAGGATCACATCTCGAAAAAAGTAAGATCACTTCACTCATACTCATTCAATAATGATAGTAGTGATAATGATAGTGATAGTGAAGATGATGATGAGCAAAGCTTAATAGAAGTATTGAATCTAGAACTTGAAAAATATAGAAGTAAATTCAATACTTATAAAAATAACATTTCTAGTTTGAAAAACAAAATGGATGTTTTAGAAAAGGAGAACCTTGAGCTTAAATCATCTAATGAATCTCTTCAAAAATCATTAGATGAGTACTTCTCAATACCCTCAACTAAATCTTTGCTTAATGAAAACAATATTCTAAAAAATGAAGTTGAGGAACTTAAAAACTCCATTTCAAAATTTCACAAGGGAAATGAGAGTTTAGATACTCTCATTGTGTCTCAAAGACCATCCTTAATTAGACATGGTCTAGGATTTAAGGGTACATCATCTTCATCTCACAAGACTACTTTTGTTAAGTCAAGTGAATCCTACATCTCCACATTAGCAGTAACAGCCCAAGAGCTAAGTGCACAACATACACTAAACCTTCTATACATAAGAGGAATGATCAAGGGTTAGTAAGCCTAAGAAAGAAACCTCAAAAGGCTAAACATGTTTTTATGTATAAGAAGCATGCACCTTGAAAAGCACAAAGTCATCATGCATGTGCATGTCATTGCTTACAAACTCTATCTAATAGAAAAATGGCAATCAAAAGCATAGTAAGACCAAAAAGCATATTTAGAGCTAAACAATGTAATTATTGTGTGAAATTTGGTCATATAAATAAATATTGCTGGATAAGGAACGTTCATTAGGAACCTTCATGTGTTAACCCCTAAGGACCCAATCTCATTTGGGCACCTAAAAACAATACTTGAATTGTGATTCTATAGGTATGCCTCAAGTCCACAATAAACAAGAGTGTTTGGCTAGTAGATAGTGGATGCTCAAGGCATATGATCGGAGATAAAGAACTATTCAATGACATCAAAAGCATTGATGGAGGTAAAGTAACCTTTGGAAACAATGCTAAGGGTAAGGTAATTGGCATTGACTCTATTGGTATTTATGGTACTACTTTCATTAAAAATGTCTTACTTGTTGATGGTTTGAAACATAACTTGTTAAGTGTAAGTAAATTATGTGATAAGGGGAACCAAGTAATTTTTACTTCTAACGAATGTCTTGTAATCTCTATTAATGGTCAAGAGATATTCAAAGGAAGTAGAGATGTTAATACCTACATAATAGACTTACACAAAATATCTAACATTTCTTCTAAGTGTCTTGTGACTACTAGTGATGAATCTTGGTTGTGGCATAGAAGGCTTGGTCATGCAAACATGAATTTAATTCAAAGCCTCAGTAAAAGAGAATTTAATTCAAAGCCTCAACAAAGGAGAGCTGGTAAAGGGACTACCAAAAGTAAAATTTGAAAAAGACAAGACATGTGAACCTTGTCAAAGAGGAAAATAACATAAGTCATCCTTCAAATCCAAAAACATTGTAAGTACCTCAAAATCTCTACAACTCTTGGATCTAGATCTTTTTAGACCTACTAGAGTTACAAGCTTAGGAGGTAAACACTATGCCTTTGTCATCGTCGATGATTACTTTAGATTCACTTGGGTAATTTTTTTAGCTCAAAAAGAGTGATGCTTTTAAAACTTTCAAAAACTTTGCTAAGAGAGTTCAAAATGAAAAGGGGTATTGTATTTCAAAAATAAGAAGTGATCATGGCAAAGAATTGAAAAATGAAAACTTTGAAAATTTTTGTCTAGAACATGACATTTCACAGAATTTTTCATCTCCTAGGACGCCTCAACAAAATGGGGTGGTCGAAAGGAAAAATTGAACTGTAATTGAATAGCTCGAACAATGCTTAATGAGTATGGTTTATCAACTTACTTTTGGGTCGAAGCCACAAATACTGCATGTTATATTTCAAATCGAGTTTTCAAAAGACCTCTCTTAAACATAACTTATTTTGAGTTATGGAATGGAAAAAAGCCCATGATATCATATTTTAGAGTATTTGGATGCAAGTATTTCATATTGAATACCAAAGACAACCTTGGAAAATTTGCCTCTAAATTTGATGAGGGTATATTTTTAGGATACTCCACTACAAGCAAAACTTATAGAGTCTTTAATGAAAAGTCATTAGCTGTTGAAGAATCTATGCATGTTGTTTTTGATAAATCTAGTAAGCTTGATCTTGTGAAATGTAGTGTTCAGATGATTTTGAAGGTATAATGGAAAAACTTGATCTTGAAAATGAAAAAGGAGAAAATTCACATCAAGATGACTCTCTACCTCCAGTTCAAGAGGAAAACAAGAAAGAGCTCCTAAAGGAATGAAGATTGTCAAAAGATCACCCCAATGAGCAAATCATTGGTGATCCTACAAAGGGAGTAAGTACTAGATCTCATCTCAAACCTTTAAATTCTAATCTTGCCCTTGTCTCTCAAATTGAGCTTAAAAATATTGATGAGGCTCTTAATGATGAAAATTAGGTGATTTCTATGCAAGAGGAACTCAACCAATTTGAGAGAAGTAAGGTATGGACCTTAGTTCCAAGACCCAATGAGCATCAAATCATTGGAAGTAAATGGGCATTTAGAAATAAACTAGATGAACAAGGTTCAATAACTAGGAATAAAGCTAGGTTAGTAGCAAAGGGATATAATTAGGAAGAAGGAATAGATTATGATGAGATCTATGCTCTTGTAGCTAGATTAAAAGCCATAAGAATACTTTTAGCATATGCATGCCATATGAATTTCAAACTCTTTCAAATAGATGTCAAAAGTGCTTTCTTAAATGGTTTTATAGAAGAAGAAGTTTATGTAGAACAACCACCAGGTTTTGAAAGCCATAATTTGTCTAACTATGTATTTAAACTTTCAAAAGCTTTATATGGTTTGAAACAAGCCCCAATAGCTTGGTATGAAAGATTAAGTTCTTTTCTTTTAGAAAATAATTTTACAAAGGAAAATGTTGACACTACTTTATTTATTAAAAAGCATAAGCATGATATTTTAATTGTTCAAATTTATGTTGATGACATCATATTTGGGTCTACTAATGAATTGTTTTGCAAAGAATTTGCTAAGTGTATGACTAGGGAATTCGAGATGAGCATGATGGGTGAGCTCAAGTTCTTCCTCGATCTACAAATAAAACAAGGAAATGAGGACATATTCATCAACCAATCCAAATATACCAAAGACTTAATTAAGAAATTTGGAATGGAATGATGCAAAAATGTCAAGGCTCCAATAAGCACATCAACAAAATTGGACAAGGATGAAAAGGGTAAGAGCATTAATGAAAAACTCTATAGAGGTATGATCATATCACTTTTATATCTTACTGCCTCTAGACCCGATATAATGTATAGTGTATGCTTATGTGCTCGCTTTCAATCATGTCCTAAAGAATCTCATTTGAATGCTGTGAAAAGAATTTTAAAATATTTACATGGCTCATTGCATTTAGGCATATGGTATCCTAGAAATTCATCCTTTCATATTATAGGATATTCAGATGTTGATTATGCTAGAAGTATTTTTGGATAGAAATAGTACTTCAAGTACTTGTCACTTTATTGGAGAATGCTTAGTTTCTTGGTTTAGCAAGAAACAAGTTTCAGTTGCTCTTTCTACTGCTGAAACGGAGTATATGGCAGCAGGATGTTGTTGTACTTAAATCCTTTGGATGAAACAACAACTCAAGGATTATGGTCATAGTTTGGACCATATACCTATTAGATGTGACAATACAAATGTTATAAACCTATCTAAGAATCTCATTCAACACTCTAAAAGTAAGCATATTGACATAAGACATCATTTTCTTAGAGATCATGTTCAACGTGGAGATGTTGTATTAGAATTTATAAACACAGACAATCAATTGGCAGATATCTTCACTAAGTCTCTAAATGAAGAAAGATTTAACTTCATAAGAAGAGAGCTTAGTATGATTGATGGATTAACTTTATGATTGCCAAATTTGTCAAACCTTGATTGTTAATCTTGTGTTATTGTCTTATCATTTAAGGTACGAAGTGGCTAACTTGATAGGAATATATGTTATAAGGGATAAAAACACCTTATAAATCCTTTAGTCTTGTTTTAGACTTAGTTTTTCTTAATAAGGATTTTAGAAAATTCATGCTCGTGGCATATATTCACGGTCGTGATCATAATTGTCAAAAGCTTCATAAGCTTTCATGCCTTGCTTCACAGCATGCTTCACGGTTGAAGGTAGTGAAGACTATATTTCATGCCCATAACCTTTTTCTGTCACTCTCGTAAAACTCTTCATTCACGACCATGACACTTATTCACGACCGTGAACATTTCCACCAAATTCTTACAAAAGCGTTCACGCTTTGTGTCACGCTTTGTCTCACAGTCACAAGTAGTGAAGATTGTACTTCACGACCGTGAATCATTTGTCACTATCATGAAAAATCATTAAATGTCACGACCGTGAATCGTTTCACATTTTTCATCACGGGTAGAACGCCTCTTCAGCAAACCGTGAACACGACATTTCACATCTGTGATTGAGCATTCATGATGTGAAGATGTCGGTTATAAAACATTTTCTGCCGTTATTTCTCTCATTTCTAACTCTCCAACTTCTCTCATTTATCACCATTCAATACCTTTCATAAGATTTTGGCCCCCTAGCAACATTTCCATCTATAAATACCTTTTAAAACTATATCATTCATCAAAAATCACTAGGCACTCTTCAAAAATCCTATCAGATTTTTTCTTTTCAAGAATCAATTTCAAACCCAAAAATGGAACTCGGCTCCTTCAAAGGCACCAGAAAGAATTCTCATGCTCCAAGAAGGTACAGGGATTACCTTCTTAATATTATTCCAGAGCACTGTCATCCGAGGTACTCGGTTCTCAAGAAAAGACCACTCATTTCCTCTGGATCATTTGAATGGCACACTGTCATGACCCTTGGTCTCGAGACAAGCATGTCAAAATAACTCCAGGCTTTTCATCTTAAAAATTTTGTTGATATCCATCAACTGATGCTAAGGGAACCTACCCTCGAGTTCCTTAGCACCCCGCAAGTCTTTCTCACCGGCACAATGAAATTTCAACTCTGCAAACATCCGAACACCCTCACTGCAACAAAGTTTGGCGACATGTTCAACCTTCCCTCTGACGGTATACTCAATGAAAGTTAGGTGGAGTTCTATGTCAATCCGGCATGGACTCATTTTGGATTCGACTGCAGCTAGGATGTCAAGAAGACGAAGAGCACCCACCTTCGATCACCAGTGCACAAGTACTTGCATAGGTTTCTAACCTATAGCATCTTTGCCAGAGAGGACAACAACAGTTCAATTCGGAAATCCGAGCTCTTTCTCCTGGAGATGGCCCGAAGAGGCCTAATAGTGGTTCTATCTCGATGGTTTGCAAACCATCTGCTATCAATTGCCATGAAGCCCTTCGGAGATATCTAGATTGGTGGGTACGTGACTCACTTTGCTATAAAGCTTGGTTATTTGAAGCTAGAAGAGCATAACTTCAATCTCGTACCAGCACATCCTAGAGATCGGCTAGACGTCGAATATTTCATCAAGATGGGAGCGGCGGTTCGCATAGTTCATAAGAATAACATCTACTACCACTTCACCAATACAGCTGGTGAGATTATTTGGGAAGACAACGATTCAGATGACTTCAAAGCTAACCTCTAAGGAATCCAGCAAAGAAAAAGAGTTCGAGTTGAGATGGTGACCCTAGAGGTTGAGTAGGAAGTTGGACAATCCTCGGCCTCCACACCAAACTTGGCTTAGCAGGTGGATGACCTTTTGGTACCTCGTTTTGACCAATTGCAGGCTTCGATTGATGAGAGGTTGGAGAACCTCAAAGATTTCATGAAGTCTCACATGGAGAGCCTTTAGGCGGAAGTAGCTTGCCTTAGAGATGGGATGTCCGACTCCAATTCTAGCTAGAGCATTATCTTTTTTTATTTATTTTTGTTTTATTTTGCTTACTAGCTTATAGTATTGCAAATGTAGGAGTTTTATTTACTTTTCAAAACTTTGTACTTTCACATTTGTTATTAATATAATTGCATTAGTTTTTCCTTATGATTTATCTTTTATGTTCTTTTTGTTGATGACAAATGAGGGGAGAACCTAGCAATATACTTGAATTAAATGAATATGCAAGTTACATGAATGCAAATGTGTTGATACTTTAAATATACCTTCAATATACTTTGCATATACTTAACTAGTTATAAGCAAAAATTTGGTATACATTGGATATACTTTGCATATACCTTGCATATACCTAAACTAAGAAGCAAACATCCATGCTACACTTCATCATTCTTAAAAATTTTTGCACTTTATTATTTTTTATCTTAAGCATCTTTTGAGAGGGAGATTTCTCAAAAGCACATATTGCTAGATTATTTGTCACCATCAAAAAAGGGGAGATTATTGAACATTTAGGGGTATTTCTGTCATTTTAATGTTAACAAATAAAATAGAAATAATGTATTTAACATACTTATGTTCTAAGTTTTTTGAACAATGTATGAAATATGATGCAATGATGGAAGAATAACTTTGAAAGTCAAAAAATGAGAAATAGCATGTTCACGCCCGTGATGTAGCTTAGCGCCAACTATTCAACATTTAAAGCTCACGACCATGAAGAATCATAGCAACCGTGAATGATCATATCAGTCACGCCTGTGAAAGAAAGTCACGCCCATGAGAAAACATGTAAAATTCCTCCAGATAGCTTCACGACCAGAGTCACCACTTGGACCACGATTTGGAAGGATATTCACGCCCATGAAAGAATAAAGTCATGCCCGTGATCACACACTTCAATTTCTTCCAGAATGCTTCACGGTCAGAGTCACCACTTGAGTCGCGGCTTGGAAGAACATTCACGATCTTGACACACATATTCACGACCGTGAAAGAGGAAAGAGAAACATATCAGACGCGAAATTGAGAGTTGGTGCAACGACTATTTTCACATTAAATGCAACCAAACGGCTATAATTCACCATGGAAGTATAAATGCAAGTCATTTATGAATCTAGAACAAGAGGATAGCAATTACTTCGAATCAAAATCTTGTTGTAGCCATTTTGTGCATTAATTTCTTTCAAACATACATTAATTCTCTGTAAAAATCTTCTTACTCATAATTTCTGAGCATTATAGATTTGTGAGTATTTCTCTTTGTAATCAAATACTCAAGTGAGTTTGGGTATATTGGGTTAAGAGTAGAACACTTGTAAGGGTTATTTGTGTGAGCCAATAAAATACAAGGAATTGGTTTATTGTGTGAGCCGTTAAAAGACAAGGGATTTCTGGGTTAGGTGTGATCCATTGATAGAAATACCATTGTTGGGAGTGAGCTTGTAAAACTCCATTGTAATACTTAGTGTGTTAGTGAAACTCCCAATTGAGATTGAGGAGAGGAGTAGGGTTTGTTAACACCCAAACCTCTATAAATTTCTTGTGTGATATCTTCTTATCCCTACTGTACTTAACTTTTCATTCCGCACTTAAAAGTTAAGAATTTTTAATATCCAATTCAACCTCCCTTCTTGGTTCATTATCTGGGCAATAAGAACCAGTTATTTCTGAGGCACCAGAATCTCGACATTCGTATCGTTCTAGAAAACAATCAGGTTAGCACTCAAAGTATGTTATTGAGAACAACGTTACATATTTCCTTCTAATAGAGGATGGAGAGCCATCAACTCTCAAAGAAATATTGAACAATTTATATGCATCTCAGTGGATGGCAGCAATGTAGAAGGAAATGAAAGCTCTTCATAAAAATAAAACTTAGAAACTTATTCTGTTACCATTAAGAAGAAAGTCTATTGGAAATAAATGAGTGCATAAGATCAAGTATAATGGCGAAGATCAAGTGGAGCAATATCGTACAAGATTGGTGGTAAAAGGATATGCTTAAAAAGAAGGCATTGACTTCAATGAGATATTTTTCTTAGTAGTACGACTAACTACAATTAGAATAGTTTTGACAATGTGTGTTATATTTGACTTACATTTGGAGCAGTTAGATGTCAAAACTGTTTTTATTCATAGAGATCTTAAAGAAGAAACTTACATACTCTAACTAAAAGAATTTCAAGAAAAAAGAAAAAGAACTTAGTTTGTAGGTTAAACAAATCTTTGTACGGTCTCAAACAAGCGCCGATGTATTGGTACAAAAGATTTGATTCCTTTATCATGAGCCTTGGATATAGCAGACTTAATGCATACCCTTTTTCATATTTCAAAAGGTTTAGTGGAAATGATTTTATCATTTTGCTGTTGTATGTAGACGATATATTGGTAGCAAGCTTCAACAAGTATCGTATTATAGAATTAAAGGTACAGTTGACTAGAGAGTTTGAAATGAAGGACATAAGACCAGCAAACAATATTATAGGGATGAAATTCACTAAGACAGAAATATTAGGAAGATTTGGCTTTCTTAAAAGAATTATTTGAATAAAATCTTGCAACACTTCAATATACACGATTGTAAGTCAATTTCTACCCCACTTTCTTTTAATTTCAAGTTATCCTCTAGTATGAGTCCTAACACAGAAGCAAAGAGGATGAAGATGTCCTGAGTATCGTATGCATCAGCAATGAGAAGTTTAATATTCGTTATGATTTATACAAGACTAGACATTGCATAAATAATGGGAGTGGTTAGTCGATACATGACGAATTTTGGTAAATAGCATTGGAATGCAGTGAAAAAAGTCCTAAGATATATTAAGGAGACCACAAATATTGCATTGTGTTAGTAGTAGCATGCCTCAATAAAGATCGTATTGTATAATTAAAGACAGTTGACTAAGGAGTTTGAAATGAAGAACATGGGACTAACAAAAAAGATTCGAGAAATACAAATTCACTAAAACAGGAATAATAAGAAGATTTGGTTTTTTCAAAAGAATTATTTGAAAAAAATCTTACGACACTTTAATATGCAAAATTGTAAGTCAATTTCTACCTCACTTTCTATTAATTTCAAGTTATCCTCTAATATGAGTCCTAGCACAAAAGCATAGAAAATGAATATGTCTCGAGTACCATATGCATCAGCAGTGGTAAGTTTAATGTTAGCTATAATTTGTATAGAACCAGACATTATACAAGCAGTGAGAGTGGTTAGTCAATACATAGTGAATTCCGGTAAAATGCATTGAAATGCAGTGAAAAAAGTTCTAAGATATATTAAGGGAACCACAAATATTGCATTGTGTTATTGGGGATTAGACTTTATTGTTAGATGATATGTTGATTCAGATTATGCATGTGATTTTGATAAAAATAAATTTACTACTGGATATATATTTATACTTGCTAGCGGAGTTGTAAGTTAGGTTTTAAAATTGCAGTCAGTTATAACTATGTCAACAATAGAAGCAGAATATGTAGCAGCTACTCAAACTAGTAAAGAAGCAATTTGGTTGAAATGACATTGGAGAAACTCAGGCATGAATAAGAGATTTTTTTTAATTTTATGACAGTCAGAGTGATTTGCATCTTGCAAAGAATCTAACTTTTTATTCAATGACAAAACACATTTGAGTGCAATACCATTTCATTCGTGAGAAAATGGAGGAAAGAACAGTGGATATGCAGAAAATTCATACGGAAGACAATCTAGCATATTTCTTGATTAAAGTAGTCAATATTGACAAATTTATTTAGTGTCGATTCACTAACGGCCCAGCAGAAATATAAGCGACATGAAAAGTCAATGAAAAAAGAATTGTGTGAAGATATTATTGATACAATCAAATTTTCAAATGAGAGATTTGTTATAAATGTGAATTAAAAAAAAAGACAAAATTGTTTTGTCTACCACCACATTCCTCTCACCAAACCTACACCAATATTTTACCAACATTTGAAAAATTTTACCACCACACCAAATTTCTACCAAACTTTGAATTTGATGTAAATGTTATGCCTATAAAAGGCATAAATGGTTGATGGTTTATTATATACCAAGTGAGAGCAAAGTGAAAGAGAAATTCTAATGTGAAAGAAAAAAATTAGAGAATTTTTTGTTATTCATCTAATTTTTATGAAAGAATATATTTTTTTCTTTATAATTATTAGAAGAATATGTAATCTTTTATTTTTTTATAGTGAAATTTTTTTATCTTTATTTGTAGTTTTTATGCTGATTTGTTTAGGAATTTTTCAAGAAAAATCTATATATTTTATTTTATCATTAATTTTCTTAAATTATTAGTTGCAATTTTGTTCTATTTGGTTCTTATTTTTCTAACAAATATTACCTTGCATAGCTAAATAACATAAATAATATAGCATGGAAAATCTTTCTATATAGTCAATTCATTTTAACATCACCAAACGATTTTATATAAATATTGATTATGAAGAATTAACTGTTAATAACATTGATTGCTCCCTTCAACTCTTAATTTTTGATCACGAAATACGTTGTAATTGAGAATAACTTAATTGGTACATTTATATGAAGTAGTTATAATAAAAGTGAAAAGTATTGATCAATATTCAATCTTTATGCAAATAATGTATAAAAACAAAATTACATGATTTGTCACATTTTATTTTATTTTTTTCAAAATAATCTTCTGTTTTTTTGAAAAGTTTTTAAAAAATATTTTTTTAGTTTTTATCTTTAAAAATATATATTTTTTAAAATTTTGTATTTAAAAAATACCTTTTTTTTTTTAACTCTCCGCGGCACAATTCTTCTTCTGCTTCTTCACATTTAACTTTAATGCCATTGTTTTTTTTTTTTTCTCTTCCACCGCTCAATTTCCTCAGCTCGTCATTGAAACTGGAATCCAATTCCGCAATTTCAAAGTCCACGGACATTGTCCCCATCTCGTCCAGTATCCCAATCCTAGGCGCGGCCACGATCTCCGGCAACTGCTGACGACGACGAGGATGGGAGCATATGGCGATGGAGGGGCGAGGAGGATAAGGTGGAGTTGGTGGTGGTGAGAGGGACTACTCTGGTGAAAAGTTCTCAAAATAATAGTGGATCACATCCATTTTGAAGATGAGAACAATGGATACAATACTATTGGGTGCGGAAAAAAGGTAATCGAGATAAGGAGCAAGAAATTAAATTATTCATCAGCATATTTGTTAATATTTGGGACAGTTGTGTGCGTATTATTTAACTGCAACAGCCACCATATATGCTTGCTTGTTGGGTAAAAGATCCCAATTGGCAATTGGGATGCTTTTAAGAAGCATATAGGATTGCTGATTCCATATGGGTTGCAGAAGATGGGATAAAGGTGCCGGTTAATATAGATTCCTCTGCTGCTGCTGCAAAATCTTATTTCATTTTATATTTGAGAGGAATTAGTCTTTGTTTAATTTATTGTTTTCTAAGCATTTAATTAAGTATATTAAGCTTAACATTGAATTGTTTTCACTTTCCAGATTTGTCAGATTGCATGTTTTAATTTGCTGAATTTTTATTTGCGGAGTTTTATAGGATACCATGTTTCGCCCTCCAAGCTTTGATAGCCAGCAATCATTATGGTGAAATATGACCTCCATTAAGGACGCAGCTTTTTAAAGAATTCTCAAGTTCAGGGTTAAGTTCAAGCTCAATTCATTTAAATTTATTATAAGTTTAAATTCGATTCAAATTTTTATGATTGAGCTCGAGATCAGCTAATAAAAAATTCGTTTATTATTTTCAACAAATTTAGTTTGAGTTTGGTTTATAATTAATAATGACAAAAACTTATGTTTGATAACAAAATATAATAGAAATGAGTTTTCCCAAATAACTATGTTCGCAAACTAATAAACCAAACGATATTAAACTTGAGTTTGATAAGGTTTTTAAACTTGATTTATTAACAGTAACAAATGATTTCGAACGAATTTTTTTCTAAATTGAGTTCCGAATAGTTTGCAAACAGTTTAATTCATTTACAGTTCTATTTAGGTTCATATCTTTAGTTTACGTCATTTTGTAATGACAACAAAAATCCAAATATTAATTTAGTGTTCTTTATATCAAATTCTTGTACACTCTATTGGAGTAGTAACTAAGAAAAACAGTTATCATCTCAAGAAATTGAATACTACTGAAAAAATACTACATAAAGATGTAAGAAACTAAAAGTTTAGTCAGCATATTTGTTCTCCAATATGTCATTGCAAGTGTTGGGCATAAAGGAGGTGTTTGGTTCATGAAAAAATAAGGTGAAAATGAGAATAAAAATAAGTGATTTCTATTGTTAATATTTAGTTAATAAAAAAAAATATATAATGAGAATTGGATTTTTCTATCAATAGGAATAACTCACTTCTCTCTCTTCCTAGCGAATAAATATTTCGTTATCATAAAAATCAGGTCAAAATAGTTAAAAAAATGTGAAACTTTTTATTTTTTTCTATAAATCATGAGTTATGTATACAAACACACATATTTTTTAATATATTTGAAATTCAACTTTTATTTACAAACAAATTTATTTATTTTATCTTTATAATTACTTTTTTGCATTTTTTTTGTATTAAATATAGAACCGAATTTATAATTTACTATTAAATTACAATAAAAATCTAAATTAGACAAAAAATTTCTGTAAAAATATAAAAAACAATGTATTTTTTAATTATTATTTTAATTTTAGTTTTTAATTTTTAATTAATACATGCAAAATTGATTAAAAATTGTAATTTCATGTTTGTAATTATTTTTTAATAAATTACATTTTTCCAATTATTATAAATATAAAACATGAAATTGATTATAATTCTCATTTTAATGTTTAACTACACATATACAAGTGAAATTTTATTTTCATTTCTTAATAAATAAAAATGAATTAAAGAATATGCTAAAATCAATCATTCTCATTCTTATTCCCCTTCATTTTTATTCATATTCATATTTTCATTCTCACTCTTGAACCAAACGGATCCTAAGATCAATGGCTAAATAACAAGCAAAAATAGAAGCAATTAGATAAAAAAATTTAATTCAACTAGGATACTACATGTATATTGTATACCTTATACTTTGCATTTAATGTACTGCATTTGAACTGGTATAATAATATAGAGTGTAATAAAAAATGGGTATTTTTCAAATAGAAAATTTTTAAAAAAATTAATTTTGAAAGACAGTAAATAAAGAAGTATATTTATAAATGTCTTTTTTTTTTCTTTTTGTGTGGTATTTAAGTAGAAATTCTAAAAAAACAAAAAAAAATCAAACACTGAGACTAAGGGCCGTTGGTTAATCTGCCACACTTCAAATCTAAGAGAACTCAAATGTTTTTGATCTAGCCTTTAGGATAAAAAGAATTGTTTTCTAAAAATATTAATATTGAAAATGTAAAAAGTAGATAAAGTTTTTGGTCAGGTCTGGCTCGGGTTTGAAATAAAATTCTTGAGTTGCATATAAGCCCAACACTAAGCTAGAATTAAGCTGAATAACTGCAGACAATACATTAACCCACGAAAGCAAAACTTCGAAGAAAGGTATCGGCTTGTAGAGTATTTTAGGATGTTGATTCCATTATTTTTGTTTTTTCCTAGAAAAAACTTAAGCATGTGTTTAACCTTGGTTTTAAAACAATTTTTTTAGTATAGTACGAGACAACCAACAGTATTATTATCAACTATTGCAGTTGATGAGTACATGGTTGATAAAACTAATGAATAATTTATATCAACCAGTAGATTATGCAGTTTCGTTATACTGTGACAATCAATTAGTAATTCTTCTGGTGGAGAATCCAACCTTTCATACAATAACTAAACATATTGAAGTGCACTATCATTTTATCAGAAAAAAAGTCTTGCAAAAAGAAATTGAGATGTGATGGATCAAGACGAATAATCAAGTTGCGAACTTGTTCACAAAAAGTCTAACACAGGCAAGCTCGAAATATTTTATCGACAGCTTGATATAGTACAAAGAATGGAAGCTAACATTGAGAGAGAGTGTTAAAAATCAATGTCAGCTCAAATCATCATGCTTAGTTGCAGATTTGTTCACAAAAAGTTTAAGACAGACAAGCTCAAAATGTTTTGTCGACAGCTCAATATAGTACAAGTAATGGAAGCTAACATTGAGAGGGAGTGTTAAGAATCAATGTCAGCTCAAATCATCATGATCAAGCCCAAACCCAAATGATCAAGCCCAAAGTCTTACCTCAAGTCCTATAAAATTTGTTGAAACCCATGAAAAATTCTTAACATTTGTGAAATAAATAATATTTTGTGGTAGCCACAATTATTAAGTTTGTTGTAAAAGTAGGTACACTTACCTTCACCAATTTGTTGAAAAATTAAGCACATGTAAGGTACACTCACATTCGCCAAATTTATTGAAAAATTAAGCACATATAAGGTATACTCACATTCACCAAATTTATTGAAAAATTAAGCACATGTTAGATACATCAATCAACACCAAACTTTTTACTAAAAAATATGTGGCGTTAATTTAAACAAATGTGTGGTGTAGATTTAATACTTGTATCTATAAATATGCACACTTTCAAAGTTTAAATTATCGAAAAGTAAAAAAAAATAAAACTACAAGTCTTGAGTGTTTTGTGGGAGCTAAGAGTTTTTTTTGTTATATTTTTAGTTTGATAAAGTTTTTGTTATATCTCTAATTTTTTGAGTGAATTTTTTCTTTGTGATATAAATTTAAAGTTGTACATTCTAAATTTTCTCAATAATTGGTATCAAAGGCTAACTTGGGTGCTAAATATTTATTTATCATATGTTATGTGGTTGTCACTAATAAGTGAATCATTCATATTAGAAAATAAATTAAATTATTATTTATTCTTAAAAATTGGTATCAGAGAGGGAGGCCTAGATATTATTCTTGGTATAGTTATCTTGAGTTGTCAGGAGTTTGGTAACTGAATGTTTGTTGATCAAACTTGTTCGGTATAGTCAAAATCATATCGACACGATGGGTGAGCTTCAAGTAGTCGGAAGAATCAAGAAGCTTAACAATAAAAACTACAACACATGGGCAACATGTATGGAGTCTTACCTATAAGTTAGGAACTTTGGGAGGTTGTCGGTGGTAGTGAAGTTACACAACTAACAATAGAAGATGTCATGTGAAAATGGAAGATTAAAACAGACAAATTTATATTTACTTTAAAGGCCACAATTGAAGAATAAATATTGTAACACATTCGATGTGCCAAAATACCAAAGGAAGCATGAGACATTTTTGTTATATTTTTTTCAAAGAAGAATGATACAAGACTGCAACTTCTCAAGAACAAGCTGCTATTAATGGTACAACGTGACATGACAATTGTCCAATACTTTCACAAGGTGAAGACGATATGCTGTGAAATTTCAGAGATATATCTAACAACTCCTATTGGAGAAACCAGGATAAAGAGAATAATTATCTAAAGTTTGAGATCTGAATATAGAAGCTTTATTGCTGCTGTACATGGATGAACAACACAACCATTGCTTGTTGAGTTTGAAAATTTGCTTACAAGTCAGGAAGTTATAGCTAAAAAAAATGGAAAAAGTCTCGCTGAAGGGTGAGGAGGAAGCATTCTTTACCAACAAAAGTAAATGCACTTTCAAGCGATACATTGGTAGTGGATCTAAAAAGGATAATGATAAGGTGAAAATTCATCAAGGAAATGGAGACTTTCGTCCAAAGGGAGCCTCAAAGAATCAGAGTAATAATAGAAAGTTCGATGATGAGTGTTACAACTACAAAAAAATGGGTCAGAAGGTGAAAATTTGTTGGACTAAGAAAAAACCTATTAAAAATAATATTGGTACTTCTAGTTTTAAGAAAAATAATGAAGATGGTTGGGATGTTGAAACTTTATTCGCTATAGAGGAAGAAAAATTAGCTTTCATAGTAACAACATTAGAACAAATTGACTACAATAATGACTGAATTATAGATTCAGGAAGTTCAAATCATATGATGGGTGACAAACAGAAGTTGTAAAATCTGTCTACGTATAAAGGAGGTCGTGTGGTAGTGGCATATGACAACTCAAGGTTACCAATAGCTCACATCGGTAAGACAATAGTTATGCCTTGATATAATTCTGATGTCACTTCAAAATGTTTATCATGTCCTTGAAAATGAAGAAAATTTTGCTATCTATGGCTCAATTAACATCATCAAGCCACTATGTCTTGCTTGGTCCCTGAGATGTGAAGGTGTATCATGGCTCAAAATTTTAGAAACACTAACAATGGAAGGGCGATGATTGGAGTCAATCTATATAATGTCATCAGAATTTGCATATGTAGATAAGACAAGAAAAAATGAGACACCATATTTTGACACATATGGTTAGATGACATTAGCTATTCCAAGCTAAGTGTGATGATAAAAAAGTAGATGCTTTCTTTTTCAGCTTAACGTGCAAATAGACACAATATATGCGGGATGTTAGTATGGTAAAACACATTAAATGCCCTACGAAGAATCAAAATTTAAAGCAAAAGAATCATTAAAGTTAGTTCACTTTGATGTGTTCAAACCAATTAAGCAACCATCAATTGGTGGTAAGCGATACATGGTAATATTCATTGATGACTTCTCAAGGTATATGAGGATTTTATTTATAAAAAAATCTGACACATTCTCAAAGTTTAAAAAGTTTAGAGAGTTAGCCAAAGGAAAAATGGAAAAGAAGATATGTTGCTTACACACAGACAATGAGAGAGAATATAGCTCAAGTGAATTTTCTCAATACCTAAGGGAATGCCTAATACATCATCAATACACTTGTGCCAACACATCATAACAAAAATGGTGTAGTTGAGAGAAAAAATCAATACCTAAGGGAATGCCTAATACATCATCAATACACTTGTGCCAACACATCATAACAAAAATGATGTAGTTGAGAGAAAAAATAAATACCTAAGGGAATGCCTAATACATCATCAATACACTTGTGCCAACACATCATAACAAAAATGGTTTGTCGAAGTATGCAAAATGTAAAAAATGTATCGGAAAGTTTTGGGATGAAGCAATGAGGACTGCAACCTTTGTGATCAATAGACTTCCTTAATTGAGGTTAGAATTTGTTTCACATTTTGAGAAACTGTGGAACATGAAACCTACAGTTATCTACTTTCAAGTATTTGGTTGTGTATATTATGTATTTATTCCAAATTATTTACGGATCAAGTGTGACAAGAAAACTATTAGATGTATCTTGGTGGGATATGACAACCAAAGAAATGGGTGGAAATATTGCAATCCAACAAAAGGAAGATGTTACTCTTTACGAGATATGGTGTTCGATGAAATATATTCTTAGTGTTCTTCAGAGAAAGAGTTGTTGCCAAACTCTAGAGAATTTAGAAACAAACTACAACAAAAGATAGAAGAACATATTGTTCAACTCTAACAAAATTAGATGAATCAAAAGATCCAAATGGCAATGATGTTGAATAAAGAGTGACTCAGAATCCTTGACAAACTGGGGTGTATCAACAACCAAATGAAGAATATGGGCTTAGTGAAACCGAAGAATCAACTCTGCAATCTCAACTCTGAAAGTCAACAAGAACATGACGACCGAATCCCAAATATGTTAATGCAACCATAGTAAAAAAAACCAACTATAATAGAACCTGAGACATTTGAAAAGGCAAAGCTGAGTTCTAAACGGATGACAGTTATCAAAGAAAAGATTGATGCATTTGAGCAAAATAAAATTTGGGATCTGGTGTCAAAGCTAAGATATGTAAAATCCATATCCTGTAAGTGAGTTTACAAGATAAAACATCGTCTAGATATGTCAATTGAGAGGTACAAAGAAAGATTGGTTGCTCATGGTTTTTATCAATAGTACTAGCTAGGTTATGATTAAGCATTTAGTCCATTAGTGAAACTTACAACAATACAAGTTATACTCACACTTGTAGCCAACAAAGACTGGAATTTGTGGCAGATAGATGAGAAAAATGTTTTTCTTCATAAAGAGTTGGATTTTGAGATCTATATGATTCAACCAATGAGTTTTCAGAGCCAATATTAGTATGAATATGTGTGTAAGCTACGAAAAGTACACTATGGACTGAAACAAGTACCTAGAGCGTAGTATAGTAAGATTGTTGAATTTCTAATACAAAGTGATTATTCAGTAACACCTACAAATTCCAGCTTATTTATCAAATCCAATGAAAGAAAACTAGCTATTGTGCTAGTGTATGTGGATGACTTAATCATAATTGAGTGATGATAAGGCAAAAATTTTTCGAACGAAAGAGAATTTATCAATTTGTTTCCAAATGAAGAAATTTGGACAACTCAAACACTTTCTTGGTTTAAAGATGGATCACACACAAGACAAAATATTTCTTTCTCAATAAAAATATTTCAAAGATTTCTTGAAGAGATTCAGAATGCTTGAGTGCAAGCTGATTTCAACACCAATGGAACTGAATGCTAAAATGTGTACTCATAAAGGAAAAGATTTCAAAGATGCGATGATGTATTGACAATTGGTAGACAATCTAATTTATCTAACTTTGACTTGCTCTGATATTTCTTATGCATTTAGTGTAATGAGTCGGTACATACAAAATCTAAAGAAGAATGATTTGGAAGCAATTTGATAAATACTGAGATATATGAGGAGTACAACTGACTGTAGTCTTTTGTATAAGAAAGGTGAAGACTGCAAGTTAGTTAGTTACTGTGATGCTGACTACGCAGGAGATCATGACAACAGGAGATCAACAACTGAGTATGTGTTTAAACTTGATTCTGGAACAATTTCTTAGTGTAGTAAGAGACAACCAACAATATTATTATCAATCATTGAAGTTGGAGTAGTGATAATGACAACTCAAAAGAGTAAATGATTGATACAACTAATGAATAATTTATATCAACTAGTAGATTATGCAGTTCTATTGTACTGTGATAATCAATCAACAATTCTTCTGGCGGAGAATCTGGTCTTTCATACAAGAACTAAGCATGTTGAGTGTATTATCATTTATCATAGAAAAAATTATGTAAGAAGAAATTGAGATAAAACAAATCAAGACGAATAATCAAATTGCAGACTTGTTCACAAAAAGTTTAAGACAAGTAAACTTGAAATGTTTCGTCGACAGCTCGATATAGTGTAAAGAATAGGAGCTAACATTGAGAGAGTGTTAAGAATCAATATCAACTCAAATCATCGTGCTTAAGTTCAAATCTAAATGATCAAGCTCAAAGCCTTATCTCAAGGCTCATGAAATTTCTTGAAGCCCATGAAAAATTCTTAACATGTGTGAAATAGATAGTATTTTATAGTAGCTATAATTATTAAGTTTGTTACAGTCACCTCCATAAATTTGTTGAAAAATTAAGCACATATTAGGTACACACAGTTCCACCAAATTTTAAAAAAATTAAGTACATGTTTGATACATCCACAACCACCAATTTTTTTACTAAAAAATGTGTGATTTGGGTTTAACACTTATACCTATAAATAGGTACATTTCCAAGATTTAAATCATCAAAAAGTGAAGAAGAAAAAAAGATTATAAGTTTTGAGTATTTTGTGAGAGTAGAGAGTTTTTATATAACATTTTCAGTTTGATAAAGTTTTTTTTTAATATTTTCGATGTTGAATTTTTTCTTTGAAATATAAATTTAGAATTATACATTCTAAATTGAAGTTAGCATTCCAAATTAGTCATCTACAAGGGAATCTCATACTCCAAAAGACCTCCAATCTCATGTGTAAAATCTCTCCTAGACCAAATCATTGTTGTTTATATACTGTTCATGATCTGTTTTTGGCAGATAATTCAGGGTAGGATGTAGATAAACTAAATTCTTCATGATCTGTTTTTGGCAGATAATTCAGGGTAGGATGTAGATAAACTAAATTCTTGTCTCTCAACATGAAATTGAAGTTATTCTTTCTATTCCCGTCAGTAGGAGTCTTATGACTGATAATTATGTTTGGCATTTGGTTCATCAGGAATGATGCAATTTTCATCAATTATGTTCCTGATCCTGCTCATGCAAATCGCGCTTATGCAGAATACAATTCCATTGTTGCTGAGTCTAAATCTGGGCATTATGTCTTGACATAAAGGAATTTCTTCCACATTGGCGTCCTCCTCCTCCTTGATGGTACAAGTTCAAGTCTGATGCTTGCCTGGATAAACAGAGAAATCTGGCGTATTGTGCTTTCCTATGCCGTGATTCTGCTGGAAATTTGGTTGATGGGGAAACTGCAGTGGCTGTTACATTTTTTTGAACCACCATATTGATGGTAGCATACCCGATCTCCCAAGTATCTCGATGATATTCGCCTAAGCTATAAGCGTTGATTAAGACAAGACAAGATGACAAGATGGGTTTGAGTTGGATCGTTGCTTTTGTTTCAAACACCGTCCTTCGTCAATTGGTTGATGTAAAAATTTCTCAAGGCCACACTGACAGAGCCAGCTTATAGACAAGGTAATTTGTAATAAATTAAAATTATGCTTCCTTGAGAAAATAGATTCATTATTATGCCCTCCTTATTTTCTTTTGTAAAAAAAACAATACTAAAAAAAAAATTATTTTACGTCGGCTGCTAGAACACAATCTCTCTTTTGTAAATACAACATTCTCTACTATTTTAAAAGTAATTTCACTTTCTCTAATTTTAGGTGTTTTATCTTTATACATCCCTCGCAATATTTGTGACAGCAACAGATATTCTATCGCTAATTAACTTGCTTTTGAAAAGTACATTTAAAAAACGAATGTGGATTGGCTGTGGCAAATTACTGATGGAATAACTATCCCTTGTTCGCTCACTTCAGTCTAGATGTCCCGTTGCTATTCTGAAGTAAAAAAGCATACCTTTTTGCCAAAATTTCCATTGCTAAAATAGAGGCCTCTGCAAATATTTTTACTACGGTTTTGCCTTTCTTCTCAAGATCCTCGCTATTTTGCGACAAATTCATTTCTGTCAAAAAAATTCCATCGCAAATATGTGATTTTCTTGCAGTGATTGTTAATCAACTTGTTGTGCTAGGTGATTCGGTGTCCGATTTTGACCTGGTAAGTTTTGTGATTGCGTGATTAGGATCTCTCTGGTTTCTGACATCCTTTCACAAAAGCTTTATATATAAGCTTAACAAGAGGATGTTTCTTTAATTAGCTCAACACTGTGGTATGCTTTTGACTGAATGAAAGCAATTGAAATTGGATGATAAGCCAACAACAATTGCTCGTATAGCTTTGTATGCTTTTATTCAGTCATATATATATATATATATATATATATATAAGGATGGGTTTGGATCATCTCGAGTCAGGTTATGTTTGGTTTCTAATAAGGGTGTGCAAAAGTTTGATAATTCCGAATTACCGAATTGAACTATTAAATTTTGATAACCAATTATCCTACCGAAAAATAATTCATTATGATAAAAGTAATAAAATTTTAACTATTTCAGTTATTTAGTAATTTACCACATTACCGAATTTCAAATCAAAGTTGTCTTTATATATATATATATATATATATATATATATATATATATATATATATATATATATATATATATAATCTTTAACTCTTAAGTTTATGCATGTATGAGAATTGTTCAACAATAAAAAATTTTATTACTAATTGATTTTGAGACATAGTGATATTATATCGTGTGATATATTTCTGAATTTTATTATAATATTTATATTTGTCAAAAATATATACTTTTATTTTATTTCAAAAAACACATTCTTTTATGGTATTTTAATTATATGATATTTTTATATATATAGTATTTTTATTATCATTAAATAAGTTAAAAAAATTTGGTAAATTTAAGTAAAATTTAAATATTTGGTAAATTTTCAGTTATTCGAGAATTTATCGAAATTTTAAATTTGGTAATCGGTAATCAAATTTTTTATTATACTCGGTAATCGGTAGAACATTTTTGAAGAATTCGGTATTTGGTTATCGAAATTTTTTCGGTCAAGTAACCGAATTACTAAATGCTCACCAACTAGATGGGTATGGGTCGGATCTTTGGTGACAACACCTTAGGATAAATTGTTGTGCTGTCAGGGATGAGTACTGTTTTTCACTAAATGTTGTTTTTGTTTGGTGCGATACTGTCAAAACTATATAGTAAAATATAAATTTTTAAAAATATGTTATAAATATATTATATTATTATTGGTATCTAAATTTTTTAACTATAAACTAATAAAATATAGGTTATATAATATTATAATAAAGCATTAAGCATAATAATAAAGTATACCATGAGATATAAAGTTATAAAGTAATATAATTATATTATATAATTTAAAAACAATATATTTGTAATTTAATATACATTAGAATATTATATATATATATATATATATATATATATATATATATATATATAGTTTTGTAAATTGTAATATATTTAGATCGGCAAAAATGCATTTTTAATGTGTATGCGCAGATTCGTAATTATAATTCTAGTTAGAAGTCATATAGTTTATATATTTATTTATAATATTTTTTTTTAAAAATTCACATATGCTGTATATTGATTTTAATATAAATTTAAATCTGAAATGTTAAATGAATTTTTTTTTTTTTTAATGAGATTAAGAGTTCATATCATTTCTTACCTTTTGTTGTACATTTTAAAATTTTCAAAATTCAATATAATTTTAAAGACGTTCAAATTCTTGATTAAATTAGATTGCATGCACAGTAAAGTCTTATTGTAGATTAAATTTTAATGCACGAATTAATAAAATTTTTACAAGTAAAAATATAAAATACATTTAATTTTGATAGCTTTAAATTTTAATTTTTTAAAAACGGGTTATGGATCAGGTTCCATCTTGGGTGCTTTCAAGTGGATTGCGCGAGTTTTAGGTTTAACCTTAAAATCTTCTTGAGGTTTTGGTTCAGGTTCAAGTTTGGATCACATTCTGAAGCGGATTTGGTCGGATTTTTAGATTTGGTCAAAATTTATTATGTCAAATTTTATTACTATAGAGTAATTAATAAAAAGTGTTCTTATTTATTAATTCGTAGGGTTACCCCTTTTTGAAATTTAAACAAATAAAATCATCTTAATTAATTAATTTTTAATTATAAAGTGTTTATTTTTTTTGTTAGGAATTGGTTTTTATTGCTTAAATATATATAATTTATTTATTGAACTCTATTTACCCAAAATTTTGCATACTACATTAATTAGCCTAAAATAGAAAAAAATATATATATTTCGTACATTAATCAGGTACCAAGGATCACTTTTTATCGGTTGCTTCGCGAAATCATCTTGCAAGGCTCTTAATTGATTTCAAACAGAAGTATTTAACCAGCATTTTAGCTTAAGCTAGAATGAGGTCTTTAAATAACAGCAACCAAAGGAGAGGTAAATGGAGGTGTCTTTTTTAACCTTAATTACCTTGATTAGCCACATAAACAGTGAATTAATGAATGAACCTGTTTTAAGATTCTTAATTACACATAATTAACATGCTACGATCAAATGGGAACTTAAAAGATATCAGTGTGAAGAAAGATACAAGAAAATGCATGCACATATGATTCAACTGCAGAATAAATTTCCGGGCTAAATCGGATTTGGAAAAAAAAAAAATATATATATATATATAAAATCAAACTTTTGTCAATCAATGATGAAAAAAAAATCAAAATAAAAAATTAGTTTTCATATTCGTTTTCTGTAATTTTTCTCTAGTTTCTAAATTAAAGAAACAAAGAAGGAAAAAAAATGAAAGAAACAGTATATGTATTTTTCTTTTCCGTTTTGTATATCTATAACTCAAGAAGAATTAATGAACTAATGACCGGGGCCTTTAGGGCTAGGTCCTGAAGCCAGACGTTGAAGCCAGCACGCCATGGTGCTCTTTGCCTTCTCATAAACAGCTGAGTAGTTTTGCAGATGATTTGCAACTGCAAAATCCTCCTGTAAAACCCTACACTCCACCTGAATCTGGCTAAACATAGCCACAGCAATGAACAAAGTGACCAAAAGTGTGCTTGTTTTCATCTACCAAAATTTTGCTAACCTGAAAAGAATTTTATGTATTTCTGCAACCAGACAAGAGGTTTATTTATTTATTTATTTGTTGTCGATTGTGTTGAATGTATGAGGAGAGATGTGAAGGTAGTTGAGATATTTATAGTGGTTTAGGTTTGTAAAGTTGTGATTGGACTTTATGTGCGCAAGTGTGTAGATTTGGTGGCTATAGCGTGTTGACCAATTAAACCTGTATTGAAATAGTCAGTACTCAGTATTCATGCCTCTGCATATGCAGGTAGGGTGAATAGTGAATACTATTGGTTTTTCTGCCCTCCTAGTTAAAACTGACATATGGGATTTTACATTTGAATTTGTCAAATGGTGATTAGTTTTTTCTTTTATAAGAGATTCAATCCAATTCGTCACCTTACAATTATAATTATTATATTAAAACTTATAATTAAGATTTTAAATATGGATAAAATTTGCCTATATTCAATTTATAACTTTTTTTATATATACACTTTATATTTGGTCAACATTATTACAATTTCAATTTACAAAATTTACTATTTTATTTAATAAATTAACTTTTACGATATTGATTAATTATAAAATAAGTGTAAAAAAAAGTATTAAAAAAAATTGCTGATAACCTTACTTATATGCACATACACACGTATGTCAAAGTAAGAAATTTCTTAAAAGATAAAATTTTATAGTAAATCATTCCCTAAACCAAGTAAACATGCCATTGTGCAAGGAATTCATGTTTTTCTTTTTCTTTTTTCTCTTTTTTCCTTTCTCATTGTATTTCAGACAATTCTTACATGTTTGCACTCAATCACATGGTAATGTTCAAAGAGGTATTTTCGGGGAAGAATTTTGTTAGTACCACAAGTACGAATAAAATAAAGAATTGTCTGCCTTTGAACAAATGAAGTGATGTAGCTGAAGAAATTCAACTAATCTAGTAAATCATATCCGCAGGGGGGAGAGGGGGGGGGCCTTGTTTGAGCTCATAAATGGAGTGATTTAATTTGCAGACATAATCAGAATGAATGGTGTCAATAAATCTCTGAGGTTGTGGCATGTAAATTTCCTCTCGTAAAGTGTCATGAAGAAAGACATTAGATATATCAATTTGTGTGATTGACCAATCATGAGAAATTGCCAAAATGATAGTTGTGCGAATTGCTGTTGCACAAATGTGAGGACTGTAAGTTTCATCATAATCAAGACCATGTTGTTGATTATAACCCTTTGTAACTAAACGAGTTTTGTATATCGCTCGATAGAACTATCTAGATGCCTTTTAATTCGAAAAATCCATCTATTACCGATAATGTTCTTATTGGAAGGACAAAGTACCAAAGTCCATGTATTATTTGAAATTAAGGCTTGTATTTTTTGTCTTCATTCACTATGTTGTTTGGCTTGAAAATATGTGGTGGGTTCAGTTAAAAGGTAATTTGGCTTAGGGGTAGGGATGGGATGCTTTATTGTGAGATTAGCTTGGCTTTTTTGAATGGTGGTGGATCTCAAAGTCATGGGTTGAGTGCGTGTGGGTACTGAGACTATTGGAATAAGAGTTTAAATCAACCACTAGATTAATCCCATGAGGTGGAAGGTGAATTTTGTGGAGGGACGTTTTGGTTTCAAATAATTGCTTGAGATATGGGATCGGGTGCCAGCGTTGAATTTTTAAATAAAATTGGTAATGGCTGAGTTTGTGGGATTGAGGTGTCATGATATGGGAAACTGGAATTGATTGTTGAAGGAAATAAAAATTGTGGTGGAGATAAATTTTGGAAATTAGGAGATTGGGTGGCGGTTTGTGAGATTTGAGAGGTGGGGCCGTAATTTGTGGGATAGGGGACAAAGGAATCTTAATTTGTGGGATTTAAATAGCTGGTTGATATAGAATATAAATTAGGAAGGGAGGATAAGGAAAGTAAATTGGGTAAAGTCGGTGAACTAGGATTGGGTTGTGATGGTGTAACTGTTGAAGAGAGATTCGTGGGATGTGGGTCCAATTGGGTTTGATTTGAAGGATTGGTGCAACTTTGATTTGGTAAAGTAGGAAAGGATGATAAATGCATTAAATGGGGAAAAGATTGGGAATGAGTGACGGGTTGTGATGTTGATTGACTTTGACTTGTTGAATTTGATTAATCATTTGCAGCAGATATAGATGGAAATTGGGATGAAGGAACCATACTTTTTGATGGGGCAAGGAGACAATGATTCTCCACGATTGTCATCCATGGAATTAATGGTTTTTGTTGCTGAAAATCGGGATGAGCTGGCGAATTAAAATAAGAAAAATTATCTTCACGAAATTTAAAAATCTTGCTTGAAAAATTTTTCCAGTAGAGAGATCAAGACAATTGTATCCAAAATAATTTTGGCCGAGTATAAATGGACACTCTTTTGAACAAAAATCAAATTTATGTTGATTGTGTAGGGACGCAGCAGAGGAAAAAATGGAACAACCAAAAGTTTTAAAGTCTTGAAAATTCGGTGATTTTTGAAATGGAGATTGGTCTTGAAGAACATCACTTGGCATACAATTAATTAATGAAACAAAATGATTGGCAAACATAAGAGCAATATTTTAAATGAACTTTTGAGTGAGCAAGTAAGGTGGGAGTGGTGTCAACTATATGTCGAATTTTGCGTTTAGAAATATCATTTTGTTTATGAGTATGGAGGCAAACTAAATGATAGCTATACCCTGAGATTTAAGAAAATTATTTAATTTTCAATACTCTCCACCCCAGTCACCATATAAAGCTTTAATTCAATAAAAGAATTAAATTGCATGAAAATACTTGTTAAATCACTTTTTAGAGTATACAAAATAACCAACAAAAATGCGTGAATTCATTAACAAATGTAACAAAATAACGAAAATCATTTGATGAAACAATAGGAACAGTGCCCCAAATGTCTTAATAAAGAACTTGAAAATGTTCATTGCTTTGATGTGAAACGCGAACTAAAGAAAATTTTGCCAATTTTCTCATATGACAGGAGGAACAATTAAAACTTGACACTGACAAAAATCGATCACAAGGCAAATGAAAATTTTTTTTTATTATTTTTGAAACAGTATTTATTGATGGTGTCCTAGGCGTGCATGTCATTTTTGAAGAGAAAATTTTTCAGCATTGTGAGCAGGGGGTTGATGATCAAGCATATAGAAGTCATGTCTACTTGTTCCTTGTAAAATTATTTTTTTGGTTTCCTGATCCTTCACAAAAGAAATTAATGAGGTAAAATTCAAAGAAACAAGAATTATCTGTTATAAATTTTTGAACAGAAAGTAAATATTTGGTTAGTGATGGAACATGCAACACATTTCTTAAGTGAAATAATTTAGCAAGAGAATTAATACTTGATGTACCAATATTGGAAATACTTCAACTTTGACCATTAACAACGTGGATCTGGTCTTGCCCTGTGTAAGATTCATTGATGGAAAGAGAGATCTGGTGTCATGTGTTATGTGGCGCCTGTGTCTGGATACCAAGCCGGTGATTTGGAATCCGATATGTAAGACATGGAATCCATGTAAGAGGAAGATGGATAACCATGAGAATTGGAACCATAAGAGATAAAGTTAGCTTGAGCAGCATTATTGGGATGTTAATAAAGTCTTCGACAATCTTTGGTACTGTAATTTTTATAACCACAAATTTGATAGCGGGTGCAACGTTGAGAAGTGAAGGAATTGGGGCATGAGGTGAGATAAGTGCGATTTGATTGAGGGATGGATGAATGAGTTATTTTAGTGACTAGATTGGCCAGGGGAGTTCTTGTTGACTCTTCAAAAGAATTTCATGTGGAACTAGTTGACCATGTAATTCATAAAACGACACTGGTTCTGTTCGAAGATTTAAAGGAGTAATAATTGGATGAAATTCGGGTCTAATATTGCGATATATAATCGCTTTAAATTCAACATTGGAAAGGGAACTTCTTGCAACTGCATGTTCACCAGCAAGAGCTTTAGCCTGTTTTAAATATTAAGATATTGATATATCAATGCGTTTAAATTCTTGCAAGTTGATATGCAGTTGGAGTTGACAATTCTGGGAAACTGAGCCAAAGGCTTGGCCAAGGGCTATCCGGACTTGAAAAGAGAATGTTAATCCAATAATATATGAGTAAACTTCTTCAGATAAAGAGGATAATTGTCAAGTCATTAACATTTAGCCTTTGGTAAATCATGCGGTGAATTCTGGATTTGAATTAAAGAAGTAGGATCGGTTGGGTTAGGAATTTCTTTGGGTGGTGCAGCTTTACTCCCATCCACAAAATTCATTAGATTTTGATAGTTTAGTAAAGGAATAAACTGAGTTTGTCATACCAGCCTTAGTAGGAAATTTATGAAGATTAGTTTGATAGAGAAGGAGTGATGTGTTTGACAGGAAGGGGAGGAAACAATGATAGTATTTGCTGAAGAATCCTTGATGACTGTCGTACCATAAGAAGAAAAGAAATAAAGGAATAATTTTTTTATTATAGAGATTTACGAAGTAATGCATATGTACTTTATCAACAAGTATGAAAGGAAAGGTACAACAAATGGAAAGAATTAATGTCATGTCAAATCAGCAAAATAAAGGGAGATGATGACGCATATCCCGTAACACACACAAACGTTGTCTAGGACCACCTCAGAAGCCATCTCTAGACACTCACCGCAACTTGGAATTCTTTGCTTCTATTTCCCATTATTTCATAATTTAATAAAAGCCCAAAATCATTTTAAATATATAAAAAGATTTGCAATTACAATTCAAATTACACCGTTTACTGCAAAACAAATGCATTTAAATTACAATTAAGAAACTGATTAATTGGCGTGTAGCATTACACCCATTTCAAAACAAAAATTAAAAAAAAAATAGCTAACTTTTCATTTTGAGTTAGGTTTAACTATACAATGGCTGTCTATTTGTCCTCAATCCAAAAATATTGTCATTTTTTTTAATTTTAGCACAAAGAACTATTCCAACACTGTACTTCGAAGTACGGATTCAGAATATTTTAGATTTTAGAATTCCTTGCTCTTTTGTCTCAATTCATTAAGCTCGTCTCAATCTCAGAATCTCGAAAAGGAGAGTTTGCACTTGTGATCACTGTTCTTCCAGGCGGCAACTCTCCTTTCTGTCAAACAGAAAAAATTAAAAAAGAACTAATCAAGAGGAAAAATCACAAATGGAATATTAGAAACAAAAGGAATTTTAGAACAAGGGATAATTTTCCCTCCATCCTTTTAGTCATATTTTGGGACAGGGTCGAAAGAGAAAAACAATGTTTCCAGAAACCAGTTGAAAAGCCTTTCTCAAATCGAAGATTTTAAATATTTTAACAGGTTGGGCAAGAAAATAAACTAGGGGAGGCTCTAAGACCGAATATCTCCTTATTATTTTCCTTACGGTATTAGGATTCGTTACAATACCACCTCTAAATTTTAGTTCAGTTTCCTTAGTCAGCAAATACCGAATAACTTAACTGGAACAAATCAGTTTCCTTTTTGGGTTCACTGGGCCGATGAGCTAGACAACATGGGGCTGCCCTCCCTTATTCAACTCTGAACATAAAGGTGATGATCAGATCAGTGAATGGGAGACTCAAACTCACAACCTCCCACATACCCTTAAAGAGTAGAGAAGACTTGAACAAAAATTTTAGTTGTCTAACAGCCTTGTTCTGATAAATGCATATGTTCCCGGAAAAAAAAAATATATCGTTCCCAATTTCTCATAGAAAAAAAAAAAAAAAAGAAGAGAAACAAACAAAAAAAGAAAAAAAAAAAGATGTATAATGTATACCTTTGAGCTACCAGAAAGTTCCTTCTTTAGGTTCTCCAGATCATCATCAACTGATGAGCTCTCAGGTAAAGCAAACTGCAAAACCAGTGGCAAGCATCTGAATACTAATAGATTTTTCATAAGATATTTCTCAAATAGGGGATTCAAAGAACTAATAGAAAACTTGGCATTGGACACTTATTTTCGGACCAAGAGATCTTCATTAATGCAGAATCAGTAGACTTAGTAATTTTTTTTTAAAAAAAAAAGGATTCTTCTCTAGTAGTATTGAAGTAGTTACTATGTCTATTGTCTTTGTAACAAACAAGCAGCATTGGCAGTAACAATAGAAATATTAGGCATGACATGTAAACAAGACTTCAACATAGCATGCAATCAGACTGCCTTAATGGGATGATTGTAAAAACAAAATACTATTTATACATTATTGCCTCTTTAAAAAAATTTACAATAACATCAAAAACAAAATTTTCATTTTAGAAAATAGAAAATAAAAAATATTAGATAAGTGCAAAATTGAGTCACCCATGTTAGCAAGTTAACGGGTTGAATGGATTATACAAGTCATGTTCTAAAATCATTTTATTCAGCAATTTTATTGGTTCAAGATAATATTATTCCCATGTTTAAGGACATTATAACACAATACGTTATCCTAAATTGTCATCCCATTGAAATTATTCAAACAACAGAGGCAAGATCAGGGACAATTAACAACACCCCAAATAGCCCAGAATGCAATAAGAATGCATCTCACGACATTCACATCTGTGAACTCACCCTTCACGGTAGTGAATCTAGAAATTTTTCCCAAAAAACAGAGTATCACAAATCATGCCAATTCCACATGCAATACTCACTACGGTTGACCAATGTCAGTCACCCTATCAACATTCTAGCATGCATTTAAGCTATCTATCATGATTATACCATCTCTAATCATCAATAATAATCAGAATTGTTCCACAAACATGTCAACCTAACCGTATTCATAACATTTCCCATCGTGCATATTAATTCCACATTTCACCATATCTACTCATTTATCATCTAAAACATGCCTTTAAAGCAAAGAAAATAGAAAAACACAATGTAATGGCCTTAAGTGTTGTTATGTATAAATCTTACTCCTAAGATAGAGATTGGCTAAAGTTTGATCTCTTCAAGCTTGTCCTCTCCCTTGAGATGGACTTCCAGCACTCCCTTCAGGCCTTAGCAAGATGAAAAAATGACCTCTTAGCCTCTGGAAATGAACCAAGGTCCAGAAAAGAAAAACCAAGCTTTCCCCTTTGTAACCCATAACTCTCTCTTTCTCACTTTTTTTCTCACCTTACTTAAGGAAACATGCTTTCTCCAAGCTTCAATACTAGAAGAAGAAGAGCTCTAAAGGAAGGAGAAGATGAAATTTGCGTGTTTGGTTGGTTAACAGGGAGTGGGGAACAAATTTAAAGGGAATAAAAGAAAGAAAAATATGACTGCCTCATCAGCTCTTTCTGCCCAGGCTTCACGGCCGTGACTCGTCTTTAACGTGTGTGAGTTTCTCTTTCACGGTCATGAAACAACTCTTCACGATCTTGAAGATCCTTATCACGGTTGTGCACTAAAATTTGATATTTACAGTTGTGACATCCATTGTCACGGATGTGAAAATATCATATTTTAGCCACTCTCAACATCTTAAAACTCCATTTAAACCCCCATTTCCCACTAACCAATAATATAACTTATAGGTCCTAATTACGGACGTTACAGATAACATAAAAATATAGTCAATAATCCATGTCACAAGCTTACAAGTTTTAAAATAGTAATAATAAAACTTTTTAAATTTGTAGTCAATATTTCATCACAATACTAACTAGCTGAAGCATCAAGATTTTTTGTGAATAACTTGAATAGCACAAAAATAATGAATCTCATCTTCAATGAGATATAGATTTGACTTGTTGCTGCCAATTATAGCTCAAAAATGCCTTCACATACAATTCACTGACACAAGATAAACCAATCTACTTCTTTAATAAGATGTCTTTAAGTTTGATAATGCACTCTTCATATTTGCTAATGACTTTTAATGCCCCCTCTCATGCCCATTTATTGACATTCCATTCATTAACCCTGAAAGCAACTTCAAAGATATACATGTTGATACAAGTTTAATTCACATATAAGACCATTAGATTCATTTGGATAAAAATAAACTTATGCAGCAAAACACAATATATATTATAAAAAAAAGGCACTACTTGAGGTTCATGGCTACTAGTTAAGGAATGTGCATTACATCCGTGCATTAGTTGACTAGGTGCACTATCGACATCTTTTGGAGAATCAAAGCTCAAATTCAATCCATGAACTTGATTAACAATCAATCCCGTAACCAAACCTTGGAGATATGATATCATAGATAGAAATTGTTGTTGCATAGAAAACTTGCATGCTTCTAGTTTTTCTTCCATTTCTTTTGTCAATTCTTGCCTAACATTTTCTTGCACACCTTCAATAAAATTTTCAGGAATTTTTATATAATACTCACCATTGCCTCATTTACCTTTTAAGTCTGTAGGTGTGAGACCCATTCCATATAACATAGCATGACCAAGTCATGTCCTTCCCATCACCATAAAAAATGCGTCAACTGATTGGCTTTCACTTGTTTGTTGAGACTGAACAACTTCCATTTGAGCCTAATAATAGAATGATAATTTCAATAAATATTTATTATTTTAATTATACATTGATCAATTAAGATTTAAGTTCACACTTTCTACAATCATCTTCTAAGATACAATAAACAAAAAAAATAGTTCTTACAATCTTGTTGCTTGTATCATCATACACTTATTGTGAAAAATTATGATCGGATAAATCAGAGTTACAGCTAATAATTTTACAAAAATAAGAATAATATAGAATACATAAATTGTACGTAAAAAACCTTCGAGCAAATTAAGATAAAAATCACAAGCAAGGATCAAAGAAATTTGCTATGAAATAAAAAAAAATTACAACATCTCTCTAAATTTAGGGAGAGAACAATTAAACTCTCTTTCAAAAATTAGGAGAATAATAATTTATTTTTTTCTCTAATCTTTCTTTTCTCTCACACTTGGGATACCTCTCACTTTTTCTTCCTCACTTGCTATGCTCCATTGCATCAATTGAATGCATATTTATAGGCACAAATCCTTGCTCCCAAGTAAACTTCATTTGGTTACGTTTGTAGCAATTTTTGGCCTCACAAAATTTTTCAATAATTGGTGGTGAGCCAAAAAAATCTTTCAATAAATGAGTAAATCTTACACATCAATCAATTGATGACTCTATTTTTATCACATGAAAAAATGTCAAGTTTGTGACAATTTTTGACCTCACAAAGTCTTTCAATAATTGGTGTGGGCCAAGAAAATCTTTCAATAAATGATGGAGGATAACATAAAAATAATTGTGGTATATTAGGGTAACACATAGCACAATGCCTTTCAATAATTGGTAGTGGGCCAAAGAAATCTTTCAATAAATAATGGAGAAGGGCACAAAGTTAATTCATATTTCAACATAATAACTTTTATTATAATAAAAAAAATATTTGTAATAATAAATGACAATCCTGAAAATTCTTTTATTAAAACAATAACTAAGAATTTGAGGTTTTCTAAGAAAAAATTGTCACAAAATATCATATTTTATCAAGGCAAATGAAATAGGATATAAAAGTGTGTAGAAAATTAAACTTCAATATTTTAAAAAAAAAAAAAACTTGAACACGTTTTTTGAATATTTGAACTGATATTATAATTTATCAATGAAATCCCTGTTGCTATTCTCTTTATTATTCAATATATGTGAGGTGAAAGAAACAATTAGGATAAAAGTATATATGAAGTATATATATAGTAGTTGTGAATTATACCTCACATATAGTATATATATGCTAGCTCATCTTCTTTCGTGTCTTCTGCTTGCAACAGAACCCCTTGTCAAGTAATTAGAATTCTCACAGTTTCAATCACTATCAATACTCGTTTTCTTTGAAAAAATTTAGTGAAATAATTTTTTATTCAAACAGTCGATGGATGCGAAATATCTCAATTTGTATTTATATTTTAATTTTTCTACTTAAAATAAAGAAAGAAAAAGAAAAAGAAAAAGAAACTAAGTCCAAAAAGAAAACACAAACACAAAAATACACACACACACTCTCGCCAAGTCACTTCTCCACACAGCCACACAAATTTACACAAAAATATTTAAACATAACAAAGTCTCTCTCACAGCCTCTCCCCTGACTTCCTTCTCAGCACATAGGGTTTTGTTACCTTTTCCCCTATCTCTCATCGGATTTGTCTTCTCTCTGATCTCTCCAATCCCCCAAAGATCCTATCTTTAATTATGCTCACATTCAACATCTACTGCATATCCAATTACCAAAATAATTGAAACTAAACCAACTCTTCCCACAATTCTATTACTCCCTTCTTTTATTTTCTTCTTCTTTTCGCCTACTGTTTGTTCATTATTGGTCTGGGCATTTTTTGTATCATTTAATGGGAATAGAAAGCAGTGAACAAATTTCTCTCAGACAAATGCCTCAAATTGTCGCTAAGATTGAAAGAATGGAAAAATTAATCGGACTCGTTATCTTACTTTTCCTCATCACTGAGAAACACAAATTATTGGGTACAAAAACTATATATTACAAACAAAATAAAACCAAAAATTTAAAAACTCACTTTAACCAGAAATTTGACAAAAAAAAACTGGTCAGAATTGGAGATTTCTTTGTGATTCTGCAAATAGCCTAAAATTGCCCCGTTAGAGTGAGAGAGAGAGCCATTCTGCAACAACAATGAAGAGAGAGAGAGCAATTTTTTTTTATGATTTGCAATGAAAAATAAAAGAAATGGAGAGAGAGTGGAAACAAAAGAAAAGACATAAAATAAAGCAACATTTCGGCCAAAAGCTAAAACTGTCCAAACAAAAAAAGGGAAAATGTATTTTTGTTCTCAAAAAAATTGAAGATAAAATGGAATTTTTTTAGAAAAGAGGAAGTGGGGTGTCTTTTTTACAAATTGTTGGAATTCCTAACGTGCATATAGGCCCAACACTATGCTAGAATTAAGATGAATAACAATGGACGATACACTAGCCCATGAAAGCAGAACTTCAAAGAAAGGTGTCGACATGTAGATGGTTTTCAGTTGGATTGTTGCTTTTGTTTCAAAAAGCGTCCTTCATCAATCAGGGGCAGAGCCACCGTATAGAGAAGGTAATTTTTGTACTAAATTACAATTATGCTCCCTTAAGAAAATAAATTCATTATTATGCCCTCCTTATTTTCTTTTTTTTTTTTAAATAATTTATTTGATGTTGGCTGTAGAACACAGTCTCGCTTTTATAAATACAACATTCTCTTACTATTTTTAAAGTAATTTCACTTTCTCTAATTTTTGGTATTTTATCTTTATATATCCCTCGCAATATTTGTGACAGCAACAAATATTCTGTCGCTAAATTCCTTTTGAGAAGTATATTTAAAAATAATAGTGACGAATGTGGATTGGCTGTCGCAAATTACTGATAGAACAACTATCCCTTGTTCGCCCACTTCAGTCTTGATGTTCCGTTGCTATTCTGAAGTAAAAAGCATGCATTTTTGCCAAAATTCCACTAATTTGCTCGCTTTCGCCGCTAAGGCATCGCTAAAATAGAGGCCACTGGGAATATTTTGCGACAGTTTTGTGTTTTCTTAGCAAGATACTCTCTATTTAGCGACAATTTATTTCCATCAAAAAATTCTATCGCAATATATGAATTTCTTGTAGTGATATTGTTAATCAACTTGTTGTGTTTGGTAATTCGGTATCAGATTTTGATCTGGTAAGTTTTGTGATTTCACAAAAGCTTTATATATATAAGCTTAACAAGAGGATATTTCTTTTGCCCAACACTGTGGTATGCTTTTCACTGAACAACAGCAATTGAAATTGGATGATAAGCGAACAACAATTCCTCGTATAGCTTTGTATGCTCAAAACCAATCTTCAGCGCGAAGACGATTTAGTTAAGTAAATAGTATTGGAATATGGCTAAGTTGATGTCATATGTATTTTATTTTTCCTTTAAAATGCACATCAAATGACCTCTGATAGAATTTAAAATTTCCGTATAATGACAGATTTTTCATCATTTTCATGAAGTAGTAGAAACACAAACACTTTCAGATACTCTTCTATGCTTGAGAGGGAATTTAAAATCAAATAAACTAGCATAAAATCCAAAGTTAAAATCAAATAATCCATGCCAATAGTATTTTAAATAAAAACAAGTAGTATGTTTTATGAGCAAATTTCTTTCTTCATATAATAATCTTATATATAACCCAAATTACAATTAACAATTAACTTATTTAATTTCGAACAATCAAAAAAGAAAAAAAAATAATAAGATCCAGAAATTCTTTAAGTCAATCTAGTGACCACGGCCTCTCGGGCTAGGTCCTGATGCTAGCCGTTGAAGCCAACATGACAGAGTGATTCTTGCCTTCTCATAAACCGACGAGTCAGTTTCCAAATGATTTGCACTAGCAAAATCTTCTGGTAAAACCCTGACTGAAACCTGATTCAAAATATCCATTGAGAAAAAAGAAAATAACCAAACGAACAGTTATTTTTCTCAAATTCATCATTTTCTTTGATATAATTTGATAGAAAGAACTCAAAAAATAATGTTCTATGTTGTATTTCCCTACCCAGAGCACAGTTTGTTGATTAATGTGTGTGAGAAGTGAAAATGGTTGATTTATTTATTGTGTAGTACGAATTTTGTATGCTTATAGTTGGAAATTTTGTATGCGTATAGTTGGAATTTTATTATGTGCCTATCATATGTTACACCTCTTTGAATTGAATTTAATTAGGGTTAGGTGTTGACCAAACATTGTTTTGGTTTACCTCTGCTGGGGTAATGTGAAACATGGGATTCCTAAACTGGATTTAAATTTATTTTAGTGTCACAATTAAACATGTCTCACTTTTTAGTTGAATTAGTTTATGGATGAAATTATATACGAAATCTACATAAGAATTTATGGAGGTAAATGAGGGTGTCTTTTTTAACGTTAATTACCTTGATTAACCACATAAATAGTCAATTAATTAATGCACCTGTTTTAAGATTCTTAATTACACATGCTACGATAAAATGGGAACTTAAAAGATATCAGTGTGAAGAAAGATACAAGAAGATGCACATATAATGCAATTGCAGAATAAACTTCTGGGCTAAATCGGATTTGGACAACATATATATATGTAGAATCAAACTTTTGTCAATCAATGATGAAAAAAAAAATCAAAATAAAAGAATAGTTTTCATTTTCGTTTTCTGTAATTTTTCTCTAATTTCTAAATTAAAGAAACAAAGAAGGAAAAAAAAAATGAAAGACATAGTATATGTATTTTTCTTTTCCGTTTTGTATATCTATAACTCAAGAAGAATTAATGAACTAATGACCGGGGCCTTTAGGGCTAGGTCCTGAAGCCAGACGTTGAAGCCAGCACGCCATGGTGCCCTTTGCCTTCTCATAAACAGCTGAGTAGTTTTGCAGATGATTTGCAGCTCCAAAATCCTCCTGTAAAACCCTACCCTCTACCTGAATCTGGCTAAACATAGCTACAGCGATGAACAAAATGACCAAAAGGGTGCTTGTTTTCATCTTCCAAAATTTTGCTGCGTACCTCAAAAGAATTTTATGTATTTCTGTACCCAGACAAGAGGGTTTTTTTATTTTTGATTTGTTGTTGATTGTGTTGTATGGATGTGGAGAGGTGTGAAGGTGGTTGAGATATTTATAGTGGTTTAGGTTTGTAAAGTTGTGCTTTGACTTTCTATGTAGATTTGGTGGCTATAGCGTGTTGACCAATTAAACTTGTATTGAAATAGTCAGTGCTCAGTATCCATGCCTCTGCATAGGCAGGCAGGGTGAATAATGAATACTATTGGTTTTTCTGCTCTCCCAGTTAAAACTGAACCATGGAATTTTACATTTTGAATTTGTCAAATGGTGATTAAATTAGAGTTGAATTCGAGAACTTACAATTATAATTATTATATCAATATTAATTTGCCCATATTCAATTTATACCCTTTTTTACTTTTTTTTTTAAAATGTACTGAATCAACAATAAAATGATCAATAATCAAGTCAATGGTCTTGATCATAATGTGGATTTCATGTGCAGGGACAATTTGGTTTTTTAGAATAAGAGGGTATTACTGAAATGTTAGAAAAAGAATTTTATTGCAACGTTTATTGGTGAAGTCGTAGATTGGAAATTTTGAATTGACTAAGCTATATATATATATATATATATATATATATATATATATATATATATATATATATATATATATATATATATATATAATTTTCTGTCATTTTTGGATAAAATGTACAAGGAAAATTAAAAATCGTGTAGCAGAAGCAATGAGGATATATAGCAACTAATTAAGAATACGATTATGAGACTTCACATGGTTTGGACTGGTAAGATTTGTGGATTCTGAAAAAATATTGGAAAAATATTGGACATTTGAAGAACAAGTGGGAGGGTTGATAGGAAGATGAGTAGGTAGGTCCTAAAAGACCATTAAATCTGAAAATTATTATTATTATTTTTTCATTTCTTAACGAACGAGTCCCCATCAGAATAATTCTCCCTTTTCTCTTACTCTTATCTATTCTTAATTTCTTCCATGAAGTATTTAGTATGATATCATAAAAATTATTAGTTTTTTTTCATGTTCTGTTGGAAATTGTATCGACCATAATTACAAAATGGAAATATTATTTTGTGTTATAAAAAAATTTTATTTTTAATAATTAATTTTCGCCCGTTGATTATTGTCGCATTGTATATATTAATAAATACATCCAATCTAACGAGATAATTAGAGTATTAAACAAATTTGTTAAGATTCATATTTAAAAAAAAAAGGACTTTTAGGTGTTTTGATCCTTTTGAGAAACACCATATGTTAATATGTATACCTAATTTTATATATTCTATTATTTTTTAAGCAATTTAAACTGATTAGATACTTGTTGAATGTAAGTTTTGTAAATCACCATCAGCACCACGTCACTCTCTCTCTCTCTATATATATATATTTACTCTATATATTGTTCAATGTTATTAAAATTTTAATTTATAAAATTTACTATTTTATTTAATAAAAACGTAACAAATGTTCAAAACAATATTAAAAAAATGTCGTTAACGTTACATACAAACGTATGTCAAAGTAAGAAATTTTTTTCATAGTAAATCATTCCCTAAACGAAGTAAACATGCCATTGTGCAAGGAATTAATGTTTTTCCTTTTTTATTTTTCTCTCCTTTTCCTTTCTCATTGTATTTCAGACAAATCTTACATGTTTGCAGTCAGGCACATGATAATGTTCAAAGAGGTATTTGCCATATTTTCGGGGAAGGTGTAGAGTCTTTTACTTAGTCTGAGGCCCTAAGGTCATCCATATTTGAAACAAGCAAAAAGTGAATGCCAATTAAGAGAAAAAAAAAATGCTCAAGCACACAAACGTTGTCTATGACCAACTCAGAAGCCATCTCTACTTTGACCAGCAGCATCCATGGCATTAAGCATTGCCACTCACCACAATGTGGAATTCTTTGCTTCTATTTCCCATTATTTCATAATTTAATAAATGCCCAAAATCATTTTAAATATATAAAAAAATTTGCAATTACAAATAAAATCACACCGTTTACTGCAAAAAAAAGCATTTAAATTACAATTAGGAAACTGATTAATTGGCGTCTAGCATCACACCCATTTCAAAAAAAAATAGCTAACTGTTCATTTTGAGTTTGGTTTAACTATACAATGGCTCTCTATTTGTCCTCTCTCTATAATATTATCTTCTTTTCTTTCTTTTTTTTTTTTATAATTTTAGCACAAAGAAGAGCTATTCCAACACTGTACTTCGAAGTACGGATTCGGAATATTTTAGATTTTAGAACTCCTTCCTCTTCTGTCTCAATTCATTAAGCTCCATCTCAATCTCAGAATCTCGAAAAGGCGAGTCTGCACTTGTGATGACTGTTCTTCCAGGCGGGAACTCTCCTTTCTGTCAAACGGCAAATATTATAAAAGAACTAATCAAGAGGAAAAATAACAGATGGAATATTAGAAACTAAAGGAATTTTAGAACAAGAGATAATTTTCCCTCCATCCTTTTAGTCAGATTTTTGGACACGGTCCAAAGAGAAAAATAAAGTTTCCTGAAACCAATTGAAAAGCCTTTCTAAAATCAAAGATTTTAAATATTTTAACAGGTTGGGCAAGAAAATAAACTAGGGGAGGCTCTAAGACCGAATATCTCCTTATTCTTTTCCTTATGGTATTACCTTTCCTGTTATTCAGGATTTGTTACAATACCACCTATAAATTTTAGTTCAGTTTCCCTAGTCACCAAATACCGAATAACTTAACTGGAATAAATCATTTTCCTTTTTGGGTTCATTGGGCCGATGAGCTAGACAACGTGGGGCTGCCTTCCCTCATTCAACTCTGAACATAAAGGTGATGATCAGATCAGTGAATGGGAGACTCAAACTCACAACCTCCCACATACCCTTTAAGAGTAGAGAAGACTTGAATAAAACTTTTAGCAGTGGAACAACGAGAAACCACATACTCTTATAAGTTGTTTCACAGCCTTGTTCTGATAAATGCATGTGATCCCAGAAAAAAATAATACATATGGTTCCCAATTTCTCATAGAAAAAAAAACGAAAAACAAACAAAAAAAGAATTAAAAGATGTATAATGTGTACCTTTGAGCTACCAGAAAGTTCCTTCTTTAGGTTCTCAAGATCATCATCAACTGATGAGCTCTCAAGTAAAGCAAACTGCAAAACCAGTGGCAAGCATGTGAATAGTAATATATTTTTCATAAGATATTTCTCAAATAGGGGATTCAAAGAACTAATAGAAAACTTGGCATTGGACACTTATTTTCAGACCAAGATATCTTCATTGATGCAGAATCAGTAAACTTAGTAATTTCAAAAAAAAAAAAAAAGATTCTTCTCTAGTAGTATTGAAGTAGTTACTATGTCTATTGTCTTTGTAACAAACAAGCAGCATTGGGAGTAACAATAGAAATATTAGGCATGACATGTAAACAAGACTTCAACATAGCATGCAATCAGACTGCCTTAATGGGATGATTGTAAAAACAAAATACTATTTACACATTATTACCTCTTTAAAAAAATTTACAATAACATCAAAAACAAAATTTTCATTATAGAAAATAGAAAATAAAAAATATTAGATAAGTGCAAAATTGAGTCACCCATGTTAGCAAGTTAGCCGGTTGAATGGATTATACGAGTCATGTTCTAAAATCATTTTATTCAGCAATTTTATTGGTTCAAGATAATATTATTCCCATGTTTGAGGACATTATAACACAATACATTATCCTGAATTGTCATCCCATTGAAATTATTCAAATACCAGAGGCAAGATCAGGGACAATTAACAACACCCAAATAGCCCAGAATGGAACAGGCTTGTCAACCAAATAAAAATAACAAGCCATGTTGGAAACCACTGAGATAATAGAATACTAAACGAAATAGAAATCAGCAATAGAACTGAAATACATTGACCTTTATTAACCAAAGTAAAAGTAGGTCCAGAGTTCAGTGCCTTTTTTGTACACATGTACTTCTACACATAAAACTCCAATGTTTTCCAAAATGATTTAATAAAATAAACAGCAATTAACATAAGAAAAAGTTTTATTGTTGGTGTGGATCTCTACTTCTTATTATGCTCTTGGAGAGAAGATTTTCTAAATCACTTTTAGTTAGTCATGTTAACACTTGCTAGACAATAATTCTTGCTACAAGAATGAATTTGACAAGTCATTTCAGACCTAGGATTTTACAGGACAAGATACCTGATATGAAAACAGCAGCAACTCAAAACAACAATAAGAAAATAAATCAAAGGAATCAAGATCAGATCAGAATATAGAGGTAAGAAAGGTTGTTTTACTTTACTGATCCAAGAATGAAATGAACTATTGCTGGATGCAAAGGAAAAATGGAAAAGAACCTCTGTGTAAGATTACACAGCCCAGGGACTATGTCCCCTTCCCCAAGCAGCAGCTTAGAGACCCAAAACCTTACAAATTACTCCCCTCCTCTTGCCCCTCTGCTCCCACTACCTATTTATAACAAACTCCTATCCTTTAATTACCTATCAGCCCCTATTTCTCCAGACACACGTGTCCCACCTTTTTATTTCTAGAATATTCCTACTCCTACCAATTCTCTATCACTACTCCCTCCATCTGAAACAGTCTTGTCCTCAAGACTGAAAAATTTACTCTCCTTCCTTGTCAATATCTTCATCATCACTGAGCAAAAGTACCCGGAGCTGACCAGCTGGGCACTTATGTTGAGGGTTAAATTGCTGGCCACATTTGAAACAGAGGCCCTTTCATCGACGTTCCTCCAGTTCTGCGCAAGACAAGTGCTTAACTCCCTTGTTGCATTGAGTTTGAGGCTGGAATGGGGGTCCTTGCTGCTGTCTAACCTTGAAATCATTTGTATGTGGATAATTGGTTTGTGGGCTAGTTGGTGGGCTGGAATTAGTGGGCCTATTACCCACACCCAATTGTTTAAGTTGAGAGGTGGTGTGCACATGACTAAATTTTCTTCTTTCTCCTTCGTTTCTGCTGCTTGAACCATTCTCAAAACCCACTTTCTTCCCCAATGCAAGCTCCACATTTCATGCAATATTGAACGTGCTAAAGCGCATTTCAGGCCCCAATAAACGAACCCAGTTTTTGATTTTCCCTTGCAACCCATTCATAAAATAACTCAGATAAGGTGCTTCCATTTCGTGTGGAATCATAGATGCAATCAACTCAAAATTATCGATGTAATCATGTAATCATCTACACTATCATTCTGCCTCAACGCCGCCAGTTGTTCATAGGGACTGAAATTCATAACCCCACCAAAACGATTCAACATCTCTATTTTAAAATCGCCCCAAGTCAGATTGCAGTAAAGCTCTCGGACAATGGTAAACCAATGTATGACTACTCCCTCCATGCAAATATGAGCTAGAAGTAATTTTTGTTGCTCCGGCATGCAATGGATATGAAAATAGGTTTCCACCCTCGTCAACCACCCACGCGGATCAGTCCTAGAAAAGGTTGGCCGCTTCACCTTCTTGGTCATGTGTGTCGCATCCTCTATTGATGCAGTTCTCCCAAAATCTGGTGGTGGATAACCTGTGCGGACAAGAATGGATTGTTCGGTAACGCCATGGGAAACCGTAGAATGCTCCGGAGTCCCTTTATCCTCCTCCATCGCTGTTTGCTTCTCCATTCGTTTCATCCATTGTAGAACCAGTCCTTGGAACTGGTCTTGGTTCTGTTGAGAAGCTGTAATCTGCTCGTTCAAGGCTGCCAATTGCTCGATAATGTTCTTGATTTGCTCTTCTTGAGCATCCAAACAGGCTTGAGTTCGTGTCTCCATGTTGCCGTCAGATTTCCCCATCGAATCCGGCAAGTTAGACCAATGATATGAAAACAGCAGCAACTCACAACAACAATAAGAAAATAAATCAAAGGAATAAGATCAGATCAGAATATAGAGGTAAAAAAGGTTGTTTTACTTTACTGATCCAAGAATGAAACGAACTATTGCTGGAGGCAAAGGAAAAATGGATCCAAAACAGAGAAAAATGGAAAAGAACCTCTGTGTAAGATTACACAGCCCAGGGACTATGTCCCCTTCCCCAAGCAGCAGCTTAAAGGCCCAAAACCTTACAAATTACTCCCCTCCTCCTGCCCCTCTGCTCCCCCTACCTATTTATAACAAACTCCTATCCTTTAATTATCCATCAGCCCCCCTATTTCCCAAGACACACGTGTCCTCCTTTTTTATTTCTAGAATATTCCTACTCCTACCAATTCTCTATCAATACCCAACTTTTCATAAGGCTTCTACAAATTCAAAATTCTTTCATAAGAACAAAGTGCAAAGAGACTCTAGATAACATGCCAAGAACTGGTAATTGGACGTAATGACCTTAATCCAATTTCTGCAGTCATGTGCTTATTACTGCAATTACCATTGTCATTTTAAATATTCGATATGGCTAACTTTGAATGTAGCATTATAAATTCAAAGGCAAAACATGGCAGTGAAAAAATTAGAACTTTTTGCACTCCCAAGGTGGGAGTAGACAGTCATTCCCAAGAAGGGCAGTAGGAAAGGGCCTTCCATTCCCTGACTACGAACAGGACAAGTGGGAAGTCTTTTTTTTTTTTTATCACTGGCGTGAGGCTGAGTGAGCCTTCTCTAATCTTCTCACATTTTTATTATTAATTAACAAAAGAAAATAAATAAGTTTAAATAAAATTGTGTTTGCAGAAAGGTAAAGTAGAAAATGAAATGGATCATAGATAGGATTAATAGATACAATAAGATTAAAAAAAATGGATTATACAAAAGTGCATCCCAGAAGTACTCTCGTTGGTTTGCAATGAGTCAGGGGAGACATTCAATATTATTAAAAGAGGCTAGTTGAACAACTGGAATCTGCTATAATCCTTCGATCACGAAGGAGGAGAGGCGCTTCACGCATTGTTTATAATATACTAAAAATCAATGAAATCTGATCTATTTCAAGCTTCAAAAGCTACTCATCAATAAATTAAATTTCAATACACAAATAATTTGGTTCCGCTAACTGGATGAAAAACTATAACTGAGTTCGATATTTAAATGCTATAACTAATTTTTTTTTAAAAAAAAGAAAAGTCAAAAGCTTTTGACTAAGAACTTAATAATAGTTAACCCTATCATTGGTAGATGAAAAAACAGATTAAAACATAACAGGTTATGAGGCTATATGAATTCGTAAAAGCGCAATACAATTAAATCCTACCTAACCACTTTTTTTCTGAACATATGAATGAACAAAATTAAATTTAAATTCAATTCATTTGGCCCATTCATTGTCTTAAAATAGATTATAATTGTATGCTTCTTTAATAGTTCAGTACAAAAAATTCTGTATCATAATTACAAAAACGTGTATACACAGGTGTCTAGTGTATGGGCACTGGTTTGGTGCCACGAAGCATTGATGGCAGGGAATACATGCATGTTTAAATATTTTTATCTCAAATTCTATGAACGAACTATTCTAAAGGGCCAATGCTTTGAATGAGAATCCAGAGATTTATAACAACAAAAAACAAATAACTCAAAATAATTTACAAGCATAACATGAATGATAGCAGAAAAACAATTGATACCTTTCCATCCAGCTCACTTGTAGCTAACTGGCCGAGAGCTTCTGCTTCTGATTCCATTGTCAAAACTATTGAAATGCAAATCATAAGAAAGAAAGGCAAAAGGTTAGAATCCAAATTAGTGCCAACTCTATTCTTCACCATGTTAATAGGACAACTGAACTTTGTTTCTTATTCAGACATGTGGCAAGTAAAATGTCCTGCCCTAATAGAGACTCTTATAAGCAGAACTGAAGAACAGCTGGAAGGATTATCCCATAACATATATCAAAATGATAAAATTTCGCTGCAAATTATTCAATAAGGAAACTCATCTTATAATTTAACTGTTGATTGTTTTGAGAATTTTAAGAATACTCCCTCCATTCCACTTTAAGTGTGTTTTAAGGTAATTGCACAAGGATTAAGAAAATAACTAAACAATTCAATTCTATAAGAAATAGTTATAATTTACTAAATTGTCCTTTTTATTAATTAAGATAGAGAAAGGTGATAAGGAAGATATTAATGCGGTGGAGATTATTAGACAAGGGTAAACTTGAAAAAAAAATTGGAACTTTCTTGATGTCTTAAAAGCCACTTAAAATGGAACAAACAATTTTTTCTAAAAGGACACGGAATGTGGAATGGAGGGAGCAGATAATAAAAAAGATAACTTTCACAAATACAAGAAATTTTGAGGCAAGAACCTAGGAAGCACTTAAGGAAATAAAGTTCAATATTTTGAACGAGAAACACAACAGAGCATGCACATTTAACACTTCTAAATGCAGGATACAGCAAAAAGATCTAGGAATGACTAAGTATGCTGCATCCAGGGGAAAGGAACAAAGAGGATGTGACTTGATAATGAGAAGAAAAAAAGATGGTGTCATGCTGATATAACTGAAAATGTAAATGGAAACAAATAGATTAAGACTTGCTTGAGTTGTAATGAAGGATCAGAAAATAAAATTACTGCAGCAGGATCATTGTATTGGCATTAAGCAATAGGCCAGCATTTGTCTATATACATGACAAGATTTAACTTAAAAAAAAATCTTAAATGGTAAAGTCACATATGAAACATTTTATAACCTATAATAGGTTCGTAAAGACTATTGAGACACATTTTTAAAACTAGGATGCTTAAGCCTTAGGTTCACAATATGAATATCCTCAGACTGTTATAGAGTAATTAGAAGATAGAGCCAAAACCAAACACACATCCACACGGGATAATTTAAATTTCCTTCAGAGAAATGAGCTTAACATCTCACGCTCTTCCATTTGTACACGAGTGCACATGAAGTGGAAATGAAAATGAAATGCCTATACTCATAGGATTCCAGATGCCTTACCTTTCTCTTCCATTTTTTCAAAAGCTGCAAGAGCATTGCTTGTATTGACATTCCCCAGCATCTCATTCACTTTGGTCTGAGTTCTAGAGCAAACAAGAAGGGACCATTAACAGAAAAAACAAGAGGTTACTCAAAGAAAAAAGAAACTGCACAAAAGGAACTGGTGGCATAGACAAACTTTGCAGACTGAGCACGTGCTTTCAGGGTATCTTTCTTGGACTTTGCCTCCTGTATCTTGCTCTCCAAAAGCTATACAAAATAGAATTCAATGAATGCAAGTACAAATATAGAACAAGTTCACAATACATAATATTAATTACACTAAAAAAGAAAGATGAATATCATGTCTTGAATTTGGAAGTACTTGTATGATTAACAATATTGCAAGTCAAAGATCACAAACAATATGGCAAGTCAAATTAGCTTGTTAATAACCCAAAAAGGGAAAGGGTTTATTTTTTCAGGCTCTCAACCCCAATCAGAATCCTAAAATAGGGCAGAAGAGCCTCAAGAATCTTCTGAAAATTGGAACATGGGATTGCTGTATCAAGAAAGGTGAAAATACCAAAGATATACCAAAGTTTCCAACTTATCCCGCTACACCTTAATTTAAATTCAAAATATACATCATAAACAATAAGGAAATTCCTGCTTATATCTGCGCCAATTTCTCAATCATGTTGATTTCATGATCCACAGCAACCATTCAGGTATTATACACCTATTTACGCATCTAAGTAAAATAAACAATCCCTGCAATAAATCACCTCCCGTTTTGTTCCTTGGAGAACAATATTCAAACTATATTTCCTATTCAACTTTTAACACCTGACAAGAATGCATGATTATAGGGCAGACCATTCAAAAAAATATTTAGCTTCAACACAGACTGATACCATGATGATGCGCAAGCAATTCAGACAAGAAATATATGCAAGAATAAATTAGCATACCCGAGTATTAGAGACAAGATTCTCGACAACACTTTTTTGTTGATCAAGTTGAGCTTTCAAGGAAGCAGCATTATCCTGCAAGAAGCAAAACAGAACAGTTAATTTTTCACAAGGACTATGGTTAATATGATGTTTATGTGCCCAGCTTGTAACAACCACATACAGTACTGTATAGGAAGTTACAAACATATTGCATCAGAATCACAAAACAAACATTAAACAACAAGAAGTTCCGGAATTTCTACTCTCAAGATTACAAGAATTTTTACTTAAAACAGGCCATCAAATTAAAGGGAAACAACCCTAGCACACATGGTTTATATTTAATTAGCTCCGTTCTGACTATACAATTTGTTCAACTAATCACAAGCTATAGGATATGTGAGCCTCCTCAGCAATGTGGTAGCATATCCTATTCTAATTTCATTAAGACATGTGGATACTCATTTCCAATACAGACTTGGATTATAAGCAGAAAAGCAAGTTATAGAAAGTAGAACATGAAAAGCTAGTCACTGACACATTCATTTAGTGCATGGGCCAGATAAATATACTATTTGTTACCACAATGAGCAGAAACCAGCTGCATTACTTGCCAAAGATAAAATACAGAGAAAAATAATTTAAGAAGAAGCAAGGAATTGCAATTCTTCCTATAAATTCTTCCTATAAATTCGACCCAATAATGCAAAAAACCAAACTTTGAACAAACATTAGGCAGAAAATCTTTCAGGAAGATGACAACTTACAGCATAAGATTTGCGTCTTTTGAGAGCTTCACGTGCAAGATCTTCCTCACCTTTCTGAAGAGCAAGCTGTGCTTTTCGGTACCTACATGCAATTTTGAAGAGCAAACAGTGTTCTATTTCTGTCACACTAAAACTATAAATTGGACTTTTTCATAGTAATAAATCCAGTATTTAAATTGGGGTTGGCTCAATGAGTTTACATGTAGCTAAATCCTTATTGGAAATAAGGAAGAATGCCTAAGCTTAACTTTTATGAACCAAAATAATTTCAGAATTAAATAAATCCAGTTGTGTTTTACCAATCCTGAGAAGCTTGCTCTGCAGCTTTGTATTTATTCTCCAAACGTTTTTGAGATGCCAATACCTAAGTAGATAATAAACAGGAAACCCATTGAAAAAAAAAAAAAAGAAAATCCCAAATTGAGATGACATAAGGGTTCCTTATAAGTTTTGTAGCTAATGCCATTGACATTACACAATAGATGTACAGCATTAACTATGTCAGACAGAAAAACTGTCGAATAAGAGAAGTAAAATTGAAATAAGAGAAAAAAGCGAAAGAACACAAGACAGAAGACAAGGGGAAAAAAAGAAAACAGAGGAAAGGCATGAGATTAGGAGGTACAAAAAAATGGTACAACATGATGCTTACTTGTGCTGTGGCTTGACGCATCTTTGTCAAGTCATCATTCATTTCAAGTACTGTCTGATCCAGAATTTTCTCTGGGTCTTCAAAACTACTCAAGATTGCATTGGCATAGGACTGAAATTAGGAGATAGCAAAATCTTGTTATTTGTGTAAGAAAGCTGAACTGATATTACTAGCCCAAATGAACACTATGCATTATTACATAAACAGATGCGAACAATTCCCAGGACCTCACCTTGACAACTCTAGCAAAACGATCAAAAAGGTTCATACGAGTGCCAAGATTACCTCCACCTTGTCTATAGCAATGAGATCTACTCGAAGGATTAGTCCTTATCCTAACTTTTAAAGCTTCAACTGCCAAAAAATAAGGACAATTACATTAGCAGGAAGATCGAAGTAGAGTGGCATGTGGCATTGCATACTATGTGTTGTGAGTTATAGAGAGAAATTTTTATCCCAGAAATCAATTTGAGTACTGATATTTTATGGAGTTACTTTTATTGTTAGAAATTTCAGAATAACATCTGCTATAAAATTTCTGCTCTAGCTAATAACACTTCTGCAAGAACTAATATCATTCTCAGATAGCCCAGGGCTGCTGCCCTAGTGGCATATGGAGCTTTTCCCCTCATGAAGCGTCTCAGTTCGAGACCTTCCTCCCACCATAGGTGGCAAACCAAAAAAAAATTCATTCAGATAATAATACAAGAAGAAGAAGAAGAAAATAAACCAAAATTAAGAACATTTCTTTGGACATTATGCCATTAAAAGCTTAAAGCTAAACTCTTCCAACCACGAGAATTTTCACCCAGAACTGCTTAGAATAGTTAAAGGTATTATATTAACCACTTATTTTTTTATATGATGAACGATCACTACCAATTTCATAGGCTTCGAAAATTCACTTCTTAATATAATCAATTAGCCTATGTTGGTCCATATTAATCTAAATTAACCTCCATTATCGTCTTTTTCATAACCCAAAGTTCAATATAAAAAATTTCGCACCAATTTGAGGAAGGAACGAACTTGAATTATTCGAGAAAAACTAGAAAAACTAAGGGAAGCCCATTAATAAATTCACAACAATATAGTGCATACGAAGGAAACACAGGTACCTCCGCCACTGAGAAACGACGTCCTGAGATGTGGCCGCTTGACCATACGAAGAGTATTGCTGCAGCTGTGGGAGCTTGAAGAAGTGGAGGGATGCGGAGACGGCAATGGCAAGGACAAACCCGTAATTACCTGAGACTTTGCAGCCATTGTTCCAAGTCTAAAAGAATCAATTTCGATTGCTCACTCTAATCAGACTAGGCTCATTTCTGGATAGAAGACGAGGAACTACTGGGATCACTTGATTCTCTTTCGACTTTAGTTTATTGTTATCATTATTATTATTGTTTTACTTTGGGCTCAAAATTTGACAGGATAACATGATAGGAATAGGATCTATTAAAGCCATATGATTAATAAATGGATTTGTTTTGGATTGTGCCCTTAATACCAAAATAAGATCATTATAATTCATCTAATATTTAAAATAATATTTTTTTAATTTTTAGACTATAATTTTAATATATATATATATATATATATTTATAACTATAATTATTTAATTATTAGATATAATATAAAATAATAAATAATTTAATATATAATATATTGATAAATATATTAAATAGATTTATCCATTTTTTATAAAACGATAATCGAGTTAGATATCATGAAAATAAAGTTAATAAAAATACTAATTAAATAGACACTGCATGCAGCTATTAGTAGCTCTATTAACAAACTTTTAAATTTCTCTACACTAATTTTTTTTTAAATACTAAAATCAATTTTTTTAAATTTCAAATATATCAAAAATCAAATCTACTAAAATCTTGTGAAACAAATTGAAAACTGATAAAACTGAAAATACACTTTGGTAAAATGATTAAAAAAAATTGTAGATATTTTTAAAATATTTTTTTTGAAAATTTTAAAATTAAAAATCAGTAAACCATAAATTTTTTTATTTTTTCATATTTTTTAAATTAAGTTAGTCTGTGACTTTCTTTGACCTTTTCGTACCAAAATCAAAATGCATAAATGAAGTTCCAATAGAACAAAAAATGGATAGGGGATAGCTCCCTAAGAACATATTCATCTCTCTCATGTAACTTGTAAAAATAAAATCTAACAGGAAGGTCTCAATGAGAGCTAATGGAGGCATAGGTTATATGCCTCCTTCCATATCAAGATGTAATTACAAAGTAAGTCTTGCTCTTTGTGGCATGAGGTTCTATTTATTTTTTCCATATAACAGGGTTTGAATCTGTGTTTGGAATTGTGATTAAATTATGGAAACTGAAATGGTTGATCAAGGGCTTCTAGATGAGTAACTTACAAATCTGGACTTAGGTGGATCATATCCTGTGCAGAATCAAACCTGTAAATTTTGCTTGGTGGGTAAACTCCGCTCTGAAAAATAAAATGGCTAACCTACGGTGTCCAGGAAAAGGGGTTGGATTCAAAGATCTAGTGCAACATCGTTTTCTAATCAGATTTTATCACCCTTTTGATTTGAAAAGAGTTACTGATGGGGACTGTGGTCATTTAAAAACAATCTGTTGGTTTTGTGTCGATTGAATGAAGGAGACACTACAGATGATGCCCAATTGTTTTTCTGTGATATTTAGGTGCATGTTTATGATCTTCCACCGGGGTATATGTCTGAAATAATCGCGAAGCCGCTGGGTGATTTTGTGGGTTTCGTCCTGGCTTATGAAGTGAAGGTGAAACCGTGATTGGCTCGTGGCTATATGTGAATTTGGGTTCGTTTGGATATCAGAAAGCATCTGATGTGTTCCAAAAAAATAACCAGAAATGGGGAAACCATAGCCACTATCAATTTTAAATATGAACAACTTCCTATATTCTGCTTTATTTGCATAATTGGTCATGCATATAATTATTGTGAAAGATTTTTTTTGTTGAAAAAGTAAAATCAACCACCTACCAAGTGGTAGGTGGCCGAAATATTTGAAAAAAAAAAATTCAAAGCTAAAATTTTCTGGTGGTAGAAAATTTTAACTTGAATTTCTTTCTCTCCTTATAAAATGTAGAGTCTCTCCCCATTAAATATAAAAAGTTCTAAGTTTTTTGTAAGTAAAAGAAAGAGTCTCCAAATCTGAGAGAAAGAAAAAAAATAGAGAGATAAAAATATTTCTTATTTTGTTGTTCTCCTAATTTTTTAAGAGAGAGTTAATTTAATATCTTCTTAATTATTAGAGAAAAAATTGTAATCTCCTATTTTCTTTAACAGTGAATTCTTCTATCATTATTCGTGGTTTTTATCCTGATTTGTTTAGAAATTTTTCACATTAAATCTATTTATTTCATTTTGTCTTTAATTTTATCAAATTATTAGCTGCAATTATACTCTATTTTGTCCTAATTTTCTCAAAAAGTGGTATCAAAGCCTGATTTTGGTGTTAATATCTACTTATCGTATGCTCTGTGGTTGTCACTAATAAGTGAACCATTCACATCAAAAAATAAGTCAAATTATTATTTACCCTTCAAGGTTATTGTAAAAGCAATAGCGGCAAAATTTGAGATCGAAAAATTTAATGGGAGTAATTTTTCATTATGGAAATTAAAGATAAAAGCTATCTTGAGAAAAGATAATTGTCTAGCGGCTATTAGTGAAAAACCGACAGAATACAAAAATGATATTAAGTGGAATAAGATGGATGAAAATGTTATTGCAAATCTTCATCTTGCATCAGTAGATGGAGTATTGTCAAGTATAAATGATAAGAAAACTACAAAAGAGATTTGGGATCATCTCACAAAGTTGTACGAGATCAAATCACTTTACAACAAAATTTTCCTTAAAAGAAAATTGTAGACTCTGCGAATATCAGAATCTACTTCAGTGACAGAGCACATCAATGTGTTGAATACTCTATTTTCTCAACTCACATCATTGAGTTATAAAATAAAGTCAACTAAACGTGCTGAACTTTTGCTTCAAAGTCTACTTGATTCATATGATCAGTTCATCATCAATATAATAAACAATATTTCTCGCAGATCATCTGAACTTTGATGATGTTGCAGTTGCTATTCTTGAAGAAGAAAACTGATGCAAAAATAAGAAGGATAGGTTGGCTAGTTTGCAATAAGCGAAAGCCCTAATGATGATAAGAGTGAGGTCAACAAAATGTGGCTCAAGTGGGAGCCAAGACCAAGGCAGATCAAAGTCAAAAAGCAAGAAGATGGATATTAAGTGTTACCACTATGGCAAAAAGGGTTACTTGAAAAAGGATTGTTGAAGTTTAAACAAGAAAAATTTCAAACCTCAAGGAAATATTGCAAACAAATCAAATGAAAGTGGCGTTTTATGTTATGAAGTAGCGACAACTAGTGAAGACAGAAAAATATTTGCTGATGTGTGGTTCATTTACTCAAGAGTCACATTTCACATGATCTCTCAAAGAGAATGGTTCCATCAATTTGAACCTGTCTCTGAGGGATCTATATACAGTTGCAATGATCATGCCTTAAAGATTGTTAATATTGGAACTATCAAATTGAAGTTTCAAGATGGCACAGTCGTACTGTTCAATAAGTTCATCATGTGGAAGGTCTGAAAAAAATTGTTGTTGTTAGGTCAATTGGATGACCTTGGCTGTAAAATTGAAACTGCAAAAAGAATCATGAAAGTGATTTGAGACGCATTTGTACTAATGAAAGGAGAAAATGTGACTGTCAACTTGTACATATTGAAAGGAGAGACTTTGTTAGAAGGAGAAGCATCAGTTGCTTCAAGTAGTTCAAGTGAAGGATCTGCAATGATTTGACATCATAAACTTGGACACATGTCTGAGTAAGGAATGAAAATTTTTGTATAGCAAAATCTACTTTCAGGTCTCATTAAGGTGTCCTTACATTTTTGTGAGCACTGTGTTATAAGTAAGCAGCACAGATTGAAGTTTAACACATCAAATTATATAAGTAAATAAATTCTAGAGTTGTTTCACTCTGATGTATGGCAAGCACTAGTTACGTCTCTAGGAGAAGCAAAGTATTTTGTATCCTTCATAGACGATTATTCCTGAAGATGTTGGGTGTATCCTATCAAGAAGAAGGCAAATATGTTTCCAATATTCAAAATATTCAAATCGTGGGTAGATCTTGATTTTGGAAAGAAGATCAAGTGTCTAAGGACAGATAATGGAGGAGAATACACCAGTTATGAGTTTGCAGAATTTTGCAACCAATAAGGCATCAAAAGATAGTTCACTACAGCATACACTCCTCAACAAAATGGAGTGGCAGAGCGGATGAATAGAACCTTGTTAGAAAGAACAAAAGAAATGTTGGGAGCTACAAGCTTGGAAAATTCTTTCTAGGCAGAAGCAGTAAATACTGCATGTTATGTGATAAATCGAGCCTCATCAACAGCAATTCAGTTGAAGACACTGATGGAGATGTGAACTGGCAAGAAAATTGATTATTCAAATCTCCATATATTTGGAAGTCATGTGTACGTAATGTACAACGCCCAAGAAACTACAAAACTGAATCCAAAATCCAGAAAATGTCTATTTTTTAGGTATACTAATGGAGTAAAAGGGCATCGCCTGGAGAATCCCACTACCCACAAGGTTGTCATCAGTAGGGATGTTATCTTTTTAGAAGATAAACAACAAAGAGAAGAAAGTGATTATGGCACAGTGAAATAAAATTCAGAGATTATGGTAGTACACATGGAAAATGAAGCTGAGCAAAATAATTCTTCTAAAGCAAAACTAGAGTACGAAGAACAAGAACCGATTGTTTCTGAAGCGCCAGAACCTCAACAGTCAAATCGCTCTAAAAAAATCAGGTTGGCACTCAGAGTATGTTATAGAGAGCAATGTTGCATACTATCTTTTAACAGAAGATGGAGAGTCATCAACTCTTCATGAAGTACTGAACAATTCAGATGCATTCAATGGATGACAGCAATGCATGAGAAAATGGAAGCTCTTTATAAGAATAAAACTTGGAAACTTGTTTTGTTACCACAAGGAAGAAAACCTATTAGAAAGAAATGGGTGTATAAGATCAAGTATAATGGCGAATATCAAGTGGAGCAGTATCGTGCAAGATTGATGGTGAAAGGATATGCTTAAAAAGAAGATATTGACTTCAATGAGATACTTTTTCCAGTAGTACGACTAACAACAATTAGAGTAGTTATGACAATATATGTTGCATTTGACTTACATATGGAATAGTTAGATGCCAACACTGTTTTTCTTCAAGGAGATCTTGAAGAAGAAATTTACATACTCTAACTAAAAGGTTTTGAAGAAAAATGAAAAGAGAACTTGGTTTGTAGATTGAACAAATCTCTGTACAATCTTAAATAGGCACCGAGGTGTTGGTACAAAAGATTTGATTCATTCATCATTAGCCTTAGATACAACAAACTTAATACAGTCCCTTGTGCATATTTCAAGAGGTTTGGTGGAAATGATTTCATTATTTTGTTATTGTATATAGATGACATGTTGGTAGCAGACCCCAACAAAGATCATATTATAAAATTGAAGGCACAATTGGCTAGGGAGTTTGAAATAAAGGACATGGAACCAGCAAACAAGATTCTAGGGATGCAAATTCACAGAGACATAAATAATAGAAAGATTTGTCTTTCTCAAAAGAGATATTTGAAGAAAATCTTGCGACACTTCAATATGAAAAATTGTAAGCCAATTTCTACCCCACTTCCTATTAATTTCAAGTTATTCTCCGATGGAGATATATCAAGTATCGTATGCATTAGCAGTGAGTAATTTAATGTTCGTTATGATTTGTACCAAACTATATATTGCACAAGCAATGAAAGTGGTTAGTCGATACATGGCGAATCCTGGTAAAAAGCATTGGAATGCAGAGAAAATGGTCCTGAGATACATTAAGGGGACCATAGATGTTACAATGTGTTATGGAGGATCAGACTTTGTTGTCAAAGGATATGTTGATTTAGATTATATAGGTGATCTTGATAAAAGCAAATCCACCACCGGATATGTGTCCGTTCTTGCTGGCAGAGTTGTAAGCTGTGTTTCTGTAACATCATTGACCTTCCCCACATGCATATCCACATGCATTCCATTTGAACATATGCATCTTCCATATAATCCAATTGAACACATGCATTTCATACATATTTTCTTAGGAACAAGTTCATGACACACACTAGCTATATGTCCTAGTATTTGACAATTGTATCGAGTCGCACGTGTGTACTTATAACCTAAAGGAGGATAACAAAGCATTAGAAATAAATTGAATAAGGTGACTAAATTAAAGTAAGCAAAATGATTAGATTAAGATTAGTAGACATTTACATTGTTAATTTAGTTAAATCGGGTCAAATGATTAAACTGTATTATTGTGTGAATTAGTGAAATTATAAATATATAATAATAATAATAATAATAATAATAATAATAATAATAATAATAAAATGAAAATGAAACAAAAGGAAAATAAAAGAAAGGAGAAGAGAAAAGAGAAGAGAAAAGAAAAGAGAAAAGAGAAGAGATGAAGAGAAAAAGATAAAAAGACAAAAACAAAAATTTAGCTTTATCTTCCTCCCCCATTTCTGCCTCCTCACTTCATCCTGTTTTCTTCTTCATCTTCCTCCATTCCAGAACTCAATTATTCCTTGTTTCACTTGGTCTTTGAGGAAAATTGATCCCTTGCAAGTTTCTTCTTGGTAAGTAATCAATTTTTATTGTTATAAGGTTGATTTGAGTTGCTAAGGTTCATTAATAGGCACTTAATTGCACCCCAATTTTGATATTAATAAAAATTGATTCTGAAAAAGTGTAAAACACAACAGTTATTCCTTTATGTCTTAGATTTGTGTATATATAAACATGTTGGAAATATTTTGTGTATAAGAAGAGATATGCTCTCTTTACTGAAACTGGTCAGGGTGTAGCCAAGTTAGCTACTGTGTTATTTGGTTTTGAATATGTTAAAGCCATTATTTGAAGTATATCAAAACATAAAAATTGTATATATATGTGTTATGTATCTTTATACCAAATTTCAGATTTATATATCTTGTAAATTGTGAGTTATGGTATATGGAACCATTACTGTTCCATGGTTTGAACTGCCTACTGAGTGCCCTGGGCATATCTAGAAACTTGTTTGGCTAATTTGAGATTGTTAGAGCTAGATTATGTAAAATATAAAAACATGAAAGTTATAGGCATATGTCTTAGTTAACTTTTGTACTAATTTCAGATTAATATGTTATTTATAGACTAAGTTATGGCATTTGGAAGTCATACTGGTCCGGAAGCCAGTTCTATTCTGGACCAATGAAATGTTTGTTATAATTTGAAGACCTTAGAGACATAATTGATAAAAATTATAAGCATGAAAAATGTTCCATATGAACCCATATAAGTTTTTGTAAATTTTCATTAAAATATGACTTATATATTATAAATTATGATGAACCAAAGTGAGTACCCTGAAACTGCCTAAAGGCAGAAAACAGAACATATTTAGAAATTGCACCAAAATTTGTAAAAAGATCTAATTGGTATAAAATTTTAATATGTTATATAATTATATGTTATTTTTAATTAGGAATAAGAATCAGATTAATTGGTCAAATATAGAAAAAGTTATAGGCTAAATAGTCACATAAGGTCACACTACATCATAGAAAAAATCTTAACTATTGATACGAACAATGCATATTAATTTATTTAAGTCACATTAAGTCTCCTTAATCATGAGTTAATCGATTATATTTTCATATTAGGCTTGCAATATATTGGAGACCCACAGGGAGCAGATAGACAATAAGTTAGAGGTCGGAATCAAATGAGAAAGGTGAGTCTAATTATCAATTGAATTCTTTAGTGCAAATGAATGTTGTTTGCTATGTGATTCATATGATTGTCATGATTGGTCTTTGATAATATGATGATGGATAATTTGTGACATTGTGGTACATATAAATGGTATACTTGTGGTATATTTGAGGTATATGTTTAACATATGTGATATATATACATGGTATATGTATAGTATATGCAAGGTATATGCGTGAAATATGAGGTATATATGGAATATATGTATGGTGTATATGATAAAGATGCAATGGTTGAGGAATGTTTAAGTACAAGTGCATATGCATATGGACTAAAAAGACGTTGTGACTAGTTAATCGATATTGTAAAGCAAAAGAAGAGGTTTATGGCCCAACAAATGTGCAAATGAAATAAATGATGAAGCTAGCTAGCAAATGCAAATGCAAATGTTCACATAGAAACCTGGGGCAATGTCTGTTTAACTTAGTCACAACAAAATGAAATAAGCAAAGCATCTGCATACGTAAGGAGTAATGATTATATGTTTCAACTTTATTGATATTTATATGATACTGATGAATACATGGTGTGTATTGGATTTGTGATTTATTATTATGAGTTATTCAGTACTTTAGAGCTCATTTAATCGTTATTTTCATTGAGCCACAACTCATCAATTTGCATCATTTTTCAGGTAAAGTGATAGCTCATTTTGAGTAGCGTATAGAAGACATGGAGCACAGGTCACTGGCCGAGCCTCATCACTTTCTCTCCTTGCATTCCACAAAAGCATGAAAATATGTCATATGTGTTTTGTATTTACGTTCTTGAATATATATAGTCACTTTGGAATGAGTTTAAAAATGTATAAATAAAAGCAACTCGTAAATACTTATGTGTAAATTTTATGTTTTAATATATGTGATATATTATATTGTGGTGAAAACCTCAGTGTTAACTTTGCAAAGTCATTGAATAATATTACAGGATATGAGACTTGCAAGTCATTGAATGAAATTATAGGGTATGAGACTTACAAAGTCATTGAATGATATTATAGGATATAAAAAAAATTTACTATCACTATTAACAGGATATTTTTTTCCAGCATACTATGGGTGATTATTTGATACAGAGATAGATTATACTTAAATGCATAAGATGTGGTGTTACAATTTCAAAATTGTAGTCAATTGTAGCTACATCGACAATAGAAGCAGAATATGTAGTAGCTACACAAGCTAGTAAAGAAGCAATGTTGTTGAAAATGACATTGAAGGAACTAAGACATGAACAAGAGAAAATTTCTTTTTTTTTGTAACAATCAGAGTGTTTTGCATCTTGCAAAGAATCAAACATTTCATTTAAGGACAAAACACATTCAAGTCCAGTACCACTTCGTTCGTGAGAAAGTGGAGGAAGGAACAGTGAATATGTATAAAATTTATACATAAGACAACCTAGTAGATTTCTTGACTAAAGCAATCAATGTTGTCAATTTTATTTGGTGTCATCCTCTAGTGGCCTAGTAGAAACATAAGCGATATGGAATGACAATGAAGAAATAATGGTGTGAAGATATAATTGACATAATCAAATCTTTAAGTGGAAGATTTGTTTAAAAAATAAAATTAGCCACCTATCTACCCACCGAAAGGTGGTAGAAAATTTTAGTTTGAATTCTTTTCTCTGCCTATAAAAGGCAGAGTTCCTCCTCAGTAAATATAGAAAGTTCTAAGTTCTTTGTGAGTAAAAGATAGAGTCTCCAAATCTGAGAGAAAGAAAAAAATAGAGAAAAAAATATTTCTTATTTTGTTGTTTTCCTAATTTTTTAAGAGAGAGTTAATTTATTCTCTTCTTAATTATTAGAGAGAAATTGTAATCTCCTAATTTTTTTTATAGTGAATTCTTCTATCATTATCCATGGTTTTTAGCCTGATTTATTTAGAAATTTTTCACGTAAAATCTATGTATTCCATTTTGTTTTTAATTTTTTCAAATTATTAGTTGCAATTCTGTTCTATCCAGTCCTAATTTTCTCAACAATTTTGAGCTTCATGCTAGGAGTATCCATAAGTTATGAGATTTTTGGTTGAAAGCAGTTTCAAAACCACCTTTGCATACCAACAGCAGCTGGTTGAGAGAGAAGGAGGAGGAAAATCATAATCCTAATATTATTCATATTCAGAAATGACATTGCAGATTAAAACACAAGAAAAAATTGTCATATTATGGTCTTGACAAGAGGAAAAATTATACAATCATAAATACCCCTTTAAATTATAAAAACAAAAAAAAAAGAGGTTTTTAATCTAAAAATTCTATCTTCTTTGCAATTTCTTCCTTTTGGCCTGGTTATCTTCATGTTCCTTCAAGTTTACTCAGATAAATATGATTTAGTTTGTATCAAACTGTACAAATAGCTTAATAAAATTGAAATAATAAACAATTGACTTTTTTATTTTATTTTTACCTATATTTTTGCCTTTGTTTCTCCTTTTGTAAATATTAAGTTTTTCCCCCTCTCTTCCTGCTTCAAATTAGTTTTGTTATTTTTCATTTGTTCTACCCAGAACTCCAGGTTATCTCTACCAAAAGCAGAATTCATAATACGCACGATACATGAATCATTTTCCACTAACTAATGAGCTTGTGTTTCTCTATCTTTAGTATAAACCTCTAGTCAAGCCATGTGGTCAAACAAAAACTGTCGATGTTGTTAAAAAATTTATGTAATCCACATCAAAATGCTCCAAAAACAAAAATTAAAAAAAAATACATATTATAGAAGGAAGCTGTTAACTGATTCTGAGTATTTCCATTGTCTTTCCTTTCTAAGTTGAGCAACATATGCTCCAACTAAGCAATTTGTTGTCTCAAACTTCTGTTCTCCATAACTAGTTCTTCGACCATTTGCTTCCATTTGGAAAACATATCTCTGAACTCATTCACCATCATCTGATTATCTTCCACTACCTCATCAGCCATCTGTTGGAAATCATTAATTTGTGTACTTGAATTGGAAATTTAATAAAAAAATAACAATGTATGATTAAAATTTACAAAATAAACACACCTCTAATGCCACATCAAGCAATTCTCGGTATCATTGGGTTGTTGCATCCCTTTGTGTTGGCAGATTAATTATCAACTGACAAGTTGTCGCTATCCATCCTACAAACATATAAACAAATCTAGAGTTAAACTCAAAAAGGAAAACGAATAATAGATATAAAAAAAATAAAGATAACTCCATTGTAACGCAACAAAGGGGATTAGATTAGGGATTTTAAAAAAAACCTATTTCTCTTGTTATGATTGGATGCCTCGTTCAGATTTATTCTTTTATATATAGAGAGAGAGAGGAAGAAAATGAATAGTTGTGTAAGATCATTACTGATAAACTTTTTATTTAACTTATGTTTTTTATTTTAAAGAATCATTTTATAAAAACATATCTCTAATAGATTCTTTATCTTTAAAATTTAGAGTATGGATCTGTTTAGCATTGCATTTGACAAAAAATTCTCTATCATTTGAAAAAAAATTATTTTTAAATTTTTTTAGTTTTAAAAATTATTTTTGGAGATAATTAAGTAAATAGATACTCTTTCCAGAAGTAAATTGAAGAAAAACAATTTATAAAAAATTAAAAAAATCAGTTAATTAAATCAAAAAAATTCTAAACCTGTTTTTTGGACACCCAATAATAATCCCAAAAACCCCCTAGATAGTGAGTTTGACTACATCTAGATGGTCAAATATCACTATTTATTCTAATTATAATTAATATATCTCTAATTTTTATGCATGTTCTATCTTTTTGTTGATGTGTTTTTTTTAAAAATAATTTTTTCTTTTCTTATAATAAAAGTTATTTCCTTATAATAAAATGAATAGTAAAAATACAAAAAATCTATTGGACTTATAAAAAAAATTTATTCTATATTTAAAAATGCTCTAAGACTCTATTTAGGGGTGTTTAAGATTGTTGTTGGATGTCCAAAAAATAGGTTTAGAATTTTTTGATTTAATTGATTGATTTTTTTAATTTTTTATAAACTGCTTTTCTAAAATCTGTTTCTTGAAAAATATCTATTTACCTGTTTCTTGGAAAAATATCTATTTACCTGCTTATCTCTAAAAGCAGTTTTCAAAAATCAAAAAAATAAAAAATTCTCTAAAAGCATTTTTTACAGACACAATGTCAAACGAACCTTATTCCACTGAAGATATTCTTTAAAATAAATAGTATTATTGGAGATATTCTAACTTGATTGAATGAGGAAACCCTAATATAAACGTAAATGGATCAAAACTATGTAGTTTTAGGTAGAATTAGACCAATATTTGTTAAAACTATGTAGTTTTGAGAATGAGATAAGGTTATATTTGGTATAAAAAAAAGAATAGGAAATGGAATTTTATTTCCAAGATGGTGGCTTGGGATTCCAATATTTATCTTTGGTATGTCGTGTAATAGGAATTAGAATCATATTTTTATGTTTGGTGTGATTCCATAAATAAGAATAATAAAATTAAAAAATTAATTATTGAAATATAAAATTTTATTCATATTTTTATGTTGGTATATGTCATGTAATAAAAATTTATGTTTGGTGTGATTCCATAAATAAAATGAATAAAAATTAAACTATAAAATCTCAATAAATAAAATTTTAATTGAGAATTTAAAAAAATAGTTGAGAGCCTTAATAAAATAAATTCAGAAAATTTAAAAGTAAAAAAATGCAATTCTAAAAAAAATACTTAAAATCAAATACTTGCAATTGTAATAATATCTTTTAAAAATAGATTCCAAATGCCATAAAAAATTAGATAATAGAATTTCTAGAATATTGAATAATTAAATTTCTATTCCTATAAAAAATAAGTGCCAAACTTAAAATTAGAATAAAAATTTTCATTCCTATTCTAAAATTAGGCATAACAAATATGACTAAGATAATTAGATTGCTTAACCAATTTTTTTTCCCTTTTGTTTATTAAAAAATTATAAAAATGCGTGATGATGTGCCCACTGATTGATCTTTATCATGTTAGTTTGCTTCCAAAGAACCTTCAGTCAATCTTAGCAGCTGTAAAGTAGATTAAATTGTCTTCATTAAATGGCACCTGGATTGAATGGCTAAATTATCGAGTTAATAAATTATGAAGTTGAATAAATACAATCGGTTATATTCACATATTTAAGTATTAAGTTACATTTCGTATTCATAAGGGAAGGGACACTTAGTAGATAAATTTTAAATATTAAAATTATTATATCGTTTATTTTTAATTTTGGCCATATGAAAGAAATTACCAGTTATTGAAAATGTAAATAAATTTCAATAGTTTAATATACAATTTATTTAACAAGTTATATCTTATTTGATTTGATAATTATAATTATTTTATTTTATATTATTAACTAACTATTTGTAAATAAAAAAAAATCTAAAATAGATTATCAATTTAGTATTTATTAGTATAATATTTTTTAAAGGTAATTTTGACTAAAGTTATCCATATTATTCAATATATATATATATAAAATAAGTTGAATTTAATTATTTATATTTATATTTTAAATTATGATAAAAAATTTTAAATAAATTTTTTTAAAATAATTTGATTTCTAACAATTTTCTTAAGAAATAATTATATAGTATAATTTAGTTTTTTAAAAATTATTTTCGACTTTGATTTTAAAAATAAAAATTAATTAAAAATTAATTAATTATATTTTTTATTAAATTAATAGTTATAAATATAAATAATATTATATGAAAAAAAATCTCCATTAATAAAAGAATAAATTATAAAATCTCAGATATTGGATTTATTGTGACACTATATATATACTATTATACTAAGACTATAATAAATCAGTTCAGGAGAATATATCAGTTGAATATGTAAACTAAAAATAACTTTTATTATAGATTCATTAGGTTTAAAATAAAGATAAAAAAATACCTCATACTTTTTTTATAAAAAAATATTTTTATATATCACATGTTTTATGTCATATATATTAGAAACTATAATTCTTGATATTTAAATCATATATCCAGTAAAAGAAATTGTATTGATGAAAGTATAAGTTTTATAATTCTTATCTCGCGAATGAAAGAACATTTAAAGAAATATATATATATATATATATATATATATATATATATATATATATATATATATATATATATCATTCCACAATAGACAGAACGAAAATTAAAAAGAGAAAAAAGTATAGAGAGAGGTCCATATTTTTAATAATTAATTTTCTAAATATTAAATAAAAATAATAATATATTCATTACTTTGTGAAATCTAAATTTTTTTATGTTTAAAAATAAAATTTATATGATAAATTAATTTATAAACTCAAATGAATGAAATAATATTTATTACCATTATTTGTGAAATAGGAATTTTTGTAGGTTTAAAAATAAAAATTATATATGAATTAATTTGTAAGCCAAAAATAATAAGTCACTTATTTAAATAAAAAATATATAATTTAAAGATTAAATCCTAAATATAAGATTAAATCATAAATATGAAATTCAAGTTCATTTGTTATAATTCTACTTCAATTAGTTAATAATTATATGTTGAACAATGCTAGCAACACTCTATTTCGACACTCTTTTTTAACACCCACTTCTCTATTGGTCCACTATTTTAAATAAAAAAATATGTAATTTTTTTCTAAATACGATTAAATATAGTGATTTTATTTTCTCTCTCATAATAATAATTAAAATATTAAAATATATTTTTTAACTAAATTTTGAGAATGCAAATGATACTCTATGCAGTAGTCTTACACTAACTATCTATTTGATATTATAAATAATAATTTTAATTTTAAAAAAATTAAGTCGAAATTAATTCATAGGTTATATATCCAAGTGCAAAATATTTTTATTATTATTATATTGAAATTTTTTCAACAAAAATTTATGGAAAAAATAGTGTGCATGACAAATAATTCCAAAATAAACAAAAAGAGAAAAGAAAAGAAAACTAAAATCATAAGGAGAAACAAAACAAATATATAGAAAAAATAAAATAATTTAAGCAATGAATAATCTAAAATAAAGAAATTTCATGAAGAGAAATGAAGCAAGATATATAGAAAAAATAAAATAATTTGAGTAATGAAAATCTAAAACGAAGAGAAAATTGATTATATTTTATATTCTATTTCTTTGTGGTTTTTTATTTCCTTAAAAAAATTTAATATTCTCTTAATTATCAAAATTTTTTATTTTTTTATTTATTCTATTTTTATTTTATTAATAATTTTTTTCATAGTATAAAAATTAATCCAAAACTTTTCCATAATTTTTCCTATATATGTTTTAAATTTTAAAAAATAAAGAGTGGTATGAGATATAAGCAAAAAAATAGAACAAAGATAATGATAAATAAAAAAATTAGATTATAATGTCTTAGTTATTATTATGAGAGAAAAAAATTATTATATTTAATTTTATTTAAAAAAATATTTATATATTTTTTATTGAAAAATAGTGAATCAATAGAGAATATAGTGTTAAAAGATAGTGTTGAAAAAAGTGTTACTTGTATTTATCTTACATATTTTTAAATAAAAGAGCAGTGTAGATAATAAATTAACTTTATATATTCATTACCTATAATAGTAGGTCAAAAAACAAATTTATAGATAAATCAGATGCACTATAGAATTAACCAAAAGAAAAAAAAATTACACAATCTCTAATACTTCATAGATTCCAATACCCCTAAAATTCTAAAAAAAAAAAATAATGAAGCATTCAATTTTAAAACTCCAATCTTCTATGTGATCTATTCTTTCTGACCTACTCTTTTTAGTTTCCTGAATGTTTAGTCATATAAAATCCAATTTAGTTTGTATCAAGTTGTAAATGGCATAACTAAAATGAAAAAACAAATAGACCAATTTGATTTACTTATATTATTACCTCTATTTCTTCTTTTGTAAACAATGATTTGTTTCTCATTTCCTTGTTGCTTTTCTTATTCTTCACATGTTCTACCTAGAACTCCAGTTCATCTCCATCAATAATTGGAAGAGACAAACATGTAGAGTGTTGAAATATCGACAGAAAAAGTTTGATTTTGCTACCACGTTAAAAGAATTCAAGTTTAATTTTGCTACCACGTTAAAAGAATTCAAGTTTAATTTTGTTACTACCTTAAAAAAATTCAAGTTTGATTTTGCTACTGCCTTAAAAGAAGTTTTTTTAAGATTTATTTCTTCATTTCACACAATCATATATGTCTATAAATAGGCAGATTTCCATTCATAAAACTTTACAGCAATAACAACAAGTGGTATTAGAGCTAGTTTGTCAATCCTATAAAATTTTTAGTATGCTTTGTGGTTGCAGTATTGATTGATCCTCAACATCAGAAAAGATTTTATTTGATTACTGTCAGCTGAAGGAGTATCATTTTTTTTAAATGGAGTCAAATGACATCAAAATGATCAGCTTAAATGACACAAATTACCACATATGGAGAAACAAAATGAAGTACTCATATTTGTGATGATACTATCAATTTCACATCTCACGATACTAGTTGGGTAATTGATAGTGGCATTACCATTCATACCAAGTCTCGGAAGGAATTCTTCTCAGTCCTACACAGCAGGAGATTTTGGCGCTATGAAGATGGAAAATGATAATTTGTCAAAAGTTGTCGGTAGAGGAGATGTTTGTCTAGAGACTATGAACAGTACTAGATTAATCCTGAGAGATGTCAGACATATTTCAAATATTCACTTGAATTTGATCTCTGCAGGAAGAATCGATGATGCAGGTTTCTGTTGTACTTTTTCTAATAAACAGTAGAAACTTACCAAAAGTTCCCTAGTGGTGGCTAGAGGCATAAGATATACTACCTTGTATGTGATTCATGCAAAGCTCTCCAACAACATTTTGAATGCTGTAGAGAATGACAATGTTATTCAATTATGGCACAGAAGGCTCGACCACATGAGTGAGAAATGGATGACTACCCTTCTCAGAAGGAAGATGTTGCCCATAATGGATGAAGTACATTTGGAGAAATGTGCTGACTGTTTACTAAAAAAGCAAAAAAGAGTTGATTTCAAAGGTACCACTCCTTCCAGAATGAAGAATGTGTTAGATCTGGTTCATTCAGATCTATGTGGGTCAATGTCAAATTCACTAGGTGGTGCTTAGTATTTTGTGACTTTCATTGATGACAATTCGAGGAAGACATGGGTATATATTTTAAAGACAAAAGATCATGTGTTAAATATCTTTAAAGAATCTCATGCCTCAGTTGAGAGACAGACTTGAAAGAAATTGAAATGCATCTGGACATACAATGGTGGAAAAGAAACTTGTCAGAAGTTGTGATACTGTTTTCGTTAAGAAGAAAACCATTGAAGATATTGTCAAGACAAAGAAAGATGTTCTTGATTCCAATGGGGACTCAACAGATTTAGAATTGATTCCTTCAACACCAGTGCCAATACAAATTGGGGATGAAGATCGAGTTGATCTTGCTGAAGAAAGCAGTGCTCCCATTGATAACCTAGAAGATGATGCTGAAGATGATGATGTTCATCATCAACCATCACCTATGCACTCCTCAGTTCCTGTAAGAAGGAGCAATAGACGAGACAATTGTCTTCAAGGTATCCAGAAAATGAGTATGTGTTACTCATTGATGGGACAAAACTAAAAAGTTTTAAAGAAGCTATGACTGATGAACACAGACAGAAATGGGTAGAAACCATTTAAGATGAAATGAAATCTTTGCATGAGAATAAAACTTTTGAACTAGTGAAATTACCAAAAGGCATGAGAGCTTTGAAGAATAAATGGGTGTTCAAAATCAAACATGAAGAGAATAACTCTCATTTAAGATTCAAAGCCAGATTGGTTGTCAAGGTTTCAGCAAAAAAAAGGATTTTCTTTGATGAGATTTTCTCACCAGTTGTGAAAATGATGTTCATTCGTACAATGCTGGGGTTAGTAGCAAGTCTTAACCTAGAGGTTAAACAAATGAATGTCAAAATTGTCTTCCTACATAGTGATTTGGAAGAGGAGATATACATAGAGCAATCAAAAGGTTTCGAACATAAGGAAAAAGAGGAATATGTTTGCAAATTGAAGAAAAACCTCTACAACATGAAGTAGACACAGAGACAATGGTACAAGAAGTTTGAGTCTATTATGGGAGAGCAAGGATACGATAAGACTACTTTAGACCATTGCATTTTTGTACAAAAATTTTCTAATAAAGATTTCATTATACTTTTGCTCTATATGGATGACATGCTGATTGTTGACCGGAATATTTCAAGAATTAACAATTTGAAAAAGCAGTTGAGCAAGTATTTTTCCATGAAAGACTTAAGGTCAGCAAAACAAATTCTTGGCATGAAATTTATAATTTTTTTCCATTTTTATTTCAATTTCATAAGCAACTTACTTCATTAGCACCTTTAACACTTTAAAATCAGGTAAATTGACAGCTTAAGTATCTGCTAATCTGATATCATGTCCAATCGGATCTTGCTAGAAGTTCGATCTGATATTTAATCACAAATCAACTTAAAACAATGAAACAACTGGTATAATGTTCAAACGGGCATTACAAAGAGTCTGATCGAATGAAAATAAAGTGTCCACTGGAATGTTGCCAAAAATAGTTATGTCAATAAGTGAATCCTTATTGATAATTCAACATCTGTTAAATTGATATCATATCATGCGAATTGCTAGAATATGGCTTACTATTTTAATTATTAAACTGCATATAAAATCATGTCAATATATCTAAATTAAAAGCTATTTTTTTCAATTCTGGAACTTGTATGTTCAAAGATGTATATGACTATGACTTGTAAGCATGCTTAAGCTAGGTAAATGACATATCATATCCTTTTTTTAACATAGATGAAAAAAATAAAAAATAAAAAACCATTACTTGATCAATCAAAGATACGAAATGAAATACCAATACATATACACATTTAAAGATTTACAAAATATTGACAACTATCATTTTCATTGCTAAAAGTTGTTTAATTCAATTTGCATCTATCTCGTGTGTGTCGTCCCCCTCTCACTCTGTCTCTATCTTTGCCCTTCCCTCTTTGATTGGATTACATTGCAGACCTGTAACGATTAGCATATGGCCTTCAACTAGAACGTACCAACAAATGATCAATGATATTTGAATCACTCTCTATAGTATCATATGTTGTTGCAATACTTTCATCCCAATTCAAAATGTTATTCTTCATATCAATTAATTTAGCCTTGATATAAGCCATATTTTGCAAGTTTTCATTCCAATATCTGTTATAACTACTCAAAATGCTTCAACAATTCCTTATGCCTCCTACATTCCTCTGCCATGTTCAGGAAACCTACTTAGAAAAATTTCTTCAAATTTGGAAAATAAACATCCTTTCTCCATCATCTTCATATGTACCTCTCATTTATTTCATCAATCATTTTGTATAAAATCACTTTAAATATATGATAACATATAAATAACTCATAGATTAAAACAATTTGCAATTGCATTTAAAATATTGATCATTTGGATTGTAATGCCTACTAAGTAGGGTCTAGCTTATAAGATAGTTTAAATAAGATATAAGTATGTTTAAGAGCTTAATTAAGAGGAAAGAGTTAAGAAAAGTTGAGAAAAGTGAAAAGTTCTTTGTTCACGCCTGTGACTTATCATGGCTATGAAAAATCTATTACGCCCGTGATTATCGTCAGGTATAAAATGATATCAGCTTATTTTCTTCTCTCACATGCCTAATACCTAGAAGGAAACCCTAGTTTTCAAAATTTCTTCATAATAGAGATAATGTTCTTTGTTCTCTTTTATTCTTAGACTTAAATACCAAAACATAAAACAAAGATCATGGTTTTATTAAGTTCTTGAGAGAGAGGAGCAAAAAGAAGTTTGTGTTCTTTAAGAGGCAGATCTAGAGGAACACTACAAAAAAAAATCAACAAATAGTGACCATCAAAAGTGGTCTCTAAGTGGTCACTAAATAACCTTAGCGATCACACAACAACCATGTTAGGTGGTCGACAAGAACCCGGTAGCTAATCGAATTTAGAGACCACATTTTTCTTATGATTGCTAAATAGAGATCACACATTTGTAATTTCTAAATAGAGACCACACATTTGTGGTCTCTAAAATTAGAGACTATAAAATAGTGGTCTCAGTTTAGCAACCACAATAGTAGTCTCTAAAATAACCTTCGTGGTTACTATATGATTGTACTTTTTGAAGATCATGTGGCCTGAATTATGACTTATAGTGACCACGATGTAGCGGTCTATAAATGTAGTTTCTAATATGGTCACAATTTAGAGACCGTAATGAAGTGGTATTAAATTAGCAACCACGTATGTGGTATCTAAATAGAGACCATAACTATGTGGTCGCTAAATAGAGACCACAGCTATGTGGTCTTTTAGAGACCGCAAACTTTATGGTCGCGGAATTGAGGCCACATATGTGGTCTTTAAATAAAGACCACAACAGTGGTAGTAAGTTAGATACCATATATGTGGTCTCTAAATAGAGACCATAAGCTTTGTAGTCGTTAAATAAAAATCGCGTGTTTTATGGTCGCTAAATAGAAACTGCGAGCTTTGTTTGTAAAATTTTCATATTACGACCACGTTTGTGGTCTCTATTTAGAGACCACAGCAAGTGGTTACTATATATGTTTTATATTATTATTAATAATAATATTATTGTTAAATTTAATTAATTAATTTAATATGTAAGTAATTATTATTATGATTATTATTAAATTTAATTAATTTATTTAAAATGTTATTAATTATTATTAATTATATTAATTAATAATATATTATTATTATTTTGTTATATTGTTAATTAATAATAAATATATAATTCACGACTGTAAATCTAGATCTCACCTAAAATAAAACTTTCTTTTAAATTCCACTTTGTTTGCATCATGACTATTTTAAGATCCATATAAAGAATAGAAAAAGGAAAAAATCAAATAAAATGTATCACATTGAAATAATGTATAAAGCTTCAAATAGGCTCAAGCTTTACAAAAATCATCCCAAAGGGGAAATATACACTTTTAATGCATGAAATTTAAAACTAAATACATTTTGGTGTATCACTCACCCAACTGAGTTTGTCCTATGAATTTTTCTTTGGGCTTTCATTATCTATCAACAACCATTTATCATGCCTCAACCTATGTGTAAGAAACACTCACACGTTAAGAAACTTGTGCTTAGTGGTATATATGTGCATATATTGCATACATCATAAACATAATAGTTTCCATATATGCATGTCGAACTTAGTCACGCCCATGACTCTTTCTTCACGCTTGTGAAGAATATGCGTTAAACGGATATAAGTGTTTATGACCAAGTTTATGATTTGGTTCACGAGTAAGGGTACCCGTGAATGAACCTTTATGACTGTAAACATATAATTTATGCCTGTGAAGTCTATTTAAAATTAAATATGTTATTTTCTTCAATGATACAATATGATAGTAATGCACATGTATGCTTAATGATATGTTATAGATAAGAAATACATGTTCCATGTTTGAAACACATGAATGACTTATGTTGATATTCCATATTATCAAATTGGTTATATTAGAAGATCAATGAATTAAAATGATGAATAATAAAAGGAATATGATCGAGTTATGCTCAGGCTCTATATTAGGACTAGAAATAGGATAGGTGGCATGCTATTAATGGGGTTTACGGTACTGTGGTGATAAGATATACAATTTTCTTTTAAAGATAAGGTGACCTAAGCTCGAAGAGTGCTCTTGATCTTATATTGCATGCAAATTATATATATTTTACTCAGTCAATGTGGTTTAAACTCAGAAAGCGCTTTTGACTTAAGGAGATAGGACAAACACATATGATCATAGACAATGACAGAGTGACTTAAGATTAAAAAGTATATAGCACCCTCTCATTTAATCAAGATTAAGCCAACTAAATAAGCGAGTGCTATATGTATTTATTATGAAAAATCTGTAAAAATTTAAAACTCTTTTTTTTTTATCTTAAAAACATTTAAAAACATATGTTTTTTTTCATATAAAACTTGTATAACCATATCATAAACTTAAACATCCATAAAAGAACATTTATGATCCAAAAGGAATCAACATAATCATATATAAGATATAATGTTTGGGCTCAAATGATCCGATATTTACAAAAATACATAACCTTGTAAAAATAACATGTTTCTTTAAATATATAAAGGCATGTATAATGTTGGGTTTTAAAGGCGAATCACATTCATAAATGTAGCTGAAAAAAATTCAAAATCGGAAACAAAAGATCATACTTATTCTTTTAAAACTAATTTATCAAACATTGTAATTAGAAATTATACCTTATAATTTTTTGATTTGTTATTCAAATTTTTACTTTGTTGGGTTGTAGCAAACTATGACAATCCACACTAGAATATCTCTAATGATAATCCATGTGAAAAATGAAAAAAAACTTACAAAAGAAATGGTTTGAACAATATTCAAAGTGCTAGCTTTGAATATATTTTTGTGAGAATTATTGTGTCTCAAAATTATTTTTCACCAAAAATAATTTTAATGTATTTTTTCTATCATTTGATATCTTTTCAATTTGAATCATATTCAAAAACAAGATTAAAAGTCAAAAAAAAAAAAAGAAAAACAAAATGAATGAATAATAATGGTCATAATTGGCCTAACTAAGGACAATTATGGCATAATTAAGGCCAATTATGGCCTAACGCCAATAGCACGCTGCAGCGCGCAGTGCCACGTGCACTAGGCTTTAAGTTTTCCTGGCCAACGGGTTTGCACGGGCCTATACTATTCCTGAGTTATTTTTTTCCACGATCTCATCGTGATCCAATCGGAAATAATTCTCTCATATTTTTGGATCCTATCCAAAACCTTTTTACTCATTCTTCATGTCTCCAATGCATGTCACCCATTATGTTCCCAATTAAGTTAACAATTAATTTAAGCAAGTTATAAGCGGTATCTAACAACACATCATGACCACCAATTGACCGGAAAGTCAATGGTTTGACTATGAACTTTTCCATAGACAATTTATGTGCAATTATTTCTTTCACCATTCTATACCTCATTTGGTTCAAAGTACGGACATGTGTCAACTCCCATTAGATTGACTACAACATATCTAGTCCAAGTAATGTTAGTTCTTATTCTTGAGGCTTATTACTCTATTAGACATGTCATTAAAGACTCATCTTCATGACATTTTCACTCCAGCTAAAGATTCTCGAGTAATAATCCCAACAAGAGGTCATGGGTATACACTCCTTCAATTAGGAGTGACAAATCATTTGTTGGTTATCCAATTACCTTCGAATACCTCAAGTTGCACTCAATCACCACCTTATGAATAATGCTCCTGAGGTAACATATAATAGTATTAAAATGCAGAATCAATATCCAAGATATCCTTGAGTACCTCAAGTCTAAGGATACTTGCATCATTGCTATGACGAGACTATCATTGACATTTGAATAGATTATCCATATGATTGTCTCATAGCAGGTTATTCAATGTACTTAGCTACACTTAACAAATATCCACATGTTAACTCTAAACATCTTATGTTTACAGATTATGAGATCTACTGCTTAATCCAATCAGGGAGTATAACATGTGTTAATCTATTCGAATTAATAATGTCTCATCTCATTAATCCTATGACTAAAAATAATTTAGATACTAACATAATTACAGATGATAAGAATCTCAATATCATTATCTCATCATAATTTTCTTCATGCTATGTCGTGTACCAAGGATTTCATTAATTGATTTAAGATCACTATCAATTTATATATCAAATTAATAAAAATATCTTTTATTAATCAAATAAATTTGTATAATAAGTGTTAAAGGTGATTGTCTTTAGAACACTTTTCTAACAACCTCCCATTTAAACTAAAGTCAATCGCCTTTGTATTTAATTCCATAGGCGAGTACATGAAAATTATATTTCTTTTAGAGAAGTGGCTTAGTTAGAGGATCAACAATATTCTGATCAGTGAACACTTTTTCTATCTTTATATGATTCCTACCAATGATTTCTCTAATCAAATGGCATCTTCTAAGTACATGTTTGGATCTCTGATGAGACATTGACTTCTTTGCTTGTTCAATGGCTCCATTATTGTCACAATACAATTATATTATATCAACAATTCTAGAAACCAATCCAAGTTCCATGATGAATTTTTTTATCCAAACTGTTTTCTTTGCTTATTCAGAAGCTACATTGTACTCTGCTTCGATTGTGAAATCAGTAATCATTTTCTGTTTGGAAATCTTCCAATTGACTGCTCCACCATTTAATGTGAATACATAACCTGACTGGGATTTTGAGTTATCCTTGTCAGATTGGAAGCTGACATTTGTATACCTGCTCACAACAAGATCTTCATCTCCATATATCAAGAATACATTATTGGTCATTCTCAAGTACTTAAGGATATTCTTGACAACCACCCAATGACCTTCACTAGGATATGATTCATCGAATCTTATACATAATACAAAGTATATGATTGATCCTATAGTTGAAGCATATGAAATCAAACTCATGTGTGTCCTTTCATCTTGTGCCTTTGGACACATAGACTTTAAAAGAGTAATCTTATGGGTTATGAAAATATATCATCTTTTGGACTGATCCATGTTAAACCTTTTTAGTACCTTATCTATGTATGTAGACTGTAAAAGACCAAACAATCTTTTAGATCTATCTCTATAAGTCCTTATCCCCAAAATATAGGTTGTTTCTCTAAGGTCTTTCATAGAGAAATTCTTAGATAACAAAATTTTGACTGATTGTAAGACTGAGATATCATTTTCCATTAGTAGTATGTCATCTACATACTATACAAAAAATATGATTGTACTCTCACTAACCTTCTTATATACATAATGTTTATCCAAATTTTGTAAGAAACCAAACTGTTTGATTGTCTCATCAAATCGAATATTCCAACTCTTCGATGCTTGCTTTAATCCATAAATGAATCTTTAAAGCTTGCATACCTTTTTGCCATCTTTGGATATGAAGCATTCTAGTTGTGTCATGTACACATCCTCGGTTAGATTTCCATTAAAGAAAGTTGTTTTCACATCCATTTTCCATATCTCATAATCATAATGAGCAATAATGACTAAGAGTATCCTTGTGGATTTAAGCATAGTTACTGAGCTAAAAGTTTCATCATAGTTAATTCTTTGTCTTTAACAATAACCTTTAACTATAAGTCTAGCTTTATAGGTAACCACATTACCATTCATGTCAGTTTGCTTTTGAAAACCCATTTTCACCTTATAGGCTTTAGCTTTTCCTGAGGTTCAACCAAAGTCCATACTTGGCTTTCATACATGAAATCTATTTTTGACTTCATGGCTTGAAGCCATTTGTCAAATTCTAAACTATTCAAAACTTCTTCATAGATCGTAGGCTCATCATTTACTAGGAGCAATATATTGTTATGTTCGCTAATGAGAAATCCATATCTTTCTGGAATAGTACATATCCTGCTTGACCTAGGAAGCTCTTGCGCTTTAGAAGGTTGAATTGTTATATCATCTATATGAATAACAGGCTCGGGTTCAGCCAGTTGATCAGCGTCTGCTTAAGCATCTTAAACTTTCTCAATTTCAATTTTGCTCCTACTATCTCATTTTAGAAGAAATTCTCTTTCTAAAAAGATAACATGTCTTGAAACAAACACATTGTGTTCCAAATAGTGGTAGAATTGATATCCAAATGATGCTTTAGGATATCCCACAAATAGACATCGGTCAGATTTAGCTTCCAACTTATTTGCTATTATCCGCTTCATATAAGCAAGACAACCCCAAACTCTCATGTAAGAAAGAGTGAGCTTCTTGTTATTCCACATCTCATATGGAGTAACATCAACTAACTTCGAAGAGACTTTATTTAATATATAAATGACAGTCACTAGTATATAACCCTAAAAGGATTTAGGGAGTTCTGCAAAGCTCGTCATAGACCTTACCATGTCTAACAGGATTTGGTTTCTCTTTTCAGCCACACAATTGTGTTGTGGCTTGTAAGGTGGATTCCATTGAGATAATATCCCATTATCCCTAAGATAACCTAGAAACTCTTAGCTCAAGTATTCACCTTATCGATCTGATTGAAGTATTTTAAATACTTTTTCTAAGTTATTTCTCTATTTTATTTTTGAATTCTTTAAACTTTTCAAAGCTTCAAAATTGTATCTCATAAGATACATGTACCCGAATCGTGAGTAGTCATCGATAAAAATAATGAAGTAGATAAAACCACTTTTCGCATGTGTGGACATTGGAACACATATATCCAAATGTATTAAGTCTAAAAGCCCATTAATGTGCTCACCTTTTCTCTTAAAGGGTAATTTAGTCATCTTGTCTAATAAGTAAGATTTACATGTGTCATATGATTCATACTCAAATGACCCTAAACTACCACTCTTGTGTAGCTTAGCCATGTGTAACATTCTTGACCTTCTCCACATGCATATCTACTTGCATTTCATTTAAACATATGCATTTTACATGTATTTTACTTGAACACGTGCATTCCATGTATATTTTTATAGGAACAAGTTCATGACACGTACTAGCTACGTGTCCTAATATATTGCAATTGTATCGAGTCGCACATGTGTTCTTATAACCTAAATGAGGGTAAAAAGATATTAAGAATAAATTGAATAAAGTGACTAAATTAAAGTATGTAAATGACTATATTAAGATTAGTAAATATTTTACATTGTTAATTTAATTAAATTGAATCAAAAGATTAAATTGCATATTGTGCTGATTTAAGTAATAATAATAAGAATAATTAGAATAAGAATAAATAAAAATAAAAAATTCAAAAAGAAACGGATGAAAAAAAAGGAAGAAAATTTGTGGTAGCTTTTAACTTATTAGGCTAAGTCATTATCTTCTTCTTCTTATTTGCTTCATTCTTTTAGTCCATTATTTTGAAGTTCTAACCATTTTTTCTTATCTCTTTTGCTCCAAAATTTACATCAACAAGGTTAGCCAAGGGTGATTATAGGTGAGTAAACATTTATTTCGTATTAATCTTGATTATGGTGTTTAGGGTTCATAAATAAGTAGTGTATTGTACCATATTTTTGATGATCTTCGAGATCAAATTTGGAGAAGTGTAAAACATAAAAAGTGTGCCTTTATATCTTAGGTTTATGAATATATGAACATTTTAGCAGGATGTGGTGTATATGAAGAGAAACCCTTTCTTGATTGAAAATGATCCGGATGCGAACCCTAGCTGAGTTAGCTACTATATTTGTTAGTTTTTGAATATGATAAAGCCATTATTTAAAGTATCTAAAAATATAAACATTGTAGATATATATGTTATGTATCTTTTTGAAAAATTTTAAGTTCATATGTCTTGTGGATTTTGAATTATTGTGAATAGAACCATATTTGTTCTATAGTTTGAGCTAATTGTTTAGTGCCCTGTACAAGTCTAGAAAATTGTTTAATTATTTTTAGCTCCTTATATATAGATTCTATAAATTATTAAAACATGAAAGTTATAGGTATATGTCTTATCTAAATTTTGGGTACTAATTTTAGCTTAATATATTATGTATAGAGTAAGTTATGACCTTTACAAGTCATATTGGCCTGGAAGACAACTCTATTCTGAACCAGTAAAATATTATTCATAATTTGAAAGCCTTAGAGACATAATTGATAAAAATTGTAAACATAAAAAATGTTCCATTTGAGCCCATATAAGTGTATGTAAATTTTTATTTCAATATAAATTATATATCGTAAGTTATGATAAATCTAAATTGGTACTCTGAAACTGCCTAAAGGCATAAAACATGGCAGAAAATAGAACACAATTGGAAATTCTACCAAAAATTGTACAATGCTCCAATGACTCTAAAATTTTAATATGTTATATAATTATATGTAATAATAAGAATCAGATTAATTGGTATAGTATATAAAAAGTTATAGGCTAAACAATTTCATAAGGTCACACTGACTTATAAGAAAAATCTTAATTATTAATATGAACAATGCAAATTAATTTGTTTAAGCCACATTAAGTTTATCTAATCATAAATTAATCAATTATATTTAAATATTAGGCTCAAGATAAATTGGAGATATACAAGAAGGAGGTAGACAATAAGTTAAGGGTCGGAATCAAGGGAAAAATGTGAGTCTAATTATAAATTGCATTCTTTAGTGCATATGAATGTTGCTTGCTATGTGATTCATATGATTGTCATGATTTGTCCTTGATAATATGATGATAGATAATTTGTAACATTTGTGGTACATATACGTGGTATTCTTGTGATATATTTGAGGTATATGTTTAACATATGTGATATATATACATGGTATATGTATAGTATATGCAAGGTATTTGCGTGACATATGAGATATATATGTGGTGTATGTATAGTATATGCAAGATATATGTGTGGCATATGAGGTATATATGCAGTATATGATATGTAATAAAGACACAATGGATGATGAATGTTTAGTTACAAATGCATATGCATAATGACTTAAAAGGCGTTGTGACTAATTAATCGACATTGCAAAACAAATGAAGAGTCCTATGACCCAACAAATGAGCAAATGAAACAAATGATCAAACTAGCTAGCAAATGTAAATGTTTACATGACAAATGTTCACATAGAAACTCGGGGCAATGTCTGTTTAACTAGTCACAACAAAATAAAATGAATAAGCATAAGCATAAGTAAAGAGCAATTATTGAATACTTGATTTTATCTACATTTATATGTTATTAACTGATGAAATGGAATAAAAAATGTGTATTAAATATACTTGTTATTTGCTATTATGAAATGTTTGGTACTTTAGAACTCATTTGATGATTATTCTCACTGAGTCGTAACTCACCAAATTCCATCATTTTTCAGGTAGAGAAGAGTAGTAATTCATATTGAGGTGCATATAAAAGTCATGGATCAAAGGTCACTGTCTGAGCCTTCTCACTTTCTCTCATTGCGTTCCACACAAGTATAAAAGCATATCATTTATATTGGGGGTTGAATACTTGCATATGTAAAATTACACTGAATATGTACTAGGAAATATAAATGAATTCAACTTATAAATTTACTAACTTTTAAACATAATATTAAGTTATTAATATATGTGATGTTATATGATATGATTAAAACATCCGTATTGATTGCGGAATTGTTGAGGATAACATAAGATGAGTTAAAAAAAATTACTCTTGCTGTAAACTTGAATTTTATTTTATTCTTGTTCCATACGTGATAACTTAATATATAGATAACATATATGGTATATAGAAGTATAAGGTGTTAGGTGTTACACCATGTGTTTCTCACTTATATGATTCAGACGACAATGTCATAAGTAAGATGATTTCAAAATATCTTGTTTTGCCTTTTATTATCATTGATGTTTAAAATTAAATTTGACATATCTAATATGTATATTTCATTGCATAATGTATCACTAGCATAAAGAATACCATTCAACATAATAGAACAATAATTGTTATTAAAAGCTAAATGAAAACAATCTTTATTTAAATGAGAAACAAAAATAATATTTTTAGTTAAAACATATACATAATAACAATTATCCAAAATTAACATAGGTCTACTAGGGAGGGTTAATACATACGTTCCTATAGCTAATGCATCAACTTTTGCTCAATTTCCAAAGCGTATGTCTGACTTTCCCTTATTGAGTTGTATACTGTTCCTTAGGCCCTGCATATCAATGCATATGTGTGAGCCGCATCTGATGTCTAATACCCATATATTATTATCGAAAACAATATTAATTTCAATGGCAAAAATACCTAAAGTAGATGGGTGCATCAAATGTCTTCTTCTTCAAGGACTCCAAGTAGGCCTTTCAGGTTCTCTTCTAATGGTCATCTTTGCCACAATCAAAGCATGTCCCTTTTGAAGCAGTCTCTTTGACCTTTTTTTGGCCACACCTCCCTTAGGCTTTATGGACTTCTTCTTCTTAAGGTTCTTCTTCTTATAACCAAAAGAATCCACCAGTATCACAACTTTATTGTCCTTCTTGACAAATGGCTCAGCAGTCCATAATTTATCTTTCCATACACCCTAACATGCATTCTCTAATACATAAAATAAATTTAAATAATGACGATTTTGGATTTCAATTTGCAAATCAATTCAATGTTTGAACCAAAAATTGCTTATTTGTGTTGTTTCGGTTAATTTAATTTTGTATGTCATTTTAATATTAAATTTAATATTTAATCAAAATGACTCATTTGACATCTAGAATTTTTTTAAAATTTAAATTCGAGCAAAATAATTTTGGCATGAATTTATCATCAAAATAACATATTTTTAATTACATAAAAATTATTTTAAGATTCTAGAAACAAAATAAATATATACAAAAAAAATCAAACAAAACAGTCTTATCGGGTATACTAAAACAGTTCTATTTTTATGTTTGTTTGAAAAATTAATTAAAATAATATTTAATTAATTATTGGATATTTATAGAGACTTAAATACATTATTATTATGTATAAATAAGTTTTTAATAATTAAATTTCAAGAAAAATATAATCAACCTCATTAATTAACCTGAATAACAACACATGTTTATAAATAATGCAATTTTTAATATTTTTGAAATAAATCCGAAATTAATTATTGAATCACATTCAAACCATTTTTCAATCAAAATAATCATCCTTAATTATGTCATAACTAGATCAAAGAAAGAAAAATATGTAAAACAAATTTTACAAATTAATTTCAAATTTTCAAACATATTGATCCAAAGCCATTAAAATCGTACAATATCATTGCGTTTTCAATTAAAATTAATTTTAATAGACACAAGAGAGCTCTGATACCACTGTTAGGTTTTAAAGGAGAATCACATTCATAAACTCAATGAAAAAAATTTTAAAACCCGAAACATAAAATCATACTTGTGTCATTAAAACTAATTTATCAAACATTTAGATTATAAATTATACCTTATAATTTCTTAATTTGTTATTCAAATATTCACTTTATTTCGTTGTAGCAAATCACAACAATCCACAATGGATTTTTCTAATGATAATCTATGCGAAAAATAAAGAAGAAACTTACAAAAGATATTGTTTGAACAATATTCAAAGTGCTAGCTTTGAATATATTCTTGAGAGAATTATTGTATCTCAAAAATTATTTTTCACCAAAAATATTTTTTATGCATCTTTTCTGCCATTTGATGTCTTTTCAATTTGAATCATACTAAAAAAGAAGATTAAAAGTCAAAAGAGAAGAAAAACAAAATGAATGAATAGTAATGGCCCAACGCCAACAACACGTTTGCGCTGGGCCTCTAGCTGGCTTGCCAGCAGCCTGCCTGATAAGTGGGTCTGTGGCTACTCCCAAACGATTTTTTCTCTCGATCCCATCGCAATTTGATCCAAAATAATTCTCTCATATTTTTGGATCATATCCAATACTATTTTACTCATTCTCCATATCTCCAATGTGTGTGATCTATTAGGTTTCCGATTATATTGGTCACTTAAATTAATAATTAATTTAAGCAAGTCATGAGCAGTATCTAGTAACACATCATGAGTTCCAATTGATCGGAAAGACAATGGTTTGACTACGAAGCTTTCCATATACAATTTATGTGTAATTATTCTTTTCACCATTTTATACCTCATTTGATTCAGAGTATAAACATGCGTCAACTTCCATTAGACTAACTACGTCATATCTATTACAAGTAATATTAGTTCTTATTCTTGAGGCTGACATTTTCACTTCGGTCAGAGATTTTTGAGTAATGACCCCGACAAGAGGTCATGTGTATACACTTATTCTATCATGAATGGTGAATCCTTTATTGGTTATCCAATTACCTTCTAATGCCTCAAGCTGCACCCAATCACCACCCTATGAATAACCTTCTTGAGGTAACAAAGAATAATATTAAAATGCAAAATCAATATCGAAGATATCATTGAGTACCTCAAGTCTAAGGATACTTACACCATTGTTATGATGAGACTATCATTGACATTTGAATAGATTATCCATATGATTGTCGATTAGCAAATCATCCAATGTACTTAGCTACACTTAGTAAACATCCACATGTCAACTCTAAATATCTCATATTTATAGATTATAAGATCTACTGTTTAATTCAATCAAGGAGTATAATATGTGTTAGTTTATCCAAATTAACAATGTCTCGTCTCATTAATCCTATGACTAGGGATAATTTAGATACTAACATAATTACATATGTTAATAATCTTAATATCATGATTTCATGATAATTTCCTTCATGCTATGTTATGTATTATGAAATTCATTAATTGATTTAAAGTCACTATCAATTCATATATCAAATTAATGAAAATACTTTTTATTAATCAAATAAATTTGTACAATAAAGGATAAAGATAATTGCCTTTAAAGTATTTCTTTGACATATAAAAATAAACAACAAATAACCTTATGTCATGTATAAAATGTAAAATATTATGACATGGAGATATCATCGACCTGAGTCAAGTCAACTCTATTGTTTCTGAATGGGCTGGCTTCTCTAGTCAACTTTTAAAATTTATCTACTATGCTCAAAATCTATGTGCAAGAAAACCCATATGATAAACCGCTGAAAGTTTAATGATACATATAGACATAAAAATTCAACATGCATTCACATAAGACATATCAATATAATTCATGTTCATGGCATCATCTCATGTAAAACATGTACCTTAATTTATGGCAATGAAATCACTCTAACATATAATACATTTTATCTCATGGAAGCTATTTTAACGTCATATCTATTAACCATACATAATTGAACAATCATCGCATTTAAAACATATAACATATCAATCATATATCATCGCATACCTGTGTCATTAAATCTTTTTTTTCTCATTGTACCATTTTCATTGATTACTTTTGTCCAACAACTCTCTACATGGACTATTCGGATACGAGTTGTGAATAGGAATGCTCTCCGAGCTTAAGCCACCCTGCCACTGTCTATAATCATGTGTGTTCATTCGAGCTCCTTAAGTCAAGAGCGCTATCTAAGTTTAAGCCACATTGGCTGAGTAATACATATATAGCTTGTATGCAATAGCTCTCCGAGCTTAAGTCATTTTATCCTTAAAAGATAACTATATAATATTTTACTACGATACCGTACTCTCTTTTAATGGCATGCCACATATCCTACTTCTAGTCCTAGTATATAGCTTAAGCATTATTTGTTCATATTCCTTTGTTATACTTATTTATAAAATATTTATCTTTCATGGAATCATGTGTTTCATATTTATAACATATCATTATGAGTACATATGCATAACTATTACGTTGCAATCGTTGAAGAAAACAACATATTTCATTTTAAACAGGTTTCATGAGTGTGGACTATATGTTCACAATCATGAAGGTTCATTCATAGGTAACTTTACCTATGAACCAAATTGTGAACTTGGTCATGAACGTTTTTGTCTATTAAGTGCACATTCTTCACAGGCATGAAGAACTTGTCACGAACGTGACTGTGGTGATTCATGGTCATGAGTCAAGTGATAACTCAATTGTGAAACATTCTGCTTGGACTGGATAGTTCTAGATTTGATGATTCACGACTGCGAACCCTCTGCCACAGGCGTGAGTATGGTTTTTCCAGCAATAATGACACTAAAATAGAACAATTAATACAAGTCACATGCAATGGCTCTAATGGTTGTCTAATGACAACATCTTCCTATCAACACTCTTATCAATTCATGCATTTGACATGTTATAACATCAATTACACACAAGAGTACATAATTTTCACAACTTACCCTTCTAAACTCATTAATTACCATGTCATGCATTTATGATTCAACCAACCTTTATAACTTCTTTAACCTTACCTCTTCCAACCACCTTAGCAATCCCATGCCATAACCCATAAATACTTTTGGCACATTGAACACAAGGTTATATTCCAAGCATTCTCATAAATTCATTTCATGCCTAACTAATCATTTACACATATAACATTCAATTCTCATGATTCTCATAACATTAATTACATACCTCAATCTTATTACAATTAGGCTTAAAACCAAGCTTTAACTCAAGATTGCTTATCCTCTTTACGGATTTCACCATCTCCTCTTTCAACTTTTATCACATATAGTACATCTCTATCAACTTGTATAAACCATAAACTTGACCCTTTTCTAAAGCATTCCATAACCTTTAATCAAGCCTAAAAAAGAGTCTTTAGTCATAAGAAACTAAACTTGAACTTAAACCTAACCCATTTAGAAATGGGTCTCTAACAAAAATGGGTTTAACATGAGAAAGGGGATAAAAACTTGTAAAAATGAAGAAAAAATGTGATTCGTTACCCAAAATAAAGGAAACACAACTAGAATGAAAGATATCAAACTCCTATTCCCTTCCTCAAGGCCTGCCTTTTCAAGAATAAAGCTTCCTTTCTCCTTTCTCTCTTACGAACTTGATAAACTTTGATCTTTGCTTTTGGTTTTGGTATTTTAGGTCTAGAAATCAAAGGAAAACAAAAGACATTGTCTCTAGTGTGAAGGAATATCAAAGTCTAGATTTTTCTTTCGAGTATAGAATGTGTTAGAGAGAAAAGAATGTTTGATCACGTTTTTAAGGTTTCCTTTATATATGTAATCAGTATGGTTTTATCAGGGTTTATATGCAAAAACGTATATATGACAAAGTGTTTTTAAGAAAACGAAAAAGTTTTAAAATGCACAGATTTTCCCCAATAGATACATGTAGCACTCGCTCATTTAGTTGGATTAATTTTGATTAGATGAGAGCATTTTGCATGAATGATATTTGATAGTAAAAACAAAAATATTCTTGTAATAATCATTATTGATTGATCCATCCATAATAGTATAAAGTTCAACCCCACTTAATTAAATTCCTTATTTACTGCAATTCTTAATTCACAATGGTATAGCCATTTTAATTCCTTTTGAACCTTTCTAAATATCAGTAGAGTTAATGCATGTTGAAGTTGTTCTTCCCACATGAATCCAAATTCACGTTTTATTTCTGTATTATTTGACTTGAATTCAACCTTTATCTCTTTCTCATACTTAACTCTTATTGCAAGCTCATACTACTTAACAAATTGCTTCAAAGTGCTCCCACTATTGATAAATCTATCGAAATCTATCGAAATATGCATGCATGCCCCTCACTTATCTGGGTGGAAGTCATACTAGCCCAAAAAATGTGTCTAAGGAATACTGTCACCCAATTTTGTCTTTCAAATATAATTTCAACAATCATTCATTCATTTCTAACCCATGAGATCCATCTAGCCTCAAACTCATATATTGTTTAGCTGTCAAAAACTAAAGTCACAAATTCCTTTTTAGCAGCTGCATATTAATTTTATAAGCAACTTTTATAATATGTGCCATATACAAATATGTGAGTTGTATCGAGCATCACTTCATTGATTGCAATCCTAATGCTTTCACATTGATCTATCATAATGCATATTGGATGAATATCTCTTATTGCATCAAGCCATGTATAAAAGTCACTTGAAAGTATCTACATCCTTGTATGAAACCAAAGCACAACCTAGAAGAATAGACTGACAGTGAGTGATTCACACCAATAAAAGTTGCTGATGACATTCTATACTTGTTTACAAGATATGTTGTATTAAAACTCACCCAATCATGGAATTCCTCATAAGCAATTCAACCGTGTGGATAAATTCAAAGAACATTTTTGAGCCTCCCAGCGTTGTCTACATCCATCACATGGGAAAAATCTTAATCCATTATTTGCATCTTACAAAAAAAAAAAACTTATGAATCGACTCAAAATTACCCTCATTAAGTCTCAGTCCTATATTATTATGGATAAAATTCTACAACCCTCATGTAAAACAATGACTCATGTAGAAATTAAAACAGAAATATTCATTTTTGCATGATTGTAGAAATTTTCAGTTGGGAAAGAAGGATCACACCTTTGGAGAAAACAGTGAACTCATGTAACATATAAAACATGGTAACTACAATGACAGCAATATACCATATATGAGCTTTAGGTACAAAACTATCCGAGCTTCAAGTACAATTTTGAAGATAAAAATGAGCATTTCTAAACTTAGAAAAATAAAATTAATTAAAATGGATATTTTTCTCTCTTTCTAAAAATTTATCTTCAAAACGAAATCTGAATTTGAATTATCTTTTCCATTTTAGTAATATAGATAATTATGTCATATTGGTCCTTGGGATTTTCATTTATCTCCAATTTTGAATATAAATTACTTTTAAAACTTGAGAGTTAATCTTTAGGAGAAAAAAATAATTCTAAAATACCTTGATGGTTTACAAAGGAAAAAAAAAAGAAACTGGTTTAGTGAAAAGGACAAAAACCCAAAATGTTAAACGTGTGACTGTGATATGTGGATGATGAAAGCAGACAAACAAACAAGGAGTCTGTTGTAAATTCCTCTACTGCTCTACGCTACACCTCTTTATAACAGTCCTCTTAGTCCTCTATTCTCAATTAGCTATGTAATATTTTATTTTTCCTTTCTATTTGCTTCTCCTTAAACCAAAGGCAAACATTGAGTTTTTCCCTGTAAGTTTCACATCTTTATCTCTCTCTTTTTGTGTAGCAGCTTTGTTTTTTGATTTTGAATTTTTCTTTGAGAAGTTAAAACTAAGTTTGTATCTTTTGTATGGTGTCTTATGCTTGAATTAATTTCTGGGCATCATCGGATTTTCCTTTCTTTTATTTTATTTTATAATTTTGTTTCTGAAAGTAGAATTTCGCATTTGCTTCCTTCATGCTCTGTTTTTTTACTGGATATTGTTAGTGAATTTTAGCTTCATGTTGTGTTTAATTTACGCTAATTTCTTCCTTTATCGCTTATTTGGGTTCTTGCCTCTGCAATTTTGTGGTGAACTTTTATTTTTCTAATTAGACTGTTTGCTCGCCGAGATATTTCTGGAAAGTGAATCACTATTATTCTAATGATGTACAGTAAGTAGAAAGAACAAAACGAAAATTCTCCTGTTGAAGTGGGTTGTTTCCTTTGTTTTTCATCTTTTGGTTGCTATGAGATTTCCCGAGTGTAAAGTGAGACTGGAAGCATTTTTGCTGTTTGCTTATGCGGACTGGAGAACTCAAACTGAAACAATTTGACTTTCACTCTTCCTTTCGTGTTTTTTCTTTGTTTTTTGCTAGATTGCCTCAAAGTGAAAAAAAAAAAAAATCATTTGCATGATCTGGATGGTACTAGAATTTTATTACTTGAAAGTACTGGAAATTTTTATTTTGGTAGAGAAAGTACTGGAAAATTTAAATGCAAGTGTTCTTTTTACTTCGCATCCATTTAATTGTTGGAAAAATGCAGAAGAGTGAAGAATTGAAATTTGAGTTCAATTTTTACTGTTTTTGATGATAATGTGAGCTCAAAACGCCATCCCAATTTGATGATCTATACCTATGTTATCGATATATGGTACTTAATATTCTCATCTAAACCTTTAGCTATGTAAACCTTAGTGGGTCAAATAATTGCCATGAGATCAGCAGACCTTATCATGGCTAGACAAATGTGACCAGCCATTTAAGCATAAAGAAGATAGATTTACAGCGGGAAATTTTGTAAGATGGAGCTACCAAGAGATTTTCCATTAGGGGTATTGCTGGAATTATCAGATATCTAGTGACAATCTGACTGTTGGATTCGAAAAAATTGTTGAGGTATTGCATTAGCATCTTATCACAACCAAGTCAAATATATATATTTTTTTATCTGATATAATTTTGTAATGAGCAGTTTAGAGCTGAATGGAGAAAATAAGATACTTGTGACTAGGAGTGGACCCAATTGGTGTTGGTCTGAGGTTTAGTTGAGTTTGGTTGACATTTTGATCAGTAGTTAATACTAAGGCAATATTCTATTGTATGTTTGTTAGGTTTGTTTGTGATTGATCCATAGTTGAGTTGAGTTGACATAGTTGTTTGTGATTGATCCATAGTTGAGTTGAGTTGACATAGTTGTTTGTGATTGATCTATTTCAAAAGATCAACTGCTACAATATGAATTGCTTTTAGTGTAGAGATAAAATTTGTGTTTCTCAATGATATTTGAATGGCCTTTTCCTTTATTATGCTATTTCTGTTTCCTCTTTATGCATAGGACAAAGATAGCTTATACAGCTCTGCTCTTTGTTACTTCCTGGAACTGGACTTGGTCTAACCCATATCATGAGATCCCTACTAGATGGGAGTTGAAGGTTCATATATAATTTGACTTGTTGAAATATGTGCTATATGTGTGGAAGAAGTGTGATGTGATAATTTTAAACAAATGTGAGTGATGAACTGTCACAGCATTGGAGAATGTTATATCACCACACAGTAGGCCTTCCGTTTCCAAGTTTAGAGGTGGAGGCAGGATCACCCCAGAAACTGGCCTGATCTCTCTACACAGAGGGCAGAACATACAATGGGAAACAAACTGCGAAAACCCCAAGAAACAGACAAAGCAGAAGAACAAGAACAGCAAGAAGTTTCAAACTTTACGTGTGAAATTTGCATTGAACCTACGCTAGCTAGTAGAAGATTTAAGAATGATAGTTTATGCAGTCATCCCTTCTGCTTGGATTGCATATCCAAATATATCGAAGTAAAAATTGAAGACACAACAGGAAGCATTGAATGCCCTGGACTGAGCTGCAAGCTCCCACTAGACCCTCTCACTTGCAGGTCTATCATTGCAAAGCCACTTTTTGATAAATGGTGCGATTATCTATGCGATTCAGTTGTATTAGGTTTGGAAAGGTGCTATTGTCCTTATCAAGATTGCTCTGCTTTGGTTCTGAATGAGTGCAAGGATAAACTGAAGAAAATAAAGTGTCCCAACTGCAAGAAAATCTTCTGCTTTCAATGCAAGATTCCATGGCATGCAGGATACCAGTGCAATGAGAGTGGAGGATTGAGAGAGAGGAATGATATTCTCGTTGGGGAACTTATAGAAGAGAAGAAGTGGACTAGATGTTATAATTGTGGTCACTCTGTTGAGCGAGTTAGCGGTTGCAGAGATATAAAGTGCAAGTATGCTCTCTCTTTTTTTTTTTTTTTTTTTTTTCTGTGTGTGTGTTTATATGTAAAATATTTGTGAGTTTATTTTCTTTAACCTTACCTTTTGCTAACCTATCAGAACATAAACATGATCATGTGTGGTCACACGTACATATTTTAGCACATCAAATGAATCACTTAAAAATTCGCATCTAATGTACTTATAATATTTCAGATTGTAAAACTACTAAACTAGTGATTTGGACAAATTTTATTGCGAGATATATTACTTTGTCCAGCTCATATTTTTTGGCAAACTAATTTCTTGATATCAAAGTTCCAGTCTGCTCATTAAGTAGAGTGCTCTTATAAAGATTGGTTTGGAAGGTGGCCGATGCACATTATGCAGTTTTCTCAATATCTCCTGTGACCATCTGCTAATCCTGAGTTCATCAATCATTAGCAGTTTCATAAAAGAAATAAAATAATTCTAGAGGTGATTGTCAGTTGAAATACTTAAGTCAATTAATGAAAAAAAACAATAACGAAAAAATAATATACATATTTTTTATTATGGTTGGGGATGATGAGAAAGCTACTGTCTTAAAACTAAGAAGCACCATGATGTGCAAAATCTAGTCAATGATCTGTATCTCTGATGTTTAGTTTATTTTTGATGCAGATGTGGGGTTCGATTTTGCCATAAATGCGGAGGCCGGTTGCATTTGGGACCCTGTAAGCACAAGTTATGTGGAGATGTTTTCTGCTTGTTATTGTTCTTCGGGATAGCAACAGTTCTTTTATATCTTTTATATAATCAAGTAAATTGACTCAGACCATTCATATAGCCTACTGGTACAGCAGAAATGCCCACACAATGTTTAGCTATGTCATAATGTTTAACAAATAGGTTGTAAGTAATGCCTTTCTATCTACTGGAGCAAAACTAAACTTATATTTACTGTTAACTCTGCCTTTAGCACAGCCCTTATAATATGCATGTACATGTATATATATTACTGATATGGAAGTTAGCCTACAAGGGTAGCTATTAGTTTTCTCCTTAGTATTTGTATCTAAGTTGCCATAATAATTTTGCAGTTCCATGTGCTTCTTCAACATCAATGGCATTAAAAATGTCCCCTTTATATATTTCTGCAGTGGAAGTATTTTAGATAGTGTGTTAAATTAGTTTAATTGCACGAATTGATGCACATGAATCTTAAAAGGAAGAGTAATCTTAAAGGAAGTGGTAAGAGCAGATGAGAATGTTCCTCGAATAAATCCAACTAAAGGTAAAAATTAATTAAAATTTACCTAGGACATATCAAATAAAAGAACAACTAGGAAGATCGACAGTTACTAAGAAGTTGTAAGTTTCCTAATCAAAAAGATTCAAATGCTCGTTAGAGAACAGCATTGTCGAAGTTTTGTGGTTTTAGGAAAAAGAACAACAAAGGGTATGAGGGGCCTTTTTCCCTAAAAAGGGTGGCTAATTAAAAAATAAATGAGTAGGACTGAAAATAATCACAATCATATGACTTTGTACACAATCATACAAATAAGAGTTTATATTCTTATTATAAAAAAAAAATATTAATTATTTAACTTTGTATGCACGTGAGTGTTTATTTTTCTTTTTAGAAAAGTATATCTTAATTAATTTTGATTTTATATGGCAATAAATATTATTACCTAGGTAATTAAATTAGAATTAATAGAATGTTTGCATGAATGAGGATCTGCAAAATCAAATTGATACAGTTGGAACTAAATTAATAAATTTTATTTGAATTAATTAAGTTGCATAAATTTTTTAAAAGATTAAATTAAATTTAGTTTGATTTGATTGGATAATATTTTTATTATTTAATTAAAAATTGAATTAATTGTTATTTATGAATCCGAATAAAATTAAAATGTAAATGCTAATTAGTTAGAATCAATTTGAGCTCAAATTTGAAAGACTAAAAATCTATTTGCGTGATTCGAGTTTGATATGATTTTTATTTATTTATTTTATGATTAAAAATATATGTAAAGACAAAAAGCCCGTGCACCTAATAAATAACAAATAATATTTACTTATATCTAATTCGTAATTTTAAAAAAAAAATTAACCTTTAAAAATTTGATTTTTTATAATTTCAGTTTTTATATTAAAAATTAATTTTTAGATATTTGATATTTTAAAATAATTTGTTATATTATATATGATAAATATTATATAATTAAAAATTAATATATCTATTATATAAATAATATAACATAAAAATTAAATTTTTAATAAATTAATACATAATTTTTATTTTACGTTGATTATATTATGTTTCATCTTAAAAAAGTTGCTCTTTGTCATAAAATTTATAATAGCTAAAAAAATTTAGAAAAAAGTTAGATAAAATAATTATGAATTAAAAATTATATACTGATTTAACTTAAAAATTGGATTTAAGATAAATAGACTAAGGTAGAAAAAAAAAACAATAGGAAGGCAAAATTAATCCTTTATGTATATTCTACGGATGGTTGTGGCCTCTGTGTATAAAACAAATTATTATGGAGCAAATATATAAATAATAATATTTAATGAGAAAAAGAAAAAGAAAAAAGAAAAGCAATAAATTTGGTTCTAACAAATGACAAGGTGCTCTGTTTTGATTCCTTTATAAGCTTCCTACAGTTTCTTTCTCCCTTCCTCTCTAGTACGCCTCATATCACCAATTCCCATAACTGGTATGATTTTTTAATTTTATTTTAGGGAGAATAAACCGATACAAATAAAATAATTAAATTATATAATAGGCCAAATTTATCTTATTTGAATATAAACAAGATTTTATTATTATTATTATTATTATTATTATTAGCATTTTCACAAAAGGTCAAATATCTATTGATTTTCAACTATGAGAACTTCAATTGGACCACCGATTTCACATAAACAAAAAATTTATAGACACTGCGTTATCCGCTTATTGAATCTTTTCGAATAAGCAGACAATTCAATATCCGTTTATTGAAAAAGTGACAGTCAGCATCCACTTATTAAAGAAGCGAATATCTTCCCTTTTATCTTGATGGATCAATATTTTTTAAAATATCCCAAATCTGTAATTTTTAAATCATGTTGATAAATATTTTGTTAAAAAACCCTTTTTAGTGAAAAAGCATGGGAAAACATTGGTTAAAAAAAGAAAAAAAACCCCTGGGACAAAAGTGGACATTAATTTGCAGGAAGAACTATTGAAATGACCGAATTAATGCTTCTTCTTCTTCTTCTGGTTTAAAAGTTGTAGGAATTTAACCATGAAGACGATGCCATTAACGTTATATTACAATGGAGGAACTTCGGTGTTTTTTTTAGTTTTACTTTTGTTCAGAATTTCCAAGAACATGCTATTTTGTCAACAAACTATGATAAAGAATATCCATAGAATTTTTCTCCTCGTTTTCATCTAATAAAGTTTGTTCCTTTTTATGCCACTGTAAGTATGTGGTACATGATAAACAAGAAACTTAATATATATAATCTCAATATGGCTGCTGCTGCTGCTTTTTCTTCTTCTTCTTCAGAGGTTTCGATATGCAGCTTTGAATCAAAAAGGAATTATGATCATTTATTTATTTTTTATATCTATCATCTCTGATGCTGAACTCATTCAAGAAATTGTCAAGGATACTTTGAAGATAAATAAGGCATTAATGCTCGAGTGATTTGGAGCATCTGGTTGGAATACAAATCATTAATATGGCACGATCGGATAAGAAGATGTTGCCATCATAAAATTGAATCATTATTGGTTGCTCAAATGATGACGAGTTTCCAGAAGTTCCAAGCAGTTTACATATCTTTTTTCTTCTACCTGTAACAGGATTGATGAGTTGGGATCCATAGCCAGAGATGTAGAAGATGCATTGGCAACAGCAAAGTTAGATTTTGATTTGGGGTATGCCACTATGCTGGAACAAGATCTGGTTTCAGCACAACACCAAGGTTTCCTCTAAGCTCAGTCAATTGGTCCAGATAAAATCATCAATTGCTCAAGTCTCGGATCTTGATGATTCTGTACTTTCTGGAGAAGAAGAATGAAAAAATGCTTCAATAATTGAATCAAATCAGAAAAGTTCATTATTGATTTGTAAACATTAAAATCAGTAAAGCACCAGAAATAGAAGAAGAAGCCTCAGAATTCACTTGCGAAATTTGCGTCGAACTAACACAAACCAAAACCAAATTAAATAATGCATGGAAACATGTGTAACCATCCTTCCTGCAACAATTGCATATCAAATCGGCTGTTTCAGGGTTTGAAAGGTGCTATTGCCCATACCAGAATTGCTCTGTTCTAGTGCTGAATGAGTGCAGTTGCAGGGATAGATCAGTGAAGAAAACTAAGTGTCCAAATTGCAAAAGGCACTTCTGTTTTGAATGCAATATGGCTTGGCATAGACCAAAATAAATGGACAAGATTCTATAACTGGTTGTAACGACAGTTGCACTAGGCGGGTTCAGGCCGGATTTTGTCATTTACATTTCTGTCCCCGAAAATCTCACCCCGCTTCAAATGCTACCCCATTTTCCGAAAGGAAAAAATTATTCTCGATCCAACCGAATACCCCGATTTTATTACAAATATTTATTATTTTTATATTGATTATAAAATTCAATTGAAATTCAGTTGTGTATTGCATGAAAAATTAATAATAATAATAATAATAATAATAATAATAATAATAATAATAATAATATATTTTTAGAAAAATAAAAAAATAAAATAGGATAAATTGATTGTAAATTTTAAGTTTTTAACTAATTATAATTAAAATATAATTTGAAGTAAATTGATCTTGCTAAAAAAAAGGTACAATTTGACTTTTCACTTGAAAAATATATATGATGTATTTATTTTAATTGAAATTCGTTGAATTGAAAAATATTTGAATTTGAATTGTTTATTTTTTTCAGAAATTAATTACATAATTAAAAAATTACCACATAGTGAATATGAATATTAACTATTATTGTGATAGTACTAGTTATATAAAAGTATTATTGAATATATATATATATATATATATATACATGATAAAAAAAAAAGATCTCCTTTCAGGTCGGGTTTGAATAATAGCTTCATGGATATAGGTACAATTATCATCTCTAATAATGGTTCATGCCTCCAAATTTGAGATGTTACATTCGATCCAGAATCTATCGTGGATGTGGGATTCGTAGCCATGCTGTTAACCAAATTAGTGGTTGCCGTGTAATTTTCATGTTTTTCTGGCACCAAAAATTATGTACTAATACATAAAAAAAGCTACGAATATATTATTAAAATAAAATACGAAATAAAGTAGAAGAGGACACTTAACACTTATGTTTTTCATATCAATTCATCTTTTACTCCATATTGAATCTCGTTTGATAAATATTCAAATTTAGATAAGTATTAAGTGAGAGCTTAGCACTATAAATTTTTACGTAACCCATTGATTACGTAAAAATATTATAGTTCCAGCTAGTCAGCCAATAAAGTTAATTCGGCAGTCAGCCAATAAATCTCATAGGTTAATTCGGCAGTTCTGGTGGAATAACAATATTATAGTTCCAGCTAGTCAGCCAATAAAGTTCTCTAGTCTACTCCTAAAAAGCAAAATTGTTAATTAATTATAGAGAAACTATATATAAAATTACTTAGGTATCATATAGAAAATTCTGCAAAAATAGAACATTCACAATTAATCTTATCGAAACATAAGTTGATCTATTTTTCTGATACAAGATGAAGTTCACTCATAATTTAGATTAACCAAATCTTAGAATTTTTATAAAGGTTCAAAAAAAATTCCAATTTTTAGTGATGCAACATGAAGTTTACTCATAATTTTGATTTGCCATTTTTTTTTCAATTAGAATTAGAGTTATAATATAAATATTAGCATACACATAAATATATTTTTATCTTATTAGTTAAAACATATCTTGTAGGAAAAGGTTTAAAAAAAAAAACTCAAAATGTTTCCATTTTCTTCAATTGGAACCCTTAGTCTGGTCCCTCTACATTAGCCTTCTTTCAATAATTGGTAGAAAAGCTGATGAAAGTATTCAATTGAAAAAAAAAATTACTGGGTGTCTAATTGAAAAATAAAATAAAATATTTAGTGTTCAATTGATAAAAAAAAAAACGATTGATGTTCAGTTAAAAAAAAATGAAACATCTGAAATTTGTTTTTTGAACTTTTCTCAATTGGTAGAAGAACTCACTTTATTTCGTTGTTTAATTTCAAGAAGTAATCTTTTATAGATATAGCTAAAATTTTGATTATAAATCTAAAAGATCTCATTTTTATTTCACTTGGATTTTTAAGTATAAACGTGTGATAGAAAAATATTCATTGATTCTGTCTAATAGAATTTTTTTTTCTACCCATTAGAAAAATAAAGACAGAAAATGATTTTCTAGTGAGGAAAAAATTTAAAAAATAGACACAATTCACCCCCTAGAGCACTTTGAGACCTATATGAACTTTTATAATTCCATCTCATTAGTTGAGAGTAAAATGAATATATAAAATATACTACTAATACTAAAATTACATCCTAATCATGTGCATGAATTATTTAAGAGCCAATTAATCTCTAACAATATCATTTATTCATTTTTTATATAATATAAATATTAAATAAATATTTAGTACCTATTTGGTTCAATTTTTATTCTCAGATTTTGATGTATAATAAACTAATAGCTAAATTTGATATTTAGTTAATTCAACTATTTATTGTCCAATAAATCAAAAACCAAATTAGATATTTGGTAAAATGGAAGCAAAAGCCGACCATTAAAAATTTTAACCGTCATTTTTTAAAATTTATATTAAAATAACATTTTATGAAAAGATGAAACAAAAGCTAATTTTCAAATATTTAATATAAAAATAATTTTTATTTTTTTATTTATACTTATATCAATTTATAATAATTTTTTATTGGCTAAAAATTATATTTTTTTATTATAATTTTATGCTTAGTTAATACAAGTTTAGGATTTATATACATTAATAATATATAATATGATTATTAAAAATTATTTTATAAATTAAAAATAATTTTAAACACTTAATTACTAAATAATTTAAAATTAATTATGAATGGCTGAGCGTTGTGCCTAACCCTTGACTCCTACTGCACAGCTGACCGTTAGATAAGCACTGCTGTACAATCCATATCCTTAATTTTGATAAAAGAATTAGAAATACATTTGTGCGGGAAAACATAATAATGTAACATTTCTATCTGTTTTTTATTCTTATGAATACAGACACAAATTTTTTTTTTTCAAATCTATGGAAATAAGCCAATTAAATGAGAGTGCTTTTAAATTTTTAATTAGAAAGAACACATAATGTATTTTTTTGGTCATAATTCGGATTCTTTGGATAAATATAACGACATATTTAAATCTAATAATAGTAAAACCTTTGGTCATAAATGTAGGATGAGAACAATGGTAAAACCTTTGTCTACCTATATAAATCTAATAATCAACATATATTTAATTAATAGCTATTAAATGGACGACAAAAAAAAAAAAAAAAAGAGGGACATCTGTTTGTTTATTTTAATAATTTACTCATATAAGAATTAATATGTACATATTCCAATATTTCATGCATTATAAATTTATATTCCAATGTCTCTTTCATTGAACAGAATGAACTATCAAACTTATCATCATATGGTTACTGAAAACAATAATGTAGCTTTGCCGATCTCTAACACAACCTGAAATTTCTATTTCGTATTCATAAAAAGGAATTTATAATAAAAAAATATATGGAAAAAGGAATTAAACTGTAAACAGTGGGGATGGACTTATTCAACAAACGAAACTGAAAATATTCCTCAGGAAATTAATCCTGAGTTGCACAAGTTCAAAATTCTGCAGCAAATACAAATAGGGTGAAGAATATGCTCAGAAATCCGCCTAATAGTGAGATCAAATATTTCAAATTTGATGTTGTTGGATAATGAAGCCAAGTTAATTCAACTTCCTCATGCAAAGATAGTACCTTTGATCAAGCTGAAACTCTGTTACATAATCAGGATTTCCCTTCAACCACAACAGAAGGCCACCAAAGGAAATGAACAGCTCCCTAAAAGCCCAGAACAAATTAAAAGCAAATCAATGAGAATCATTCTTACACAAGGCAAATCTATACGGTAGCTCTATTGATTTCTGCTTATCAAATTGCATAGACTGAGAGGAAACTGTGGCAACTTAACTAGTTACTTAGTAGAACAATAAAACAACTATTTCATTAAAAATTCCCAAGTTTTGTGCCCATACGATTTAATATCAGCTCCGGAACCCTCCTCTTGGATCTTGTACAATTTCCCATACATTATGTATTCATATTTGTCAGCAATTGATCCTTGCTTACCCTATACGACGGATAAAAATCTTGAAAAATTACACATCAGAAAGCAATCACAAGCAGACACAACAGTAAATAATTCAAGCATATATACAACAGCCTTCAAATAAATAAGGATTACCTGACCATAATAGCCACTATCACCAGTTCCATCAGCATGAAGAGTGGGAGTTATAAGCAATGCATACTTCTCTTCCTTCTTAATTGGGTAGATCTCGGTATTCACATCAAGCTGCACCAACATTTCTAGCCTCTCAGTCCGTCCTTCTATGCGAGATACTACCCAAAGAGCACACATTATATTCAGCAAATTGTATCCATTCAGCTTAATTTCTTGAAAGAAAATGGCCAATTTTGAAAGTTAACCATTTGATCATGTATATAATTTAGGAAATAAGACAAAAAGCAATAACATCTTACAACTAAACTTAGGAGGTGTTTGATTCAGCTGTTTGTGACAGCTTTTGATTTTTTCTTGTCTACCAACTAATACAAAACAATAGACTTTCTAAAATCTCAAACAACATATTGAAACTTTTTATAAATAGTTTAAACTAAAGCTTTTTTAAATATAAAAATCAAATTAACTTTACACTAAATTATCCATATATAATATATATAAAGAAATAATAATTTTAAATTTATTTTTTATTTAATTATTCTTATATCATATTAAAATTTTTTTATTCATTGATTATTATTATTATTATTTTTAATTTATTAAAAATGAACAATTATATTAAATAAGTAATATATTATACATTTATTTATTAATTTTTTATAAAATAATATATATTTTAAATTAAATAAATAATATCTTTATTGATAATTTTATATTATAACAATAATAATTTAATTATTTTTAATTAACTATTACCTATCAATCACCAACTGGCTTAAAAGAAAACCCATGATTTTAGATTGACTCCTATGAATAATACTGATTATTGTTCGATTCTTTTAGCAATTTTGAATTAAAATGATATAATGCGTCTAATTTTAGGGAGGGAGAGAAAAAAAAAAAAAAAAAAAAAAAAGAGAAATGAAAGAAAGAAAATGGAGAGGATACCTTTGTCAAACTTTTTATCGATATCATCAACTTTGAAAATATCCTCCATAATCCTTCAACAGAGCAACAACCAATCTAAAAAATTAGGTGAAGAAATTAACGAAAAGCAATTAAACAGAAGTTCATCTAATGATCAAAAACTTCGTCTATATGTTTTTCAGTGATAAGAGTAAAATGCATGAGGAGAATATGCGATTGCATTTACATGTAATTATATTTTTTCTTCGTAATTTTCTCAGCCGCCAAACAAATACATTGAAACAATAGAAAGAGAGGAACGAACCGAGAGAAATCTGCAGCGAAACGGCAACCGCCTACGTAGAGAAACCCTGAAAGATGGTCTCTATACGTGTACGAAATAAGAAACAAAAGAAAAAGAAAGGGATAATTCTTGGAGCAACACCCTTTTTAAACATGCTAAAATTACTGTTCTACTGCCAAATTTTCCCGTAAAAATAAATAAATCCGATTCCTTCGTCCTTTTATCTTTTTCGTTATCAAAATTCTTTTGAATAATCCATTAGAAATACTAGTGGACTTCTTGTAGTGAAACTCTTGTTGGAGAATGATTTAAAAATAAATCAAAATTAAAATTCATAGTTATTTGTTAAGATGGCAGCTAGCAGTATGTTGAGATTTTAAGTTTTAAATTATGGTTAATATTTTATTGTTAGTAGTGAGATTTGTAGGTGTTTGTTTTTCTCATTTTGTTGTTTTGTAAGTCTATTTATAGGCTGAGCTATTCAAAGTAAGAGTCGCAGTGTATTAGCATTTTTCAATAAAATTCCATTAGTTTGCCATATCCCATTTTCATTTTCTTCTTTCTTAAAAATTCCAACAACTCTTTCTCATTGCCTTCACCAATCCTTTGTATTAGAATAAAAAAAACAAATAATTAACTACGATCACGTTAAAGTATAAACTCTAATAAAGATTAAGATTAAAGTCTAATAATCTTTATTAAACATCGAAGACATTTTGCAGTGCCAATGCTAAAATCATATATGCTTCACTATCCTTTGTTTTCTCTCCCGCTTTAATAATCTTAGCGGTAAAATTGTTGGGCGCTAGCAATAATAATTGGGTGATCTGCTTTGGCTTTGTTGCTAGCTGATATGGAAAAGGGCAAAACAATGTATCTTGAATGGGAAGTCTGTGCCGGTTAATGCTAAAATTAAACTTTCTTCCATTTTTGTAAGGCTGTTGCTTACAAAGCAGAGCTGTGAAGGGTTTGTCTCAGACTCTCAATTATGCTTGGGAAAGATGGTAGAAGTTGCTGAATCTTCAGATTGATACCCATATTGTGATTCAAGCTATTTTCAGTAGAGATGACCACGACATTATCATTTGAATCCAACAGCTTATGAACAGAAAATGGACCGTTGGTCTTGAGAAAATTTATAGCCTTGCCAATACGGCCTTCCACCAATGCGATTTGTTTATTCTACCCATCGGGGTGGGAAGTCTGGTACACCGCCACTACCAACCTAACTCTTCTTTTGTAGGAGTACCTTTGAAGCAGTTACCAGAAACTCAATCCATCTTCAGAGTTGTTTTGTTATCAGGAATCAACCCGACTTAATTATATAGCTATGATATAATATTTATAACTTAAAACGATGACAATGAGGTAGGATCAAGATTAAGTATAACAATGCCTGCCCACCATGTTGCTAAGAAAATGTACAGATTGCTGCAGCATTGAGTAGGCTTTTTTTTTTTTTTTTCCTTTTTGAAATGGTTGGATTAACATATGAAATTTAGTCCAATTATTCTCAAGAATGGAGGTACTAGTAAAGTGTTATCCGAAAGAAAATAAGTGCAAAGAAAGGTCCGAAAAGAAAAAGAACGGAAACACAAACCCAAAAAAAAAATTGACATTAAAACTTGTGGTTGTGAGATGTTAGAAGTGGATCAAGGATTGGTTAAAATTTGGAGAATAGAAGTGAAAACGTTGCCACAGCCATGGAGGAGAAAGAAGGCTCTGGATTCCTCTAGTAGCAGATGGGAAGTTCCAGGGAAGTGCCCTGTTGAAGCAGAGTCTCAGTTTGGTTGCCTGTGCCATTGATATTGCCATTTGCATTCTGAGCGCGTGAGGGAATTTCGAATAGGCTCTTTATATACAAAAGAGTAAAACCAGCTAAATAAAGAAAAAAGGACTAACTGAAGCCCATCTCTGCCAAAAACTAACTTAAAATAAATAAATTGGAACTAATATTTCTTCAGGAATTACTCAAATTAGGGATGAAATATATTGCAATAATTATATTGGAAAAAAAATCTTCAAATTAAATACCATTAATATTACAACTTGGACTTGTGCTCCAGCAGTATCATTCTTGTATACAGACATTGCCAATATGTGCAATTTTATTCCAATCTTCACTCCCTTTATTTTTAATTCTTGATGATAAAACCGGCATTTTCACTAGTTTTAATTTGCGGAGCGTTTTAATTAGCTGCAACCCATCAGGAAGCATCTTTAAACTATCACAAGATTCAATCTCCAAGTCTTTCAGACTAGGCAATGCTCCTTCTTCCACATTCCATTCCTCTAATGGCTTCAGCTTCTTGAATTTAACAACTTCAAGCTTAGGAAATCCTCCAGAACTGCAGAGCATTTTCTTTCCGATGAATGATCTCTGAAGAAGTATCAGAATTCTGAGGTTGCAAAGCTTGTCCAGGGTTTGCATTGGATCCTCTGCCAATCCAGATGCTGACAATGTGATCTCTATCAGATTCTGAGGCAAATCAGATATCAGATATTGATTCTTTAGCCTTCCTACCAAATATATACTGGTGAGATACGTGTGGCTTGATAGAGATTCCAAGTGTAGATCCCATGGCTGATTTGATTCATCGAATGATTTCAACCTCAAGGACTGTAGGTGCTTTAGATATTGAACCCAATTTGCTACTGCATCCAATTGTGAGGACATTGCCACCTGTTGGGATGGTGCTGATATCTTGCACGTCAGTCCCAACTTGGTAACACTCGACAATGTGTCCAGGCCATTTCTTACTGGACTTTCCTCGTCCACAAATACACCCCACAGTGTTTGGAGCTCCGGCAGGTAGCCATCATCTTGTCGAGGGGAAAACATGCTGCGAAAACTCTCATCTATAAACAAATGCCTTAGTTTTTGCATCTTCCAGATTGTACTGGGTAGAGTGTTGATGTGGGTACGCTTCAAATCCAATGTTTGAAGGTTCAGCAATTTGTCAATGAACACAGGATAAGGTAAGTTGATCTCAAGCCTAGGTACCTCAACAGAGTGAGCTGACCTACTGCCTTCGACAGTCTTGGCTTATATACATTTTCAAGATCCAAAACCCACAGGAAAAGGAGGGAATTGCTAGAAATGCATCGAGCAAGAAAGTTACCTACATCTTCTCCTGCTCTACTTTCATGATGAGTATCGAAAGATAAAAAAGAGACTACATCCTTATAGCAAGAATAGAGACAAGTGCTGCTGTTGTTACCATGTATATGATCAAAGATGGCATCATTCGGGTTAACATGGTCAGCAAGGCGACGCATCATGCTGGTTTTCTGATTGTGACCTTCAAGAAAATTTGCTTCCTTGGCTTTTGTGAACCAGTGTAATCGCAGAGCCTCTGGTAGGCAACATGTCTTAATCTTGCCATTGAGTTTCTTCTCTGTCACTTGAACCATGTTGTAGTTAATCAACTCTATCAAGAACGACTCTGCAACAGATTCAGGGGGTTTTTCATCATTCTGTTGTCGCCCTAAACCCTCAGCAACCCACAAAGCGATCAATCTTCTTGCAGGGATTCTATAGCCAAGGGGAAATAATCCAAAATAAAAGAGACATCGCCTCAAATACAGAGGCAAAGATTTGTTGATCTCCTCCAAGACTTGTGACCAGTGCTGTTCATCTTGATTTAGCTGCTCAAGCGCCCTTGACCACTCACGTATATCTCTCTGTGAAAGTACTTCTCCTAGATTCACAATCACATTTGGAATCCCTCCAAATTTTCCTAATATATCTTTCTTAACATTTTCTTTTAACAGAGGAGGAATGCTCTTCTTCAAAGTATGCAAGAACAATGTGAAGCTCTCATCATTGCTTCGCAGATGCAGTCTGTAAATGAAGTTTGTGTCGGTGACTGGTGGAGCATGCTGTAGGTGGCGAACAGTGAAAATTATTCTGGTCCCATTAGATATATCTATAAATGCTCCTCCCATTTGTCTCCAGAATTCACTTGCATATGAGTCATCGACAACTATAAGATACTTCTTATCCGCAAAAAAGGCATTAACCTTCTGCCTCAAGCAATTCTCATAGCTTTCCTCTGTTTCATACCATCCCCTATATAATTCCGAATCATCATCTACATTCAAAATTTGTTGAATAATCTCAATCTCATTCCCAGAAACCCATGCACGTTGAGGGAAATGATCTGCAATAGCCTTGCTGTGGTAGATTAAGCTTGCGAGGCTTGTCTTGCCAATGCCCGCAACACCGACAATTGAAATGGTGAGGCATCGAGGATCATCTTTCAGCAGCTGTGCCATAACTGCATCTACATCCTCTTGGAAACAACTCGTGTCAAGCTGGTCAGCAGCAAAAGGAAGTGCTCTTCTCTGTTGGGGAGATCTTTCAAAACTTGTTGCTGGATCTCTTCTTGGAATGGCTTTATACCTTCCATCGGAAATCTTGCAAATCTTTTCTTTAATCCGAGCCATCTTCATGGCAAGCTCATGCTGGGATACGACTTTATGCTGGATCCAAAATAAGTTCTTGAAAAATCCTTTCCTTTTCCTCATCTGCCTTTTGGATGTGTCCATGAAGAGCCCTACAACATTCTCAGTAGAGTGACACAGATTGAAAAGTTCCTCCATCCATTTCATTCCATCTTTATTTAGCTCTTTTGATTCAACCGCTTTTAGAAAATCCTTCAAAGACTTGAATTCGTCTCTTAAATACCTGGCTTGCTTTCTCACTTCGGGGCTGAGCTGTTCCTGAGTAGCCATTGTTGCCAATTTAGCTATGACAGGAGAAATAACTGTGTCGCCTGTGCTTAAGTCGTACAAAGCAAAGGATTCCTGCCATGTACCAGATTTGAAAAACCAACTAAATATGCTAGAAATCTCAACCTTGAGTAGTTCCAACTTGTTTCGAAGTTTACAGTAATCAATCAAATCCGATATAGCAAAAACATGGAAGAAGTGTTGTGGTATATCATCACCAAAAGCCAAAACAATCTGAAGTGAAGCATTCCTTGTTCTTCTCTTGGCTGCTCTGATGATCAACTGATCAATCACATCTTCAACGTCGTAAATGATCTCCCTTAGCTTCGTCTGGTTAGGTACATTGGATACCCGATCAGCATTTTGTCGCAATTTGGTCTCGATCCATTGAATTTGATCTTCCACTCCGAGCAATGAATCAGACTCTTGGATGAGAAGATTTGAAATTTTTCCCAACACAGCCAATACGACATTTCTCGCCATGGGATGAGATAATGGAAACAGAGGTGTGGGCTAAGCCAAATTTGTAAGCTTGAAATTGAGAAAGTAGAAAGCTTTAGACTAGGTCCTTTTTATGTTTTTCTCTTTCTTTTTGCTTGGAAGAGAAACTGCAGAGTACAGAGTTCATCTTACTTTAATCTCTCCTTTGAGATATGCCTGGTACTGGTAATAGCACAAGTCAAAAATTGAAATGTGTAATGATTTAATATCAGTAAAAGGAAAATATATATATATAAATCTCGTATCTCTAAGATGTATAGAAAGAACTGGTCCGATCTAAAATCGATTCCCAATAAAACCGATTGAACTAATTGAACCAGACTAGATTTACCAATCATGAATAATATATATATTGTATATATATATGACTTGCACCTTATTTGAATGACTAACAGTATGATTTCACAATATACAGAATAGTATGGTATTGTATGATATAATATTGTAATTATTATTTACTGTATTTGGAAAGACTGTACGGTATAGTATGATTAGGTAGCTGTTTATATTTGGTTTGATGGTATATTATGGTTGCAGAACAGATAAAATAACTAGAATGCCTTCAAATGAATATGTGCATATAAAATCATATTAAATTTAATTTTTTAAATACAAAAATTAAATTAAAGGAATAGAAAATTCTTATTTAAATCTTAAAAAATGAATGTCAAATTATTACTCATTAATTTTTTAAGCAACACTAAACACATTATGAGAACATTATACGAACAAATTTAACAATAAAATTAATAATTTCATTATCATAATCAATGAACATTAAAAAAAATCTATTAATAGGTATATATTTTTGAACTAATATCAAAGTAAATAAACAAAACATGAAATATCAGAAAAATGTTTTGATTTAAGGATAGTTTTAGTATTTGTAACTATAATTTTGTAATTTAATTTTATTAAAACATTAACAAAAAAAAAACGAGCGTTTTAGTTGTTTGAAAAATTTACGAGTTTTTATAGTTTTTATACCATAAAACAACCGCACAAAATAATATCATATCTCTGAAATTCATAATAAATAAACATTCAAGCAATAATATACGATGTTATACTATCCTCAACCATGAAAATATGTTAATCCAAAGAGAAGTGTTTTTTTTTCCTTTTTTTATTATTTAAATCATAAATCCTTGAAAGAGAAATTGGTGACAGACTAGGGACGGTATTTATAGCTCCATTTTCCCACCAAGCACGTGAAACCAATCAAGCACAATGTTCAAAAAATAATAATAAAATAAAAATAAAAATTAGAAAGCACTTGATAAAAAAATACTTATTAATAATTTTCGCTTTAAATTTATATAAACAAATATATATTTAGACTTTTATTGTTGTAAAAGAACCCATTACTTATTATACGCAGTTTCATCAATTTTATTTGGACCAAAATTATAATTTCATTCCTAATTTAATTTATAAACTTTTTTTTTAAATTTTTCGTAATATAATTTTTGTACATTTATACTTCTTATTCATATGATTAAAATTTTATTCTATTATTTTATTAATAATTAAGTATTTTTTGAATATTTTTTTAAAAATTAAACTCACACTATTATTCTATGAATATAAAATTGTTTTTTTTTCCATCTAAATTTTACAAAACTACTATAACTTAAATTATAAACACTCTAATTTATATCATATTTGAAAAATAATTTTATATTAATATGCTGATAACATTAAGTTAAAATAACATAAAAAAATTCTGAACTTAATCATGTATAATTCTAAATTTTTTTTGTTTGACTTATATATTTATTTTCAAAATAAATATAATATCAGTGTAACACCTCATATTTTTAATTTTTGTTCAATTAAGATTTTTCTTAATTTATTTGGTAACTTAATAATTTTATTTGAATAAAATTTTATTAAAAATTTGAAATTTGTAAAAAATTATAAAATTATACCTGAGTATATATATATATATATATTTTAAAGATTAAAATGATAAAAATTCATTTTCTCTCTCATTCTCCTTACATAATCACTATCTCCAGTCATCAACCAAACAACATCTGATCTTCACCAAATTCAAACCAGAAGTAGTTCTCCACATCCTTATCACTTCGGCGAGGTCGGATTTTGCATAAAATGATCGGATTTTCGGGATCGGAGCAGCGAAAGTCGGATTTCGGACTGTCCTTCCATTTCGCGTATTTTCTAGCTTTTTTTTCTCAAATCTGACACCGGAAATGGACTCAAGACGTCGAAAAAACCTTGGTCTATATAATTTGAGTTCCGGTAACCGAGGTTTGAAGGCTGATCGGAGTTAGAAAGTTTTCATTGGAGTCGCGCAAACTTTCTTAGATCTACACGTTTCCAGTCACTTCTAAGCCACAAAACTTATATATTTGGACTCCTCACACCTCAAGCTTTCTTTTGGTACCATTCGATCGTCGATTCGTCGCGGTCGAAAATGTTCCGGTAACCAGAGTCCGTTGACCACTAATCGGGTATTTTAGACAGAATCTTCGGCTCGTTAAATTGAGTCATCTGGTGCAAACCATACCTCCTAGTTGTTTTTAGATAGTGAGATATGAATTTATTTGTGAAGTTAAATATATTTTAATTATTAAAGTGATTAATTAATTTAGTTGAATTGCATGATTAATTGCATAATTATTGGAGTTTATTGGAGATTATTTGGTGAATAATTGGATTTTATATTATTAAATGGTGGTTATTATTAGTTAAGTTAGAATATTAATATATTAGGTAATTAAATTAATAATCGAGAATTATTAAATATGGAGTTAATTGGAGTGTTTAGAAGTAGAAAATAACTTTTGGAATTGAAGGAATATTTAATAGAATTTTTGGTGAATTTTTAGATTATTAGCCTAATTATGAAAAAATTTATTGGGAGTTATTGAATATTATTTTGGTAAAATTGATGGTGGAGAATGAAAGAAAATGTGTTAAAACAATTAGAGAAATTTATTTGGAATTTTTAGAATATTTATTTAATTAAGGAGAATTTTTGAGTTGGAAATGGATTAAAGGGAAATAAATTGAGAAAAATGGTTTTGAAGAAAAAATAAAGAAAATAAAATATTATTAAGAAAAATAATATTTGAAATTTTTGGTCGCACGGAAAAGCGTATTGACGATCGAAACCGTGATCTATGCATTAAACACGCATAATGATGAGAATTTTAAATATAGAATCTCGATATATGTGAATGAGAAATTATTGAAAAACTTAAATTTTGTTAGATTTTATATCGTGTGAGGTTCAATAACTAATTGAAATTGTCTATCTTTAGATACAACGTCGGGACAGGCGCCACCGCGAGATAAGGGGAAAGAGCCGGCAGAACGTAAAAAGATTAGTGCAATTATACTTATAATATAAGTCGTATATATATAAGTAAGTAATTAAAGAAAATCGAAAAAATATGAAGTAATAAGAAAATTTTTAAATTCAAATGATTTATGAAATTACATAAAATATATTTTATATTTTATGTGAAAATTTCGAGTTTTTATAATTATTGAGTTTGAATTATTTTATCTGTGTTCAGAAAATTTAAAAATTAAATATACTTTATAGTGACATTTATTTTGGCATTAAAATAATAGTTATCGATTTTATGGAAAATGATTGAAAAATTAATAAAGTATTTTTGTGAAAATTATTCTTATATTTTGAAATACAAAAAAGAATTGAATTATGAATATGAAAAGTTTTGTCCACATATTAGCCTAGACATGAACTAGGGTATTGTTGGCATGTCAATAGAGTAGAAATTATAGTCATATGCATTTCTGTGAACCAGGGAAATAGTGTGATTCTGTGCATTTTTGTAGATCATCTGATACATTTTTCAGTTCTGTGCATTTCTGTGGACTGAGTCATATTACATTTGGATCATGTGCATTTTTGTAGATCCTAAGTTGAGATGTGAAATGATACCCCTTTAATTTTCTAGAAGCAAGTTTAGGATGTTATAATATGTGGGTATATAAAAATTATATTATTAATAACTTAGCGATACATTATATTATAAAAATATTATATTGTTGTATTTACAAAAAGAGATTTAAATTCTGAATCGGTTTCATTTTAAGTTTATGTTTTAATTTAATGACTATTATTATAAGAATTTTTGCATCACTGAGTTATATACTCAGCGCGAGAGTTTGTTTTCTCTCGCGTAGGTTACAAAACTAGTAGACAGCGTCTGAACTTGTAGATAAGGGACGCTGACTTGAGACCCACAAAATAAATCTAACAGTAGCAGCGGTAGCCACTCTAAGCGGATTGGTTTTCTTATTGTATTTTGATATATATATATATATATATATATATATATATATATATATATATATATATATATATATATATATATATATATATATATATATATAAGCTTTTAAAAGTTTATTATGACATGTATATGCATATGTAAATAATAATAATAAAAAAATGTTGTAATTAGGGTGTGTATATATTATATATATTACTATATATATTTTAAATTTCTTATATTAGATATGTTTAAAATGAAAGAAATATTTATTTTTGAAAAGATTATTATTTCATGTATCACCTTTTATCCGTTCAGTATACGGATAGATGTACGGAAGGGTAAGGAGTGTTACAATCGGTATCAATGAATAAACTTTCGAACTTAGCTGACACTGACATGAATTAAATATATCCAATTATAAATTGACACATGATAGCTCAATTAAAAATATATTATTATTATTTTCTCATCTTTTTCTCTTCCTCTTCAGAGCTCAATCAAATCCATCGCTCTACAAAAACCAGACGACAACATATTAGATTCAATTGGCCTCGTCTATGTCTCCTTTGGATGGCCAGCTAGTTTCTGAAATGTGAATCAATAACTAACATGTTATACCCCAAAAATGATAAAAGAGAGAATACTGTCAATATGAGCATAGAGCATGTTGTTGTAGTGTAGATTGGAAGATGGATCTATAATCCCTTGATTCGACTTGAAGAGAAGGAAATATAAGCTCACTTGCTTAGGATTCCATTTGTAAATGAAGTAGAGGTAGACATTAATCAAGAAAGGAGACCCAGTTTTAGCATGAAAATTCAAGATTGGGATAACGCATCCGACTAGATTTCACCAGAAAGCTCCAGCAGATGAAGGATAAGACGTCTCAGGAATTGCAAGCAAGTGTGCTATAGTGATGCTCACCTATTTGTCTAGACCTAGATTGACAACCGCAGTATGGACATTTTGCATTGCCAGGAGAAGGTGATCGGTGAGAGAGGTGTCGCTGAAGGTTAACACTTTGTTGCCTATAGTAATATAGGAGATCTTTGTTGTAGGTAAGTGAGCTTCAACATTAGATTTAACGCAGACTTGAACTTTAACCAAATCTCTCATCTTGAATAGATACTCATGAAATTGGAGAGGTTGATGCATACGTTTAATATATATTTTTAGTAGAGCTGTTATGTTCAATTTATAATTGAACACATTTAATCCAGTAAGCATATGGAGGATACATTTAATCTATGTTAGCCCTGGTTAAGATAGGAGATTGATTGAGTGATACCGATGCTAAATATATTTCAAAAATAAAAATTCATATAAATTGAAGGAAAAATGATTTAATGATACAAAAAATTTTGCATGTATATCAAATTGGCAATTGAATTTTAGATTATGGTACTAAAAAATTTTAAATGAATTTATTATAATGTGAAAGCCAGACTTGCGGACGAGGAGGTTGCCGGAAAGATTTTTAAAACATGATTTGATACTCAATTCAAAAGAATCGGTATCAATTTGATATAAAATAAAATTTTTGTACTATTGAATTATTTTACCCTATAAAATATAACTTAAATAGAAAAAAATTTAGAATTTGATGCCGAATTTCAGGAATTTTTATGTTATTTTCCCAAACAGTAATCTAAAATTTTAGAAAAAACAAAAAAAATAAATTATCAATATATAATAATACTAGAGCTTAAACCATTAAAAAGAAAAAAGAAAAAGAAAATTACAAGCAAAATTACGAATTTTACCTTTTCGTCCGATGACAAATTTGTGTTGGATGTCATGCATCAGCTAAGGTCTTAATAACTCAGACCTGTTTCTAAAATTTACCAGATAATTTTTCTCCATGGACTGATTTTGCATCTCTCCAGTCTCCTCCATAAGGCAAATCATTTTGAAAAATTCTACCAAAATGCTGCTGACTGCTAGATAACCTCCAGTAATTGGGGGAAAACCCTTGGCGACAGAATAGATCAACACGGAGCTTCGCCGGAAACACTCACGCGCCTGGACTCGACAGCATGTTATCGGAATTGGTAGGGGCAGGGCAATCACTTTCTTTCCTTCTTCCTCCTCCCTTTCTTTTCTTTTTGTCTCGTTCTCTCAAAAAATTAAAGAAAAAACATTAAATATAAGACCTTTTTTGTTTCACATTTATTATTTATTGTTATTAAACTGTTATTAAAAGTAGTTCCACAGTGGCTTCCTGTGAGCACTGTAACTGATAAAACTGCTTTGATTAGGATTATATTTCTGTTAGGTATTTCAAGACTACAAATTAAAAATCAAATTTACCAAAGAAAAAAATAACAAGGTTAGCAAGCTAGTTGTTATTTACTTAATTTTTAATTTTATGGTGTTTGTTGTGGGAATTAGTTCTTGACTTTCATGTGACTTGGATTTCCCTTAAGCTGGTTAATAATTTCTACGAGATAATTACCCACAAAACACTATGGATTAATTATTAAACCAATGCCTTCAAAAAATAAGGCAAAAAAGTATTTTGGCTCCCTATATTGTATGATTTTATATATACCCATGAGATAGATGCATGTGGCCTGATAAAAGACTATCGAATCAATTTAATTTTTATAAGTTAAATTCAAATTATTTTCAAATTTGATCCATTTGAATTTTATTAGGTACTAATGCCATAAAAAAATCAATGGACAAAGTGGAATAAATGGGATTTTAAGTAATTTCAAAATGAATGTGATCTAATTGTACAAGAGTGGCCACAAAAGAAAAACCACTATTTGAAATAATATCCTTCAGTCGAGACAGTTTTTTAAAAACAAATCCTAGTTTAGGATTTGGCTAATTGTTTTAAATATAAGTGAGATAGATCTCTTCTTGTGTTAAACAATGTGAGCCACCGGGATGCATTTACATAATCTGGTAGTGTGGATGATGGTGGAGAAGGTGGAGGACATGATTGGATTGTTAATTTTTCATCTTGTTTATCCTTTATTTCATTTGTGGTGGAGGTGAAATCCATCACTAATGATGGTTTGAATCAACTGCTCAGCTTAATCAATGACCAATAGAACAAAAAAGAAGATTGTTCTGTGCTGCAGAGACATGTTTTCCTCATGCCCTCAAAACCAACTCCGCACACAAGCACACAATATAGAGAGATATAGCATATGGCATTCAACATTAATTCAAAATTCCCCAATAAAGACTGGTTTGAATCAAAGACGACACTCATTTCATCTGCATAGTTAGGCACATAAGATACTCAAACACCAAACTGAATTCAAGTTTTCTGTAAGCCACATATTATGAGAGTAGAAGATGCACGATCGAGTTTCGGTTTAGGCAACAAGTTTTTCTTTACAAGAAAATATCAAGCACAACAGCTAGAGATGCAACCCAGAGCAACAAGGGTTTCATAACTTCCTCATTAGTAGGAATAGCCGCTGATCAAGGTCGAATTGAGTGACATGTGAAGGATCTCCTTTCAGCATCATTAGAAGCCCGCCATAAGAAACATACATCTCCCTGCACCCAAAACCACAAATCAAACAAAGCCACTTGTCACAAGAAAACTGATCTTAATAAAATATATATATATATATATATATATATATATATATATATATATATATGCATTAGTGACGTATCAATCACATAAACTCAACAGCTGTGACAAGTGTAGCAGTAACTAAGTAATCTCGATAACATGTCTATTTGCAAAACTAAACATATCCAAGCTTGTATACATACGCTTTAATTGCTTTTCCTGAACCTTCCTCTGAGATCTTGTATAATTTCCCATGCATTATGTATTCATATTTGTCTGCAAGAGTTTTCCTCGCTCCCTGAAAAAATGGCACAATTAATTAGCTAGACAATAAAAGTTTAATTGACAGGAACAAACAGAGCCTGAAAATATGCTAAAGCTAGATTAGCTGGTCATGAGAAAAAGTTAAATAATCTCTAACCTACTGTTCGACATATTATGCCAAATTGCATGTATATCTAGGTGCATAAAGAGGACATAAAAAAAAAAACAGATCATTTTTATGTGCAGTGAAGACTTGATGCAAACAAAATAAGTTGCATAAATCATAGTAACAATCAACAGTTAAAATGCATCTATAGGTAACCTAATAAACAGAAACAAACCTATAAAAAATTATATATTCTCATATGAATTACTCGGCAGAACATATAAAAAAGAAAAAAAAACAGATTTACCGGAATATAATAGCCAGTGTCAGGTGTTCCATCCAAATTTAGTGTGTGAGCCAATGCCATGGTGAATTTATCACCTACTGCCATTGGATATATTTCTGTGTTAACATCCAGGTGCATGAACATGTCACAGTTCTGGCTGTGTGCTTCGATACGGGAAACTACACAAACCCAAAAATATATGATAAGTTAGCAATGTCTGCACACATATAGTCCAAAACAAAACAAGTAAAGACATCTATATCTGCACAATGCATAAAGCTTTCCCGGAATAGTGGTTAAATATTTTTTCATTTAACCAATAGCATCATAGCCATTGTTATACTATTTGCTCAAGTCCTCTAATAAGCATTTTATACTATGAAGATCACAAAACTTGCTGTCATATCACCATATCATACCTCATGTAAGCGACTTCATATGTTCTAATTTCCTATTTTAAAAGAGTTCAACCCTGTCAATATTTCAGAATTATTAGGTTACATTTTTCTTTTAAGTCCACAATTCCAATTTGTAAGAAAGTTGAGGTCAGGCACATTAATTTTCTATAAGGATAGATTTAGTAATAATCTTACTTATTCTCCAGTTACTCACTGGTCGCATTAGCATCATAGGAACAAGCTCTCTCTCCACTCTTAAGTCTTAACTTTCATTCACTGGTGAAAATAGATAAAGCACAGCATTTCATCTCAAGATAGGAGTATTTATCAAATTCAAAACTGGAATGATAAAGTGAACTTCTATGCCACCAATTAAGGTCAAAACAAAATGAGTAAAAAGAATTTAGACCGAGAAAGACATACCTTTATCAAACTTTTTACCATCTGGATCCAGTTTATCAACCACAAAAATATCCTCAAAGAGAACAATATTCGACATTGTTACTGCAAATACACACCCCCATACCAAATGAGCAACCACACATACATGTAGAAAACTTATAAGGGCAAAAATAGGCAAAAAATAAAAAAAATGATAGAAACTATACAATGTTCAAGCAAGACAGAAGCTCAAAAAAAAAAAAAAACAACAACAAAGAAGAAGAGTAGAGTTGAACCAGAGCACCAACTTAACTAACGGAAAAACTAATTAAGCCCATTCACTGCTATCCTAATTTGATTTAGAAGCAGAGTTATTAAAATAAAATCTCACAATTTGAACTCAACATTTAACAATCACTGAAAATTCTCAAATAACTTTTTCTTAAAAAAATTCTTAAATCCGATGGTCAAATTTCCAATATTTAGTTTCTGCAGAAATTGAAGTCTTGAAACACTTCACGTCTTCACATCATTAACAGAGTAAGCGCTCTCCTAAAAGCGAAGACTGAAAAACTATATAAGAGCGCAGCCCTTTAACTATAAAGTATAAACCAACCCTGAGAGGGAGAGGGAGGGGGAGAGAGACTTACAAGTGAATCGCAACACTGAAATGAGAAGGAACAAAGCTCAGACAGAGAGAGATAATGGAGTCGCGAATATCCCGTACGAGTCTCTTCACCTGTCTAATGTATAAAGAATATATAATAAGGTTTTAGGGTTTGTTTGGTTGGCATATAAAAGTGGGAGTTGAAACTGGAAAGTCTACTATTAATATTTAATTTTAATGTTAAATATTTCGTAATGTTTATTTTATTTTTAAACTCAACTTAATAGTTTAATTAGGGAAAAGAGGGCGTGAAATTTCAACTAGATTGATTAGGAGACTCCAAATTTTTATTTGATTATGAAAATATAAAAATTAAATGGAGAAGAAATATATAAACATAATGTGTGTATATATATAAAGGGTGGAAAATATGCTTTTATTTAAAAAAAACTTTATTTCTAAATTTTTTAAATTTTAAAAATAAAAAACAAGTAAATATTTTAAATTTTTTAAAATATATTTAAGAAAAACAGTTTATAAAAAATTAAAAGATGAATTAATTAAATTAAAAAAATTTAAATCTACTTTTTGGACACTTAAAAATAATTTCAAACACCGCCAAAATGAATGAAATGAAAATAATTTATATATACATTATATTTATATACTTATGAAAATAATAATTTATATATAATTTTCATTTCATCCGTTTTTATGGTGTGTATATATATATATATATATATATGAAGTGGCAAATCCTTGGACGGCTGGTTTGGTAATTACGCAAGCTACCTGGGGTGGGGTCATCCATGATGCAATTGGTAATTTTTTGGGAGGTTTCTCGGTGTGTTTGGGGTGCCTAAGAGTAGAACTGTGGGGTGTTTGATATGATTTGAATCAATGTTTTAAAAACCGGATTGGATATTTAATCGGGCTGTTAACTATATCATAGTTGGATTGAGTCGACCGGATTTTTTATTTTTTTTATTTAAAATAATTATTTATACAAATTTTGAAAATATTATATGACAATATGGAAAAAAGTAAAAATATATCAAAAAAATCTATTTATCACAAAATATCAAACTAAAACATTAATTTCAAGATATTCATTATCCATTACATATAATTAACAAGCGATTCAAGGCGTCACACAGTGGCACCTTCCTAAAGGAATATTTGCCCCTTATATAGAGAGTTCCAGCAAATGCACTTTAGTATACATTGAATCTCTTGATTTATTGTCTGTTCATAATAAACCATACTTAGAGCCTTTTATAGTCATTTGTAGGAATTAAGTTGGTTAGAGTTAGTTTCCAGTAGTAAAACCAATAACAAGAAGGATATAGGTTTGTGTCTTTTGTCTTTTTAATATGCATTTGAATGAAGAGTTGTGTCTCTTCACTAAAAGCTACCAATACAGTTCCTCAGCCATGGAAATTTACATAGTCTGCTGGTGTAGGTTTCTATCTCTTAAGATGACATAGTCTACAATTTCCACGACTGCGTTCACGCGATCTGATTGTGGAACTTTCTGTTTAATCTTGTATAAAATTCTATTTCAATAATTGAAAATGTCCGACAAAGATTGAGGTTCAAATGGATAATATTGGTGTCTTTCATGCTCCATCTCGCAAGTGTGCTTCACTAGTGGATAATATGGAGTTAATTTTTGAGATTCAATATTCTCTAGCTTTATAGCAAGAGATTCAATTGGTCATCTAAAACACATTTATAAATAGAGCCGAACCGAGATAAATATTGGTGAATTTGAATTGGATTTGTTTAAATTATCACATATTTGAATTCGGTTTGAACTCGATTCGAGTTTTTATACTTAAGTTTGAAATCGGTTTGTTTTAAAATTATTAAAGACTCGAACTTGGTTTGTAAAAAGCTCTTTTATTATACTTAATAAATTTAATTTGAGTTTGACTCGTTAACAAATAATGACGAAAGTTTAAGTTTGAGTTCGAGTTTGAATTTAATAACAAAATATAATATAAATAAATCTTAAACGAATATATTCGTTAGTTTTTAAATGATTACATTTATAAATTTTTAAATAAACATATTTGTGAGTTCGTAAATAAATATATTTGTGAGTTAACAAATTAAACATTATTAAACTTGAATTTGAGCTCGAAAATGTTTTCAAGTTTGGATTTGAACTCAAATTTAGTTCGTTAATAATAACAAACAATTTTGAACAAATTTTTTTTCGAATCGAAATCGGAATAGTTTGTAGGCGGTTTAATTTATTTACAAATATTCAATGCTAATAAAATGACAAATCTTGTTTTCAATCAACTAGTGCAATTCCTTTGGCACAATTCAACCCCACACGAGCTCACTCTTTTTCTTCTTCATGACAATGTTAATAGGACACTTTGCCAAGGCATATTGCTGCTTAGCTTTTTTTGTTTATTTATTTTATTGTAAAATTGTAAAGATTATGCTGGTTTTTTTTATAGATGTAATTAGCTAAAAAATATTTTTAAAAATTTAGAAAATAGTAGAGTTGTAGGAGTGTAAATGAATCAAATTATTTATAAATTATTCGAGTTCGACTCATAAAATATTTTAATTCAATTCGAAGTTAATCAAGTCGAGTTTGAGTAGTTTGTCGAGTCAAATTTGAATATTATAATACCTGACTCGCAAAACTTGTAAGTTTAATCAAGTAATTATTATTTTTATTATTTATTAAATTATTTTTATATTCTTAGTATTTAATTAAGTTAAATTTAAATATATTCGAATTTAATCGAATCGAGTTAACTTGAATCATTTTCGACTCGACTCGAGTATATTATTTATTAGATTTTTTTAGTTAATTTAAAGTTTATCAAGTCGAACTTGAATAACTATAATATTTTTCGAGCCAAGTTTCGAAAAATAAAAAAAACGCAATATAGTTCGAGCACGAAGTTTTTCAATATAGTCTAGCTCGAGTCTGACACTATTAATTTGATTAGATTACGAGTTAATTTCATCTATAATTACTAAATTTTGTTCTTATTACAGTAAAATTATACAAAAAATTTCATTGAAAAAATCACTAAATTATGTTTTTATTTTACTAAAATCACTACGATTATTTTTTCAATATGAGTAATTTTATTTTACTATAATCACTCAATCTAATATGACGGCTGATGTATCACCTAAAATCTGAATTTGTCACTAGAAAATCTGACGTGTAACCGAAAACTAGTTGAAAGTAATTTTAGTAAAATGAAAATATAGTTTAGCGATATTTTAAGAGTGAATTTTATTTTGTAATTTTACTATAATAAAAAGCAAAATTGATTGATTATAAATGAAATTAATCTGTATATTACTCCCTCTACTTTTTTTTTAAAAAAAAATAAGAAAAATAACCGAAATACATTGTCTAGGAAAGATTTTGGTGAGCAACAGTCATATAACCAACAAGATATCGTTATCCGCTTCTCAACTCAAACTGCCCAGCAATTTATCAGAAACAAAAAGAAGAGAAACTGGAACATTAAAATGGCTTCTTCTATTTCGTCTCTGCTGCTTCCAGTTGGCACGGGTACCGCCTTCACTTTCTACCATTAATTTCCCAAATAAAAGAATTTTCCCGTCTTAATTATTAATTCGAAAGCTTACATTTTGTTTAATCATCAAGTATGGAGCAGAAACTCAAGAAATTGTTGATGAATTTGGTTAATTATTGTTCTAGGTTCTGCATCTGTGAATTGTTGGACTGCCGGTCGCAGTGAAGTTCGAGGTTTGGCTGTACAATGCTCAAACTCGGAGCTTAGAGTCAAAGCTTCAAGGACAAGAGATAATAAGGATGATTTAGGTTTAGTTAAGCGTAGGGGTATACTTGGGCTGGGTATTGGAGTTTCATGCCTTCTAATGACCGATTCATCAGATAATGCCAACGGAGCTGGCTTACCTCCAGAACAAAAACCAAGATTATGTGATGATACTTGCGAGAAAGAACTTGAAAATGTATGGTGAGATTGTAAGCCCTATTCATATGCTACATTTTTTCTTTGTTTTCTTCCTACTTTTTTTTTCTCCCTCTGTATGGTTTTATAAGAATTAGTAATTATGTTGGTGCATTTGAGGACAATAACATTTTATCTTCCTTACCTTTCCTGGCACTGATTTGGATCCATAGAGTCAATCACTTTACCAATTTGCTATATACCTTATAATGGTTGTACTCTAGCATTGACTAATCCATTATAGCAAAATGACCACTTTGTTCATGTTTTTACTTGAGTTGGAGGGTTGTTGAGGAATATTTTGGTTCTTAAGGGAAATGAGTTTTAGGATAATATCAGTATATTACTGCTATTTTTAATCTTGCTGTTAAATATCTTTAGTCATGCATTTAGCTGACAGTTCTGGTTAAGATAAGCTATTGACCTAGAAGTTTAGTACTAAACACTGAAGTAATTCTCTTTAATGAAGGTACCTATGGTGACTACGGAATCTGGATTGCAATACAAGGATATTAAAGTTGGTTATGGCCCTAGTCCCCCAGTTGGTTTTCAGGTACGTAAAATTCTTTTGTTTTTATGAATTAAAGTGGCGATACAAGGAAAAGGACATATCAACTTTAAATCTCACCCCCTTGAGAACCTACCCAGAAAATATAAGCTATTGATAAGTTATTTAACTATAGCTATTTTGACATATAGTCAATGGATGACTTAGTCCATCTTTTTGACATATATTTTGGTTATTGCCTTCTTAAGAGACACTTAGGAACCTACTGGCAAGTTGATGGAATTTTATGTATGTTCATTTCTGTGGGATTAATTCACTGGTACACCTGTAGTTGATTGTAGGTGGCAGTTATGGGCTCAACAACCTGACTCTTTCCCAAGAATATAATGCCTGAATTGAAATTGCTCGTTTCTTTATCAGTTTCAGGGTTCCTAGATCTGCCAGAATCAAGGTTTTTCACTGGGAATAACATTCATATATTTGGATTAGGAGCATAAGTCCCTACAGTCAATAAACTTTTACCCTACATCTTTTATCAGTTTATATGTGAAATTTGTTTTTCTCATGAAACAAACTAAAGTATATTGAACTAGGCTTGTACAAAACTGAATTTCTTTTTTTTTTTTTCTAGATATTCTTAGATTGGGGTAGACCAAAAATATGGTAATCATCCTTCAGGGACTCCTGACAGAAATTTGTTCATGCAACTCATCTTATTATTGTTGGAAAAGGGATGACTAAGCCTAACATTCTTGACCCACCATTACTTGAAAAGTTCAATTATATCTTTGCCTTTACTGACCTTTTCTTTTTCTTCATGCCATTATCTTCTGCCTGACTCTATCTCATGCCGGTATTATTCATAACCACAGGTGGCTGCTAATTATGTTGCTATGGTTCCATCTGGACAAATATTTGATAGGTAAGCCTTCAATGAATGAAACATGTTTATTTTTAACAATTAAATATTAAAACCATTGCTTATGGTTGTTTGTGGAGACTTGATATGGTGCTAAATTTGAAGTTTAGTACTTAATTATAAATACGGTCTACGCCTTTTATGAAAATATCTGTTATAATTTGTGGTCCATGATGGTAAAATTTTGGATGGTGGAGTATGTTAGACTTCATAGCGTTAAAACAGGTCTGTTCAGCTGTCCAGGGATCAGAGTAGGAAGCAACAATCAACAATATGCTTATATTTTTCTTACAAGTTGTTCTTACACTTCTAGAAGTGTCATGAGTTGGTGATCTATTTGGCATAGAAATTCTTATTGCACTTCTATACGCGTCGCACTATGGTAGCAAAGAAACTGTCAGCAGATTGGAAGCAATTATTTTTCCCTTTCTTTTACAGTTCACTGGAGAAAGGGCAGCCTTATATTTTTCGTGTTGGCTCTGGTCAGGTAAGCTCCTTACATGGTTCCAGATGACTGTGCTTTCAAAGTATATAAATTTGAAGCCCTTCACGTACCCAAATAACTAGATGTACTAAGTTCAGTTTACATTCATTAGATAAGGTAGTTTTCTCTATATACCTGCAGTTGATTCTACATTTCAAATTTTAATTTGGTTCAATTCACCACCTCTTAGATAGGCTCGCTCTTCATTAATATGAGACTGGACAGACAAATTATCTTATGTTGCTAAATGTATTGAATTGTGGCTCATATTATAAGAGAATTATGTTCACAATAACCTCTGGGTAAGGGGTAGGGTTTCCCAAGGAGGGTATGGTACAACTTTTACAGTTTAGTGCAGTTAGGATAATTAATAGTAAAATTATGCAATTGTATAATTGGATTTTTCCTATAAATGTTTAAGGAATAACCCTAAATGCTTCCTTAAATTCAGTTCTAATTTCTCAAAGAGGTCTGTGGATGTGGGCATGCTTGTTGAACCACATAAAATATTGTGTTCTTCTTTATTCCTTTTTTGCATCTGTCCAACTGTTATTATCCTGGTGGCAAAATGATCTCTCAATGTCATTTATGTTGATACCAAGTAGAACATGTTACATTGTAATCATGTAGTCCTTAAATATTAGTGATATAGATTCAAACCTATTATGTGCAACTTGTGGATTCTTTTTCTGCACGGTTTCTGATTTTCATTAATTTGAATGACTAGAATAGGTGATCAAAGGACTTGATGAAGGGATCTTAAGTATGAAAACTGGAGGAAAGCGACGGCTCTACATCCCAGGACTGGTAATTGATTATGTCCTTAACTGTCCCAGGACCAGTAATTGATTATGTCCTTTAACTTTCTAATAGAACAAAGAAAAAAAAAGTCGAATAGGTGCTATATTATCTAGTTGCCAGGTCTCAGGTTAACATTAGTTTCATTTAACTTTAGCTTGTTTAGTAGCTGATAAATGAAGAAATGAGAAATATCCCAATGCATTTCTTCATTTTTAACAAGTCTTCGTTCTTATTATTAGTTGGCATTCCCGAAAGGTCTAACTTCAGCTCCAGGAAGGCCAAGAGTAGCTCCAAATAGTCCTGTAGTTTTTGACGTTAGTTTGGAGTATATACCTGGTCTCGAGGTGGACAAAGAGTAGAAAAAGTGTTTCTTATCTTCATCTCAAATTCGTCATTGGTATTTACTGATGTGAGTTACTGCATTGTATGCCTTCATTATTTCAATTTTTCCTATATTTTACAAATTGACAAATGCTTATCTATTGGTATAAATTCTGAGGATTGTTATCAATAAGCTTGACAGATTCTCTGTTGCCATTAAGATCCTTTGTTCTTCTTCTCCTTTCAAAAATTTATTTCCACTTTTATTTCCACACCTCTTCTTTTTTCTCTTCTCTAATTCCATATATTTTCTTGTCAATTCTGATACCATAGTTTTCAGTTGGGCGAGGCGGATCACACCTTTGGAGAAAACAGTGAACTCATGTAACAAAAGCACGGTAGCTAGAATGACAGCAATGTACCATATATGAGATTCAAGTACAAAACTATCAGAAGATAATTTTAATGTATAACCTAAACTTCAAATCCTATATTAAATATCCCAGTTCAAATATAAGTTTAGAATATATTCATGCAAATTATAAATTTATACAAGTGTTTGAGGGTTTTAAATACAAAAATCTAATAGATTTTTTGTTTTATTTTTCCATTAATTCAAATTTTCAATTTAGGTATTAGGTTTCACATAAAAATCTATGAATCTATAAATCTATATCGTTAGCAAAATTACTTGATACTGGCATCAAGAATCACTCTTGATTCAGTTGATTGAAAACTTTAAGAGTCTCACAAATGGTCCATGTTCAAATTCCACCCTCCTCTGCCCCTCAACATGGAAGGTTATGTGATCAACATCGGTAGCTGTGTTGCGATCCAGGTGAAACTTTGGGCTATCCTTTGTGGCCTTCGTGTGGCACGTGAAGCAGGTTTCCAAAAGATTGTGCTAGAGACTGACTCTTTACTTGCATCGAGATGGCTTTTGGATAAGCATATGGTGAACAGCTATTGTTCTAATATGCTTAGGAGTGTTTTTCTTTATTTGACCGGAACTGGTGTGTGAATATCAAACATGTGTACCGCGAAAGTAATCAAGGGCTGATTTTTTGGCGAATGCCTATTTGCAGTATGATCGAGGCCTGTTTATCCTTCCACGTCCGCCTTCTGCTCTTCGTAATATTATTTGGCAGGATTCTCTAGGAATCTCTTGGGCAAGGGAAGTGGAATGTGATTGATTAGTTTTTTAGCTTTCCCCTTCCTTGTTATAAAAAAAAAAAAGATTAAATGCGGCAAAATATTATGTCTGAGAATAATTTTGACCTGCAAAAAGATAAAGGTTTAATTTTATTTTGGAGAATAAAAATAAAATCTATAATTTAAAATACTCTTCTTCTGAATTAGATTCATAAATTTATTCATGTACCAAATTAAATATTAAATTATTATATAAAAGACAGAGCTTATAAATCACAGTTGCTAAAATTAAAATTATTTCCTCATATAATAATTTAATTTTTTTTAATAATTTAGACAGTTAATAAATTAATGGACCTTTGTAAAAGTAAAAAATTATTTTTCTTCCGTAATAATTTTATTTATTATTAATTTAGACCATAAATAAATGAATGGGCCAGGCATGAAAGACCCATTAAATTCAGGATCTGAGAATGTTATAAACGGGCCTAAAAGAATCGGGCCGTTCAAATGGGGAGGCAACGGGTCCAACTGGTGGACCGGAATGGCTTTTGAAAACCAGCGGCAAGTCGGCAACGGCTACACGGCGCGAAAAATGCCAACTGCGGAGAAATCTGACCAATCAAAGATTCTCTGTATATCGTAATTAATGTAACATAATAAGAAGAAGAAGAATCGAGATCGAGTAGATTCTGCACAATCTGAAAGAGAAGACTGAGTGCCCTACCGCTTTCAAATTAAGCACCCTAAGACCACTTCATCCATCTCCTCCAAACTCATTCCCGTAAAAGTTCACAATCTCTCTTTCTTTAATTGATGAATTTCATATTTTATCATGACATTAATTCCTACAATTTCAAATAATTTTCATTTGGCGAGCTTCATTGTAACTTGTAATTCGAAGATGCTGTCGAGGTGAGCTTTCTGAACCGACTTCGTTTCATCTTTGATTGATCCGTGCTTTTCTCTAGCATTCTATGTCCCCGATTTCCTCACTCGGTATGCCCCTGGTATTTGACAACTAATCTTTTTTATTTTCCTTCATATTTTTACTATCAAAATATCATTAAGAGATCTATGTATTACATGATTGTAATGGTGGATAGCTTGACATGGTTTTATCACTCTAAATAATGGAAAAGAAAAAAAAAACAAAAAGATTTTTTCTTCAATTTGGGCTGGTTTTTTTTCCTTGTCATGAAGGTTAGTTGCTGAGCAAAGAGAGAAATGCAGTGTTACTTGATTCCTAAGTTTTTAAACCCGACAATAGCAATGAAAAAACAATTTTAGTTTTGAGGCTAAGATTTATTCGACATTTCCTTCTTTCTTGTTTTATTACCCTCCTAAATGACCCCTAATTTGCTGCTTATCCAAAGTACTACTGCTTCTTGGTTATCTACCCCTTTCTCCACCTATTGATCCATCACATTCTAAAATTTGAGCTGATATCTTGATTTTCTTCGAGTGAAACGCCTCTGAAAAGGAGCCTTTTTGGTTCTAACTTCTTTAACAAATGCTAATCATATCTTTACCAGCCTTCACAATTGTTAAACTTTCAGATTTGCTGGCCATAACCCACAAAATGCACAAGAAACATATTACTCAACTCTGTACTATAAAACTTTGTAAAGGAAAAAAAAAAGGTTTGAAATTAGAAATTCTTGCATGATGTCATTAGTAGGTGAGAGCATATAAACATTAGTTTTGTGTTTCAACGTGGACATGGGATATCAAGCAAAAAAATTCTCTGAAATCAAGAAAACTCTCAGAAAAGACTGTTTGGATGTCCATTTGTGAACATCATGCAATGTTTATCCTTCAAGTTAATGTTTTGATAGCAGTGCAGCCATAATTAGTAAGCTAATAATATTTTATTTTTTCGAATTAATATCATTTTCATAATTCTAACACTAAATGAATGTGAAGTCCCCTACTTCTTTTCTATACAGTTTAGACATAAATCAGCCCAATTCTTGTGTCCTCAAGAATCTAAAATGCAAATATGTTATAAAACAGTGCTGTATTGGTGTAAAAATTGTCTACTTAGGCATGCCACATCCATTTGTATTTACTCAGAAAATTTGAGAGATTATGTTTTTAATGCTGAGGAACCTACTAATAGATATGAACGTTTATCACTGGTTATTGTTATTAATTGCTTTTCACAAGGTTTTTCCCATTCTCATCTTTGGATAAAATATAATAGTTTATCTTTGACGCCATTCAAGCATAGGCTTTTGATTATCCAATTGATTGCTCTAGAAATACTAAATATTACTTTGCTATTCAGGACATCTCATGTGTGTTTCCTCCATTAGAGGACAGAGGCAAGTCACCGAAATAACTTGCAGGACATCTTATTTTTGGGTGTTGGTACAGTAACAAAAGAAGAGACTGTATCCTTAGTAGGCATTAGCTAATTTAGAATAAAGAACAAGCAAAACACAATTCGTTGTTTGAAACTTCTTGGAGTGTCATTAAACTAGATCATAATTGAATGTTATTCCTATACGCTTCAATATTTCATACATGCATGGTTACAAATCAGAGCTGCAAATGACATGCTTGCTCCTCTTCCCCTTTTCTTTTTCATTTTTGGGGTGCAGAATTGCATGATGATGGGGTTTGGATCGGGTCTTCAGGTGGAGGGAGGGGATGGGGGGTTTTCTCAATGTTCGCATAGTCAAGAATTTGGTTTCTTATTTGTTGCCATGGAAAACTTTTATTCTCGCATGCACAATGTTTTTTTTTTTTTGTGTACAATTCTCAGACATGAATTTTGGGATTTACTTTCAGTTCTCTTGAATGTTAATTTCCTCAACAAATAAATTTGAATAGATTCAATAAAATTGCTTAAACACGCAGATGGGTGGTGCAGGTATATGAAATGGGAATCTATGCCTCTTTCTCTTCTTTTATATGTAGTATTATGACACATGAGAGTAATCAGCAGTTTCACTATTCCAGGATCAACAGTCTATCAGGTGCCTTCTATCAAAGTATATAGCTAGAGTTGCACATTGTGAATGCCTTTTACATGTTGATCTCTCTGATCTGTTAGCTAACTGATCCCAAAAAAATGAAAAACTTGCTTCTATATAGGACTTTATCCTAATTCTGCTTTTTTCATTGGTTTAGAATTTGTGTAAATGCTAGGTCTAACACCAGTAGTATGAGGACGAACTTCTTGTGAGGTCACTGTACAGCTTGCAATATCTTGCACTTGTTTTAGAAACTGATGATGCTTAGCTGTCACCCAATTCAGGCACTTCTCATTAAAATCTGAATTGAGTGTAAAACCAAGAAGGGGTTCTTTTTTGGTCATATCTACTGTATAAATAACAATGTATCATTCATGCTTTACCCTTCCTTACATAGACAAGAAGAACCTTTTTTCAGCTTGTACTCTCTCTTCCTTCCCAGCTTCTGTTTCTTCAGGCATAGCACTGATGGGTTTATACTTGAAGATATCAGTGAGTGAAACAATTGGATTTGAACTTTCTTTTGCAGCTTGTTGCTCATCTAATTCATCGAAACACTTACCATCTCTTTTGCTTCCCTTGCAGTTTTTACCCAACTCCCGATATGGTAGTGTTCATCTATTTATTTCTCTTGTAGTCCTTTACATTCAAATCTCTAGTCCTTTACATTCAAAGGTTATCTTTTTTTTTTTTTCTGCAACATAAAACATTGCTTATATGTTTGACCATGAATTAAAACCAGAGCAGCACCGGTTTTATTCTATATCAACCTTGAGATGTTAAGTGCAAAAAAATCAAACATTTTAATGGATCTAAACTTTCTTCCATTTAATCCCTTGAAATTATAGAAAATCACTTGGTTTGACCATCTTTAAGTTGGGAGAAACATTAGTTGGGTAAATGAATGGAAGCAATATGATTTATGCAGGCTATAAATTAGGGCAGAACATATTAGTTTTCTTTTCCCTTCTCTAAACTGACATTAATTCATATGAATCATGTAGGAGCAAAGAAGTCAATTTTGGTTTGACATAAAATTCATTCCCAGCTCTCATACAGATATTTTTAGGTAGCAAAAGTAAGTGGAAGTCATTTAAACACACATTGATCACTTCTTGTATATTTTTAGCATTTTGCATGCCAGAAATTTTATAAATATTCTTGAGAGATGAATAAGATGCTAAGAAGAAGTTGGTAACAATACAGCACCTTGCTCCATTTACATTTGAGAGAGAATGCTATATGTTTGCAGAAATTCTGTGTTGGTGAATATTCTCTCAGTTTGTGTCCTTTCTGTGTCTTGTACAGCCTATGTCAGCATGGTATTAATACAGCTGACGACCAATTTCTTAGTGCAAAAAAAAAAAAAAATCAATATTGTTATACTAAAATGTGGCACTTGAAGTTGAAAATTTTATGTTTCTTTGTAGAATCTTCATATTTCTCATTACCAAATTGTGGCTATAACCACTTATTGTTCTCCACTTATTAGGTGTTAAAGATAACATTTTAAAGCTTATCCCTGTATTTCTACTTGATTTTGGTGCCTCTCTATGTAATTTCATAAACATGGAAATGCTTCACTTTTTGAATTTTAATTTGGATCAGTTAGTGATTTTGTTTTCTTTATCTTTTTTCCCATTGGCATTGTCCACAAAAGCATTTATTCTTCTTATTCTTCTTTATCAGTTTGTCCTACTTTTTGACTAGTTCATTTGGTTGATTCAACTTTTATCATCTTCAACTTGACTTTTATGCTCTAGAATTGTGTAGTTGATCCCCACTCATTTGGTGAAGCTGATGGTAATTATCTCCCTTTTTGTGAATCCCTTCTCATTAATTATGTGGCGATTGTTTTGAGGGAAAGGTAGATAATGGGGAGATATTTTGGGGAACGGAAGCAGTAGAAGGGGAGCTATCCTTTTAAGTTGTTTGGATCAAAACAGGGGGAGAAAAGAATAGGCCATCCCCTCCACTTACTCCCATGAATACCGTCCTTCAAAATATCAATTCAAAGGGTAAAATAAAAATTATGTTTTTTTTTTTTTTTTCAATATTGTCTATCAATTTCACAATATTTAGATATTGCTAACTTCAATTAGTAGCATGAATTTCCTTCCTTTGATTCTTTCCCTCTTATTGGCTTATAAATTACAAAAATGAAGGATCCATCCACCCTGCCCCTACGACTTCTTATAACTTGTCGCTTCCTCATTTTCTTCTCTTCAACCAATCATAGTCTATGCAGCATGCAGTGCATCAGATAGAGTAACCGTACAAAATGAAAAAAGGAAAAAATGCAAATAGCCTAATTTTGATAATATCTATGTCGATCAAAAGCATCAGGTTCTAGACAGTTCAAGTTTCTCAAATTAATCTGGACATATGTCTAGATAGGCCTGGTTTAATTTATTGTTCCCTGTCCAGCATTTTAGTTTACAAAATGCTTGTACCTCTACATATTTTTTTGTTTAGATCTATTGTTGCCATCTACTCAATTCTTTCTCTCTCTCTTTTGGCTTCATTTCAACATCAAACACCTTTGGTCTCATAGTAACTAAAAAATAAGAATTAGTTACAGTTGGACATAGAATAGTATAAACAATCTTATGGCTGGTTTTGAAGACCATGGGTGGACTAAAAGAAATATGTTCGTATTTAACTGTATTATTAATTACAAACAACTAGGAAGTGAATAGAAATTAGTCATAATTGATTAAGCTAATAAACTAATGCACTATCCCAAAAATTCACTGAACTTCCAATACTTTTAATCACCAACTACCAAATACATAATGAAAGTTCCTATGCATCACTAAGTTTTTCAATTATGGCCTTTTGTTTTACCTTTAGTATCATTCAATTTTGACTGATATACTTTAAAATAAGATATTGTGAGGAACAGTAGACGTTTGGATATTCCTTTGTCTATACGCAGACATTATATAATGATTTTAGGCATTGTGGAATAAACTGTTGCACTGATATTGACAATTTGGAACCTTGAAATTTGCGGATGTAGAGTAATTGTGTAATCATGTAAGTGGCCTACACGGTGATTGTTGCTGCACTTGCGTAGTGTCTAAGATTCTAGGTGCATTTTTCTTTGTGATTGTCTTTGGAAGGTTGTTATATGATATAGGCTGTCTGTCATCAAATCCAAACGAGACAAAATATTGCAATCAATTTGGACTTCCAAGTTTATTGTGTCAATCAACACTTTAGCCGAAAGAAATGGTTCAGTGCATTTGTTCTTCTTGCTATTGATATAGTTTTCCTGCTAGAGAATTGTTTTCTTCGATTCCAAGTTCATTGTCAAGTGGGTTCACATTCTCAAAGTGGGAGCTATATATTATTGAAAACTACTTATTCATGATGGCAAGTGCTTATTTTTATAAACATCCTCTTCAATTGTACTTTTTGGATGGCCAGTTTAAAATTTCAAACTAGTTAATGAAACCCTATTAGATTAGAATTGTTTCCTTGGGTTCATAGTGGGGGCTATTTTATTGTTTGAAAAGTACCTTATTGTGATTGAGGCATGTGTTTATTTTGCAAATATCACACTCAAGTGCACCTTTTTTGATGCATATTTGAAAACTCAAGTAGTGTCAGAAAATATATGTTTTCCCTATTCAAAGAAACATAAAGTTATATTCTTCGATCCCCAAAGCATACATCAAAAGGCATCTGGTTTTTTGTTAAGAGAATGTAAAGGTGCTGTATTACATCATGGTTAGTATAAAAATTCATTTGAAGGAATGTATCTATGCCAACAGTTGACATTCGCATCCCTGTCTTCTACCTAATACCACAAGTTTATAAAGTGTGTTGTACTCAAAGAAGCATTTTCCATTCTATTTCTTAATTTTCACAACTAAATTTCCTTTTTAAAAAAACTATATTGTATGCTCTGAAATAGTCAAGATTGTGGTGAGGGATATTGCTATATCAATATAGGAAATGAAAATGATTGAAAAAAAGTATACACAACTAGAAGCATTAGCAAAGGAGATCTTTGTAATACTCGGTTTGGCAGGTTGGTGTACTCTTTTTGTGTTAAGCTAAAGAAACCAAGGAAGCCTTTTCAGGGGGTTCTGAAGCTAGCTTTCAGCAGTTATACAGTTGAGAAGTTTCGTTAACTTGTGGCCCTAGTTACCCCTTATTCTTAAATTAGGTGACTAGATGTCATATCATATCATATACCAGGGAAGATCCAACCTTTTTTATCCAAACCTCAAGCAGAAAAGGACTTCTTGGGATAGATCTCCAAATAACTGTGCGAAATAGCTTATCCTTTGTGTTTGCAACCATGGGTAGATGGAATTCCAAAGTGTAAGCATTTTACTAATTAGATGTTAGTCAGAGGTTACTTTCCATCCTCTCAACTAATTGGCTTAATTAAGTTCATCAATTTTTATTAGAATGATTAGTATACTCATTATTTCAATAAAAAGAAACTGCAAAACCTTTCTGGCATGTGTACAGAAGGATGTTTAAGTAGAATCTTTACCATTTCAATTAAGGTTTGTGCTGAGCAAATTTTTTTTTCCTTGGTACTGAATGGTAGTTGTTCATTGGCTAGGAAACATGCAAGAAAATTTATTATAGAGCCTGAAGGGCAAAAGAACTTGAGTTTACCCCATACCAAAGGGATCAGAACTAACTCTTTGGAATTATTAACGATAATCTGTGACGGCTACAGGAGTGGGTAAAACAGGTGAACAGTCAAGGAAGAGTTTTATGTATGGAAGGGTACCTATTGTTAGCTGATACTTGGAGATGTAAGACTTCAGTTTCCTAATTTATAGTTTAATTTACATCGTATCACTGACGCAGATAATTTTATTCCAATTGAAGATTTTCCTCTGCAGGGAATCCATTTTTAATTGCTCAGGTGTCAGTGTATGAGACATGTGTATGTGTTGTTAAGAGTTGAAGAAAATTGAATAAGATAGCAATGACAGTTATACATCAAATGGGAAATGGTTATAGTTAGGGAGAGATGGTGGATGTAAGATGGGAGATGGCTTTCCCTCACTGTTTCAACAAGCAATTTCTCCTACTTGGAGAATGGTAGGCCAACGGTCTAAAGAAGACGCCTCATCTTTGCTTATTTCGTGCTCTCATTTTTGGATATCTAAGACTACAATATTTCTGTATTTTTGTCCTAATTTGATGACATTATGATATCAATTATTAAAAATAAAATCACTATTCTGAAATTTTTATGGATTTATTCAATTAAAAAAATCTGAAGATTTCACTTTCAGCTATATAGTGGAGTTAACAAAAATTTAAATTCAGTATGCTGCTCGATTACTAAATTACTCAATGGTCTAAAGATTTTACTTTGGTCCTTTAATTTTTTTTTTTGGCCCCTTAAATATCATACATTGGCCTGCGTATTTTATGCCACGGGTTATAAAGGGAATGTGTACATAATTATCTATATATGGTTTTGACCAAACCCAAAATTTAGTTTCTAATATAAAAATGACTCATCGTTTCATCTAACTGCAATTTGAAGGAAAAAAAACTCGTTTTCTTTATGAATTTATCGTAATGTGAAATTCTCACAACTTACATTTAACAAATTTACGCATTTGTATAGCCATTACTTATTTTCATTCCTAATCTGCTATTGTCATTTTATTTCAACAAGTGCACCTTCTCCTTTATTATTATTATTATTATTATTATTATTATTATTATTATTATTATTATTATTATTATTGATCTTTGATAAGGTATTGCAGTTCAATTTACAGCAATTGAACTGGATTTGTTAATTGATTATGGGTTGATTTCATTGATAGTCACTAGGCTTTCTATAATTTGCCATAAAGTAACTATTAAATTTTTTGATCCCAAAAATTATTAAATAATTTTTTTCTATAAAAATCATTTCTAATAAATGAGGTTATGTTAGCAATCGGAAAGTTAACGTAACTACTGATGTGACATTGATCTTTATCACATCAGATGACATATAAATATTAACTCTAATTTTGATTGTCAGGTTAAATATCCACGAGATATTGCCATGTGGATATGATTAATTTTTTCTGCGGTCGTTAAATTTATATTTTAATTTCATTTTAGTAAAAAAAATTATTATTGAATGAAAAAATAATTGAACATTTTGAGTATAATAAAAAGAGTTGAAAAATGATTTTTTTTTTATTGAAATGCAATTAAGATATAAATTCAGTAACTATAATTGAAATTATTTTTGTTCACGTAGTATTGTCATGTGGACATCTAATGTGGCAACAAAATTAGGATTCATATTTATATGTCATCTAATGTGGCAAAAATCTGGCGTTATATCAACTTTTCTGGTTGTTGTTTTAGTAAAAGTAGTTGGAAATGATTTTTATGAAAAAAAATTGTTTAGTAATTTTTGTGGGACAAAAAATTTAATAGTTTATTTTGCGGCAAGTTATAAAAAGTTTAGTGATTATCAATGAAATTAACCCTTAATTTTGCAGCTAATTAATATATCAATTTGCTGCAAAGGAATTCTAAGAGTTCAAAATACTCTTTTTGAGTACGGCATATTAGAAGATGCAAAAGTTTTGAGTTTGGCAATCTGTCTATTTCTATATATTTCGTGAACAAGTGCAATGATCTATCCGAAATTAAGTACAATAATTTTGTTTTTGTAAAGTACAATCATTTCAATTTTTAACGACCATCCCTTCAAATTTTAAAATTAACTGAAAAGATGATAGTTTAATTTAGAGATTTGGGATAATAGATAGTTGTTTTACATGCGATTATATTATATACCAAACTTGTTTAGTAAAATTTGTGAATTAGCTGCTAGTAGTTTATTCTAATCTTAATCAGCCACTAACAATGTCTATTTTTTTTAGCTTTTTTTCATCATGATCTTATTTGATTTTATTTAGACTATATTACTCATTTAAAACTTATTAAATACAAATACTTGCATATTATATCTAATGAAGACTAGAGAACTTATATAATTTTCTATTTTTTTTAAAAAAAGTTGTTTGTTTAATCAAATTAAAGCAGTAATATTTATATATATGGCTGAAGGTTTAGAATTCAATTTTTTGTGGTATCAGTTTTCCATTCCCATATAGATAGAAGAATGTATACTAAATATGCATAATATATTTTTTTTCCATCTAACAAAAAAATAAATAACTGATATGTTGTTTGAGAATCAATAAACTTTTACTTAGATATATGCACAAAAAATAATTAAATAGTGAAAAACTACGGTGTTTTATCAGACACATGAATTATGATACAACATAAACTAAGAGTGAGGTATAATTAATGCATGTTCAACTTGTTGGTGCTATGTCAAATTCGTACCCAATTTCAATTTGAGTTAAATTAAATGTGTTGCTGTGTCAACTCAATGTATCTCTCCACTTATTTATTTATTTATTTAGCTAACTTTGTATTGTTCATGCTGGATTAAACTGGATTTAATTCAATCTCTGAGAATAAACACCCATTCAGTTTTTCATTATTTTTTTATTAATAATTATTAGAAAAAAATAGGGAGATATATAAGGCTTCTTACATTATAATTACCTTACAATTGACATCTCATCTTAGGAAATTATGCTTGATTGTTAAATTATTAGACTAAATGACACTTACATGCCATCTCTTAGTAATTAATTTCTTGATCACACTTGTCTTTTGACTAATTACAGTTTCTAACTTTTATACTTTCAGTTCTCATAGTATACTTCAAATTCATCAGGAAATGCTTGGGAAAATGAATTTCTAAGAGACATTGCTTGAACATGCATTGCTTCTAAATTCCAATTTTTACTGCTCTCCGCTACTGTTGATAAATTAGTATCACCTTCACAAGCTTAAGTTGTTTTTTTTTTTGTTTGTTTGAGCGCATCCAAGCTTAAATTGTTAAGAAGTGGGAAATTAATTATATACATGACATACACAAGAAAGTTATGTATAAAAAAAATATTTATATTGAAAAATTCGCATAAATAAGATTTGTTTGACTTTTTTTTTCATTTGTTTTGAAATGGAATTTTATATGGACAAATCTTTAGATAAACTCAGTTTATTATTTTATTTGTAGACTAATTCATTCAATCAAAAAGTAATATATATTTAATTGTTTTATTCATTGGTTGATGTGAATACAATAATTAATAAATCTTTATATATATTAGTATGTGATTGGAATAGACTAAATCTACCAAAAAATTTCTTCCCATAAATGACACATATTGTATGTGAGATTGATAGCCTTCCTAGTTCATTTATAGTTAGTTTTTAACTGTGGGATAATAGATTAGTTGTATTTCATAATTAATTTTAAAGTATTTGATAACTTAAAATAAATTTTAATTTATAAAATAATTATTAAAAATTTATATATATACTAAATTTATTATAATGTATACTATATATGATATAAAAAATAATTAACTAAACGTATAACATTTTTATCAATAAGAAATTATGTAAGTATAAATAAAAAAAATAAAAAATTATTATAAATATTAAGAGGGTATTTGAGAGATCTTTAGTCCAACGAATAGCTATTTCGTATCCAACATGCAACTGTTTCAAGCTTTAAGACATCTCAATAACAAATTGATAGCTAATTAAACTAATTCACCAAGAAGTTTTATTTTAAAGTTTATTTTCATTAGCTAATATATAATTGATTTAATTTAATTTTTTTATTTAGACTATAATACCCTTTTAAAATTTATGAATTAAAAAATACTTGCATATTCAAATTAATTTTTTCTATCAATAAATTATTTATAATTATAAAAATAATAAATAACTGTTTCTTATAAAGGAATATATAAAATTTTAGTACATAAAGAAGAGAGGTTGCTGTGTTTGGTCGCCAAGTTTTATAACAAATTGTAGAATATAAATGTATAAGAGATATACCTATCAGTTGGAAAATGGAATTTTCTTTTAACCTTTTTTTTTTTTTGAGGGAAAAATGCGATTCTATTTTCTAACAGCATCTAAACAATTGCATAGGGGAGACCAAATGTTTGACTCGAAAAAAAAAAAAACAGTTACTTGATAGATGGCTACTCTCCACGTGAACTTCTAAACATAAACACCTTAAATTAAAACGTTAATTTAGTTAGGTCTGAAAGCTTATCAAAACCTAATTAAAAACTTGGAAATTAAAAAAAATAAAATAAAATAACTACCCTTTAGTCATGGAAAGTTTACCAACCTGATCTCCTTCCTATTACTCATATTTACATCATCCCTAATCTGTACTTCACACTACTTAAATAACCTAAAAAAAAATTGTTCCATAAGTTAATTCCAATAATGCTTACTACCCAGTGAACAAAAAACTGGATTCTAATTAATTAATTTTTCCTCAATATATCTCAAATTGTATACATAATTGTTGCAATTGTAAATTTTAGTTATATATATATATATAAAATAAATTTACTTTATTTTTTTCATCAGTATTGTAATCTACTTTTTTTTTGTAAAAAATATATATAGTTGATTTATTAGTTTTCTTATTATGCTCATATTTTTAATGTGTCTTATCTTAATTATTTCTATAATCCTAAAATATAATATAAACTACACCCAAAAAGAATAAAAAATAGCCTTGTTAACCATATTAATTAATATTTTCTTAATATGAGTAAAAATATAAAAAAGACTATATATCTTTATGTGATGGTGAGGCAATATTATTTTTAATAATAAGATGAATTTTACTTTTAATGTTGATAATTAAAGCCATTCATGTAAATGTGAAATTGCAAGTTAATTTGAATCTCTCAAACTTGATGCATGAAGGAGGTGATTAACATGAAATTTAAGGATTCAAAGATTTGGTTTATTTATGAAAATTATAATATATATATATATATATATATATATATATATATATATATATATATAAAGAAATAAAGAAAGAAAAAAGAAAAAAGAAAAAGAAAGAAGCTAGGTGGGTTATAAGTAGAGGTTGTAGGTTAGAAACTGAGAAAGACGTTGAAAGCAGAACGGAATTCACCCCACCAAGCAACCTCTTTTAGTTTCTTACTTAGTTTTGTTTTGATTTGATTACTTATAAGGGTTTGTTAGCCTACACGTTTGCATCAATCATCTTCTTCTTCTCTTTCTACTCTCTAACGGAAAACACAATTACAGTACTGCTACCACTCTCTTCCTCTTCCTTCTTTTATTATTAACTACCTTCTTCCTCTTCCTTCTTCTTCTTCTTCTTCTTCTTCTTCTTCTTCAATTCCTTTTTAATTTATTACCAATTAACAACACAAGAGATTGAATATCAGCCAAAGAAAAGGAAACTTAAAGCTAGGGCTAGCTAGGGTTTCTCTTTCTTTCTAATTTCATTCAGTTTATTAATTAATTTGAAGATCAGATGTGTACCAGAGGTCATTGGAGACCAGCTGAAGATGAAAAGCTTAGAGACCTGGTCGAACGCTACGGCCCTCATAACTGGAACGCCATAGCTGAAAAGCTTCAAGGAAGATCAGGTTAATTTTTTTTTTTTCAATTTTTTTTTATTTTTTTAAAGGATATAATAAATCAATTTTATTTCCTCATAATTTTTCATATCTGAAAGTAAATAAGTAATAGGGTTAGGTTTAATTAAGGAATTAATATATTATGAAATTAAAGTGAGTAATTAATAAGGAATTATATATATATATATGAATATATAATGGAAAAGTGCAGGGAAAAGCTGTAGGTTGAGATGGTTTAATCAGCTAGATCCAAGAATCAATCGAAGCCCTTTTACAGAAGAGGAAGAAGAACGGCTGCTGGCTTCGCATCGAATCCATGGGAATAGATGGGCAGTGATTGCGAGGCTTTTTCCTGGTCGAACTGATAATGCTGTGAAGAACCATTGGCATGTTATTATGGCCAGAAAATGCAGGGAAAGATCACGCCTTCATGCTAAATCAGCTGCTTCTCAATCTTTACTTCATCACCACCATAAACTTTCTAATTCCTCTAAATTTCATCATCATCATCAACCAAATCTTCCTTCTTTTGTCGATAAATACTGCCAAACATACTATAATCACTACCCTTTCCCTCCTAATAATAATTACACATCATTTTTCCCAGGCGGTAGTGACCATCCAAGTCCTCAAGGTATTATTCTCATTTCTTAATCAAAATCATTAAAAAAAAAAATTTCTTTCTTACATTAAAAATTACATTTTAAACATAATAACAAATTATTAGCTTAATTTATGAATGGATCCAATCTAGATAAAAATTTTGTTACAGTTGTTTTACATTTTATTTCATTATATTTTTGCCAAACGTGCACTATCACAAAAATTAATGACTAATGCCAGCGGCATAAATCTATTATAATATGTATTAAAATTGTTTCATTAGTCTACAGCAGCAGAATCAACTGTCGCTCCCATAGCTTATCAATTTGATTGAGCATCTTATTGCAATGGTTAAAATTTTGAACTGCTTATATATATATATATATATATATATATATAATTAGTATAACAATAATTTTATATTTGTTGCTAACAATATATAGCATAAAGCAGTACATATATGTTACAATTTAAATGCTGATTATTTACATATTCCATTTTGTTTAATTAAGCCGAATATTTGATATTGAATTTGTGTTGATTTCTGATGCATGGTTCCTTTCCTATGTATATAACACTTGCAGGTGAAAAACAGCGGATTGAGTTCTATGATTTTCTACAAGTAAACACAGATTCTAGCAAAAGCGAAGCGATAGATAATGCGAGAAGAGATGATGAAGAGGTAAATCAACAAGAGCAGAGAAAGAATGATTTTGCATTCATTGATTTTTTATCGGTTGGAAAATCTTCCTAGTTCCTACCACAAGTTGTCATTGACCATCCATCAAAATGATGAACTGACTTTAGATATATACCTTAATTGTAAGCATAACTGAATACAACTATATATATACACTATGTGTAATTAAGTGTATTGACATTATATTATATTTTAAAAAAATATTATATTATTATGTGTAGCATGTGGGGAAACATATATATTGATCAGTAGAAATTAAAGCATGCAAAACTTGTATGCATATATATAGAAATTAAGCAGAAAATGCTGTATGAAAGAATATGTCGATGTAAAACCATATATGCATTTTCCTTAAAATTAATTTTGTCATCTTTTTATTTGTTGATTCCATTTAATATTCCCACTATGCAAATTAATGATGCTATGCAAATTAATTTTTTGCATAATTGAATCTGCCATGCACATCCTTAAATTCATCTCTTTTGCAATATGAAGTTCAGTGTTAGACTTTAGCATAAGTTTTGTTATGGATTAATATTTATGATCCTGCTTCATTAAAGAAATTAATAATAATTAAATGAAAATCTTTCTCAAAAAAAAAGAGGAAAAAACTGTTGGATGTAGTAATATTAATGAATATTTATGTGATAAGTATAAATTATTTAGGATAAGATAAGAATATAATTATGAATGTAATTAGTATGTTTAGAATCGTGTGATATATTAATGAATGTGATAAGTGTGATAGAATAGTGTGTAATTATGGAGTTAATACAAAATTTAAAGAATCATACAGTATTGGCTATTTATAGGTGTGGTTTATATATAAAAATGAAAAAATGGAGATACTCAAAAATGACAATTAGACACGTCCTCACTCCAAATTGGCTCCAAATGGGATTGATTTTTTATTATTTTTATATTTCATCTTTATCCTGAAATTTCTTGTGGCGAGAACAATATGTATATACTTCACCCTAAACTCGTCCCAAAATATTATATATATAATATTTTATTTATATTTTTAACCTAATTCATTTGTAAAAATAATAAAATAAAAATAAATAATTTTTTAATATTAAAATAAAATAATTTTTTTTAATAAAATCAAAAATCAAATATGGATTGAAATCCTTGTCCGCATGGGTGAAAACTCATAATTTTTTTCTAGTGGGATCAGGTCGGAGTTGGAGATGAGATGGTAAACTCTGCCCCAAATTTGTTTTGTTGCCACTTCTAGATATTCTTCATAAAAGTTGAGTAAAATTTATCATATAATCTAAATTTGTGTATTCATATTATTCCATTCTTTTTGTCTTAATATTTTCCCATAATTTTGTTATCAAAGTAGCATCATTTGCCCGCCGCATTTCCAACGAAAACTGATGAAAATATTATGGTTCTCCAGCAAGATTAGCAGCTGCAAAGATAACTGTATAATTAAACTGTGTTAAAGTAGCATATTTAAGCTACAGAGAATTGAAGTTGGGGCTGCCACACAACTCAATTTGATTTCTTCTTCTGATGGACAACTGTCCTTTTCTTTTCTTTCTTTTTCCTTTGTTTCTTTTCTCCTATGGTATGATAAATTAATTTCAAGGGTTTGGGATGGTAAATATATGTAAATTAAATTGAACCACCTACACCATAAGGTTTCAACAATGGTGTGAAAGAAAATTCTAAAATCTGACGTAATTTGGGATAATGAAAATATGATCCTGACACGACTTATAACCACCCAATCACATCCCTTTCCACTTTATTTCTCCATTAACAGCTCTTCACCCTCTATTATTTAATTTTATCATTCTTTTTATTATTTACCATGACGTTTTCCCTCTTTTCATCTTAATTTGTTCCTTTCCTGATCTCATTTCCGCATGTATATTTTGACTATACTTTTCCTCAATACAATAGTTATTTAATCAATAATTTATCTTAATCATCCTCAGCTGCAAAAATATAGCAGCGATTATGATATTATTAATTGATAATGTTTTTATTTTCTAATTTTTGACACCTTTATAGCTCTATTCTTTAATTTTCAGCTTCATTCTCATATTATTTTTTTTTTTAAAAATTACAAAGACATAAAGTTGTTTCTTTTTTTCTTTTCCTCTCATTACCCAATTTATTGTCATTTAAAAAAAATAATAAGAATCGAAATTTTCATATGATTGTATATTGTTTGTTCAATGAATAAATATATAAAAATAATTTAAAAAGAAATTTCCCTTGTAGTATTTTAGGAATGAGTTACTTTGAGAACACATAACAAAGAAATCTCTTCTAATTCCGATTCAGTCATATGTTATTGCTCTCATGCGCATTGAGTTTAACAAGTTCAATTTTAGCATGCCTGAACTCAAATTCAATGTACGATATTAACAATATAGAAGTTGAGAGATATATAGTCCTCTGTTGTAAATATGTTTTTGTTTCTTTTTCTCATTATGTTGACAATGACAGCTATTACTATTATTTACATGAGCTTTTTCTTATCAATTTTGTTATAATATATATATATATATATATATATATATATATATATATATATATATATATTAAAACAGGTGATAATTGTTTCGCATCTAATAGCTAATTCAAATGTATTTGATAGAAGTTTGATATTCTTCGTGGGCCTTTACGTGTAGCCCATAGGCGCGAAGGGGTAGAGAATTTGGTCTGAGAAATCAAAGAATTCGCTCAGAAGATATAGACAAAATCTTGACATCATCAAAATGAGCTATTAGAGAGAGGCTGTCCCAAGGGGCAAATACCCACCTCCATTGTATTTTCAAAGCCCAGATAGAAATTGGACTCTACAATAAATTAAAAAAAAAAAAAAGGAAAGAAACAGCGGACTGAAAAAAAGTATCATAAGACCAAAAGGATGAATTAAGCCTAATAAGGAAATTATGGACGCCAACCAAAGGTAATTAATAAAAACTGACAAAGACCCCCCGGTAAAGGATCGGCGGAACCCCGGCGGAAGAAATCAGCAAGCTGGACAAACATGGCATACCAATAGAAAATCGACAAGTCATTTGGGAATAGGACAAAGAAAGTAAAGGAAACAGGATGAAAGGAATGAGTAACAAGGCATGAAGGCAATTAAACCATAAAGAAAAAAAAGGGTAAATATACTATTATACTTCAAAGAACAATTCGAAATTTGTACTGAATCAGTACAATTAAATCCTTTTATTTTAACCACATACAAATAAACTAAACTTACATTGTTGTTTGTCCTACAAACTAAAAATCTGAAGTTAATTTGGTTGGGTGTGTCTGCCACTAAAAGGCTAACACATGTCATCTCTTGACTGTTGTAACAAATTAAGAATGGCCTAAACGGAAAGAAAATCCTCTTTCTCTCACCTCCGTATGAAAATTAGGGATTTGGAGATTTTGAATGAAAATTTCACAATCAACGAAAACACAAACAACTGGAATGATTTCTGGGAAAGCATCGCCATCTTCTTTGTTTTCTTATTTCTTTACCCGAAAACTTTTGCCTAGATTGCCTTTTTTTTTTTTTTTTCTTTTGATGATGATTTCCATGTAACATTAATTTATTCAATGTAATGCAAAATAAATTCATAATAATTCTCTGAATCCATAGCCATTTAAAGGTGGCACAACGATCATTTAGCTTGATATCCATTCATATCATTAGTTGGTCCTTTCAGATTTTTTAACTAAATATTTTCTCTCATCCCCTAATTTTGGCCTTGGTTCATTCATTCTCTCGATTGATAGGCCTAACGTTTTGCTTAGACTCGTCTCCTTATGCAATCGATCTAGCAAGACTTAGTTGCTTTTTATCTTTTATCATTTAAAAGAAAGGGCATTCTCATGGATCCTTGTCCTTTGTATCCTTAGAGTCTTCTCTAATCAAGTCTTACATATGCCTTCTAGCATGTTTGGTAATTTATTTTAATCCATTCAAGTCCACCTAAGCTTTTTTGCTATTTCTTCTCCATTATTTTTTTTTATGTCTTCTTCTCTTTATTTCTAAAGATTCCCCCGATCTTTTTCTTTTCAACCTCTTCATTCACTCCATCTTTCTTTATTTTTCTCTTCTATTTCTGTCCTCTTTTACTTCTACCCTTTACTAGGGTTTCTCATATTTAAAATGTCTTTCCTCTTCAATTTTGTGTTTTCAAAAAAAAAAAATTCGTTTATGTTATATTTTCCCACTGTTCTCCAATGGAATGGGCGGCTTTCCCCCATAATGTCCGACTGGACATATATGTTTCAAGAAAATATGATCCAGAACATCTACTCGATACTGTTGTGTTTCCAAGTTATTAAGCTTTCTCAGTTTTGCTAAAGCATTTTGAACCTTTGTCTTTTGCCCCCAAGCTTGGCAACTTTCTTTCTTATCGTTGCTTCTATACTTTCTCCACATACTTTGATTTATTTATTTTTAATATTTATAATCATGACATTTTTTTTCTTTTATTCTCTTTTTTTCCTTTCTCTGAACTCACTTTCAAGAATGATTTCAAATTTATTGATTGATTGTGCCAAAATTAAATAAAGATAGAAATCATAAAATTGCATACCAAATATAATTTTCTAAAATCCTAAATCATGCAACATAATATATTCTATTTAAGCCAAAGCTAGCACATCGGGCATACAAATCAAACGAAGATTTTAAAATTTCCGTTTGCATTCCCAAAAATAATATAAACCTATACTAATTATTACATCCTTTGGAAAAAAAAATAAAAAGAAAAAAATCATATACTAAACCTGCAAAATGAACAAATGAGGTGATCTAAAATGCACATATCATGCATGCATCCCAACATACAATCATCCCACATCACAAGCCATAAAAAATATAAACTAAAACTTCATGCACAAAAAAGGGGTAGAAGAGTAGAATTAAAGGTAAAAATAAAAGAACAAAAAAAGTAAATTTATATAAGTCTTCTACATGTTTTTAAGTAGATTAAATACTCAATTACCATGCAAAGATATTGATTAAAAGAGAAGAAATCAGATTTATGCCTTTAGAATCTTACTGGTTTTTATGATCACAAATACTCTTCAGAGTTTCGTGAGAGGAAATTCATTTTTGGACTTCAAAAAAATTGGAACATATCTCAACCTCCTCTTAAAAACCATTTTTATGCTCCAAAACAACTACCAAATACTTGTAAATTGACTTCAACCTTTCAACTAAAGGTATTAGCCTAATTGGTCTAAAAAAAACTCACTTTTGTTAGTGAATAAATTTTACATGGAGTACCGGTCTCTATTGTTTCAGATAAAAATCTCAAATTTACTTCTCAGTTTTGTGGTAGTCTATAGAGAGCTTTGGGTACCAGACAGATGGATAGTCAAAAAGAGTTAATATAAATCATAGAGGATATGATGAGTTATGTGATTGAATTCGATGGCAGTTGAGACAAATATCTTCAATTGATGGAGTTCACATACAACAATATTTATGAGTCTAGTATCGAGATGGCTACTTATAAGGCATTATATGGTAGAAAATATCTGTCATATCCACTAATTTAGGGCCCAAGTTGCGAGTATCGCTAAATCTACACGTCGGTTCAACCGGAGTCTAAATTCAGATTTTTACTGGACAAAAATTAAAATAATTATAAATAATTATAAAAAATACTCGTTAAAGTATATTAAGCGTGTAAATATGTTAAATTAAGGTAATGGACCTAAATACAAATTTGAAAAGTTTTTGGGTAAATTCGTAATTTATTAAAAATTTGGAGACTAATTGGAATATTTATCAATTAAATGCATAAATTGGACATAAATCACTAAGTTTGGGTGACCACATTAAGCAAGAAGGGATTAAGATGTTAATTAGTAAAAAATATCAAGTATTTATGGTCAAAAATGGGTCTCACATCAAGACTTTTAGTTTTCTTCATTTCTTTTCTTCTTCCTTATTATCTTTTCCTAACTTATTTTCTGCCTTTTTACCAGCCCCAAAACCATTCCCCCCAAACCACCATAGCTAAACCTTAGTTTTAGAGAGAGAAAGTGGAAAAAGAGAAAGAAAACTATAGAAAAAAGTCATTTTCATGCATAAAAAAGTTTAGAAAAGCTAAAGGAAGGCATAAGGAAGAGAAATAAACTAGAAAAGAGGAAAGAGAAATCATCTTTGGTTTGGTCAAGGTAAAATCAAAAGGAAATGTGAGTTGTTTCTTCCATCTTTACATCATTTCCATACGAAAAGTAGAAGTTTTAGCTCATTAAGGGCTTGTTTATGAAATTGTTATATAAAGTGAAATAAGAGTTTTGATGGAAGAAAATGTTATAGAGAGAGTTTAAAAGCTTTATAATTGAAAGAATTTAGGTTAGAATGGTTAAACAAGGCTAAAACCTTAAGTTAGAAAATAGAGAGATTTTAGGGGTTGAGGAGAGAGAAAATAAGGCTAGAGATTTAAGGTGGAATAAGGAATTTTGATAGAATTTTTGAATGTTTTAGGTGTTGAAGAAAAAGGAAACCAAGAACAGGAGAGGGAGAAGAGTAAAGGAAAGGGAAAGGAAGTTTAAAGAATCAAAAACAAAATGAAGAAAAAAAATATAATAAGGTATATGCATATTCTAAGGCAATAGCTTATAAAATTATTATATACTTGAATGATTAAATTATTTGGCACGTTAGTTTATAATTAAAATAGTTTTAGTTTAGTAACTTTGTATGAACTTGGAAATTGAATGTGGTAATATAAGTTATATTATTTGTATTGTTTTGTTGAAAATTAATAAGGAGCGGTCTATATAAATTGTGCTATAACTAAAGTTATGGAAATTGGATTGGTGTGTTCTTTATTAGGTTTGAAACTTAAGACATATGGATAAAACTTCCATGAAAAACATTAAACTTGAATTGGACCGTAGCTATGCTTAATTTGAGCACAAATATTGAACCAGAAAACTGTCTAAAAAATTCTGAGTAAAGTGTTTTGTGAGCAGTCAGTAATCAAATTAATATATCTTTTGCTAAAGAACTCAAAATTAAGTGATTCAAATTACATATTAAATGTAAGAACTAGGACTATAATTATTTAGAAGACCATATATTCAAATTCAGTTGGGAATATAGATAAAATTGAGATCAAAATTAGAGTATGAAAACTGCAAGAAATAGGGAAGATTATAAATTGGAAAATTTAGTATGTAATTAAGTTGAAAATTATTATGTAATGTAAAGGGTATTTATATTGAGCAATTATGTATTTAATTGAGCTATTAGGCCTTAAACTTAATGGAAAAAATATAATTATGAATTAATAATAGCAACAGTAAAATCCTAAAATATCTAGCTTAAAACTATAGTAGAAAATAATTTGGCATACAAATAAGGAGAATAAGACAGTTGATGTCAAATCATAAATGTCAGTAATGACAATATTACAAATGTGTTCGGCACAATATTATAGAAGTCTATAATAACACTATTAAAAATGCTCTTGGTGTAATGTTATAGAATCTAATAATGACAATCCTGTTATTTCTATTAATGAGTTCAATCATAAGTGTTATGGACACAAAAAAAAATAATTTAAAATAATAATAATAATAATAAATTGGTGTGTGGATTATGTATATTTATCATTTGTACATGTAGACGAATATAAGTAATGATATATTTGATATGAAATATTTAAATAATAAATGCAAGTAAATAATAAATGAATTTTGGCATTAAAAAAAATTAAATTCCACATGGTTGTTTGATGCATATTTTATAGTGCATTATCTTTCTATATGCACGACAAAGTGCTTACCATGAGAGTTTCTCTCTTGCAAATTTAGTGAAAAAAAAGCATGTAAATAAAAATAGTGGATAAAGTCTATAGAGTCCTAAACCAGTAAAACAGTAACAATATTAACAGTGGGTTCCACACTTTTATTTATTTTACTATTTACATTTTTATGTTGTATATAAACTTAACCTAACTTTTGAATATGTATGAAAGACTTTCGTAAAATAACACTTTTGTATTTTAAGGTTATTATATTTGAAATTATGTTCTAAAAATAAATAAAATAATATAAAATCTTTATTTTAATATTAATTAATTGATTATTTTGAAAAGATATAATGTAGCATTATCTTATCCCACTTGTTAGTAGGATGAGGGGTGTTACATAGTTTTGGTATCAGAGCTCAGTTTGAGTGGTTTTGGATTTTCAATATAAGTTTTGAAAATAAAGCAGCACTGCATAATGTGTATGTACCCACATTTGAATAAAAGAGTTGTTGTTTACTTATTAGGGTCATTACTTTCATGATATAAGTATATTATGGCTTATGGATCACGACAGATGATGGGATTTCATCGCAACCAAGTCGTCACTGAGCTGTTGTATTAAGATCCAATGATAGCTCATCTCATATGAAGTCTGTTATTGGCACGGGACAAACAAAGCTCTTACAGAAATGATCAACTTGTTATAGAGAGCATCACAACTAACCCAATTTGTGTTACAATTTGAGAGGTTACGAAAGCTAGAGGCACCTGATTTTTATAGTAAACGGAAAAATGACTCTTATGTGATAGAATTTTGGTTAGGAATGACAACAAGATGGATTCAGAGCGGAGTTTTATATCTCCGTCCCCGACCCCGAACTCCACCTCGTTCCTCCTATCCTGCCCCATTCCTCGCCGAAAAAAACCTCGCCTCGTTCTCCTATTTTTATTTAATTTTAATATTAAAAATATTTTTTATTTTTTTATTTTAATTAATTAGTTAAATATATAATAGTTTAAGTAAAAAAAATATATTTTATTTTAAATGAGTCTTATATTTTTATTTTATTATTTTTTAATAAATATTAATTATATTAAAATATAAATAATAATAATAATAACAACAACAACAACAACAACAACAATAATAATAATAATAATAATAATAATAATAATAATAATAATATATTATTATTATTATTATTATTATAATATATACATATATAAATATATAAAATATATAAATATAATAATCGGGGCAGGAAATGTATATACCATCCCTATCACAAAAAAATTGGGGTCGGGGCAGGGGAAAAAATTACATAAAAACCGCCTCGTTCACGGCAGGGCCAAATTTTCATCTCTAGTTTTGGTTGGAGCAAGCCGAGAAAGTCTTTGACCAACTACACAGCATGGATGACCAGAAATATGAATATGCAATATCTTTGTTACAAAATCATGCATATGATTAATCATAATCTGAATCACAGAGCTCAGAGGCATCTAAACCCCTGACTTGAAAATTCTTTCTAAACAAGTTCAATGAGTAGTATATTCCTTCTATTTACACAAATAACAAGAAGAGGGAGTTTCTTACGTTGAAATAGAGAGATATGTCAATATCCAAATATGAAAGAGATTTCACACATCTTTGCAAGTATGCTTGTGGCATTGTATGCACAAAGGCTAATAAATGTCAATGATTTGAGGATGGGTTGAGAGATCCGATCATGCTGCAGGTCTCAGCCCTACGTCTAATGAACTTTCCTAATTTCCTAGTGTTTACTAGAACAGTTGAAAAACAACAGTCAGCATAAAATAGAAGGTTCAGAAGACCCATGCCACAGTTAAGCGAAGGACCATCAATTGGCAAAAGGGTCGATCTTTCAATGGTCAATTCCAGACTAGGAGTTCTAGCAATCCTTCTTCCTTCAGGTGGGACAACCTGTGAGATCTACTTCTTCTACAGCTAGTGCATCGACACAGGTACCATGCAAATTTGTATTATATTAGCACTGTGGTCATCCTCATTTAGGAGAGTGTTGGTAAATGATGGAAACCTATTTGAGGTGCAACTTCAAGGATTATTTAAAGAGATATTGTCATCTTCTACATTATGGAAGAGGTTCTAGGAGCATAAAGCTAGTACAAATACAGAGTTCAGGTTAGGTCCAAGGTCGAGGCAGAAGACAGGGTAGAAGGGGTCGAGCAGGGCCCAGCCAGTCCAGATCAGAGACAATTAAGAGATCGAATGGTTGTCGAGTTGCGCTAACCAAAGAATATGCCATACGAGCTCGGGAAGATTAAGATGCACCTGATGTTATCATGGATAAATTTCTTCTTTTTGACTCTAACATTTATCATTAATAGATTCGAGATCGACACATTATTACATGTGCACACCACCACTGGGTCGAGAGGGTTTAGAGTTTGAGGCCCTAGAATTTGAGATCTTAGTGACTAACACATTAAGGCACAGTGTGAGAGTTAACAAAATATTTAGGGGTTGCCTAGTCGAGATACAAGGCAGACAGTTTCCGGTATATGCATATCTTAAGGCAATAGCCTATAAAATTGTTATATGCTTGCATGATTTAATTATTTGACATGTTAGTTTATAATTAAAATAATTTTGGTTTAGTAACTTTGCATGAACTTGGAAACTGAATATGGTAATATGAGTTATATTATTTTTGTTGTCTTGCTGAAATTAATAAGGAGCAGTATGTATAAATTGTACTATAACTAAAGTTTTGGAAATTGGATTGGTGCATTCTTTATTGGGTTTGCAACTTAAGATATAGGGCTAAAACTTATATGATAATATTAAACCTGAATTGGATCATAGCTATGCTTAATTTGGGCACAAACCTTGGACCAGAAAACTGTCTAAAAAATTTTCGACAAAGTATTTAGTGAGCAGTCAATGATCAAATGAGTATTTTTTTCGCTATAGAACTCCAAATTGAATGATTCAATTACATATTAAATTTAAGATCTAGGGCTATAATTCTTTAGAGGATATTGTATTCAAATTTAGTTGGGAACATGGATGAAATTGAGATCCAATTCAAAGTATAAAAACTGCCAGAAACAAGGCAAATTATAAATTGGAAAATTTAGTATATATTTAAGTTGGAAATTATTATTAAATGTGAATGATATTTATAGAGTAATTATGTATTTAATTGAGCAATCAGTCTGATGCAAAAAATTCTTTACTTGAACAATTTGATCAAGGGAACTGCTAGCAAGGAGTACATCATCAACATACAACAATAGAGCTAAGAAATGATATTCCCATTGCAAAGTGAACAAGCAATGATCGTGAGCAGATTGAGAAAAACCATAAAGCTGAAGTTTAGAACATAATTCAGGATTCCATTGGCAAGAAGCCTGTTTCAAACCATACAAGGACCTGATCAATCTGCAGACATGTCCTGGAGCAGCCTTTGAATAACCCTCAGGAGGCAACATGTAAAGCTCTTCATTCAAGTAACCATGAAGAAAAGCGTTGTTGATGTAAATTTGATGAAGATGCCATGTATTAGCTGCTACAAGGGCCAAAAGCAATCTAACACTGGTATTCTTTGCAACTGGAGAAAAAGATTCAGTAAAGTCTGCCCCTTCCACTTGGTTATAGCCCTGAGCAACAAGACGGGCTTTATGTCTCTCTATGCTTCCATCAGGGTTGTTCTTGATTTTATACACCCACTTTGATCCTATAGGTCGTTTATTTGGTGGCAAAGATACAACCTCTCAAGTTTGATTATGTTCTAGAGCTTGGAGTTCTAGTTGCATAGTTCTTATCCATTCTGGTTGCTTTGCTGCTTCTGCATATGTTAAAGGTTCCTGGGCAGCAGACATGTTAGCCATAAAACACAAATGTGCAGCAGTATAATGTCCAGTGAGTGAAGAGGATGAATGATTAGGTTGAAGAGTAGTTTCAAAGTCAGTGAGCCATGTTGATGGCTTAGTGATTCTGCTACTCTTTCGAATAGGTAAGATATGGGATTGAGGATTGTCTGTGTCTGGAACATGCATAGGATCAGTGCTGGAAGTAGTATACTGTTCAGTAGCAGCATCAGGAATAGGAACAGATGGGATATGTATAGCAGTACGTGTGTGATCAGGTCCAATATCATATGTAGGAAGAGGAAGAGTAGGAGTAGAAGAAGATGAAATTGAAGAATTAAGGTAAGGAAACTTGTCTTCACAAAATTCAACTTCTCTAGAAGTAAAAGTACAATGATTCGGTAAATCATACAATTTGTACCCTTTCTGGCCAGGGGAACTCCCAATGTATACGCATCTTATTGATCTAGGTGCAAATTTATTCCCATGAGGTACATTATTTTTAGCAAAGGCTAAACACCCAAAAACCTTGAGGCTTTCATAATTGGGAACAACAAAGAATAATATCTCATAAGGGGTTTTCCATCTAAGTATGGCTGCTGGTAATCTATTTATAAGGAATGTGGCATGAAGAACAGCTTCTCCCCAGAAAATAGGAGGTAAACTTGACTGGATAAGAAAAGCTCTTGCTATTTGGACTACATGCCTATGCTTTCTCTCTACAACTCCATTTTGTTGAAGAGTATAGGCACAAGTCCTTTGATGAATCTCATAAGTGGAAAATAAATGTTGACAATCTCTATTCAAGAATTCACTAACATTGTCTGTTCTAATAGATTTAATTCTAGTTCCAAATTGGGTTTCAATCATTTTGAAAAAATCTTGTTAGTGTGGCCAATACTTTAGAGTCTTGTGATGCATCAGATAAACCCAAACTGCCCTACTGTGATCATCAATGATTGTTAAAAAATAGTGTGCACCACTTACAGATTCTTCTGCATGTGGCCCCCAGATGTCAACATGGATCAGAGTAAAAGGAATTTCTGATTTAGAGACACTGAGAGGAAAAGATTTTCGAGATTGTTTAGCTAAAGGGCAGATATCACAAAGAATTCAAATGAGAAAGAACAACATTAGAAGGGTGGCCCAATCTACCGTGCCAAATTTGCTTAGAGACTGAGGTCACCTGATTTACAACTGGAACAACATTATTTGGAAGTAAGGAAATACATTTGGTTTCATTGTGGTTCAAAACAAAACAAAAATAAAAGAATGATCAAGAATATATAAACTTCCCATTTTCCTTCCGACTGTTACTTTACAGTTACTCCTCAGGTCCTGCAAGGTACAAGAATTATAAGTAAAGAGAACTGTAATATGGTTTTGGTTGGTAAGTTTAGTGACCGAAAGAAGGTTATGATGAAAGCTAGGTATATATATCACATTGTTCAATTTTCAGTTTATTATGCAAGTTTACTGTTCCCAGATGGGTTACTGAAATTTTGGCTCCATTGGGTAAGTGGACTGCCAAAGGCTGTGGGATATGGTAAAGAACACTGAACATATTACCATTTGCACATCTGTGGTTAGAGGCACCACTGTCAATTATCCAAGAATCATATGAGGCCTGATTTAAATTTGAGTTAACTACATTACCTGCATAACCATCGGTTTGCACAAAATTCACAGGATCATCAACTTGCAGCTGTTTTCCCTTTATGTGCTTGGAAATCTCTTGTTTGATTAAATTTGTTATGTCTTGTTGTGTTCTCCAATTCTTGCTTCCATTTGTGCCTCCTCCCTCATCATCACCTTTTGCCAAGTTAACTTGCATCCTCCTTTGCTCCTTTTGTCTCTTCTATTTTAACTCTGCGTACCATCCTGTTACACCATTCAATTTGAAGCAAGTTTCCTTCACATGGCCTAGCTTCTTACAAAAATTATAGAACTTATCATCATTTTTATTCCCTTCTCGTTTCTTATGTAAGTTTCTCCGATAAACTTGAGTCTCATTGGTCACTGTTTTAGCAAGCAATACACTTCCATCAGCATGCTCATCATTATCCACATGTATCATTCTCTGTTTTTCGACCCTAAGAATCATTGAATAGGCCTTGCTAACTGAAGCCAAAGAATCTAGCATGAGGATTTGGTTTTTAGCATTATCAAAACTCTCATTTAATCCCATGAGGAACTGCATTAATTTGTTCAATGAGGCTGTATCTTCCATCATTTTGCTTGCCCCACAGTCACATTTACCACATGTGCAATGAGGTGCAGGGCTTAGAACATTCATCCCATAGCTTCCTCAATTTTGTGTAATAGGCATTTACTGACAAATTACCTTGTCTGACTGCAGCAAATTTTCTTTGGAGCTAGTAGAGCTGCGGTCCATTGCACTCTCCATAGTTTTCTTCCAGTTCTTTCCATAATTCTTTTGCTGAGGATGTGTAAATAAATGCCTCTACTATCTCCTTACTCATCGCATTAAGAATCCAGAAGGTAACCATAGAATCAACTCTGCACCAGTGTTCATATTCTTCAGAATTTTCATCTGGTGTTTCTTCATTCCTTTCTATGAAAGCCAGTTTGTTCTTTGCACGAAGAGCTATCTTCATGGAACGCCTCCATGTAAGATTGTTATTTCCATTCAAAATATCTGACACTAACATCATGCTCGGCTATCTGAAGATTGAAGATGCATTGGATCTCTACTATTAATCGTTCTTATTTCTTCATATCGACTATCAGAATTCCTTCTATCATCTGCCATAATTTCTCCCAAGCAGTAACTCGAAGCGAAAGATCGAACAACAGTCAATCAAAGATGAAGAAAAACACAGGAATCAAGATCGGAGTGGATTCTCCTTATCAGAACATTAGGCTCTGATACCATATTCAATTATCTCAAGTAAGAGAAAATGAAGATCAATAATCTAAATTCATATGTCAAGAAAGAATATAGGAAATGTTTACAAACAAAAAGATCCGAAAAATAAGGAACAAAAATAACTGCCTATAACAAACTATCAGTTAAAAGAAAAAGAATCCCGCCTTCATGAAACGGTGCGTAGAGCCACAAAATAAATAACTTGAACTTTAAACCAGCTTCACTCTCTTGTCACTCCTGCGAGATATGCTGACATGCTAAATGCTAATAGTGAAGTAAAAATGAGCGACTGAACTGAGCTAGCAATTCTTCAAGTTGGTAGATGCAACATGAAGCTGAACCCCTCCAAGTGTGCTTTCTTCATCAGGGGTGGAAATTTTCTCGGGTACATGGTGAGTAGCAAAGGCATCAAACACAACTTAGAGAAAGTGAAAGCCATAATGGAAATGCCCGCACCTAACAACATAAAAGATGTGCAGAAGCTGACAGGAAGAATTGCGGCATTGATTAGGTTTATGTCCAAGTTCGCCGAGAAGTGCCTTCCCTTTTTGAGAAAGCTAAGGAAAGTTCTTAACTTCGAATGGACAAAAGACTGTCAGAAAGCGTTTCAGGATTTAAAGGAATTCCCCAGTTTGCCAAGGATCTTAAGTTGACTAATCCCAATAGAGGAATTATATATATATCTAGTAGTGTTTAATCTGATCAGAGAAGAGAGAGGCCATCAAAAACCAATTTATTATGTGAGTCGAGCTTTGAAAGGAGCAAAATTGAGGCACCTACCGATTGAGAAATTGGCGTTCGCTTTGGTGATGGCTACGAGAAAACTCAAAGCTTATTTCGAAGCCAATCAATGAGCGGTTCTCACAGATCAACCTTTAAAAAAGATGTTGCATAGACCCAAGATGGTTGGTCGTTTAGCCTAAAATACAGGCCTAGAACAACGATTCGAGCTTGCATTGGCTGACTTCATTGCAGAATGCTCATTTAATGAATAAAATGTTCGGCACCCTCTTGAGCAACAAGGACAGGACACCTCTACCGATATAAGAAGACAATAAGGTTTACAGCTAAATGGAACCTCTTCGTCGATGGAACAACCAGTAGAGAAGGAAGCGAGGAAGGATCATTCTGAAAGGTCTAGGAGAAATGATCATTGAATCAGCTTTGAGGTTTGATTTCCCCGCCTCTAAAAACATAACCGAGTAGGAAGCCATGGTGAACGGACTAAACTTAACCGAGTACAAGCCACTAGAATACACACAGCGACTCTCAATTGTCCTGAATAAAATTAAAGGAAGTTACGAGGCCAAAGATCATATCATAACTAAATATCTAAGAAGGGTAAAGAGCCTAATGCAAGCAGGCAAATTCCACTTAATATCAAACTGATCCCCAGAGCGTCTCAAGAATAAACTCGAAGGTCAGAGTAACGAATGGGCTAAAAGACTACATAGTATACTATAAGCATACTAGACAACGCAAAGAACAGTTACTGGTGAAACCCCCTTCTTTCTTACCCATGGAACTGAAGCAGTAGGACTGGTTGAAGCTCTGTCACACAGGGTCCAGTACTTAGAGGTAGAGGCTAACAATGACAAGTTAAGAATTAACCTCAATGTCTTAGAAGAAGCCAGGGACCAAGCAATTAACATAATTACGACTCATCAACAAAAAGACACTTAATATCACAATAGGAAGGTCGAAGAAAGAATCTGAAGAGAAGGGGACCTTAGCAGTTGAGTCTATTTTCATCAGATGTTATAGACCATAGTTGATTTAATTTAATTTTTTATTTGTGTATTTCTCTTTAAAAGTTTTTTTTAACTTTTTTCCCACCAAGCAGGCCCTTAATTAATATTATATGGAAGGATTGTGCATTAAATATTGGTGAGATTTTAATTAGAACATTGCATCTAGAAAAAATATTTTTCGAAAAAAAATTATTTTTTTTATTTTTTTGAGTTTTGAAAACTGATTTTAGAGATTAATATATAAATATATATTTTTTCGAAAAGCAAATTTGAGAAAAATAATTTATAAAAAAATAAAAAAAATCAGTCAATTAAATAAAAAAAATTCTGAACTTTCTTTTTTGATATACAACAACAATTCCAAACATTTTTTTATAAGATTTTTTTTATTCTTAATTTAATAAAAAAAATTGAAAGCAAATATGCAGTGATGGGGCTTTACTCTAAATTTTTGAAGTCAAACTAAATTCAAACAGTAACAATTCTCTATTAAAAAAAAATTCTAAACAAAACAACATCATATTTACCTACCATTAACTAAGTTCAACAACAAAAAAACAGAAAAGAAGAATTATAAATAAATTATAAATTAGCAAATAAAATCATCAAATCTAGAATGTTATTTTTACTTACTTATTTTTACTATAGAAAAACCAAACATTAAAAATATATGAAAAATATTTCTCATAACCAAAAATATATAAAATCATCAACTCTACGTATTTTATTGTTAAAATGCTTAGGTGGTGCTATAATTATGAAAAAGATCAAAGATCATTATTTTTGGAATAATTTAGCCTAACTTTTAATTATATTATAATATATATATATATATATATATATATATATATATATATATATATATATATATATTTGTGGTTTAAAAAGTTTATATTGATTTTTTACTTTGTGTTTCCTTTCAGGTTGCTTACTAGATGTCTCTCTGCGTTGCTAACATGTTTTTTGATGTTTGTTTCTTCTCTTTTCTTTAATTCCATTTTTTAAATTGCATGTTTTTTTAAAAATTTTATGTTGATTTATAATTTTTATTTTTGTGGGTTGGTTTCTGATATGTGACTTTTTTTGGCTTCCATTTGCCTCAAGCCCTCAATCTACTTTTGTGGAGATTGGATTACTCTTCAGTGAGTTGCAGATCCAAAGGTTTGTAGTCGTTCTTTCCTTTTCGGTGAGTTTCAAATCTGATTCCTCTTCGGTGAGTTGTAGATTTGACTTTGTAGCTGTTCTTTCTTCTTCAATAAGTTTCAGATCTGATTTTTCTTCGGTGAGTTGCAGATCCGAGGCTTGCAAATTTGCTGATCCGTGAGTTTTAGATTTGAGTCTTCTTCAAAGAGTTGCAGATTCGAGGCTTGATCAGTGAGTTGCATATCTGAGGCTTGCAAATCTGCTGATCCGGGTGACATTTTCCTCAGTCTTGCATATTTGAGTGACAATTATTCTCTTCTAAGTATTAAAATTCTATTACTTTTATTTATGTTCAGGTTATTTTTTACTTTCTTTCAGTTGGTGAGTTATACTTCATTATTGAATTTTCCTTTCCATTATTGATGGAGGAATCTTTAAAAAGTTAGTATTAGACTCAACCAAAAAGCTTAAAAATTATATAGCATATATAGAGAGTGAGATGAAAGTATACTCACACATGATTCACATTTTATTATTAGTCATATAATAGAGCATTTATTTGAAACTTCATGAATTGTAAGATTCTGTGAAGGCAAAGGAATGATTCAATGGGTGGAGTACAATGAGTATGAGTTGAGTGTAAGCCACACACATTAACTCAGGTTTCGTCTGTCTTTTGTAATTGGTTTAGTAAGCCTAAAAATAATGAATTAATTTCATAAAACTAATTATGATAATTATTATTGTGATGTGTTTGTCCATTTTATTACTTTAGATTGTTTTGATTTTAATTTTTAAAGGAATAGAATAACTTTAATTTTTCTCAATAACATTATTATTTTGATGTCTCATTAAGGATCAACTATTCATGTTCATCTTTTTCTATTATTTCTACTCTCACATATTTGTCATATACCAATTTTGCTTTGTGGATTGTCATTTCAGTTTTTTTAGTCTCTTATGGCGTACATATAGATTATTGTTTTGGCTAACTGGTGGTTTTGAATGGCAAAAGGGGCGGCAAAAAGATGGAGAAATATGGGCAGTTATAGAGGCTCCTAATGAGGAAATGATGAGGTTTATTGATAAGGTGTTTGGGTTACTACAACCGAGAAATGTAAAGAAGCAAGTGTAACAGATAGAGCTTAAGCCATCTATTGCTTCAACTAAGAGAAAGAAGTAGGTTAAGGAGAAGAAGATTGATAGGCAAGTATGTGAAATTAGTGTAAATATTTCATTCATAAAATAGGATGATTAAGATAATTTCTGTTTCTACTACTTTTTATCTGTTGTCATTGTTTGTTCTTTCTCTAAAACTTCAGGTAACTGTATTTAGTATTTGAGAAACTGGTTTCTTTGTGTTAAATTTAAAAGGCTTAAATTTTGAAATCAATATTAGAAATTGGTGCTTAGATTGCTAGAAATTTAAAACAATTATACAGTTGTTTGATGCATATTTCAACTGAAAAAATGGATTTGGTATCAGTTTGTAATCCATAATCTATAAATGAGCAAGATTTGTGGGTGATCCTTTGCTAAAATTTGTATACAAATATGTATTTGAATCATGCACCTTAAATTTGGGATGGTCAATTCTTTATGGCACTTTGAATCTTAAATTTAATAAGTTTAAGTCATTTTGTGAAGTTTTGATTTCTTATATATGTAATAAGACATTGAAAATATGAATTGAATGCAAGATGTGTTGAAATAATTTCTTTTTAGAGTTCAAGGTTCTTATTACCCTTCTCATTCAAGAAGTTTAACTTTCTCGCACTTTTAACTTATAAGAATAGTTGTTTTCTATTTTAATGTTTTTTGATATTATATCTCAAATGCAATAATCATTTGTATTAAGTCTAACTTTCTTTCTATTGTATTTCAAATGCGATTTATTTTTTATTTTTAATGTGTTTTGTATCATTTTCTTAACAATTATGTGACAAAGTCCTATATGAAAATGTAGCAGCAAAAATTGAGCTGTCAGATTCATTTCACAATCTATCTCTTGAGGAGCTAAAGCAAGAAGCTAATGCAAGGAAGAAAAAGATTGTAAAGTCAGCTTTTAATTCCCAAGTATTACAAAGAAGAGCAGGCACAAGCTGCCAGAAAAAGATACACAAAGACCTTTATACGTATCCAGTTTCCTGAAGGAGTGGTACTTCAGGGTGTTTTTGCTCCTTGGGAACCAATTACTGCTCTTTAAAAGGTTAGTTCTTTCGACCAGTGTTTCAAGTTTCTTAGTTGTTCAAATTGGGCTTTCATATGGAAGTTTAATATTTGGTTGTCTTTTTGTTTTCACTTTTTAATTATCAAATCACTCAGAAATTCTATATATATATATATATATATATATATATATATATATATGTATATAAAGAAAACTAAATCCTCATAGATCTTTAAAAAATAATTCCTTCTTTGTCCTGCAACATAATCTCATAATCAACAGTTGGCAAATTAGCACATAAACTATCAAACTTAAGTTTAATGACATATTGAATGATTAGCAATCTGATCTATCAACTGATTCCCCTCTTAATAAACTTAATAAAAAAAATATTTACTTGACAAGCATCTTGAGCTAATTCACTTCTTTTGCACAATTAGGCTTATTTGCAAATCCATATTGACAATCATATTGCAAGTATAAACTGTCTTGGCTTTTGTCATACTAATAGATGGTATGAAAAGGCAACTTGCTGATCCATATTATATATCTGTGAAAAAAATTTTGAGTTTGTGTTTGCATATGAAAAAGTTTATATAGTTTGATAATCTTCGGACGTTGTCATTGGTATATACTATATATATATATATATATATATATATATATATATATATATATATATATATATATATATATATATATATATATATATTAATTTTTTTCCTCACTGGAGAGAGAGGGGATGGGAATAGTGGGGTTGCACTTAACAAATACAGTTGTCTTCAAATACAAATTTAATAACACAAGGAAAGAGAAAAGAAAAAAAATTAATAAGCTCACACTTTTCAATTATTTTGATTCTATATTAATTTTTAATAAAAGAAAAAGGTAAAAAAGAAAGAATGAGGGTAGAATTCATAATAGCCCTTAATTTAAAGGTCAAATGGGTGACTTAAAATGGAAAAAAAATTAAGAGCAAAATATTATTATTCTCATAAAAAATATGTTATTAGCCATAATTTAAGATTTAATTTGTGTTTTTACAGTGCTCACAAATAAATACATTATTTGCTCTTCTATAATTGTTGGCACTTAATTTCTATAAGCAATTATCTCTTTTGCTTTTTTAAAATTATATTAATAATAATGAATAATTAAAAAAAATTATGAGGACATTTACTTCTATCTCCCATTCTTTTGTAGTAATTAGTACTTTAAATGATCCAAATTTATCTTAAGTATTTTTTATGTCTCATGTAATTAAGAAATATCATATTTGTTATGTATTTTTATGACATATTAATTTGCTTATAACTGCAGGCAATGCTCCCCGACGCAAAGCTAGGGTTAGTCACTAGTATATATATATATATAAAGAAGTTTCTAAATTTTAGGAAGGTCATGGTCATTTCATGCCCTCATTAATGCCGTCATTAAGCTTCGCCTATGAGAATAATTGATAATTTATTAATTTTATTTTTCATTAAATTATTGAATAAATATAATTATTTTTGAAAAATAATTTTGCGTATTATTTGTTCAACAAATTAGTTTTATTTTCACACAAAAACCAAGTTATTATAAGTATAGAATTTCATAAATTTGTAATAACTAAACTAGTCATCCTTTATTTATTTACTATGGCTAGTTGAATTTTTTATGCGGATAACATAATTTAATATTTATAATTGTTTCTAGGAAATAGTTTAAACAAAAAAATTAATTAAAACAGAATTTAAGAATAAAAGAAGTCAAGAAAGATTATTATATTTTTATGTATAAACTAACCAGGATCACTTCCTCTTAATTATTAATTATTCAGTTGGTGTAAGGCAAACACTGAACCAATTTAATTAATTGGTTATAATTGGTAATTTACTAAACGTTGAAGTTGTTTCTTCATCAGCAACTTCTGTCACTGTTGTACGTAGGGATCAAAAATCATTTGAACAATTAGACCTATCAAAACAAATTAAGACTTGGGTTTCAAAAAATAAAATAAAATAAAGACTTGAAATAAGCTTGGAAGGCCTTATGCCTTGAACCAATTTAGGACTGACATATTAGCTGAGGACATTAGCTTGGTTTTTAATAAATTAAATACTTCAACTCTCTCAATTGTAGAATAGATATTTTTGGAGTTGCAGAGGTAGTGATAATTTAAAAATGTCTTTTGATGAAAAATGAAAGAAAAGAAATGACAGTGAAGCTCCATCTTTTGTTGTTTTTGGGTGTTTAAGCATATATTTTTTTTTATTATTATTGAAAAATATCGTGATAAGAAACAAGTTGATTCTCTCCTATTCAGCAGAAGACCATTATTCTATGTGAACACTAAAGACCAATCCTAACTCTTGTATTTCAAAATTGTCAAATTCTAGTGCCTGATTTTCACACATGATATAGAGCATCAGCATGCCCAGACTTGGCTTATAAGTAATTAAAAAATAAATAACCATGAAAAGACAAGATATAAATAAATAAATAATGAAGGTAAATAGATTGTTTGGTTGGATTATCTATTTCCTGTGGCTGTCAAAAATGAGAATTTTGAATCAACATCTCTTCCAACAAATCATTTTTCAGCAATCTCATCATCATCATCATCCACTCCATCAGAATAGAATAGCAAAGCCACGCAAATTAGGACATCTGTGAGGATCAGACCCACCACATCAAAGACAAATTTTGGAGCAAATAAACCCCATACCTGAAAGGGTATAGAGACAAAAAAGTAAGCAAATGGAAGTGTCTCCAATAACAAATATATAAAGGATTTGTATTAGTTCGTAAAATGGATGCCCTTGCCATTAGATGCCTTCTTTGGAGAGTGACACACATTACAGTGGCTGTGACTGTGGCAGTTGTGATGAGTCCAAACATCAAATACATCTGAAACATTGAAGATCATTCATAATTCATTAGCCTAGGTAAGAAGCATCGCTAACTATTTCAGAACATCCTAAAACGAAAATTTTAACAAAATATTGAGAATGAAGATTTTTCAAGCACTGAAATCGAGTTAATAAACTCACCTGAGACAGCTGTGAGAAAATATAACTTTTCTTACAGTTGGTCTGGCCTGAAGAATTTCGATGCAAAACAAGAAATGGAAGTCCAAATATAGGAAGAATGAGAGAAAACCCAAAAGTTTCAATTGCAAGGAGGATTGCTTGACGAACAAGGATGAACTCATCAAACCTGAAAGCACGATATAGGATCCAATTATTTTTTATCTACAACGGATTTATGCTTTCTAGTGGAAATATTTATCCCATCATCTGCAAAGGGTTAGCACATGTAAGCTCAAGAATAATGTAAAACATTTCAAGTGTGCAAGCACCAAAAGCTCACCCAATAAATGCAGCACCATAGCGGAGGCCATCAAAGGCGCACCTGAAAAGTAGTTACCGGATATGAAATAGGAGTGCACAGATTAGTAAAGCTGCTGATTTTAAGAGTTATTAAACTTTACAATAAGCAATCTGCTAGATCTTAGGGAATGAGCAGTGACAATTAGCAAAGAAACTAAAGACAAAGTAGAAGACAAGAAAGTAGAAACTGGTTCAGCATATATAGAAACATCAAGGTAAATAACAAGCATCTTATCTTACCAATGACCCGTGGCAAAAAATAGACACACAGCTAAGAGATTCCATTGCGTTACAGCAAGCGGACTGAAATTCAACAATCTAGCATTGCCACTGATAATGTCTTCCCCTGTACTTTCCAGCCTGATTACACAGTACCCTGCAAAGAGAGGCTTTTGCAGATGTTGTCAAAATCTTTACAAAAGAGTACACTGCTAATAATATATTATATAACCAAAAATATTTGAGGGATCTAACTAAAAAGTAAAATAAAAAAACACAATTTATATGAAAAGTGAAGAATAAGTTGCAAAATTGTAGCTAAGTCATGCAGTCTAATATAAGACTTAGGACATAACAAGAATGAGCACCTCCAATAACTGATGCTAATGCAACCAAAGAACCTTGTTTTCCTGACAGAATAATGACTGTTGAACTCCAGGCAGATAACATAGCCACTGTTTTCATCATCAAGCTACCTTTTCCATCTAAAGCTTTCTCTTGAGTAAAACATCGACCGAATGCACCTAATAGTTGACCCAGACTGATAGCATATACTATCCTGGGTATGTAACTTCTTCCTATTCCTTGAAGCAACAGAGCAAGAGTTGATATGTTACTTTCAGATCCCCAATGCAGCGCTATGAGTATATAGCTTGAAATGGTTCCCATGATAACATACTTCCAAATTCCCCAATAATAGCTGCTAGAAATGGTTCTGCACAGCAACCATGCTAATAAAATTAGAGCTAGACTTGATCCAATTTCAGATATATACATCCATATTGGATGGCCTGGGGCAAACCCAAGCATCCATGAGGAAGATACATTCAGAAATGAAGAAGTGGCAGCCTGCTTTGATAGCCCAACTTCAATGTTAAATCTGATAATGGAAATTAACAGAAGAAATGTAACTGCCTGCAAATGAATCCCCAGAAAAAAGTCAGTATGACAAAAACAATCTAGTCAAGCCTCTTATCCGTGTAGAGAAATCAAATGAACACTAATCAACCTTGAAGGTTACCAGGACATACTTCAAATAGCATCTTCTTTTTCATGACTGAATATCGTAACTTGACAATGCCAATTGTGGCCAACAGAAAACTTGCCACTTTTCCTTCTTCCACTGAGCCCAAAATTTATGGGGGAAAAAGGAATGTCAGAAAAAACAGGGGAAAAGGCGGAAAAACATATTCTGAAGGGCGAGAAATCAGAACTTACAAATGTAACTATTGGAAAACAAGCTACATGCACGTATGGCCACGATAAAGATCGCAAATATTAAATCAAAGGAAATTAGAGAACCTCCAGGAGAAGGAAGAAGAACAACACGTAACTTATTTGCCTGAGGAATAGCAAGAACTATCATACAAAGTGATATTAACATAATCACAAAACCAATGCCCATCATCTTCAGATTAAACTCGGTCCATTTGGAGCGAGCTAGCTCTGTAACATTTGATAGAAAATTAAAGTAGCCATCAATTTGCCTGGTAAGAGCAGGCAACAAGAAGTTGCAGCTTTCATTTTTATGTAGTAAAATATTTTTTGTGTTTGACCAATTCTTCTCTGCCTGATTATATACATCTGATAGGTATAGCAAGTCTTCAGAAGAAAATCCAATCATTGATGAAGCTGAATAGACATCAATGTATCTTTTGACCTACAGAAGAATTCACAACCTTAGAATAAGATGGATGAGAAGTGGAAAAAAGAATGCCTCAACAAAGTACTATCTGCTAACAGCAAAAAAGCCATATCAAACTTGCTGTTAATTGTACTGCATGTAGATCATGCTGGTTTTAAACAAGCCATATTAGTAACTACCTTTATATAATTAATATTTCAAATGTTATGGTGTCTAATTTCAAATCCTAACAACATCAACGCTTCTCCTCTCGAAACAAAAAAGAAAAATAAAGGGCAAAAGCACTGTTATATACTTGCATCAATTGAACAGGCATAATACCATGTTCAGCCTCATCCATTTTAATATGGCAAAATGATTAAATGCCAGCATTATGAACAACAACGCTGAGAGGAAGCCCTTAAGTTCTTAAATTTGAGGCTTAATGTCCTTCAGAAAGCAAAAATAGAATTTGAAGGGCAGTCACTAAAGCAACAAGAAGTTATATTAACTATGAAAGTTTATTAAGCCATTGGGGGAGGCTTTGATCTATAATTTTCAATGCCTAAAATTCTAATAATCTTATTCTAAGCTTTCATTTCAATCTTGCCCAGAAGATTCAGGTTCAGCTTATTAAAACAACATAGAGAAATGAAATACTAAAAAGAAACACCACTAAAGTAAAACAGAGAACTGAATAATTTACATGATTATTATTCAAAACAGCATCCATGTACTTAAACTTCAAACCACTAAAATAAGAAGGTACCTGCCAAGAATTTATGCAAAGTACGTTTACATAATTTTGTACCCATTCTTCAACTTCTGAATGATCTTTGCAACTCTGCAGTCCGATGCCCTGCATATTCCATGTACCAGTACCTAAAGCATATAGCTCTGGATTAACTCGACCAATGCTGAAAAGAGAGGAAATAAAAATAATAATAAAAAAGGTGATGAGCATTGAATAATTGTTGAAACAAGAAGCAACCAATGGATCAATATATATAAGCAAGCTATACCTAAAGAATGCAATCCCAGCAGAATTTGTATAAAATTTCTTGAGTAAGGCAAAGAACAGATATGTAACTGAAGAAGGAATTCTTTTTAGATATTAGAAACAACAAATATACTAATACAAGCGGACAGTTTCCAGACCATTACTAAGATAATCTGCAGACTTCAGTGCATATGAGATTCCAATGATGAAAAATCTGCCAGAGCAACTGACCTATGGGAAATCAACCTAGAAGCAAAAAGAGACCCTAACCCTATTTCCTATCTCTATAACAGCAGTCTTCCAAGACCAATTACTTGAGATAGCACTACAAAAAGAACAGAGCAATGAAATGGAGTAGCAAATCTGATTTAGGAGGGTGTTTGGGATTGCTGTTGGGTGTAAAAATAATAGGTTTATAATTTTTTTGATTTAATTGACTGATTTTTTTAATTTTTTATAAATTGTTTTTCTCTTCCATCACTAATTTAACATGTTTATTACTTTGTTGATTGACCTATAACTCTCCAGTTTTACAATTATTTAACCAAAAATTTCAGCAGTATAATGGCTCAAAGATGTATATCTCTTAATCTCACTTGGATACATAAGAAAAATATTTAATACCATCAATGAATTGTCGTTTATTACACCAACTAAAATGCTATGAAACTTGTTTCTGAGAAAAACATCTATTTACCCACTTATCTCCAAAACAGTTTTCAAAAATCAAAAAAATTTTTAAAAAAAATTCCAAAAGTGTTTTTCCAAAAAAAATGTCAAACGGACCCTTAATCTGTTCCAAAACCATCACAGAAAAAAATAGAAAGAACATCACATGAATATAGTGACAAACAAAACTTGAAATTCAAGGATGCTTACACGTCACCTTCCAAAAGGAAAGGAGACACCAAGTAAAGCTGACACTGTCACTGCAAAATCAAGCTGCATAAAATTAAATGAATAAGTGCCTTTTCATACAACATGCATTATTTGGGCCATAAGTGAATGTGAACCGAGCACAGATGTAAATAAGCATTTTCACCTGTTGGATGGAACTAATACACATCTTCTTCTCACCCTGAAATCAGAACACAGTTAGTGCAATTCACTTTAGAAGGATTAATCGGAGTCTGGCACAGAGAACCTAAATTTTGCTTATAAGTTAGCAGGAATAACTTAATTGGATCATCTATCAAATTCATGAAAAAACGTCTAAGCAGCATTTTTTAAGGTTTAATTGGATCACCTTTACATCTATCATTTTCCTGTACATTTGAGTAAAATAGAACACGGTCAATCAAAAGGCTAACAAGAAGGGCAAAGATAATACTCCGATAGGGAAGAAACAATATAATCAAGATGCAAATACAAGTTAAAGTGGAATATCATAGATCTTGGAAATAGTAGTTTATCTATCTTCACTCAAGGATAGCAGCAATACCAAATCGTGTTCACAAGATGAAGTATCAAGTTCAGATGGAATGGAAAATGGGGGCTGCTTAAAACTCATGGCAAAGATTGATGTTTCCACCTGCAAATTGTTAATCAAGTACACATAGATTTATATTTTTTTTAAAATAAAACAAAAAAAAAGAATAAAAACAAATCAATTTTCCATAAGGCAAGATATACAGCACACCTCTTCTGCGCTTCCTCCACCATGATCACCATTCAAGGTTTGTCCATGATCACCCATCACAAGAAGAAGAGTATTTTCATGCAAGTCACCTGGCCGAGACTGGTTCTGCAGCTCTTTGATTACTTTCTAAAGCAAAATATGCAGCCAAATTAAAGTGCAGACATTTATAAAAGCAGCATGAAGCAGGCGTAGCACCCACTTGAATAGCAGAGTTAGGCATGCCAAGTTTAGCACCCTGTTATTGCAGAGTGAATATTGTTCACGATTTTTCAACCTTCAAATGTGCTCTAATCTTGATATAACAAAAGTACAAAGGGTTTAAATTTAAGTCTGACAACCAACCCAAAAATTCAGATTGCTCCAATACATCTATCAAACAAATTAATCATCACTAGCCCACATATTAATTATTCATCATGCTCTAATGAAAAGATCTAGCTATGCATTTGGTGAATTTCAACAGCCAAATGTTTTTTTTTATTTTTTTATTTTAGATAAAGATTGATCAATGGACTTCTACTCTAGTTATAAAGCATTTACTTCTCATAAACTACATTTTGAAAAATAAAATAAAATAAAATAAAAACTATTAGAAACAGGTTTCCTCTACAACCCGACATGCCTGCTTCAGCAACATTTACAGTAAAACAACGGCATATGTGGATGAAATGACTTCTTGCCAAGGATAGAATTCAAATGGTTAAACTGGAAAGATGTGCTTAATAGCCAGAGAAGCATAACAATTAAAGGACATATATAACTTCTTGTTGAAGGGAAATCACACATTCTCTTGGAATTTGGAAATTACATGCAATGACATGACAAACTATAATGCCTAGACTAGCACATGGATCCCTGAAATTTAAAGAATCAAAATGCTGGATCAAGACTACACTTGATGCTTCTTCAATTTGAAGAAATAAGAAACTACCTCTAAAATGAGATTGTACTGCTCCAACTTTTCTATCATCGGCGCGGAATCAACACCAAATATATGCCCAGCATGATCCTGTTTCAGATATATTGAAAAAATACACTTTCCTTATACAAGCGGAGGACAATAAGTATTTTCTCATATTGCACTAAGCCCTAGAGAACTAGGTAAACCTTTTTGGAGAAGCAAATAGCATTTATTCCAGCATTAGGCCTAGATGCTGGAGCAAGCAATTCCGAGAAACATAAAAAAATAAAGAGAGAGAAATAAATGACAAGGACTGCTATGCATTTGATGAGGAAAAACTCAATTCAGACATTACAAAGTGCTTTCGCAACCAATCATCATATATGGATCTTGCACATAGAAAATGATTGTACACTGAGTGCTTTGAAACTGGCAGCTATAACATTTATTAACAAATATAAGACAAGTCCTCCATCACAAACTGGAATAAGGCCAAAAAATTTTAAATGCTATTCATCATCTATTGTAGTTCATTAAAAACAACCAAGCCTGCAGAGATTTATACAGTTTGTTTAATGATTTCAAGATAAGCACATAATAATAATGATCATAAATCTACTTCAACAGATCAACCACATAAATCCATATACAGAAGTAATCTATCAGCACAATAGAAACTTCCATTAATAAGATACCTCAATCTTACCACACCAAGAAAATGTGCAATGAGAACATCCCAATCTTCTTCATATAAGGATGGAAATAGATGGTCAATGCATCCATTATCTACCTGGAACATTACAATTTCACCAAAATCTATAAAGCAGAAAACTATTCAAAACTGCAAGTACACGAACATGATAAGATAGCGTACCGTGTGAAGATCTTTAACATTAAAAGATGGATAAGGATAAGATCTATTAAAATGATGAGGAAACAACTGAACCCACGTATCATCTCCCATCATCAATACCCGTTTCCCATTAATAACAAGCTGCAAGAGGGATTATCTTGTGATAGTTAAATTGATATAACTTAGAAAATATGCAAACTTAAAATATTTCTGTAACTAACACTGTAATAAGTGAGAAAAAAAAAACACTTGCTAGATCAAGGAGGGATTATAAGCAAACCTGATGTATGAAATTATCTTCAATAATTGCAGGAGCACCAAAGCTATTTCCAACATCAATGAAAGTTGGAAGTCCACCAGTTGTCAGGCCCTGAAAATTACATGGGAAAAGGGAGCAGGGTGTCCTTGTTGTTAATAGAAACTAAGATTCACAGGCATACTCTATGGAGGCATCAAAAGATAGAAAAAGAAAGAAAAACACTGTACTAAAAATAGACCTTCAGACGTTGAAGGCTAGTGGTGGGTGGATCTGCAATAGCTTTGAAAATCCTGGAAGATGACCCTTGTCTAAATGACAACTGCTGCAAAACAGGGAGTCTGTCCATCCATGGCTTCTTCTCTACGTCAATTAAAATCATGTACCGTCCATATTATTCAATCATTGATAGAACAAACATAAAAGTACAAGAATTAGGGCTAACCTGGGAAAAAGCTGCTGGGGGCGACAAAATCAAACCTGAAAATGAGATTTAAATGATGAAACTCCCTACAAATCAGAATCATATTGGAGGGGAAAAAAAAGCAAAATTAAGATTACTTCTAAATTAAAACAAAAATCCCAAATACCTGAGAGCATCAAGAACAATGATTACAAGACGATCTACAGAAGGTTTGGTCCAGCAATGCTGAACTTGATTGATATTGGTATTATCGGAATCAGAATCAGAATCGGAATCAGAAGAGTTAATATGAGAAGGTAGGAAGCAAGGAGATTGAGAAATATCAGAACAATGGCTATAATAAGGAAGCTCAGTTCGAGTCAACAAGAATCCTCTGGTGAATATCAGTATTCCCACCCCATGAATCGCCAATATCACCCAATAATACCATTTCCTCCACTTTCCCTCCATTTTTTTCATTTTTCTTCTCTCTTCGTCCTATTTTTGGGCAACTACAGAAAATAAATAGCTCCACACAGTCAAGCCCCAGCTTCCCATTGTATGCCATACGTTGTCGTTTTGAGACCTTCCGCTTCTTCCACGTTGTCGTTTGTCTGAAAGGTCATAACTTGTAAATCGTTATCTATCTAGTGTTTGAGAGGCAGATAATAGGGTTAATAATATAAATAATACCAAAATTTATCAATTTGTTACAAAATTGTTATTTATATCTTTTAATTTTTATAAATTGGTACTAAAAATTTTAAAAATATTTCAAAATAATATTTGAATTCAGTTTCTAATAAGGAGAAAAAGATGTTAACAGCTAGAATGTTGATAAATTGTCACGTCATATTTTTCATATTAGAAACTGATTTCAGATATCATACATTTTTTAAACTTTTGGTACTAATATATAACAATTAAAAAGTTTAATATCAAATTGAAATAAAGTGGTAAATTTTGGTAATATTTATATTATTAATCCTAGATAGCCCAGCCATAAAATCTACTCCAACGGATTCTCTGAAATTCCATTTTTCTCAACTAATATTCCGTCAATTTTTTTAAAACTCAACTTCAGTAAATCCATTATAACTTATATCTTGAAAGGAGGACTAAAGAAACCATTATGGAGGTCAAATAGATTATGAATAGAAGCCATACAAGTAATCCAATCCCTCAAGTTAGCCAAATCATCCAATCCTATATTAGAACAAGTTTTCAACTCAAAACTCTCCAGGCTTCTCAAAGCTGACTTGCTAAATACCCTTGAAGTTTTACAAGACTGAAATGAGTTGGATTTAGCTCTCAAGGTACTTTTTCTGTCTTTCAGATTGAAAATTTTTCATCTATTTTATGTTCTTTCTTTGAACTGAAATCAGGCTTTTGGTATTTGAGTTTTGTGCAAAAGGAAGTATAGTACAAACCAGATATATAATTATATTATGGAATGATTGAAATGTCTGGGAAAATAAATTGATTGAAATGGCTGAAGAATTCTTTTCTAAACTGGAAAAAGAAGGGTTGAAACCTGACACAAGAGCATTTACTAAGATGATTGGGGGTTATCTAGACGTGGGTGTGGTTGAGAATGCAATGGAGACATATGGAATGATAAAGCAATCAAGTTGTGCTCCAGATAATTAATCGTTACAATTTTGATTAAGAATCTCGTGGAAGTTGGAAGAGAAGAGCTTGCAGCTATAAAAAAGAATGAATGTGATTATTACATAGATTATCCTAAGAAATTTCTTGAAGAGCAGAAAAAGGATGCAAATAATTTTTTTCATGTTAATATATTTTTGTTATTTATATGTAGAATTAACAATTTTATATATGACATGATTAAACGACACGACACGATATTGACTTTTTACAACACGATATGAATACACCTAATTTGTTTATGATACAATTAAATACGTTTAAAAATATGTAAATATCTAATAATTAAATTATTCAATTATCTATTAAGATTTTTAAATATATGTATAAGTTTATATATGAATAATTTTACAATATATTATATTATAATTAATTATATTAATCTATGCAAATAAAAATTAACAAATTATCTATAATTTGTATTAGATATAATTGTATAGATAATTCAATGATTAAATTTTATTTTGCCCATATATATGTATTTTTATATATATGTATACATATGTTATACCATACATAATTATTAATACATTATAAAAATTAACATATAATTATAAAATATTAACGTTAGTTGTTTATAATTATATATGTGCGTATATGTATATATATATAAATGTGCTACACTATTATACGATACATTTAAATCAATATGAATAATGATACAAAACGATTACATATATAAGACATGAATTGCAAGTTTTGAATTGCAAGTTTTATTTATATGTTTCATATCATGTGATCGTATATGTTAAAGTTAGTAAAGGAATTCTACTTTGTTTCTTCTCCATATTATGTTAAATAACAACGTAGAACTGTAATCTTTTAATTATCATAAAAAAAGTTATGTATGAGGAGATAAAAACCAATGAGCACCCTAATTTCTTTGCATATAATTCATTTTGAATGACACAAGTTTTATTATGAATTTGTTGGAAAAAAAATTGGAGTTCCTAGTGAGCTACACATTCTTACCATAAATATAGCCAATAGACTGGATTGGTTACTTAGCCTTTGCTTGGGATCTTATATGAAAGTTTATTTTGGCAACAATATGATAGATATTTTCCTTTCTTTTTTCTTTTCCTTATCAACACTCCCACTATACTTGTAGTTCATGTCATCTATTCATGTCATATATAAAATGACATCCATCATGGATCATATAACAAATTTTAAAGGAAAGAGACTCGAGTATAAGATAAAGGATAGTAACTAGCAAATTAGTTATCTCCTATTAACAATTTATGAACTAAACTTCTTTGAATTTATGTAACATCCGATAATTATGGCCTATAAGATATGATATTCATTGAAAAGAGAGCGATAGATTAATGTTTAAATAGAAGAAAATAGTGAAAAAGATACTTTTACACCCATAAAAGTCATGATTCAAGTCCAAAACGACAGAGATTAAAATGAGACGGGTTGTTTTTTAATGAATAGTAAGTTAAAGGAACATTCATGCCCGTGAATGGTTTAGTCACAGTCATGAATGACAATTCATGCCCATGACGGAAGTTTCACGCCCGTGAATATAGGTCAATTCTGTATATGAGTAGCCACACTTTTCTCTCTCATATGCTTCTTATCTTTGCACCAGCTACTACCCACCACCCCTATAACCCTTTTTGACACACCAAAGTGTTTCTCTCCAAATTCTCTTCCTATATTAACACAAAACTCCATTGTTAAACTTTGTTAAAAGCATGGAGGAAACAAAAAATGAAAGAGATAGTGAGAATGTTCTTAAGAGAAGTGTTCTTGTAGAGAAAGAAGAAAACCAAACTTGGTAGAAAGATTTTTTTTAGATTTTTCATGGTTATGGAAAAAGTAGAGATAAAGAGAAATAAACACAAAGAAGGAATGATAATCTAAAATGGATTTTGAAAATATTTTAGGAGGATCATTAGTTAAAAGTTAGTACATATGAATATTTAATCCAGAAACATGCTTCTTGAGTTTGTTATATGTTGGTTTAAAATGATGTAAAGGTTAGACATCTTTGTTGTTGTGAGTTTTAATGTTAAAAGGCCAGAAATATTAAAGATGGATGTCAATGAGTTTTAAGATGGTTTTGTGTATGATTTTGATACTCAATATGTGCTTTAATGTTGTTATGACTTATTTATAACATGAATATGAACTGGTATGTTGATAGGAATGACTGAAACTGGTCAATTTTTAGAGCCTTTGAATATGTTGCATGAATACTTTGTTTTTGGCTCATTTTTGCCATTGAAATTTACAAATTCACGCCCGTGACATAGGGTTCACGACAATAAATGCTTAACCCACAATAGGTTTCACACTCGTGACAAAGGAATCATGCCTATGAAATGCGTGTCCAATACTGACAATAGCTCTTCATGACTAAGGAAGCCATCAATGTATAAGTTCATCCCCGTGAATAATTAGTCATGGTCATAAACATTGAGACTCTAGTTTCTCATGTTCACGCTCATGATTCATAGTTTGTTTCACGGCCAAGAGCTGTGAAATATGGCTTTACGCCCATGAAGGATATTTCATGATTGTGAATAATTGGTATTTTGAAACCAATAGCATTCACATTTTGATTCATGGGTAGGCAACCAATGAATGACACTTTCATAACCATGAAGCACAATGACTTTCAATACGTAGTTTTTTATGATAATATAATATGATGAGTTTAAATAATCACATGTTATAGGCTATATGAATACACAAATGCTCTCATATGGGTGAGGAATATGACTATATATGGATATGAAATGAAGGGTTAATGCATAGAAAAAATGAGTATGAACTAAGATAATATTAAGATATAAGTATGCGGAAAGTCATACAATTTGATATGAGATTGTGAAATAACAAGTGATGAATGATGATATTGTATGAAACCTAATATATGAATAACTATATGTGAATAACATGTTGAAATGGGGAATGACAAGGTATACAATGTGAGGTTTTGATGTATGTAATGTTATATAAAGATTATGGTTATAATTGACACATGAACTGGAAATATCTTGAATATTTGATGATATAATAAATGTTTATAAGCATGGACGAAATAACATAAATAAAAAAAGAAAAAGTGATATGTGCTTATATGCCATTTTCTCTAATCTCTGACTTGACATAAGGTAAATGGCATGCAATTGAAGGGATTAACATATCATAAGATATTACTTGTACTCAATTAGGGTGGCTTAAACTCGGATTACGAGTGCTTCTAATTTGAGAAGCTCGATTGAGTATATCCAAATAAAGGATAAGGTGGTTGAACCTTAGAGAGCATCATTGATCCTGTTACTTTTACTCAATGAAGGTGGCTGAAACTCGAAGAGCGTTCTTGACTTGAGAAGCTCGGATGAGCACACACAATTATTGAACATAATTGTTGAAGCTCAGAGAGCGTTTATATATCACAACCCTATTTGAATAGTCCGACTTAGAATTTTGGGCAAAGTAAAGTAAAGAGCATATGGAAAATGGAAAATTGGGAAATGATTGAAATGATGTGATATAGAATATGGTTGAAATGATATTGTAACATCCACTCGACTAATTAGGATTAAATCATAATTAAACAGGCAAATACTACATGTTATCCATTTAAGAAATCGTGTGTAAATATAAAAAAAAATTCTCTTTGCTTTATAAAACTTAAACTCAGATCACATTACTAAAATAAAATCTTGACATATAAAAACCGCATCACATGCATAAACTTGATCCCTAAGGATATATATATATATACACACACACACCTTAACTAACCCATTGTTTACAAAATATAACTTTTCAACAAAAAGGTATATGTTCTTAAGCAAAAAAAACTTATACAAAACTTAAACCCTAAAATTATGTCATGTAGAAAAAGAACATGAAGATAACATGTAACATTGAATCTCAATATAGGTGTTTCTTCTCTGTGAGTCAATTTCTATTATCCCCTTAGGCTCTAACCTGCGTGTACGAAACTCACATACTAAGCTATTGAAATATATATATATATATATATATATATATATATATATATATATATATATATATATATATTCAAACATGCAACTATACAAGTCATATCATGATATATTATGCATGTTCATGTTATAAATAACTATTTTAATGCATGACAATGCAATCATCATATCTTATATCGACAATCATACATAGTAAGCATTCATATATAAAACCAGTTCACTGAAACCTTACTTTTTTCCTTTAACTCACTTTGTTTTGCTCATGACTTATCATTTTCCAATTACTGTTTCCTTTTTTTTACTATTTTTTTTAGTTTATTACCTTGCCTAGAAATCTAAGTCGGACTATCTAGATACGAGTTGTGGAATAGGTGTGCTCAAACCCAAGCTTCAGCCTCTCTGTCCACCAACTGTAAGAGTGCTCATTCGAACTCTTCAAATCAACGGCGCTCTCTAAACTTCAGCAACCTTGACTGAGCAAAAATATGATCAAGGGTGCTCTTTGAGCTTCAGCCACTTTGTCCTTAAATAACATAGAACCGAGGACAAAAATTGCTCTAACCTAGCTTCAACTACCAAGACCTCATATGAAGAATATTATATGATATCGTAACCCCCTCAATAGTCCATCCATCCTATGTCAAATTCTAGATTAGAGAAAATGACATTTTCAGTTCTTATAACTTATTTTCTCATCCTTTTATTTACGTGATCAATTTTATGCTCACAAACACATAACACTATCATATTACTTATTATGCATCATCACATATACCATTTATCACTCTATCATTCTCCACATGTAACTTAAAACAACCCCTCGCATTTCAATCATAAATCATAAACTGTATATGCAAAAATAATATGGTTCACAAGTGTGAACTACATGTTCACGATTGTGTAGGGCCATTCACGAGTACCTCCTTACCCATGAACCAAATCGTCACTGTTCACTTGAAAGCTTCTGTTCCCAAACACACATTATTCACAACCGTGACTATATGTTCATAGACATGAGACCAAACATTCATAACCATGGATTAAACCATAAAAACTGAAGGCAAAAACTGGTTATCAATGTTCACATCGTGGATATACATTCACGAACACAAACCTATACATTCATAACTTCCTTAGCCATAACGCACGGCATGAAAGCTTCCACCCATTCTAAGCATTTTTGGGTTCATATTTCACGGGTGTGAATTTCTAGACTTTCAAAATAGAAAACAAAGCATCATCATTCCACATGTAAAGGTCTCTAAGATTAACCAATGTTAATCACCCCTATCAACATTTAACCATATATCAAGCTAGCAACATACCTTTAACATCAATTGCAACATTTATAACACATTTCATGCCAACATGCCTTTTGAATATCACAATCTCGTAAACTCATTTCCATGGCATTTCTAACAAATATATCACATAATCGTCATGGTTATACATATCTGAAACTCATTCACATCATGTAACATATTTTATAACTTAAAACATAGTAACATGCAAGATAGGAAAATTAATATGTATATATGTACTAACATTTGAAAATGGAGCTTAAACTCTTCAAGCTTTTCAAGCTTACCACTACATGAAAATTAAAAAATAGCGACGAAAATTAGTGACATATTAAATTTGTCACTAATTTGCTACAGATTAGTGATGGAAATACGTAACACTTTAATAAAAAATTATTAAAATATCTAGCGATGGATTAGTAACATATTAGCGATTAAATATTGTGACAAATATATTCCGTAGCTAATGACAATGGTTAAATGTGGAGGTAAAAAATGGCGCCTAGATTAGCGACAAAATTGAAAAAATTAAATAATGATGGTCATTTTCTATCGCTATTTTATATTTAGTAACGGATAAAATTCATCACTATATTTTTTCATTTTTTAATAAAAATTTTGCAACGGAAATAGATTTGTCGTTAAAAATTTTGTTTTCACCTTTTTAAGTTAATGTGTAGCGGAAAATATAAGTTCATCGCTAATATTAACTTAACGAAATGACGTCATTTTGTTTAAAATAAAACGATGTTGTTTTGTTTCTTAATTATTTATGCATCAACTCTCATTCTTCATCTCTAAAATTGCAGAACCCGCAACCCCTTCCTCCTTCTCGCTTCTTCGCTCCACGCTATGCTTAACCTCCTCTCCATTAGTTGCCCTCTGTCGTCGTCGGCTAGTTGTTCGTCGCCCTCTCTCCATAACCTAAAAAAATATTCTACAAAAATTTCTTTTGTTTCTCTCTCTCTCCTTCTATAATCAATTGTAAATTTACAAAGAAAAATGCCAAAAATCGTGAAAAAAACTTTACAAGCCATAATTCATCACCCCCACTGGAATGAACAAGAAAACATATATTTATGGACAAAAAACCACTGCAAGGAACCAAACATAATAAGGAAAAAAATTTATTGAGAAGGAAGTTAAGATGCAATTATCAATAGGTTGAGCATATTACCACTTCCTAGCTAGCTAAGTGGCTAGGGGAGCTATTGAACATAGTATGCCATATGTATGCCCTGAAGAGTAACATCTCTAGCTCTTGGTGTGTCCAGTTCTAAGTTGGAAGGTGTTAAAGAAACATCACCATCTCTTGGAAATCAAGTTTCTGAAGCTCGTCTGACCACTGCAGAAAAATTATATTACCCCATTTAAGTACTCAATGCAAAATCTTTCTACAACAGCCTGAGGTTAAATCTTTTTACCTAAACATGCAGGAATTTTCTTTACCATCAAAAGGAAAAAGATAGAGCCAAGCTTTGGTAGTTTCAGTTTTGACAATTAACAAGGATTAAAAAGCAAAAATTTACAGCATTTTAAAATGATAAAATGTTTAAACACCCAAACCTTAGTGGATTTTTTCAATTTTGTACAATTCTTAAAACCTCATATCCCACACCTTCATTGAATTTTCAATTATATCCAATCTTGTTAATTTCATCGGTTGTAGCATAGGAATAATAAGATTGGTAAAACTTTAGTCAGTTAATCAGGAAGAATAAAAATGGACACATAACCTTATAGGTAAATTAAAAAAATCCTACTCTAATTCAACAAAATTAAGTGCGATTTCACAAAAAAATCAACTCCTTAATTATAGGGATATTTTTTTTATATTTTTTTAAAAAATTTTCCCCTCTTTTACTTTTTTATTCAAGGGCTTGAATGCCTATATAATTTGTGTAACTCATTGTTGTGAAATAAGATATTAGGAGAACAATTTTTCCTTTTTTTCCAGCATGGTATCATAGCAGGGCTTGACCAGCTTTTGTCTCTCAGTTCTATCCATTTTCTAGGGTTATAATACTCATTCTCATAAAGAGAGTTTTAACTCTCACCACCTACACCAGTGGAAGCACACGACGTAGATATTTCACCATCACCAGAAAAGGCCGCACGTAGCCACACACACCAATCGTTTTTTCTGTTTCGATCTCATACACCGGCTTGTGAGAAATTCTCTGACCACCATTTTTGAAGTTTTCAATCCCAACCTCTTTATCTCATCATTTCGCTTCCAGTTTTGTGATAACTGAAACTGTTCCTATAAGTTGACTTTGCTGACATTTAATTCATGCTATTAATGGCAAGTTGCAATTCATGAAAGATAGCTTTGACTAGCACTTCTAGTGGGATATGCTGGAAATTTGATGGCAAATCTAAAAATTTGAAAAGAAGTCTAATGGAGGGTTGTGTGCACTTTAGGATAGTATCTCGAATCAGGAGCAATTATCTTCTTCGAGTTCATTCCTTTTACTAAAGAGTAGACAGACCAATTGTACAAGGTTATTTTTTTTTCTTATTGTTTAGCTCAAAAATGTAATTACTTGCAAACTATTCTCATTAGTGTCAACTATGATCATACTTAGATCATCGATTCAAGTGCAACTAACCATATGACAAGATCATCAAACTTTTTTTTCTTCATATAGTCCTTATGCAGGTAATTAAAAAATTAAAATTGCAAATGAGTCTTTCAACCATTGTAGGAAAGCTATATATTATAGTGTCTCCATCATTTGCTCATCACAATATTTTCATGTTTCCAAACTCTCTTATAATTTATTGTTTATCAGTAAACTCACCCATGATCAAAATTATCAAGATCTTTTTTTCCAACTCACTGTGTGTTTTAGGATTTGACCTCGAAAAGGATTATTTGCAGTGCTAAACAAAGTGGAGGACTCTGCTCCTTTGATGATGATTTTAGATTAAGTCATCCAAGTTTTAAATATCTAAAACATTTATTTCTTTAATTATTTGGTAATAAGGATTCATCCTTGTTTCAATGTGAAGTATGTGAATTTGCAAAAACACCATCACACTTCTTTCGTTTCACAACCATCAAAACCATTTGTTATAATTCATAGTGATGTTTGAGGTCCTAATAAGATAAGTACACCTTCAGGCAAGAAATGGTTCATTACTTTTATTAACGATCATACTCGGTTTTGCTGCGTATATTCATTGAAAGAAAAATCAGAAGTTGAAGGGTTTTTTAAAATTTTTACAATATAGTGCAAACTCAATTTCAAACTAACATACAAGTTTTTAGAAGCAACAATGGAAAATAATAGTTTAACATGATATTGGGAAATTTTTTCCTTGAAATATGATTAGTTCATCAAAGTTCTTGTGTTAATACACCTCAACAGAATGATGTTGCTGAAAGAAAAAATAAACATATGTTAAAGGTGGCTCGTGCATTACTTTTTACAACTAAAGTACCTACATATCTATGAGGAGAGGTTGTTTTAACTGCTGCATATTAATAAAGAGAATGTCTTCCAAAGTTTTACAATATCCTTTTCAAGTTTTCAAAAAAAATTTTCCTTATACTAGACTTTTTGCAGATCTCCCCCTCAAAATATTTGGTTGTACAACTTTTGTTCAAGAATATAGAAAATTTGAAAAACTTGAACTAGAATCTATAAAAAAATGTTTTATGTGGTTATTTCCCAAATCAAAAGGACTATAAATATTTTGATCCAATATCAAAGAAATTTGTTGTCACTATGGATGTAATATTATTTGAAAAATAATCATTTTTTAAGGATATTCATCTTCAGGAGGAGAATCGTAAGGAAGATTCATTTGTTAATCCTTGTAATGTCTTTTTTTCAGATGATGTTTTTCTTTCCCATGATTCTGAGTCTAGTATACCTATAGAAAATTATCAAGATTTACTTATTGAAACTCCTCTTACTGTGAGTAATGTTTTTCCTAAGTCCAGGCCTACCTTAGAAAATCAAAATTCTGAACAACAATCTCTGAAAATTAAGAATAAAGGACAATCTACTATAATGTCACAACATGATAAATCTAAAATAATGGGCAATAGATTTACAAAAGTTGACCAAACATGAAAAAGGATTGTCTCCTTAAAGAATAATCATAAGCAAAGGAAAAAAGAATTAGCTATATAGCATAACCATGATTTCGAACTAAGGAAAAACCAACAATTTGAATCTAATACAGGTAATTCTCATTATCTTCCTAACAATCTACCAGAGACTTTTGACTTTAATATTCCTATAGCTTTTCGCAAATGGATTAGAACCTGTACTAGATATATATTATCTAAATTTGTGTCATACTCAAAATTGTCACCATGTCTTGTTATGTTCACATCTCAATTGTCCAGGAAGGGACAAAAAAAAGTTGCATGATATTGCAAGATATTATCGAGAAAACAATTATAGAAGATGATTGCAAATAGAAATTAATACTAGCAAGCACAGTAGTACCATAACACAAAACATTACGATGAACATACATATTAATAAATAAACACAAGAAAAATAAAAGGGAGGATGCCACCACTAGAAAGATATAAAATTAAGAATGTCAACAAGCCCCAACATAAGCACAATATAAAAACCTTTAACCTGTTAGTCTAACAATTGAATCCAAATTTGTATGAATATTTAAACATAGATATAAGCATCAGCAAAATAATCCCTGAATTGCAAATGCAGTACATAACCGGTAAAATTTCATTAGAGGTCTTAGTATTTTAGATTTGTAGACTACTGTTTAAATCCAGTGAAGAAAGAAACCTCACATTGAAAATAATTTGGAGACAGACACAGAAGTCAATTTTTTTCCTTTGTAACTAAGAACATCCTACATTATGTAATTTCACAAGGAACGACTAATGTAGTTTTCAGCCTCTCTCTCATCACTGCAACATATTAAACTTCGATGAGCACCCATTCTTTCTTATAGAAAAAATATTGCCCTTTGATTCCTGTTCAAATGTAGCCATGCAAAAGAGCTTTAACTGCTACTTTTTTATAAATTTGAATTCATACATTTAAAGTCTTTACATAGTTCATAATATTATATAGAAACTTTGCTTCCTGAACCTTAAGTCCTTTAAAATGTTCTGAGTATTTTGTTATTGAATCTTCCTGCCTAATTGGAAGCATAACTCTTACCACTAGTGGAACAACAAATTTTTTTAAGATTATTCATAAAATTATAATGTTTTATGTAACACTCCTTACCTTTCTATATACCCATCCATATACTAGACAGATAAGAAGTGCTACATAAATTAAAAATCTTTTCAAAAATATTTCTTTAATTTTAAATATATTTAATATAAGAAATTTAAAATATATAAAATAAAATATCATGCATATATACCCTAATTACAACCTTTTTTTGAATGTGTATATACATGTTATAATAAAATTTTAAAAGCTTATAAATATATATCAAAATACAATAAGAAGACCAACCCGCTCGGGGTGTCTACCGCTGTTACTGCTAGGTTTCATCATGAGGGTTCATCAATCAGTATCTCTTATCTACAGGTTTAGATGTTTTCGGCTATATTTGTAACTTACGCGAGAAAAAACAAACTCTCGTACTGAATATATAACTCAGTGATGCAAAAACCTTATAATAATAGTCGTTAAGATAAAACATAAATTTAAAGTGAAACCAATTCAACTTTTAAATCACTTTTTGTAAAGACAATAATATAATATTTCTATAATCCATTTAATTCATATTTCAATATATCTTTGATTTCTTAATAATATATTTTTCATACACCCACATATTATAATATTTTATACTTGCTTTTAGAGAATCAAATGGGTATCATATTACATATCAACTCGGAATGCACAGGATCCAAATATAATATTATTCAGTCCACATAAATGCACATGACTGAAAAGTGTATCAAGTGATCCACAGAAATGCACAGGATCACAATATTTCATTGGTCGATAAAAATGCACAAGATCATAATTTCTACCTTATTGGTATGTCAACAATATCCTAGTTCACATCTAGGCTAATATGTGGGCAAACTTTCTCATATTTATAATTCAATTCATTTTTGTAATTCAAAGCATAAAAATAATTTCTACAAAAATACTTTATTGCTAATTTCTCAATCATTTTCCATAAAATTGATAAATATTATTTTATTCCCAAATATGTATCATCATAAATTATATATAACTTTTAAATTTTTTGAAACACAAATAAAATATTTCAAACTCAAAATTTTCACATAAAATATAAAATATATTTTATGTAATATCATAAATCATTTAAATCTAAAAATTTCATTATTACTTTATACTTTTCCAATATCTTTAATTACTTATATATATATATATATATATATATATATATATATATATATATATGTAAGTAATATTATCAGAACAATTGCACTAACTTCTTTTTACTTTACCGGTGTCTGCCGGCTCTTTTCTTTTATTTCGAGGTGGCGCCTCCCCGACGTTGCACCTAAAAATAGACAATTTCAATTAGCTACTGAGCTTCACATGATATAAAATCTAAAAACATTTAAATTTTTCGATGATTTTCCACTCTCATGTATCTCAAGATCCTATAATTAAAAATTCTCCTTATTATGCGTGTTTAACGCATAGATCATGATTTTGGTGTTCAACAGTTTTTCCGTGCAACCAAAAATTTCAAATATTGTTTTCCTTTATAATATTTTATTTTCTTTATTTCTTTTCCAAAACTATTTTTTTCAATTTATTTCCCTTTAAATGCATTTCCAACTCAAAAATTCTCCTTAATTAAATAAATACTCTAAAAATTCCAAATAAATTTCTCTAATCATTTTAATTCATTTTCTTTCATTCTCCATCATCAATTTCACCAAAATAATATTCAATAACTCCTAATAAATTTTTCCATAATTAGGCTAATAATCTAAAAACTCACCAAAAATTCTATTAAATATTCTTTCCATTCCAAAAGTTATTTTCTACTTCTAAACACTTAAATTAACTCCATAATTAATAATCCTCGATTTTTTTATTTAATTACCTAATATTTTAATATTTTAACTTAAATAATAATCACCTCCATTTAATAATATAAAATCCAATTATTAACCAATTAATCTCCAATAAACTGCAATAATTATACAATTAATCATGCAATTCAACTAAATTAATTAAACACTTTAATAATAAAAATATATTTAAACTTCACAAATAAATTCATATCTCACTATTTAAAAACAACTAGGAGTTGTGGTTTATACCGGATGACTCGGTTTAACGAGTTGAAGATTCTGTCCAAAATACCCGATTAGTAGTCGCTGGACTTCGATCATCGGAAAATCTTCGATGGCAGTGAATTGACAATCGGATGATACCAAAATATAGCTTGAGGTGTAAGGAGTTCCAATTTATAAGTTTCGTGGTCTAGAAGTGGCTGAAAATGCGTAGATCTACAAAAGTTTACGTGGCTCTGGAAATTTTTTTTAACTCTGATCATCCATCAAACCGAGGTTCTCGAAACTCAAATTATACAAACCAAAGTTTTTCGATGTCCTGAGTTCATTTCTGGTGTCAGATTTGAGAAAAGAAGCCAGAAAATATGAGAAATGGAAGGGCAGCCCTAAAATCCTACTTTCTCTGCTCCGATCCCAAAAATTCGGTTAGTTTTTGGAAAATCAGATGTCGTCAGAGTGATAAGGACGCGGAGAACTACTTCTGATTCAAATTTGGTAAAGATCGGATGTCGTTTGGCAGATGGACGAAGATGGTGATCGTGTAAGGAGAATGAAAGAGCAAATGAATTTTTATCACTTTAATCTTTGAAATCTCTATATATATATATATATATATATATATATATACACTCAAGGATAATTTTATAATTTTTAAAAAATATTATATTTTTAATAAAATTTTATTCAGATAAAATTATTAAGTCATAAAATAAATTAAGAAAAATCTTAATTGAACAAAATTAAAAATATGGGGTGTTACATTCTTCCCCCCTTAAAAGATTTCATCCTCAAAATCATACATGATAGGTTATTACTCAATAATTGAGGATGTTGACTCCTCATTATTTCTTCGAGTTCTCATGTCGCCTCTTCAGCTGAATGTCTTCCCCAGAGGACTTTTACTAAAGGTACTTGCTTATTCCCCAGTTGTTTCACTTCCCTTGCTAGAAAAACTATAGGCTCATCCTCATAAGATAACTTTTGTTGCACTTCGATTTCTTCTACTTGAATGACATGGGACGGATATGATCTATACCTTATGAGCATCGATACATAAAACACATTATGAATTTTCTCCAGTTCAGGAGGTAAAGCCAACCTATAGGCTACTGGTCCCACTCATTCAATTATATCAAAAGGCCCAATAAATCTGGGACTTAGTTTGTCTTTCCTTTCAAATCGTAGTACTTTCTTCCAAGGAGATACTTTCAAGAACACTTTGTCACCAACCTCATATTCGATGTCCCTGTGTCTCAAGTCTGCATAAGACTTTTGTCTATCCTTGATAATCCTAATTTTCTCCTCTGTCTGTGAACTAAATCGGGTCCCACTATCCTTCATTCACTGAGCTCAACACAATAAATTGGAGTTCTACATTTTCTGCCATACAGTGCTTCATAAGGAGCCATGCCAATACTTGTCTAGTAACTGTTATTATATGAAAATTCCACCAGTGGCAAGTACCTATCCCAACTTCCTGTTAACTCAATCAAACAACTCCGAAGCATATCCTCAAGCAACTGGATCACCTGCTCCGATTGTCCATCTGTCTGAGGATGCAACGTCATACTGAAGTGGAGTCGAGTACCCAAAATCCCTATAGACTCTTCCAAAAGTGTGAGGTGAATCTAGGATCTCTATCTAAAATGATAGACAATGGTATACCATGCAACCGAACTATCTCTTGTACATACAATTCTACTAATCGATCCATAGAGTGGTCCATCTTGACTGGTAAAAAGTGTATAGACTTTGTTAACTTATCGATAATCACCCATACAACATCATATTTTCTCTGAGTCAATGGTAGTCCTGACACAAAATCCATGGTGACTCTTTCTCATTTCCACTCCGGTATGACAATAGATTGCAGTAACCCTGATGGCAATTGGTGTTCTGCTTTCACTTACTGACATGTCAAACATTTGGTAGTATACTCTGTAATGTCTTTCTTCATACCCGACCACCAATAGTAAGGCTTCAAATCTTGATACATTTTATTGATGGGGATGCATGGAAATAGTCGATTCATATGCCTCTTTTAATATCTCTCATCTCAATCCTGAGACATCAGGCACCCATAGTCTACCTCTATAATAAATACCACCATCAGCTTCAATTGAGTATTCAGGTTTCTCTCATTGTAAATGGATTCTCTTATTTCAATTAACTTGGAATCATGCTTTTGAGCATCTTTGATCAGAAAGACTAATTTAGGTAGGACCCAAAGTTCTACCAAAGTCTTTCGACTCAAAGCGTCAGCCACAACATTAGCCTTTCCATGTTGATAGTCAATAACATAGTCGTAGTCTTTAATAAGGTTTAGCCATTGCCTCTATCTCAAATTCAGCTCTTTTTGTGAAGGTAAATATTTTAAACTTTTGTGATCTGTATAGATATAACACTTTTCTCCAAATAGATAATGTCTCCAAATCTTTAAAGCAATTACAATAGCTGCCAACTCTAGATCATGTGTAGGTTAATTCCTCTCATGCGGCTTTAATTGTTTAGAGGCATACACTATCACTTTACCCTCTTGCATCAGTACACAGCTTAACCCATTCAATGAAGCATCGCTGTGTACCACAAACTCTTTTCCTGTAGTGGGTTGTGTCAGAACTGGTGCCTCTGTCAACATAGCCTTCAACTGATTAAAGCTCGCTTGGCACTTATCTGTCCTGTTGCCCATATAATGAACTAAAAAGGAGGGTTGAATTGGATATTAAAAAATTCTTAACTTTTAAGTGCGAAATAAAAAGTTAAATAAAGTAGGGATAGGAAGATATCACACAAGAAATTTATAGAGGTTCGGGTATTAATAAACCCTAATGCTTTCCCCAATCTCAATTGGAAGTTTCACTAACACACTAAGTGTTATAATGGAGTTTTACAAGTTCACTCCCAACTATGGTGTTTCTATCAATGGCTCACACCTAACCTAGAAATCCTTTGTGTTTTAATGACTCACACAATAAACCATTTCCTTATGTTTTAATGGCTCGTACAAATAACCCTTACAAGTGTTTTACTCTTAACCCAATATACTCAAACTCACTTGAGTAGTAGATTTCAAAGAGAAACACTCACAAATCTATAATGCTAAGAAATTATGAGCAAATAGATTTTAACAGATAATAAGAGTTTTATTGAAAATAATTAATACACAAAATAGCTACAACAAGATTTTGATTTGAAGTAATTGTTATTCTCTTGTTCTGGATTCATAAATTACTTGCATTTATACTTTCTTAGCGAATTATAACTGTTTGGATGCATTTAATGCAAAAATAGCCACGTCACCAACTCTTAATTTTGCACTTGACATGTTTCTCTTTCCTCATTCACGGTCATGAATATGTGTGTCACGGTCGTGAATGTTCTTCCAAGCTATGGTCCAAGTGGTGACTCGAACTGTGAAGCATTCTGGAAGGAATTGAAGTGTTTGATCACGGGCGTGACTTTATTCTTTCACGGGCGTGAATATCCTTCCAAGTCATGGTCTAAGTGGTGACTCTAACCGTGAAACTCTCTGGAGGAATTTGACATGTTATATCACGGGCGTGACTAATATGATCATTCAAGGTTGTTATGATTCTTCATGGCCGTGAACTTTAAATGTTGGAGAGTTGGCGTTAAGCTACATCACATGCGTGACATAAACAGTCATGGGCATGAACATGCTATTTCTTCATTTCTTGACTTTCAAAGTTAGTCTTCCATTCTTGCATCATATTCCATACCCTGTTCAATAAACTTAGAACACATGTATTGTTAAATACGTTATTGATATTTTATTTGTTACCATCAAAATGACGAAAAATACCCCTCAAGGTTCAATAATCTCTCCCTTTTTGATGGTGACAAATAATCTAGCAATATGTGCTTTTGAGAAGTCTCCCCCTCAAAAGATGCTTAAGACAAAAAATAATATAATGCAAGAATCCTTAAGAATTGAGGAAGTATAGCATAGATGTTTGCATGCTAGTTTAGGTATATGCAAGGTATATTCAAAGTATATCAAATTGTTTGCTTTTAACTAGTTAAGTATATGCAAAGTATATTCAAAGTATATCAAGTTGTTTGCTTTTAACTAGTTAAGTATATGCAAAATATATTAAAAGTATATTGAAAGTGTATCTCAACACTATATTCAAAGTATATCAACACATTTGCATATTCATGTACTTGCATATTCATTTAATTCATTTATATTGCTAGGTTCTCCCCCTTTTGTTATCAACAAAAATAACATAAAAAGATAAATCATAGGGCAAAAACCAATGTAATTATATTAATACTAAATGTTAAAAGTACAATGGTTTGAAAAGCAAATTAAAATCCTACATATACAATACTAGAAACTAGTAACCAAAATGAAATAAAAAAAAACTAAAGCTCTAGCTAGACTTGGAGCCGGACAACCCATATCTAAGGCGTGCTACTTCTACCTCAAAGCTATCCATGCGAGACTCCATAAAATCTTTTAGGTTTTCCAACCTCTCATCTATCAAAGCCTGCAGTTGGTCAAAACGAGGTGATAAAAGATCAACCACCTGCTAAGCCAAGTTCGGTGTGGAGGTCGAGGATTGACCAACCTCCTGCTTAACCTCTGGGGTCACCGTCTCAACTCGAACTCTTTTTCTATGCTGGATTCCTTGGAGGCCAGCTCTAAAGTCGTTCGAATCATCATCTTCCCAAATAATTTCAACAGCTGGAGTGGTGAAGCGGTAGTAGATGTTATTCTCATGAATTATGTAGACTGCTGCTCCCATTTTGATAAAAGACTCGACGTCTAGCCAGTCTCTAAGATGTGGTGGGATGAGGTTGAAGTTGTGCTCTTCTAGCTTCAGATATCCAAGCTTGATAGCAAGGCGAGTCATGTACCCACCAATCAAGATATCTCCTGATGGCTTCATTGCAATTGAGAGTAGATGGTTTGCAAACCATCGAGACAGGGCCACCATTAGACCTCTTTGGGCAATCTCCAGGAGAAAGAGCTCAGATTTTTGAATTGCACCATTGTTATCCCCTCTTGCAAAGATGTTATAGGTCAGAAACCTATGCAAGTATTTATGCACTGGTGATCGAAGGTGGGTGCTCTTCGTCTTTTTGACTTCCCAGCTACAATCTTGTACAAAATGAGTCAATGCTGGATTGGCAAAGAACTCCACCTCACTCTCATTTAGGATACCATCAGAGGGAAATTTGAAGATTTCACCGAACTCAACTGCTGTGAGGGTGTTCAGATGCTTGCAAAGTTGAAATTTGACTGTGCTGGTGGGAGAGACTTGCAAGGTGCTAAGAAACTCAAGAATTGGTTCCCTTAGTGTCGATTGATGGATATCGACAAAATTTTTAAATGAAAAGCTTGGAGTTGTTCTGTCATGCTTGTCTCGAGATCGAGGGTCCTAACAGCATGCCATTCAAAGGATCGAGAAGAAAGTAATGGTCTCTTCTTGAAAACTGCATACCTCGGATGACAATGCTCCGGAATGATGTTGAGAAGGTAGTCCGTGTACCTTATTGGAGCATGAGATTTCCTTCTTGTGCCTTTTGAGGAGCTGGGTTCCATTTTTGAGTTTTAGAATGATTTTTGAAGAGAATTTCTGATAAGGATTTTGGAGAATACCTTGTGATGTTGTGATTTCTGATGAAAGAACGTGTTTTTGAAGGTATTTATAGATGGAAAATGCTACTAGGGGGTCATAATCTTTGAGAGATATTGAATGTGGTGATAAATGAGAGAATTTGTAGAGTTAAAAATGAGAGAAAAATGGCAGAAAATATTTTATAGCCGACATCATCACGGTCGTGAATGTTAAGTCACGGGCGTGAAATGTCATGTTCACGGTTTGCTGAAGAGGTGCTCTACCCGTGATGAAGAATATGAAACGATTCATGGTCATGAAATTTAATAGTCACGGGGGTGAATGGTGAATTTTCATGGTGGTGACAAAATGAGTCATGGTCGTGAAGTACAATCTTCACTACTTATGACCATGAGAAAAAGCATGAAACAAAGCGTGAATGCTTCTGTAATTATTTGGTAGTAATGTTCACGGTTGTGAAGAAGTGTCATGGTCGTGAACAAAGAGTTTCACAGGAGTGACAGAAAAGGTTATGGACGTGAAACATAGTCTTCACTACCTTCAACCGTGAAGCATGTCATGAAGCAATGCGTGAAAGCTACTGAAGCTTTTGGTGATTATGATCACGACCGTGAATATATGTCATAGACGTGAATTGCCTAAAATCCTCATTAAATAAAACTAAGTCTAAAATAAGACTAAAGGATTTCTAAGGTGTTTCTTTCCCTTATAACATATTTTTCATCAAGTTTTGCCACTTCATACCTTAAAAGATGAGACAATAACACAAGATAGAAATTAACATTTAAGGTTCGACAAATTTGACAATCATAAAGTTAATCCATCAATCATACCAAGCTCTCTTCTTATGAAGTTAAATCTTTCTTCATTTAGAGACTTAGTAAAAATGTCTGTCAATTGATTGTTTGCATTGATAAATTCCAATACAACATCTCCATATTGAACATGATCTTTAAGAAAATGATGTCTTATGTCAATATGCTTACTTCTAAAGTGTTGAATGAGATTCTTAGATTGGTTTATAACACTTGTATTGTCACATCTAATAGGTATATGGTCCAAACTATGACCATAATCCTTAAGTTGTTATTTCATCCATAGGATTTGAGTACAACAACATCTTGCTGCCACATACTCCGCTTCAGCAGTAGAAAAAACAACTGAAAATTGTTTCTTGCTAAACCAAGAAACTGAGCATTCACCAATAAAGTGACAAGTGCCTGAAGTACTCTTTCTATCCAAGTGGACTTCTAGCTCAATCAGCACCTGAATATCCTATGATATGAAAGAATGAATTTCTAGGATACCATAAACCTAGATGCAATGACCCATGTAAATATTTTAAAATTATTTTCACAGCATTCAAATGTGATTCTTTAAGACATGATTGAAAGTGAACACATAAGCATACATTATACATTATATCAGGTTTAGAGGCAGTAAGATATAAGAGTGATCCGATCATACCTCTATAGAGCTTTTCATTAATGCTCTTTCCCTTTTCATTTTTGTCCAATTTTGTTGATGTGCTCATTGGAGTCTTGACATTTTTGCATCCCTCCATTCCAAATTTCTTGATTAAGTATTTGGCATATTTGGATTGGTTGATGAATATGCTCTCATTGATTTGTTTTATTTGTAGACCGAGGAAGAACTTGAGCTCACCCATCATGCTCATTTCAAATTTCCTAGTCATACACTTAGAAAATTCTTGGCAAAATAATTAATTAGTAGACCCAAATGTGATGTCATCAACATAAATTTGAACAATTAGAATATCATGCTTATGTTTTTTAATAAATAAAGTAGTGTCAACATTTCCCTTTGAAAAATTATTTTCTAGAAGAAAAGAACTCAGTCTTTCATACCAAGCTCTTAGGGCTTGTTTCAAACCATACAAATATTTTGAAAGTTTAATTACATGGTTAGGCAAATTATGGCTCTCAAAACCTGGTGGTTGTTAGACATAAACTTCTTTTTTTATAAAACCATTTAAGAAAGCACTTTTGACATCCATTTGAAAGAGTTTGAAATTCACATGGCATGCATATGCTAAAAGTATTCTCATGGGTTCTAATCTAGCTACTGGAGCATAGGTCTCATCATAATCTAATCATTCTTTTTGATTATATCCCTTTGCAACTAACCTAGCCTTATTCCTAGTTATTGAACCTTGTTCATCTAGTTTATTTCTAAATACCCATTTACTTCCAATAATTTGATGCTCCTTGGGTCTAGAAACTAAGGTCCATACCTTACTTTTCTCAAATTGGTTGAGTTCCTCTTGCATAACAATCACCCAACTTTCATCATTAAGAGCCTCATCAATATTTTTAGGCTCAATTTGAGAGACAAAGGCAAGATTAGAATCTAAAGGTTTGAAATGAGATCTAGTACTTACTCCCTTTGTAGGATCACCAATGATTTGCTCATTGGGGTGATCTTTTGTGAATCTCTATTCCTTTGGGAGCTCTTGCTTGTTTTCCTCTTGAGCTGGAGATAGATAGTCATCTTGATGTGAACGTTCTTGATCATTTTCTCCTTTTTCATTTTCAATATCAAGTTTTTCCATTGTACCTACAAAATCGTCAAAAACACTACATTTCACAAGATCAATCTTACTAGATTCATCAAAAACAATATGCATAGATTCTCAACAGCTAATGACTTTTTATTAAAGACTCTATAAGCTTTTCTAGTGGTGCAGTATCCTAAAAATATACCCTCATCAGATTTAGAGGCAAATTTTCCAAGGTTGACCTTGGTTTTTAATATGAAACACTTACATCCAAATACTCTAAAGTATGATATCATGAGTTTTCTTCAATTCCATAACTCAAAAAAAGTTTTGTTTAAGAGAGGTCTTTTGAAAAATCGATTTGAAATATAATATGCAGTATTTGTGGCTTCGATCCAAAAGTAAATTGGTAATCCATACTCATTAAGCATTGTTCGAGCCATTTCAATTAAAGTTAAATTTTTCCTTTCTACCACCCCATTTTGTTGAGGTGTCTTAGAAGATGAAAAATTTTGTGAAATGCCATGTCCTAGAAAAAAAATTTCAAAGTTTTCATTTTCAAATTCTTTGCCATGATCACTTCTTATTTTTGAAATACAATATCCTTTTTTATTTTTGAACTCTCTTAGCAAAGTTTTTGAAAGATTCAAAAGCATCACTCTTTTGAGCTAAGAAAATAACCCAAGTGAATATAGAGTAGTCATTGATGATGACAAAGGCATAGTGTTTACCTCCTGAGCTTGCAACTCTAGTAGGTCCAAAAAGATCTAGATGCAAAAGTTGTAGAGGTTTTGAGGTACTTATAATGTTTTTAGATTTAAAAGATGACTTGTGTTGTTTTCCTCTTTGACAAGGTTCACATGTCTTGTCTTTTTCAAATTTAACTTTTGGTAGTCCCTTTACCAGCTCTCCTTTGCTGAGGCTTTGAATTAAATCCATGTTTGCATGACCAAGCCTTCTATGCCACAACCAATATTCATTACTAGTAGTCAAAAGACACTTAAAGAAAAGGTTAGATATTTTGTGTAAGTCTATTATGTAGGTATTGACATCTCTACTTCCTTTAAATATCTTTTGGCAATTAATAGAGGTTACAAGACATTCGTTAGAAGTAAAGATTACTTGGTTTCCTTTATCACATAATTGACTTACACTTAACAAGTTATGTTTCAAACCATCAACAAGTAAGACATCTTCAATGAAAGTAGTACCATTAATACTAATAGAGCCAATGCCAATTAACTTACCTTTGGCATTGTTTTCAAAGTTTACCTTACCTCCATTAATACTTTTGATGTCATTGAATCGTTCTTTGTCTCCGGTCATATGCCTTGAGCATCCACTATTTACTAGCCAAACATTTTTATTTATTGTGGATTTGAGACATACCTATAAGATCACAATTCAAGTATTGCTTTTAGGTATCCAAATGAGCTTGGGTCTTTGGGAGTTAGCACGTGAAGGTTCCCAGTGAGCCTTTCTTCTCCAGCAATGTTTATTTATATGACCAAATTTTATACAATAATTACATTGTTTAGTTCTAAATATGTTTTTGGGTCTTACCATGCTTTTAACTACCATTTTCCTATTAGGTAGAGTTTGTGAGTAGTGGCATGCACATGTATGATGACTTGGTGCTTTCCTAGGTGCATGTTTCTTATACATAAAAGCATGATTGGCCTTTTGAGATTTCCTTCTTAGGCTTACTGACCTTTGATCATTCCTTTTATGCATAAAAGATTTAATGTATGTTGTGCACTTAGCCCTTGGTGCTGTTACTTATAGTGTGGAGATGTGGGGTTCACTTGACTTAACAAAAGTGGTCTTGTGAGATGAAAATGATGTTCCCTTAAATCCTAGATCATGTCTTATTAAAAGTGGTTTTTGAGACACAATAAGAGTATTTAAACTCTTCTTGCCCTTGTGAAATTTTGAAATGGAGTTTCTAAGTTCCTCAACTTCATTTTTCAAAATATTGTTTTCTTTAAGCAAGGATTTAGTTGAGGGTCTTGAGGAGTACTCATCTAATGATTTTTGAAGAGATTCATTAGAATATTTAAGCTCAAGATTCTCCTTTTCTAAAACTTCCATTTTATTTTTCAAACTAGAAATGTTATTTTTATAAGTATTGAATTTACTTCTATATTTTTTCTAGTTCTAGATTCAATAATTCTATTAAGATTTGATCATCATCATCTTCACTATCACTATCATTATCACTACTATCATTATTGAATGAGTATGAGCAAAGTGATCCTGCCTTATCTAAGACGTGATCCTTTATAGCCATGAAGCATAGGTTGACCTCTTCACTTTCATTGTCATCTTTTTCACTTGAAGAGATTTCGTCATCCCATATGGCTTTGTGACCTTTCTCCCCATTTTCTTTTTGGTATTTTCTCTTGTGTTTATTGAGTCTTGGACATTCTGGTTTAATATGTCCCTTGTTCCCACACTTATCGCATTTTACTTCCTCTTTATTCCTTTGAGAGTCATTTGAGGAGTGTTTGAGATTTCTTTGCTTGAATTTTCAAGAGTTGCTCATTCTCTTTTTAATTATTCTTTTCAGTCTTCTTGAGAGCATTGTTATGTCCTCATTTGCATCATCACTCTTTTCTTCATCATCTTCAACTTCTTCTTGAGATTTTGAAGTAGAGGCTCTTAATATTAGAAACTTTCTTTTTTCTGACTCGACTTCAAGCTCTCTATCTCTTTTTATTGTCATTTCATGTGTTAGAAGTTTGCCAATAAGCACATCGGTATTCATAACGCTCATGTCTTCATTAACTTTTTCTATACCATCAACTCTTGAACCATAATCCTTGAGATGAAGACTTCTCAAAATTTTGTTGTTTACATCTTCCAAGCTCAAGTGTTTCCCAAGCTTTCTCATGCCATTTATGATGGCTAGAAAACGGTTTGTCATATCGGTGATTGACTCATTGGATTTCATCTTGAAGAGTTCGTACTCTGAAGTAAGAAGTTGAATCTTCTTGGATTTAACTTGCTTAGTTCCTTCATGATAATTTTTCAATGTTTTCCACATGCTATATGCGGTAGGGCAGTGCTATATTCTGCCACATTTTTCAATGATTAGTGAGCTTGAGAGAATTGTCATTGCCTTTTTATTTTTGAAATTTGTTCTTCGTTGAGGCTTTGTCCAATCATATTTTAACATGATTTCTTCTTCACCATCAACTTCTCTTCTAGTAGGTGGTGTCCATTCTTTTTGAATGTTATCCTAGACTTCAATTCCCTCACTATCGAGATGTCTCCGTCCAAAACTTCCAATGAGTGTAATTTGCTACATCACAGTAAGGCTTGAGACTTTGGAATCCTTCATTGGTCATTTCTTGATCTTTGTTAGCGCTATTTAGGCTTCGATGTTAGACTAAGCTCGATACCAATTGTTGCCCATATAATGAACCAAGAAGGGGGGTTGAATTGGACATTAAAAAATTATTAACTTTTAAGTGCAGAATAAAAAGTTATATAGAGTAGGGATAGAAAGATATCATATAAGAAATTTATAGAGGTTCGGGTATTAACAAATCCTACTCCCATCCCCAATCTCAATTGGGAGTTTCACTAACTCACTAAGTGTTACAATGAAGTTGTACAAGCTCACTCCCAACTATGGTGTTTCTATCAATGACTCACACCTAACCCAGAAATCCCTTGTGTTTTAATGGCTCACATAATAAACCAATTCCTTGTGCTTTAATGGCTCACACAAATAACCGTTACAAGTGTTTTACTCTTAACCCAATATACCCAAACTCACTTGAGTAGTAGATTACAAAAAGAAACACTCACAAATATATAATGCTTAGAAATTATGAGCAAATAGATTTTAACAGAGAATAAGAGTTCTGTTGTAAATAATTAATGCACAAAATGGCTACAACAAGATTTTGATTCAAAGTAATTGTTATTCTATTGTTCTGGATTCATAAATGACTTGTATTTATACTTTCTTAGTGAATTATAACCGTTTGGATGCATTTAATGCAAAAATAGCCGCGGCACCAACTCTTAGTTTCGCGTCTGATATGTTTCTCTTTCCTCATTCACAGTCGTGAATATACGTGTCACGGTCGTGAATGTTCTTCCAAGCCGTGGTCCAAGTGGTGACTCTAGCCGTGAAGCATTTTGGAAGGAATTGAAGTGTTTAATCATGGGCATGACTTTATTCTTTCACGGGCGTGAATATCCTTCCAAGTAGTGGTCTAAGTAGTGACTCTAGCCGTGAAACTCTCTAGAGGAATTTGACATGTTATATCACGGGCATGACTGATATGATCATTCACGGTTGCTATGATTTTTCATGACCGTGAACTTTAAATGTTGGAGAGTTGGCGCTAAGCTACATCACAGGCATGACATAAACAGTCACGGGTGTGAACATGCTATTTCTTCATTTCTTGACTTTCAAAGTTAGTCTTCCATTCTTGCATCATATTCCATACCATGTTCAATAAACTTAGAACACAAGTATTGTTAAATATATTATTGTTATTTTATTTGTTAGTATCAAAATGATGGAAATACCCCTCCAGATTCAACATGTCCATTCAAATTTAACATCCTTGCGAAGTAATCATGTTATGAAAGCGGCTATATAAGAGAAACCCTTCACAAATCATATATAGTAGCCTACTAACCCAAGTAAACTCCGTATCTCAGTTATATTTCGAGGAAACTTCCAATTGAGAATGACTTCAACCTTAGTAAGGTCAACTCTGATCCCATTTATTGATACCACATGACCCAGGAATCCAACTTCCTCGAATCAGAACTCACATTTGGATAACTTAGCATATAACTGCTTCTCACGTAGTGTCTGAAGCACAATCCGAAGATGCTGATCATAGTCCTCTCTATTCCTGGAATATACCATAATATCATCAATGAAAACTACAATAAATTGGTCTAAATAAGGCCTAAAATCCATTCATCAGATCCATAAATGCTACCGACGAGTTCGTCAGCCCAAATGGCATGACTAGGAACTCGTAGTGACCATACTGAGTCCTAAAGGTAGTCTTAGGTACATCACTCTCCTTGACCTTTAACTGATGATATCCTGATCTCAAATCAATCTTGGAGAATACCCCTATACCTTTCAACTGATCAAAAAGGTCATCTATCCACAGCAGCGGATATTTGTTCTTCACTATCATCTTATTTAATTATTTGTAATTAATGCACAATCGTAGGGTGCCATCATTTTTCTTCACAAATAATACAGGTGCACCCCAAGGTGACACATTGGGTCTAATAAACCCCTTATCCAGTAACTATTGCAACTGTACTTTGAATTCTTTAAGTTCTTCTAGTGCCATTTGGTATGGTGTGATGGATATGGGTGCAATACCAGGTAGCAACTCAATGGAAAAATCTATCTCCCTTTCCAGAGGCAATCCTGACAAATCCTTAGGAAACACATCAGGAAACTCACAAACTGTAAAAATGTCCTAAAGTTTTGGACTCTCCTTCCTGGTATCAACTACATATGCCAAATAAGCTTCATTGCCCTTTCTAACCAACCTCTGATCCATCATAGTAGAGATAATATTAGATGGACTATTCATTCTAATATCTTGTACCATTTTATCCTTGCACCTAGACTTTTTAAAAATAACCTTTCTGGCAGCACAATCCACTATTGCCCCATGCCGAGCTAACCAATCCATCCGTAATATGACATCATATTTATGAAATGGTAATTCAATCAGATTTGCGGGATATAGCTCACCCTCCCTCACTAAGGGTAGCTCTCGGTACACTCTGTTAACCCTGTCACTATAACCCAGGGGATTCGTCACTACTATATCAAATTCTAAGTTCTCAATCTCTAAATTTTCCCCAAGCAATAATGTAGTTGCGATGGGGCTATCATTAGGCCTACTAATAGTCTCTGACCCAGCTTGCATTGATCTAGTTCGACCTCCCCTAATTTGACCTCTATCTCGGCCTCTAGTAGGTACTGATCCCTGTGTCAAAACAGGTCTTGCCCCTGTAAACTCTGCACTCTGATCTTTGTATGGGCAATCCCTCCTAAAGTGGCCTGTCACCCCACAAATGAAACAGGCTTTAGATGTCAACCAACACTCCCATTATGATACCGACCACACTGCTGGCACTAAGGGCATGGAACACATCTTCCCCCTACTGAACCTGGGTTATTGGCAACTAATAGTGCTGACCTTGCAGGTTGTCCCTACCAGACTGGTGCACCCGAACCTTTAGATCCATTCTAGAATTTGCTACCAGAAAATATGGTCTTCTTACTAGTGGAGGAACTTGCACCCGGCTGAAAGAATAATCTTTTGCAATGGCTCGGAACTACTATCTTCATCTCCTCAACAATGGCCTCCTCAACTGCCTCAACAACATTTTTCAAAGTAGTAAACTCCTTAATATGTGATCCTACCAACCTAGCCCTAATAGGGGGTCACAGTCCCTTCTCAAACCTCTTGGATCTATCAACCTCATCAACAATAATACCCTCTACATACTTTCTAAGGTAGGTGTACTCTTTCTCGTATTCCTCTATGATCATATTCCCTTGTTTGAGATCCAAGAATTCCTGTCTCTTCATATTAGTATAGGCCCTGTGAATGTATCTCTCTCTGAACTGTTCCAGGAAGAATCTCCAGAAAGGTGAGTCTGATGTCTGAGGGCACTGTAATATTATTTTCCACCAGTCATAACCCCCTCTGTAGCAGAGACTCCACATATCTATATTTTTATCGAGATGTGCAATCCAACGGTCATCCTCCTTGCGGCCGTAAAAATATAGAGCTCCCAACTTTTAAAGCCTCTCAAATCCCATTTCAGTAGTAGCTGGTCTGGCAGAATGTCGTAAGATCTCAGCCATATCCTCTAGCAGTTCCTTGCTAGCTTAACTCAGAACCGAGACATGTCTCTCATGTCTATGTGATCTATCAGATCTATGGGTGGATGCACTGCTCTCAACTGTCCTATGTTGGGATGAAGGGTATGAAGCGTCAATGTTAAGGGGCTCATTAGTATCCGGGGTCTCTTCTTTAACCCTTTGCATTTGAAATCTATCACCCTATAGAGCACAACAATGGCCCACATTAGGAAGCAGTAGCAGTTATATTTATACATCCAAATTATTTTTCAAAAATCAATGCATGTGTAGAAAATCTTGATTCCACCCCTTGTTATCCTAGAACAGCCTAAACCTCACTCTGATACCAATAAAATTATAACACCTCTTACCCTTCTATACACTCATCCATATACTGAACGAATAAGAAGTGCTACATGAATTAAAAATCTTTTCAAAAATATTCCTTTAATTTTAAACATATATAATAAAAGAAATTTAAAATATATAATAAAATATCATGCATACATACCCTAATTACAATCTTTTTTTATGTGTATATACATGCCATAATGAAATTTTAAAAGCTTATATATATATATATATATATATCAAAATACAATAAGAAGACCAACCCATTCAGGGTGGCTACCGCTGCTATTGCTAGGCTCCATCATGAGGGTCCATCAATCAGAGTCTTTTATCTATAAGTCCAGATGCTATCGGCTACACTTGTAACCTACGCGAAAGAAAACAAACTTTCGCACTGAATATATAACTCAGTGGTGCAAAAAAACTTATAATAATAGTCATTAAGATAAAACCAATTCAGCATTTAAATTTCTTTTTGTAAAGACAATAATATAATATTTCTATAATCTATTTAATTCATAATTCAATATATCTTTGATTTTTTAATATTATCTTTTTCATATACCCATATATTATATATGACTACTTTTATAGGAATAATTGCACTAACTTGTTTTTACTTTACCGGTGTCTACCGGCTCTTTCCCTTTATCTCGAAGTAGCGTCTGCCCTGACGTTGCGCCTAAAGATACACAATTTCAATTAGCTATTGAACCTCACATGATATTAAATCTAACAAGATTTCAATTTTTCGACGATTCTCTACTCTCATGTATCTCGAGATCCTATAATTAAAAATTCTCCTCATTATGTGTGTTTTACGCATAGATCATGGTTTTGGTTGTCAATACGCTTTTCCGTGCGACCAAAAATTTCAAATATTGCTTTCCTTTATAATATTTTATTTTTCCTCCAAAACTATTTTTCTCAATTTATTTCCCTTCGATTCAATTTCCAACTCAAAAATTCTTCTAAATTAAATAAATACTCTAAAAATTCCAAATAAATTTCTCTAATCATTTTTTTCATTCTCTATCATTAATTTCACCAAAATAATATTCAATATTTCCCAATAATTTTTTTTATAATTAGGCTAATAATATAAAATTTTCACCAAAAATTCTATTAAATATTCCTTTCATTCCAAAAGTTATTTTTCACTTTTAAACACTCCAATTAACTCCATAATTAATAATCATCAATTATTAATTTAATTACCTAATATTTTAATATTCTAACTTAACTAACAATCACCTCCATTTAATAATATAAAATCCAATTATTCAACAATTAATTTGGAATAAACTCCAATAATTATGCAATTAATCATGCAATTCAACTAAATTAATTAATCACTTTAATAATAAAAATATATTTAAACTTCACAAATAAATTCATATCTCACTATCTAAAAACAACTAGGAGGTGTGTTTTGTACCGGATGACTCGGTTTTACGAGCTGAAGATTCTATCCAAATCATCCGATTAGTAGTCGCCGAACTTCAGTCACTGGAAAATTTTCGACAGCGGCGGATTGATGATCAGATGGTATCAAAAAAAAATCTTGAGGTGTGAGGAGTCCAAATATATAAGTTTTGTGGCCTAAAAATGACTGGAAACGTGTAGATCTACAAAAATTTGCGCGACTTCAAGGAGAAATTTTTTGCTCCGATCAGCCTTCAAACCGAGATTCTCGGAGCTCAAATTACACAGACCAAGATTTTTTGGCATCCTGCATCCATTTCCGATGTCAGATTTGAGAAAAAAAGCCGGAAAATATGCGAAATGGAAGGACAATCCCAAAATCCGACTTTCTCTACTCCGATCCCAAAAATCTGGTCAGTTTTTGGAAAATCAAACGTCGTCGGAGTGATAAAGATGTAGAGAACTACTTCTTGTTCAAATTTGGCGAAGATCAAATGTCGTTTGGTTGATAAACAAAGATGATAATCGTATAGGGAGAATGAGAAAGAAAATGAATTTTTATCACTTTAATAGTTGAAATATATATATATATATATATATATATATATATATATATATATATATATATATATATATATATATATATATATATATATATATATATACTCAAGAGCAATTTTATAATTTTTTTTTTACAAATCTTATATTTTTAATAAAATTTTACTCAGATAAAATTATTAAGTCATAAAATAAATTAAAAAAATTTTAATTGAACAAAATTAAAAATATGAGATGTTAAGCTATTTTCCAAAAGTGTAATAAATAAAATAAAATAAAAGCTTTGACTGAGGCCTGCATGCCTCCTAAATATGTCTCTTCCTTTATCTTTGCATACATGTTTTCTTGTCAGCATTGCAGCCGCTTCTTGACATAAATTCAGCTAATCCTTGACATGTTAACATCCTAATACTTTTTTTTTTTAATATAACATTTTTTCTCTCACAACACAAACTTAGTACCCAAAAATAACTGCAACGATCCTAAAGTTCCTGTCAAAAGCTAGAAAGCAACTAGGATTGTTATTCTATAAAGTAAATAGCCACTTTTTTTTTATTGCAAAGGCTAGTTAGGCTAGAATTAGCGATGAAGCAGATGATAAAAGGAAAGGAAGAAGAAAGAAGGGATAGAAACTTACGTTTGCTTATTTGGTTAATAACTTAGTGTAAAGAAGGCCCAGTAACCAAAAAAGTTCAAACTTTATAGTAAAGTTCAATTTTAGCCAATTTTTGTAATTTTATCAATTTATTCCTAAAACTTTCACTTTGGTATCAATTTTGTCAATTGAGAGAAAAGTAAGCTAAATGTTAAAACAAAGAAATTGAAAAAATAGGTAAAGGTGTCGAATTTTTTATGTTAATTCGAGCTATCTTTCCTTTTTTTTTCTTTTGTTGTAATGTCTAAAATTGATACAAACTTGAAGTTTCAGGTACAATTAACAAAAGTAAGAAGATTGGCTAATATTGAAAATACAAATACAGTTTTTTTTTTGGTCATTTGGCCTACAAAGAATGAAGAAAATACAACATTTTTCCTGCAAATCAACACAAAATGCATATAATATGTCATATTGTTGGTAGGAAGGGTAAATTTGAGAAGTGAACCTAATAGCAACTTTTCCACTTACCAATCCATTCAAATTCGATAAGAGTGTTCTAATAGGAGGATGTGAATATGTTGATTTTTGTTGATAATAACAGAAATACCATAGACAAATCCATAATCCCCATATAATGCTAACAGCTATCTACAGCTCCTGATTAATGCTTGCACCTTGTGTTGCATCACCCATTGTTTAGTCTCACATCTAAATAGATATCAACATCTTGTCAAGTAATATTTTCTTTTATATTTCTTGATTTTCCAGTGATCGCTACCAAAAATTTTAGCTAACAGATTTCCTTTCCTAAAAATTCTTCCATTTAATTAATTAGTACAAAAAAGCGATTTTCTAGTTTAACTTAAACCGGGATAGTATTAATAATCATTTAAGCATTTTAGTCTCAATCAACAACCGTTTTAGAAAAGATTTTATAAAAACTTTAAATTTTGTATCAATTGTCAAGCGATTATCATAGCTATCTTAAATCTTCATTCGATCAAGTTCACTGTCTCCAACAGAAGCTCATCCATATTTGATTAATATATATCAATAATCAGTGTATTCATATACTCAAGTGAGAAATCAGCTTTTGACCTCTACCAGTGTTTTTTTAACCTCAGCTATTTCATCTCTCCTTTCAACTCTAAATGAAGTGTTTTTTAAAAACAATCCCATTATAATACATGTAAATGGTCAAGTGTAACGGTAATATTATTGTTTAATATGAAAGATCAAACTGGTTTTTCCATACCACAGATAAAGACCGCATGTATCTGCACATTAATGTGGCAACATTTAGCTTCATTATAATTTAAATTCATCTTACAGCTGTGTGATAGAACCACAACACCCCCTGCCATAACTTTCACCTTGTCCTTAAGGTGGAACTCCGGAAATTGTTGTTGTAGAAATTCAAGTGGTTCCCAAGTCGCTTCGAAGGCAGATAAATCTTTCCAAGCAACTAAAACTTCCATGCCAGCTGCTGCCCGTTCAGGTCTAACCCCTAAGATCTCTGCTGGTTCCACATTCCATTCCATATCTGCAGTGAGGAATGATGGAAGGGGCTGGGCTGTCTCCTTACTGCCTATTGCCTTTTTGAGTTGTGAAACATGGAACACCGGGTGGATGGTAGCCGTAGGGGGCAATTCTAGCTTATAAGCAGCTGCACCAATTCGCTCCAGCACATTATATGGGCCAAAATACCGCGGTGACAGCTTCCCATTACACCTTACAGCCAAGGACTCTTGTCTATAAAGGTTCAAGTACACTTGCTCTCCAGCCTGAAGTTGGACCTCCCTTCGCTTACCATCAGCCACTTTCTTCATTTGTTGTTGTGCCTTCAATAGCTGATCCTTCAATTCATCTAAAATGGCATCCCTTTCACTTAACATTTCTTCTAGAGAGGCATTACTGGTACTGCCCTTGTCATAGCGCACTAAAAGGAGAGGGTCCTGGCCATAAGGTGTTTTGAAATGAGTCATTTTAATTGCTGAATGATAAGAGGTGTTGTACCAATATTTTGCCAAAGCCAACCATTTTGCCCACATTCTTGGTTTAGTACCCACAAAGCATCAAAGAGATGTCTCTAGGCATTGATTCACCACCTCGGATTGCCCATCCGTTTGGGAATGATAAGTTGAACTCTTTTTCAATTGAGTATCCTACAAAGCAAATAGGACAGTCCAAAAGTTGCTCAAAAATATCTTGTCCCAATCTGAAACAATAGATTCCAAATACCCATGAAGATGAACAATCTCCTTTAGGAACAATTCTGCTATTCCCTTAGCTGTAAAATGATGTTTAACTCCTAGGAAATGAGCAGATTTGCTCAAACAATCCGCGACTACAAGTACAATATCCCACCCCTCAGATTGAGACAATCCCTCGATAAAATCCATATTAATGTCAGACCACACCTAATGGGGAATAGAGAGAGGCTGAAGGAGCCTAGTCAGAGACAATGTGGAGTATTTTTGTTGTTGATAAACAACACAATTGGATATATATTGGACAACATCCTGTTTCATCCCAACCCAATACACCTCTCTAGCAATTCGGTGGTATGTTTTTAGGATTCCCGAATGCCCACCAATAACACTTGCATGAAACTCCTCTAATAGTTTTGGAATGAAGGGAGATCTCTTTGAAAGTACTAGTTTTCCCTTGTATAAAATGTGGTCATTAATCAAACTATAGTGAGGAACCGAGCCTAGGCATGAAGTAAAACCTGCTTGATTTTCATCAAACTCTCATCTTGCTCTACTTGATCGTCTACTTCGATCAAATCAAGGCTGTCTGTCATAGTGAGAACCATAGTGGCAAGTTGCACATTGTCAAAACAACTGGATAGTGCATCTGCCACCCTATTCTCTTCACCGGGCTTGTATTGGATCTCAAAATCAAACCCAATTAGTTTGGAAACCCACTTTAGTTGCTCCATGGAGATCACTCTCTGTTCCAATAGATGCTTAAGGCTCTTTTGATCAATTTGAAGGATGAACTTGTGCCCCCATAAATAATGTCACCATTTTTGTACCACCACTACAATAGCAAGAAATTCTTTCTCATAAACAAATTTCAGTCTAGCTTGAGTGGATAAGGCTTGGCTTAGAAAGGCTAATGGACGCTCCCTTGCATTAAGACCGCCCTCACTCCAATGCCAGAAGCATCCGTCTCCACCACAAAAGTCTTTATGAAGTCGGAAAGTGCTAACACGGGTATCGTGGTCATAGCCTTCTTCAACTGATTAAATGTCTCTACTACTTCGAAGGACCACTTGAAACTATCTTTCTTCAACAATTGAGTCAAAGGCCACGCTATGCTTCCATAACCCTAGACAAAGCATTAGTAATATCCTGTCAATCCAAGAAACCCTTTAAGTTCTGTGATAGTCTTTGGTTCAGGCCAAGATAACATTACCTCAACTTTTCCTTGATCTGCTGCTACTCCCTTTTCTGAAATTGTGACCCAAATATTCTATTTGATGCTGACAAAAGGTGCATTTCTTTCAGTTGGCATAAAATTGATGTTGTTGAAGCGATTGTAGAATCAAACTCAAATGTTATAAGTGTTCCTCCTTAGTGTGGTTGTACACTAGTATGTCATCAAAAAACACCAACACATTTGCGTAAATAATCACGAAACAAGTCATTCATAAAAATTTGAAAAATTGTCGTGACATTAGTGAGCCCAAAAGGCATCACTAGGAACTCATAGTGTCCCTCATGAGTCCAAAAAGCGGTCTTGTGAATATTTTTAATCTGAACACGAATTTGATGATAACCTGATTTCAGATCAAGCTCGGAGAAGATGGCAGCCCCCAGTAGTTCATCTGGTAGCTCGTCAATGACAGGTATGGGAAACCAGTTGGGCACAATGGCCTTGTTTAATGTCTAGTAGTCTACACAAAACCGCCAACTTCCATCCTTCTTGCGAGCCAATAACACAGGCTAGAGCATGGACTAACACTGGGTCTGATTATCCCCGCGTTTAACATCTTCTTGACCAATTTCTCAATCTCATTCTTTTATACATACGGTTTCAGTAGGGCCTAACATTGATAAAAGAAGTTCCCTTTTTCAAAATGATGGCATGTTCCTTACCCCTTTTTGGAGGTAACCCTGTTGGCATTTGAAAAACCCTTTAGTATTTCTGCAAAAGTTTTTGTATCTAAGGATTTACTTCCTTAACTTTCGAGTCCTGAGCTTCTAGCATATTCGCTAATTCAATTATTACTACATGGCTTGTTTTGTTAATGATTTTAATCATCGAGTTGAGCGAAATTTGGGATTTCTTCAAACTAGGATCCCCTTTTAAAGTCACCCACTAATTACCAATCTTGAATTGTAAAGTATACAGCTTCCAAGTAATTTTAGTCTCCCTAAAAGACTAACCATTTATACCCTAGAACCACATATGAACTGCTCAACTCAAATAATAGAAAGTCTTCAACAATTTGTACTTCTTAAATTCCCACAACAAACCTTTACATTTCCCGTTGCCTGAGATTACTTGGACATCCCCTATAGAAACTCCAAACCCTCGAGTTGCCACCACCGGTAATCCAAGCTGCCTCATCAATTTGTCGGAGATAAAATTGTTTGTTGCACCATAATCCACCAACACAATTACCACATGCCCCTCAATCTCCCCTATTAGCTGCATGGTTCTCTTTGCTGTTAGGCCTACCATGGAATTTAATGACAGCTTTATCAACTCCTTATTACCCTCCTCTAGTTCAATACTAACCTCATCCCCTTCAATCTCCTCATCTTCCCTTGGTTCCTCATCATGCATCACCAACACCTGCAGCTTTTTCAATTTACATGCCCAACGAAATATTTTTCATTACATCTAAAACAAAGCCTCTTAGCCCTTTTTTCTTGTATTTTTGCCCTTGTCATCTTCTTATATGAAGAAGTTTCATGTTTGGTTATGGGTTTTGAGGTTGTGGGAGTAAGTATTTTGGAGTTTGGTGTTGTCACAGAAGTTATAGTTGTTGACGTTGTTCTAATAAAGTTTCCTTTATTCCCTTGCATAGCCTGAGCCTTAATTAAATCTTTGTTTTCCACCATTTGAGTAGCCTCCATTATCCGTAACAACCCAACCAGCCTCAACAACCTCACTTCAGATCGTATACTTAGCTTTAATCCATTCATGAAGGCACTTTCCAAGGTAGTATTAAGTAAATCTCGGATTGGTGCTAACAGTATCTCGAACTATTTTCAAAACTTGGCTACTGTACCAATCTGCCGGAGAGCTATTAATTGTTCATGCGTGGTACATTCTTCACTATTGCGGAATTGTTGCATGGTCCTTACCTTTAATTCTTCCTAGCTAGTTAATGGTTGTCGTCACTCTAGCCATTGGAACCAAGATAATGTGTCTCCTTCCATACTCACCATAGCCAACTTCAACTTTTCAATGTCTAAGGTACGATGGGATGAGAAAAATCTTTCCATACAAAATACCCAGCCATCTGGATTGTCACTGTTAAATAACAACAAATCTACCCATGGAGTGAACACCTCTATTTGTGACCCAAAGTTCTAAGAAGACCTGTGAGATTGCGACACTCCTGCCCTTGCACTTTTAGGACCTTCCATTTCTTCTCCAGCATTAGTGTCTTTAAAGCTAGTAGCATCATTTCTCTTGAACTCAGCCCATTTCGATAACAATTGAGCAACATTCTGAGTCAGATTCAGAGTCACGGAACCCGATTTGAGATTATCTACTTCCTTCTCCATTCGATTGGCTAGCTCTTCAATGGGGATTGACAAAACGGGTGGCTTCCTCTTCCTCGCTAAAATGCGACCCGTTCTGATACCAATGTGATAAAACCAGAAACTTTTGATTCAATATTTCATTAACAATGGAGGAATATGGCAGTTGATATTCGAGACTCAGCCAGGTCTCCACAAGTTGAAGCTTCTTTACAAAGATTTCCCATGCAAAACTCATCCCCTGATTATTCTCCTCTAATATTACTTAATTATCGCATTATACGCAATAAGGAGAAAGAAAGGTTATAATGACACTAGTTGTCCACTCCAACTAACCACCAAGTCATTTAGGAGAATTAATCTCCCGCTTGTCACGTCTGAAGTATTTAAAAATAATAGGTGGCTTATCATTGTGCATGCCATAAGATAGGCATGCTAACATATATCGTTTCTTCATATGCACAAACTTTAATTAACAGGACATTAACAAAAGTAAAATAAAATATAATTAAAAACACAAGAAGGTAATTAGAACACAGTGGCATACCTAATATAATTGTTGTTCCTAATAGCTCCTTAGTGAACTTCATAACTCGCGTTGAGTTTGTAGATCTAGCACCCATGGGTGACTTCTGAATTTCTTTGGATGTGACATCAATATAGGAGAGTGTAGGTTTCAAATTATTTGCACTTGAACTATTACTCAGCCTACTAGTACACCGAGCTTCTGCCTATATGAGAAATAAGATATAGTTTATAAATTCCAGTAAACAAAAAATTGATAATACTAAAATAAACACACACAATTTGATAAATTGGGTATCAAATCAGTTATCCACATTACCTCCCTCGACATGTCCATTCGGTCCCTTATGCCATCATTCTCGGATAAACTCCTTCCAAAAGTAGGAGAATATTCTTATGAGCCTGAATCTTCTAGTGGATCTGTTCTCTTGGTTAGTAATATTTTACCAGGAATACTACGACCTCTAAGCAAGCTTGATTGTAATAAATGAATTTTTTAGAAAAAAAAAAGATACAAGTCCCATTGATAAACAACACAATACAAAATTTAAAACCACATCTAGTGACAACCAATGTGGTCAATAAAACACCTTCAAACCAAAATAATTTCTACAATGTGTATCTCAATTTTAAACATAATACAAGATGAAGTTTTCGACCACATAAGTACTAATTACCGCACAAAAATGTCGACAGACAAATACATGCATTTACACTTGCAGATGGAAAGGGAGAAGAGAATTAATATCATTTTGCTTAAAGAATTGCATCATTATGAAAGGAAAATACCATCAGAAAGCTTTGAAATAATAACAGATAATGGACATGGCATTTTATCAAGCTAAATTTGTCTAATGATTTTCCAAGTAGCATGTCGAACCACTTCCTAAATGCATATCTTTCCATATGCTAAAGTGTTCAAGACCTAAAATGTCATGCGCACATATAAAAACATGTCTCACAGGATTTTGTTCATAGAGATTAAGTATGTTGCGCCCATTAAGACTGTACACGAATCATGTATCTTCCCGAATTTGACCAAAAAACTAAAAAAAAAATTCAGAACCAAACTGTATTATTGACTTTTCGATTAGAACCGAACTGTATTGTACCGTTGACTATAATTTTGATGAATCTGGATCTTTTAGTGATATATGAACCGAGAACTGTATTGAATTGTACCGAATTGTTTTATAACCGAACTGTACTGAAAGAACTGATATTTAAATATTTATAATTTTGCTATATATAATAATTTATTAGAATGAAATAATTTATATATCATTATACAAATATAATATAACTTAAATTTTTAATTAAATATACTTTAATCCATAAAATTAAATTATAATAAAATTTATATGACATTTATAATAGTAAAGAATTCAAATAATTGAAAATTTTAAATACTAAAATTTTTGTGATGATTGTGTAGAAAATTGAATCAATAACCTTCATGTAAATTTAAGATAAGTTCATCATCAATTATAATTTATTTTAATTGTATTATATAATAAATCTACATTATATTAATTATTTAGTAATTAATTTAAGTGAATCAATTATAAAGTAACTTAATTTATAATAAATGTACTATAATTATATGATAAATCAATATAAATTATGATTTGTTCTAATTATATTATAAGATTTTTTATCAAAATAATTGTATTATTTTAAATTTAAATACTAATATATATATTATATTATTAAATAAAAAATATATAATTGATATATTTAATAAATTTATATGTTTATATACTTTATAATTAGTGAAAACATTATAGTTAACTTTATAATTATATACTTATAGTTATATATTTATTTTTATACTTATGAGTTTATATATCTAATAATTTAAAATTTTAAATAATATTATATGCATACTAAGCTGTTTGTATGAGTCAATTAATTCTCTTCCTCATTGTTCTAGATGAAAGAATCCTAAGAGAACCGCTAACTTCAATTATTGTCCATGTACAATTTATATTAGATCTGACCAACTGTCTATTTTACCTCATTTACATTATTAACAGCTCATCTTTGTCCCAATAGAGTCTTTTAATGTCATATTTCGATTCTTTTTCCATTATTTTGAAAAAGTAAGTCACTTGTTATATGATTTTTTTATCAAAATAATTGTATTATATTAATTTTTTGTACTAATCTAAATTATATTAGTAAATAAAACATATATATAATTGATTATATACTTTTATAATTAATGTGCACACTATAAATATATATATATATATATATTAAAATTAAATAATCACAAACATATATACTCATACTTTATATTATATACTTATACTTATGTGCTTATATTTATACTTCTGAGTTTATATACCTAATAATTTAAATTTTAAATATTACTATATATTTTTTTTTTATCAAAACAATTATATTATATTAAACTTACATACTAAATAATATATATAATTGATATACTTAATAAGTTTATAAGTTTATATCTTTTTATAATTAGTGAAGATATTATAATTATATATATATTTTAAAATTAAATAGTCATAAATAAAACTGATCATATATTTAATAAACTTATATATTTTATATATTTTTATAATTAATGTGCACACTCTAATATATATATATATATATATATATATATATATATATATATATATATATATATATATATATATATAATCACAAACATGCATACTTTTACTTTATAATTATATACTTATATTTTTGAGTTTATATACCTAATAATTTAAATTTTAAATATTATTATATGCATAGCTTATTATATATATTATATTATTTTATTTATCAAAACAATTATATTATATTAAACTTATATAGTAATCTAAATTATATTAATAATAATATATATAATTGATATTATAACACCTCTTATCTACCGTATATACTACCATATATGTTAGATAAAAAATGTTACAAGATATATTTGTTTAAAATAATATATTATTAAAAATTATATATATATATATATATGAATATAAATTAATAAAATAATATATTAATTTAACAACATAAGATAAAATTTCATTCTCTTACTATTCTTATATTATGGTTTTAATTTATATGTTCATGCAAATAACTTATATATATATATACACATCAAGTGAAATATATAAAATACATATATAGCAAAAACCGATCCTTATAAGGTAACTGCCACTGTCACTTGGCTCTATATGTGAGATCCACCGATACTATCGACGAATTTTATATACACATCTCTCGCTGTTTAGTTTTATTAAAAGCTACGTAAGAGAAAATAAACTCTTGTGCTGAGTATAAAATTAAGTGGTGCAAAAACTTATAATAAAAGTAATTTTAAATGAAAATATACACTAAATCAACAAAATTCTGAAGAAAAAAAAATTTCATATATCAAAACTATTAATAAATTATTTAATTATATATAAAAGTATATATATACATATAAATTATTAAATAAAATTTACCAAAATCAAAGTTATTAGTATTAATAACACAAGTATGTAATAAATGTTTAATCATTCATTAAAATAAAAAAATTTATCCAACTTATATATTAATAGACTATAGACTTACCTATAGGAAAACAAAATGTACCGTCAAATGACAGAAATTTCAAGATCTAAAATAACCACAAGATCAGGGTTAAAAATAATCACATAACCCCAAATAATATCATCTAATTCAAGATAATCACATAACCAGTTTTGATCCAAAATAATTATATGATCGGTATTTAAATAATATATATATGGTCTAAGAGAACTACATGAGTCATATAATACCTCTCATGACCAATATATCCACAGACCATGAAGTTTCTACTCTATTGGTATATTAATAATTCTCTAATTTATTGTTTAGGCTAATATATGAGTTTATCGACATACATAAAATATTAAAGCATTTATATGACCAAAAGTTTTATACATATAATTTTTATCAATTTCTCATACAATTATTTAATAGCATAAAAATTCACCACTTGAAAAAAATAAATTTATTTCATTAAAATCTCATATCAATGTATTTATTTCATACCAATACACTTTCTTTACCAAAATATTTTATTTTTATCATAAAATATATTTCCACGAATTTTCTAAATATTTAATATTCTCATAAATGTTATATATAAATATTTTTCTAAAATATAAATCAATTTCATATCAAAAAGCATATAAAATCAATTTAAATTGCAATAGACTTATATTATAAGTTAATACACATATCTTTATGGTAATTTACTGGAGACTGTCGGCTCATTTCTTTTTCCAACTACTGGTACATGCTTTAACGATGCACCTGAATAACTATTAAATTTCTAATTGGTTACCGAGGCAATGCAAATTACTAAATTTAAATGAAAATTAAACTACTTATTTAATTTTTCAGACTCTTACATTTACGGATATTTTTCTACCGGTCTTATTTCACTCTATACGCTACTAACGCGAAATTTCCAAATTAATTAAATTTTTCTCTTCTCTTCTAATTTTTTTTCAATTTATTTACTTTTTCCTTCATATTTTTATTTTTCATTTTTTCCTCCAAAAATCTATTTTCAACTCAAAATTTTCTATTAATTCAACAAATAATCTAAAAATTCTAACTAAGTTTCTATAATTACTATGACTATTATCTTCCATTTTTCATCACAAATTTCACCAAAATTACATTCAATAATTCGCAATAAAATTTTCAATAATTATTCCAAAAATCCAAAAATTCACCAAAATTTCTATTAAAATTTTCTCTCATTCCAAAAACTAATTTCCATATATCTCCATTATCATCATTTTAAGATACAAATCATTCAAAATATTTTTTTTGAAAAATTTGGCTATAATTATGGAAAATTCCCAATAATTCTATAAAAATTTCTAAAAATTATTCTCATTAATTTTCCATCATATCCATCATCCTCAAATCTCATTCTACTTATTTTCTATTTTTATCTAATTGACCGTTTATTATGAGCATTTTATGTGGTGATTGTGGATTTTTTTATAGTACTATTAAATACTAAATTTAAATTTTATGCACTTCTTATTTAGTTCAAAATATCTGCGTACTGAATTTTTTTATACTGTATTATTTAGTACCGAAAGAACCGAAAAACCGTACCAAATTTTTCTGAATTTTTAAGACAATACAATATGGAGATTTTTTTATTTTCAATAAAATACAAGACTTAGATTTATAGATATCCGAATTTTCAAGACAATACTGGAGATTTTTCAATTCTCGAATTGGACCGGACCGTGTACACTCTTACTACCCATGTTAGCATATAATGGCAAAAGTAAAGAACAATAATAATCTTTTGGATGCGAAAACAATTCTAATAATTGCATAGTCACAACTTTTCCAATTCATTTATATCAAACTATTCACAAACAACCAAATCAACATCAATGATATAAACCACACTTTGTTGTTCTTGAGATCCAAATGCTATAATTGACAGAATTTCTAATCCAATTTCCAAACAACTAACGAAATTCAAATACCAATGCTAGATTCCTAACCGTAATTTAAGAGATTTGAAGCTTCTAACACATATGTGCCTTCGAATTTAGAACATTCAAATCTTGGAATAACCTAGAAGAAATTAAAGCGAATAAATGCAAGAAAATATGAATCCTTTAGAACTTCAGTTCTTAGCGTACACCACAAAATGAAATAATTATCCCATAAACCAAGATTTTAAATTCTCATCCACTCAAATTCTGGAATTAGAATGCTAATCAACGATCTGAAGTTTTCTCAAATGGATTTCTTAAGCCAGAACAAAAGTAGGAGAACTTGACACTCCATATAGAACTCGAATTGAGAGATTGATATATATATATATATGAGAAATCCAAACATACTCTTGGACATTTTTGAGGGTTTGGTTGAATCTTGAATCCGGATTCGAACTACTATCGTTGTTCTTCATAACTTTCTTTTTCTTTCTATAGTATTTGTTGTTATTGTGCAATTGAGAAAAGAAGAGCAAGATTTGTGCTTCTACTCGATACTTTTGTTAATTTTATCAATCGCCAACTCACCATTAACATAAAAACTCAGAAAATCATTAATGCATAAGTCAATTTACAAATTTCTTTTACTTTTCTGAGTTTTGATTAACCTTTTTTTATCCTTTTTGATTGGCCTCTTAAATAAAAATGAAAATATTTTTTGAAAAAAAAAGAAATGAAAATTGATGTGATATTTTTATTTTTTATTATTATCCTTTATATGATAAATATAGTCTAATGATTATCAACCATCATGAATATTCTTTAAAAAAAAACATCATGAATTTATGAATATATCATCTTTTAAATTGAAAAAAAATCCATTTTCAAAGTCTCAATTTTAGTTTCTATCTTTTTTATATTTAATTAGATCATTCTACTAACATTTTATTTAAATATATCTTTCTATATTTATTTTTATTAATTTTAAGTCCAATTATAATAGAATATATGATAATAACATGCATGTATCGTCGGTCAATCCGTACAATAATCTTATAATTTAATAATTTTTTAAAACATAAATTATTTTCTTTATTAAAAATAAAAATCCTTAAAAAACATAAAATTAATATAATTTCAATCTTTATGCATCATCAAACATGATGTCATACTCAATTTTTGCTAATACCATGAAACTTTAGTTAAAATTGAAGAGTTGCTTAATTTGTTTAATTCATATTCATCACCAAATACGTTGTCCAATAAAACTTATAGATACCAAGAGTCTCCTATTTTTTTTGGACAGTTGAAATGAAATATCTTAATTTCTCATTGATATTTGGTGGTGATTATCAGGAATTATATAAATTATGGTCAATCTAGTTAGCGTCAATAAGGTAGCAAAAATTAGTCGTAGGTGAATCAATAGAAATCACAACCATGGATGAGACAAAAACAGAGTAGGAGCAGTGGGTTGATCAGTTAGAATAGAAGAAGATTGAGGTGCAGAAAAAGAGGTTGAGTTGCTGGTATTAAAGTTGTTGTATTAATATTGATTATCAATTTTTGACTTAGAAAAACTACAAATGCAATAATATTTATCAATGTCATTAGTGATAATCTTTTCAAGGTTGAGTTAAATATTTTTGAATAAAATATTATTATTTTCAACATCATTTATTAAAAATATTATTATTTTATTATTTTTGTTTAAATTGGACTTAAAAATAAATTAAACAGATATTTAAATATGAAATTAAATAAAAATAATAGTTTAAGAATTTAATTAAATGCAATAAAAAGTCAAAAACTGTGTTAAATAACTCGATATAATTTAGAGATTTAGAAATGAGTTTTGCCTTAGTGATTCAATTATAAAATTAATATTTTTATATTAAATAAGCAAATTTAACAACAATATTTGAGGATTGCTTCATAGAAAGTGGATTTATTTTTTTGATAATAACTATAATTCGAATATTGACATATACAATAGCTTTCAAAAAGAAATATATTTGGAGACACAATAAATTATTTTTTTTACAAAGCCTCCAACTTAATTGAATTTGTCAAATTTAATTTTAGTTCAATATGCAAAATCGATCGTTAACATAACTTGTTTTTGATATATTTTTTAGAAAACAACTAAGTGCTTGGACAGATTTTGAAAATAAGATCTTAAATAGTTTTAGTTGGGTAAAATAAAAAGGGATATATATATATATATATATATATATATAATGGAGTCAAGACAATTTTATGTGTTGAAATTAAAGAGCTAAATGAGCAAATTAAAAACTAAACACGCTTTTTAATTATAATATTTTTTTTAATTACTACTAGATCTATCATTTATTTTAAACCGAGTTAGGATCAGACCCAATCCAACTCATAAGTTTTTTTAGATATCTAAAACTTAGCTTAGGTCCATTACAAGTCGAGGCAACCAGAATTTGGACGAGCTCATTGACATTGTAATTAGGATAAGTGCATACAGTTTGGTCAAATTCGAAATTTTTTTTAATAATGTTTTGAAAAATAAGAGATTTATAAATTGAATTCTTATAATTATATTGAAAAAAAATTAGTATTATATTATCCCAAAGATTTGGGACAATTTGATATAGTTGTTTCATTATTTCAGTATTAAACAAAACAGTACAAAATAATTAATATGATATACACCAATTTTTTAAAGAATAATTAATTAGAAAAATTTTCAAAACATATACACTTGCAATTATTTAAAAAAAAAAAGAATTACTCTACTAACAGGATATTACCTTACTTTATATCTTAAGAGAATAAGAATTAACAAATTAAATAATATGATACAAAATAATAAAATACTCTTACACTAGATTTATGGCTTCACCAAAAGAATAATGCAAATTAAGCTTGTGATGACTAATATATCACAATCACATAACATCATAGAAGTACATTGTCTACATGAAGATAAGTTTTCTTAGAGAATGTTTGGAATTGTCATTAAATATCCAAAAATAGATTTAAATTTTTTTTGATTTTTTATAAACTGTTTTTCTTAAATCTGTTATGGAAAAAATATTTATTTAATTGTTTATGTTCAAAAGTAATTTTCAAAACTCAAAAAATTTAAAAATAAATTTTTTTTACAAAAATACTTTTAACAAATGCAATATCAAAATAACTCTTAGGGTACTTAAAAAAGAGATAGCATTAACAACTGTTTCAAAGCTTTAGAAATGCAACCCTATAGATTGGAGTTTATAATGAATTTTCTTGGGAGAATAAAAGCACACAAGCATCAATAGCCAGTCTCAAAAGGCATGAGCAAATAGATATCATGCATGTTTGAGAAAGGACCCTTCCCCTCAATCACATATTGATTAATAGCAAAATGAATGGACATAGTCCCATATAGTCTTTCCATGAACCACAATTCAACGCTTCAACAACTATGCGATAGAATTGAAGGACTAAGGAAAATATTCCAACAAACAAAATATATAAATATACTTATGTGGGCGAGGTTGAGTTGGATTCGAGTTTTAGAGACTAATTTCAAATCTGTCTATGAAAAAAATGAAGACTTTCATAGTATGTTCAAGTCAGAAGACAAATGCAAAAAAATACTTGGTCAAATTCAAGAAACTCTATAATTAACCGAACTCATAAACAAGTCTATAACTACTAATAATGACGACCAATTTGATTAAGAATTCAGAGGCACCAGGGCAATAGAAAATCACCTTTTAGTACGAGAATGAGAGAGCAGAGCAGCTCTTCTGATGTCAAGACATCTTAAATCAAGACACAAAAGCATCCATAACAACCTACCTAGCTGCATCAGAAACGACATAATTTTCCTTGTTCAGCCGGCCAATCTTTTCATCAGGAATCAGAAGCCCCAGGGGTTAGAACAGATAGGTGAAGAAGCATAGACTCCACCGCATGCTCAAACTCATCACGAGCATTGTTGTAATGAGACTTCGCTCCTACTCAACTAACATATAGCATGATTACCAAAATAAATGGTGATGAATAACCCCATCAAATCCCATATAATATTTTATTTTATTTTTCATTTTTTGGTGACCAAGAGAAGCACATTTTGACATCTATCTAACAATGAAAATTTTATCAAGGAAGAATCCTGCATCTGCGGCGGGGAGTCTCTCGCCTCACATACATTTTCTCTGTCTCATTCAGTGGTCGACTGGATCCATCTGGCAAGCTTACAAACTTCCAGCCGCCACCACCTCCACGCTTCCCTTGTGGTCCCATTTTCTCCACAGTGAAATTCCAACCCTCAGACGGACGCCGCCTGCTATACTTGTGGCACTTCACCTGCCCTGCTATCTGCAGATATGGGAAACAAAAGACAACTGAAGTTAATCAAAAAATAAAATCAATTGTTACCAAGAATATGGTTTTCAAAACAGCACATCTGACATGATCCTACCACCCTACTTCATCCCTGGCACTGTAGACACATTTATTACTGAAAAATGCTAGCCATTAGGTCCAAAGATCCAAATTTAGCCTGTGCTTGAGTTGGTGAATCTAAGCTCAAGTAAAATTTAGTGTTTGAGAAAGATTGAAACTATGGGTGGTTAGGAAAGATGGGTGAGAAGGTGGGGTGGTTATTTTGAGATTGAGCTGGATGTTCAGGAAACATGATAAAGCGGAAAGCACATGGAAGTGCTAAGCAAAGAATAACAATTGATACCGGAAAGATTATAAAACAAACATTCTACTCCTCATGTCAGCTTTCAGTTTTCTTTCACAGGTAAAATGCAGGGACCACATTAAAGCATGGACTTACTTTCATTTTATTGAAGTTCATCTTCTGGACAAATTCTTGATAAAGCATCTCATCCTCTTTCATGGATATCTCATAGTGGACTTCATCCCGGTCTTTGATAGTGCCATCCCAACCCTCTGGCATCACCTTAAAATCAGGTTTATATGGAAGGGATGCCACATGAAATTCTCGATCATGAGAATTAAAAAATCTGAAAAATGAAATGAGTGAATCTGATGAGAGATATGAGTAAATTCCTATAGAAAACTATGGTTTGTTATGCCATAATATTAGCTATCCAATAGCTATTTTGTTAGATACAATTGCATTCAACTCACCAGTTCCACTAGCCATCAACACATTCAAAAGCATAAGAATTCATGAATCTTCATTTCAATAGATAATTTCCTTGAGTTAAAATTTGAAATCATTTTAAAAATCCAAGACCAGAAACCAACTCTACTCAACATATCCACACACACACCCAAAAGAAAAGGCTTATGCTTTACTTTTTGAGATGTTCACAAAATTAAAATGTCTCCAATAACATTGTTAACTTTTCATGCTTAGAATTTCGGAACTTCTTGAATAGTGTCCAAATGGACAGTCTCTCCATATCACACTGTCATTTTGTTTCAATGCAAGTTACTGTTTCTCAATGGAAGACGCCATCACACTACCACTAGAGAGGAGCGAACAAATATTATCATTGAAGAGAAGGCAAGCTACAAAGTATGCCTCTTGGTCACGCCAAAATTGACACAACTCAGTCTCCATCTCCGTTCCATAAAGTATGAACACATAAAGGTAAAGGGCCAAGTGGTTACACCATCAACATTTAAAAAAAATCCACAGCTAGCCAGAGTCCAAATTTGATATTAAGGCTAGTAAGGAAACAGCATTTTGTCCTTATTCATGTAAGTGATTTGGAATTGCGGATACACTGAGCCCAAAACTTTATAGTCAAGTCATTTGAGATACTCTTAGGCAATCATAATATCAAAACCAAAATAAAGTTTAAGTAAAACACATGCATATTTTATGCTTATTGCATTGTGTGTTTCATCGACATTTTAATTCTATATCACAACACAAATTCCTACCTACAGTTTGGAACCAAATGCAAGTAAGGTTGATCCAAGGTTTTCATGTAGTCCAGTTTTCCATCAGCACGTGTAGCATAGCAAAAATTTAAATAATTAAGTCCATAATAATAGCACAATGCAGTCATTTCCCAGAATATGGAAGTAATGGTTGCACTCTCAGAATTTAAGAATAATTTCAGCAGTATATCTTACTCTGGACAAGTATCAAGCAAGAGCTCAACAGAGTCATCTAAGGGCCCGCCACATTTTTTCTCCTCTTCTTCCTCAATTTGTTTCAGCCAAAGAATGGCATGTACCCGCTGCCTCATAATTCTATAGTCCTTCGCAAGCCTCTCAATTGTGTATACTTCAGGATTCTCCTTGTGCAAGCTGTACATCTCAGCCTTCTCTGAGTCCTTCAAATAAGATCCCCTCGCTCCAGGCTCCCTAACTTGCTTCAATAGCACACTTGTCTCACGCAACCTCTCACCCCATCCATCCATATAAGCCTTGCTCTTCTTGTTCTCTGCCTCCAGCTCTCTTATTTTATCATCAATTTCTTGCAAAGTGGAGACCAATGCAGTTTCCGAAGCATCTAACCCACCAACAGTACAGCTAGAATCTGTCTTCTGACCCACCAACTGTCCATTAAAATGATCCTTAGTCATTCCCGTTGACCACGAAGAAACAGAATCCCAACCAAAATTATCAGAACCAGACCCACCAAATGATCCGTCCGCCACATTCTCCCAGCCATCTTTACCTTCATTTCCGTCATCACCTCCTGAATTAGCTGAAAATAAACTGCTCCAACCCCAAGAGCAGGCGCGGTTTTTTCTTTCGAAAATCTAGCAGCACTTGTGCCAGTACTTAGTGACAACGAGAAAAAATGAGATATAACCTGATGAATATTCTGCATGTTTACAATATTTATTCCCAAAGTAAAATCAAAAGTCTCTCTATCCTGAAAACACAAAAAAAAAAAAAAAACTCATCTTTACCACCCATTTCAGGCAATATCACTACTCAAATACCGGTATATATGTTCATAAATTACACATATTTGCATAAATAACATATTTATGAAACAAAAAAGGTATTTTTTGAATCTGATATTGGTTCTAAAGAAGAAGACTAAAAAAATAAATAAAACAGCTATTGAAACAAAAATCTTACATCTATTAGGTCGCTCCAAAATCTTCGGTAAATTTCAAGTTCTCAACATGCACGAGTTAACGAGAGGCGAGTGGCGGTGCGGCGAAGAGAAAAAAGGCGACGCGGTGGGACAAAGTGAGAAAATTAAATTGATTCAGTCTTGAGAATGGACAGAGCGAGAGCGAGAGCGAGAGCCAGAGAGAGAAGGTTTAAAAGTGAGATTGTGCCTGCGAGTGGGAATAATAAGGCACTTTTATTAATAGAAAAGGAAGAAAAAATTTTTATTTTAAAATTTTAAAATTTTTAGAAAAATATAAATAAATAAATATTTTATCTAAAAATAGATTTAAAAAAATAGTTTATAAGAAATTAAAAAAATTAATTAATTAAATTAAAAATTAATAAATTTATGTTTTGAATATTTAATAATAATTTTAAATATTTTCTAAAAAACAAAGCCAAACAAGAGACTATTTTATTTATGTTGCATTAAAAGATTTTGAATGAGAAAATTATAATAATATATAATAAATTTATTATTTGGTTATTTAAAAAATATTAAAATTTATGAATTTTAAAAAATTTATCGGCCACTAAAATTTTTTATTTTTGACTGGTTTGATTTTTCACATGTAAAGCGAAAATGTCCAAAATCCACCATGACACATTGTTGATAATTTTTTTTATTTTAAGATTACTCTTGTAAAAATGATAATCTTCTTCCAATGTTAAAATATTATTCATGTTGCACTGCCGTGAACAAATTAACCTTGGCCTATTTTTTACTTGAAATTTATTAAATTAAAAATAAAAATAATTAAAAAGATACTTTTTTTAAGAAAAATGAAAAATGAAAAAGGAAAAAGACTGAGACCCGATGCTAGATGATAGAGTCGGCCCGGGATAAGTCGGGTGAAGTGGAGTTAAAAGGGCAAAGTAGGCTCCCTCAATTTTATCCACCAACCCTGTTACAACTGAGAATCACGGAGAGACTTTCTACTGGGTGAGCTAACAAGCTCTGATTAGGGTTTCTACCTTTTTTTTTTTTAACCCTCTATACCAAAATCGATCCTCCCTTGAGTTCAAGTTTTGAAATTTCGCAATTTATTTTTCGATCTCCTTACTCTTTTAACCATTTGGATTTCTGGTTAAAATCTTATATGGGTTCAACATCTTCAGGTACCTTTTCTTCTTCTTTTTCTGTTACTTGCTTCTTTTTTTTTGGCTTTCTTTGTTTGGTAGCTAACTAAATGCGTGGAATGAAGAGAAAATGGAAGTTGGGTTCATTCATTTTGCGGTATTTTGGGAGCTTATGCTTGATTGAGCTTAACTGGGCCTGTGGGCATGGTTTGGGTGTCCTTGCTTCTCATTTTCTTTAGAAAAATTCGATCTCTTGTTCTCTAGTTTAGAAAATTTCAGGAAAGAAAATATATTGAGATAATTGAAGCTTTGATTTTTCGTTTATTGGGCATTTCTTTTACATAGCACGATTGCTATTTTTTAGGAAAAAGAAAGACATATCTCTATGTTTGATTAATAATCGAGAAAGTAAAAACCGAGTTTTCTGCTAAATGCTTTCTTCTTCCCCTGATATTTGGGCAAAACTTTACTTGATTGAGCATGGTGAAACAAATTCACCAAGTTAAATAGAGCATTTCATTTTTTGACCATTCAGACTTGAGAGGATCTAATATGATCTGCACTTTCTTTTTCCTGGATATCAATTGTTGAAAAATAGATACAACATATATTATTCGGAGATATTATGCTTCGATCTTGTTTGCACATATCTCAAAATGGGAGAGTTCATTTTGTGTTATATAATCAGTGATATGAAATTTGATTCCATGCTAATAAATCAGTCGGTTTAGAATAAGCAAATAATTGCTTACTAGCTGAAAAAAAAAATTCACAGTGCTGTCTGAGGTATTGAATTGAATTTACTTCTATTCACGATTTTTAACAAATCTTATAGTGTGAATTATACTCTATTTGGATGAACTATAGCCTCTCGCTGGGAACAACTTGTTGTAGAAACACTTGTTTTGCTAAACACCATTAATATGCATTTGGATATCAATTGGGAATATATTGAGTTAATGATGATTTTAACTGGAGCAGGGTTGAAGCAGTTTGGCACTTAAGGCTGTGCATCATTTGATGATATAGCATGGTCATCTGTGTATAAATTTTTACAACTTAAAACCTAAAATTTAGTACATGTTTGATTAATCTGCATATCTAGTGTTGCTCTGGATGTTTATGATGGAGAATCATTAGAATTGTGCTTCTTATGATCTACTTAAGCTTCTGACAGATTTTGTTGTTTTTGCTGCTATATGTCAGAGTTTTGCCCTAAAATGCTAATCTCATGCAGGGATGCTAACATGCTGCATTGCTATGAGAAAATTTTGGGTGTATAGTTTAGTGCTGTAGGGTTCTATTAAAACTCGATGGTGCCAGAGGGCTAGTGGAACTATGGGCTGTTTAACTCTTACCAGACTCAAGGGTAAGCCACTTTAATTTACAAATGGATGCAGGTATTTCTTGTATCCAATCTCCTCCTTCCCCCTCTCTCTCACATACACGCATATCCACTTGTGATTTTGTTCTTTTTGCGTCTGTTATATTCTCTAAATTTTGTTTATCCGTGCTATCTATATCTATGCTGACGGAAGGCTTGCATATTGCAGGTTTATTGTGCCAACAATTCTCATTTTTTGTTATTTTGGTATCCATTTTCCAAGATGTTGTGGCAATGCAGACTCTGCGTGAGTCTAATCATGTTTCCTCTGCAGTTGACCCGGCTACTCCACCTATTACTGGGCTTTTGGATCCAATAGAAATATCACCTGCTGTCTTACCACATTTCCCATATCCTAGTGATTCTTTGCCACCTATGTACCCTACTTTTCCCACCACATATGAACCAAATTTAACTGGGAAATGCCCTGTAAATTTCTCTGCAATATCAGGTCTCATGGATAAAACAGCATCAGATTGCTCTCTACCTTTAGCAGCTCTTGTAGGAAATGTTATATGCTGTCCACAGCTTGGCAGTTTACTCCACATCTTTCAGGGTTATTACAGCATCAATTCTGATAAGTTGGTTTTGGGTAATTCCGTTGCTAGTGATTGTTTTTCAGATATCATTAGTATCTTAGCCAGCAGAGGGGCCAACAGCACAATCCCTACTCTTTGTTCTGTAAAATCCTATAATCTTACTGGTGGGTCTTGTCCAGTAAAGGATGTTATTAGCTTTGAAAAAATAGTTAATACAAGTAAGTTGCTGGAGGCCTGTAGTGCTGTTGATCCTCTTAAAGAGTGCTGCAGACCGTTTTGCCAACCTGCAATTATGGAAGCTGTTCTTCAAATTTCTGGAACACAATTGAAGATCAATGAGAATAAAGAGTTAATAAATGAGCCCAATCACATTGATTCTGTTAATGATTGTAAAGGGGTGGCATATTCATATCTCTCTAGGAAACTCTCACCAGATGCTGCAAATGCTGCATTCCGATTATTGTCTTCCTGCAAAGTTAACAAGGGTATGGTATTTAATCAAATTTCAGCTGCACCATTACTTTAAATATATATCAAGGCTATGTTTGTGAATTTCTTGAGTATTGTTTTGGTTATTCTCAGTGAACAGGGTTGTGGACTGATATAATAATGTTATTATAGAAGAGAGTTTAGATGCATAGGCATTATGTGTTTTTCTTAGATCATAATGTCATGGACTCTTCTTATGATATTGTTTTTTCCTCATCCTTTGCATTGGGTTTCAAATAGTTTTTCTTCCTTTAGCAATGAGATCGTTTATTTTACTCAAGACTCTCAGAGTGAGACCTAGAAGTAGTACTTCATTCTATCGTGGGCAGAAACATTAAGGTTCATCAAGTTTAACAGATTGTCATCCCATTAAAGTTATGTTCCTTCAATTGTTCACATAGTTGAATAGGAGTTTAACTAGAAAGTAAATCTGCTTTCTTTGCATACTGACATTTTTGTGTCACTTTGATGTTGTTTTATTATACTCTGTGGCAAATAATCATGTTTTGTCACTTAGATGAATTTTGGGTGGTTTGGTTTTTTCACTTTTGTTGAAGTAATATTCTCTGTGCAGTGTGCCCTCTGAATTTCACACAGCCGTTGGAGGTTATTAACACATGTCGCAATGTAGCTGCTCCAAGTCCTTCCTGTTGTAGCTCATTGAACAATTATATTGCTGGCATACAAAAGCAAATGCTAATTACAAACAAGCAAGCCATAATCTGTGCAACAGTTTTTGGTTCTTTACTTCAAAAAGCTGGGGTCTTAACAAATGTGTATCAGCTCTGTGACATTGACTTGAAAGATTTTAGCATCCAAGGTTTGTTTCCCTGCTTCAATGTAAATGACTTTCTTTCTTTTTTCTTTTTCGGTCTTTGTTTATTCTATATTTCATCTGACATTGTAATCTGTTTTGTGGTTCATGTGTGAATGGATACTGGAGCAGCATATGGACAAGAAGGTTTGCTTTTGTTTCCTCTTTCTCTGCAATTAAACATTTATGCTTGTATTGTAGCAAAAATAATTCTGCCTTGAAAATATTGGTATCCTTGGTGCTCAAAGTTATAAATCAACAATCTGTTATAAAAAAAAATCCTTTTGTTTTCTCTTACTGGACATGGGATGCCTTAAGATTCTGGGTTTTTCTGTACACTCAGGATGCTTGGTTAGAATTCTTGCTGATAAACTAGTAAATTGATCTATGGTGAGAATCCAAGTGTGAGGAAAAATGTGATGTTTTCTGCTCATTTGAGGATGTAATTGGGATTTTGTTCTTTTGGCTGCATTGAAGAGAAAGGGGGTTGGGGGAAGTTACTCTTGGTAAAGTAGGTGAAGAAACTGACAACCTTTTGCCTCCTTTTTGGGGCCTTGCAAAGATTTTTTTTGTGGCTAAAATTTTATCCTTTCAAATGTAGGGTGTCTACTTCGGAGCTGGCCTGTAGATATTGTATTTGACAATTCAACTGGGTTCAGTTTTACATGTGACTTGACTGACAACATTGCAGCACCATGGCCATCATCATCAACCATGTCGTCCTTGTCTCTTTGTGCTCCAGGTAACTGTCTAGGAAAAAGAAAAATTCATTGAACTGGTCACTTTTCTTGCTGAAGGATGATAAAATGACAGATTTTATAGCACGTATGTATACGCAATTAATTTGTATCTTCACGTCTAAATATTTCCTACTTATTCTTGCAGAGATGTCACTGCCTGCCTTGCCAACGTCAGAAACTTTAAAAAATCCTGGTGCGTATCACTGCCCTGTGCTTCTGGTGCCTTGTTATTATTGGGCTAATTTTACATGCTGTTTACTCACTTTAACAATGCATAAAAACAAAATATATAAAACTTACTGATGCATAAAACCATTATTTGGATACAAAGATTGGAAATCATGACTCTAAGTGGTTTATAAATTGTAAGTATTAAAATTCCTAAACGAGTTCAAACTTATAAACTATTAAATCATTCAATCAAAATATTCACTTATCTAATGAAAATGAAGCTCAAATTTTTATCCCAGAGTTCCATAATTACTGTAAGTGCCATTTTGTTAATGCTTTTAATAAAGGATATTTATTTGGGTTGTCTTGAATTCAACCATATAAATTGGGTTTTATTTCATCGCATGCCTTTTGCTTTGTGGGGGAGGGGAGGGGAAAAGATATCTTACCAAAAATTTAACTGGTGTATTAAGTGAGAGTTATATCCTCAAAAGGCATTGCTTCTCAATATCCTTTATTGTGTAAGCTGCACCAGTTTATCATCCAGATTCTGTTTTTTCTTCTTTTCTTATTTAGATATGTATAACTATGTAGAATGATATATTGTATAACTTGCATCGTTTACTAATAAGAAATATTAACATAATGAATCAATATATTTCCACTTTGAAAAATGTCGCAGTTCAAAAAACCCTCTTTTCCGATTCTTTTGGTAAAGTGCAAAAAAGTTGTTCAATGAGGGATAGAAAAATATTATTTGTAAATTATTATTTACCTAGTTTGAATTGTACACATAGCTTAACAAGATATCAGAATGGTTGTGTGCCGCTGAGCTGATTGATAGTGTAAGCTGTTTCTTTTTTTAAATCCCTGGTATCATAACATTGCCCTACTGATGCAATTGCAGGCAATCGAGATGGTGGGTTGGAGTTTGTGGTACCCATTTTTTCATTTTTTATTTTCAGTACATTGTTGTACTGAAAAAATTAGTTGAGGGATGAGCCAGTTGGGAATAGGTGCTTCTGGGAATTGACCTTGCCTAGGAATTCACATGTATATTTTTGGGTAGCCTTCATGTATAGCTGTTTTATTTTTCTTCTCTTTTATGTCCCCTCCGTCTTTCTTTTTTAAGCTATTAATTTGTCCCTGCTCTATTGCTCTCTCTCTCATTTTTGATTGGTTTTGTTTTGAAACTTTAGTATGAGTTTCTGAAGAATTTTCTGTGGGTGTTCCAGGGTGATATTCTTTTTATTAAAGTTCAGTTGGGTTTATGCATGCTAACTTGGTCATATATTTTTAGGTGGTGGGGTTGGATAGAATAAGGATCATCTAGAATACTTTTTTTGTGGTGGACCCGCCCAATCATGACCGTCGAATACTTCTGGGGCCAGCGGTGGGGACTCCCTAATTGGTTTGTCGATATAATCTGCTAAGACATGATAGTTTTGGCCAAATGATTAATTAGGTATGATGGGGTTGGGAAACGACCCGGCTTTTCTCCTCATCTCAAATAAGGACCTTTCCTACTCAGAAAGAAATAAATTGGTATAAGTAAATTTTATAAAATTAGTGATATATATATATATATATATTTGAAAATTCAGTTTAAAAATTATTATGTTTTATTTTTATGTTGACATTTGTATTACTTCTATTTTAAAGACGTGGATGTGAGAAAATGATAAATATATATATAAAAAATACAATTGAAGTTTATCAATATAATGGAATTTATTTTTAGTCTACCTAGGCTACAGTAAATTTAATTGAATCAACAGGTGTGTAGAAACTTCTATACCTGGCTAACCCTGTATTTGGGAATAGGGTTGATGGTTTACTTCTAATTAAACAATTGGGTTGATGGCTTTAGGCTTACTACTTACTAAACAGAATTCGTTTTTGTTTTTCTGAATTGAAGATTTGACTGTTGTGAAGACCAAAGTTTTAGGGTCAAGAACGCAGCTTTGTCAGCATTCCTGTTGCTCTAGATGAACCTCTGCCCTCTTGTCATTAATCAGCTTAATTACTTCCCTCAATTCCAACATTTAAGCCATACGATTATAAATGCATTTCTTATTAGACAATTTTTTTTTTTAGTAAACGATTTTACCAGTCAATTTTTAAAATTTATATATTGTAGGTGTAGCTGTTTTTATTTTTATTACATTTCAAATATTTTTATTTTATCCTTATTGAAATTACATACTTTTTCTTTTTACTTTCTTGATTTTAATAAATATTAGTATTGAGGTAATCATAATGAGAAGTTTATAAAATTGTTAGTGATTAAAGAATCGTTTGGACTCATCAATTTCAACAATATTAATATGATCTTAATTAGTATGTCATGACATATATTTCATGAATAAACTAAAATTGTATAGTGGTATTAGTCTAATAATCAAAACTATTATAAGATTTTGAGTTTCAATTATATATATATATTAAAAAAAAAAAAGAAAATCATATACCCCTGATATGGCACTAATTCTTTCTATATAATCAATTTCTTAGCTTTTAGTTGAATTGATTATTTGGTTAATTCAGCTTTCAACAATCCAACAAACAAACAAAAAATTGAGATGAGTATTTGGTAAACAATCCAACAAACAATTAAAAAATTGAGATAAGCATTTGGTAAAATAAAAATAAAAGTTAGTTGAAAATTCGAACTGTCAGTTATTTAGAATTTATGCTAAAAAAAGGTTTTTCATCAAATGTAACTTAATCCATTTGAGTAAAAATGAGTTGAGTCTGAACTTGAGTAATAAATTTGCAGATAATTTTGCCTCAACCTAGTTGAATCCACTCTGGATTTAATTTAGATTTGGATCACTTTTTTTAGGATGGATTTGAATAAGGTGAAAAACTACGAGAAAGTATTTAATATTTTTAGATAGAAAAATAGCTTTCATTAACCAACAAACTGAAGAAGAGAATACAAGAAAACTTTTAAATGAGAGATCAGATTAAACTCGAACCAGTAGATTCACCCCTTGCGCCCAACCTGTGATCCTCTCCAAGAGAAAACCCTGTGTTAGAAACATCTGACTCAATCAGGTAACAAAGGAGGAGCTGGAGCCTCCTCAACCCAAACTGAATCCGATACATTGCCCTCACAATATTTTGCAAGGAATGTGTTGCACTATTAGCATCATGTGGGACATGATTCCAGTAGCAACATAAAAAACTGTGGCTCAATTCAATAAAATCCCTTAAAACATTACCAAAGCCATTCCGAAAAGAGATCCCATTCAACAATTTGTCCATTATAAATTTACAATCTGATTCAACTGTTATTCGACGAAAGCCCAAATCAATAGCGAGTTAAAGAGCATAAACAATAGCTGAGGCTCGCTGATGTAAGAATCCCAACATCCTGTAATAGTTTTGGTAGCACAAACTAAGACCAGGCCTTTTTCATCCCTAAAAGCCACCCCCATCGAAATTAAGTCATCAGCTGAGATGGAGGAACTATTTTGTTGAGGAGCAAGCCTTGATGAAAGGTATGAGACGACTATACATTCAGCAACAAAGTTCAACGAGCCATGAACTATATGTAAGGGATTAAAAGGAGTCGCTTCATGAATAGATTTATTACGATAAAACCAAATGCTATAAACTAAAGCACAAAAATTATGCAGCAACTCCACCTGCAAATTCTCAAAAACAAAACCCAGCCATCTTCTAAAATTGAGCCCACCCAAACAACAAACTTGTGAAAGACCTGTTTGATGCCATACCCGTTGCACCTCTAAAAAGGTTGAGTTCCCGTCAACATTGTAGAACATAAGCAGCATCAAGTGGAAAATTTGAGGAAGTCTTTTGTGCAAGACCGAATTGAGAGGAAGGATATCTAGAGAGGCACGCCATAAGAAATTACAAACTTTTGGTAGAACTTTCAAGCCCCCTTTTTTTTTCTAGAATTTCTCATGCTAACCTGAAGAAGAAGATGCCAAATTACCAGAATGAGAGAGTTGTAAAGCAATTCGGTATCCACTCTTCACAAGGTACTCTCCAATACCATGATAATGCCAAACTAAGCTGTCTCTTCTATCCATAGCACTCAAGGGAATAAGTTTAATCCTCTCAATGTCAACCGACAAGAAAGTATTATTTATAACGTTCCAATTCCAAGCTTTTGAATCTTTATCAATTAAGCAAGACACCATAGCATTCAAAAGGATATGTTTACACTGGGAAATAACCTGGAATGATGTTCGTTGAGGAATTCATTTGTCATGCCAAATACAAATGGACTCCCCATCCCTCACTTGCCATCGAATACCCTATTGCAAAATCATCCTCCATGCTAAGATACTAACTAGGATTGGAACCTAAACTGGCCCTGGAGAAATCACCTAGGATAATACCTTGCCCTCAGAACTTTAGCCAAGAGAGAAGAATTAGTTAATAGGTGTCATCCTTGTATAGCCAAAAAGATTTATTAAAAGCCTCAAAATCTCGAAAATTAATACCTCTTTACTCCTTTAGTTTACGGAAAAACTCCCAACTGCATAGAATATATTTTTTTTCATCCATATATTGTTGGGTATAAGGGGTATAACAATAAGATAAATGCAGAATAAAATAATTAGTAAAAATAACATTAGCAATTTAACATGATTTGTCCTTTAATTTGGGCTAGTACACAAGACAAATTTCGAATATTTTACTTCTATTAATAAAATTAGTAGATACAAAAAGAAAATATTTCCTAGATATATGTTAGAGGTAATACAATAATTTGAGATAAATCCAAAAACAGTGATACTCATTTGTTAAATAAAAATACTCCAAAATATTTTTTCCACTCATCCTTTTTGGAAAATTTTCCAAAAAACTAACTCTCTTGCTCAATGAAGCTTTTCCTCTCAATTGTGTGCAATTGCTTGAATGAGTGCCCATTTATAGGCAAAAGAGATTGCTTTCAAATGGCTAAAAATTGGCCACATTGGTGGCAACCATGTAATATTTTTTTTAACTAATCATTGTTAGCGATAATGGGTGGTGAGCCCATTTGGAGGGACCCACACCAACAAATATCTCCCTCCCGACCACAAAGGGCCTCCACCATTCCTGCAGTTAGCTAATATAACTCAAATTTGATTTTGGCAAAATTTTTGTCAACATATCTAATCCATTTTTTTCTGTATGAATCTTCTTAAACTGTAGTAGTTTTTAATCCAGTGACACCTCACATCTTATGCTTTAATCTTGAGTGAAAAGAGACATTCTTTCCAAGATAGATAACACTTTAGCTATCACAGAACAACTGATATATATCTTGCTACAACCTAAGTTCTTTCAATAACTTCATCATCCACAATAATTTTTTACATGTTTCTGTTGTTGCAATAAACTATGTTTCAGTAGTAGATAGTGCAATGCTTTTGTTGTTGCAATAAACCATGTTTCAGTAGTAGATAGTGCAATGCTTCTGTTGTTGCAATAAACCATGATACCTCACATCTTATGCTTTAATTTTTAGTGAAAAGAGACATTCTTTCCAAGATAGATAACACTTTAGCTATCACAGAATAACTGATATATATCTTGCTACAACCTAAGTTCTTTCAATAACTTCATCATCCACAACAATTTTTTACATGTTTTTGTTGTTGCAATAAACTATGTTTTAGTAGTAGATAGTGCAATACTTTTGTTGTTGCAATAAATCATGTTTCAGTAGTAGATAGTGCAACACACTTCTGTAACTTTGCCTATTATGATACAACTTTCCCTGCAAAAAATATCAAGTATCATAAAGTAAACTTTCTCGACTCTACATCACCGGTCATATTTGCATCTGTATCTCCAACCAACACAAGTTTGTTATCTCCAAAACATAAGCATATTTTGGAAATACCCTGAATATACCTAAAAATCTACAGTGTTAGCTCAATGTTCCTTTCTAGGATTTGAAAGATATTTGCTCACTACTTCAAATGCATGAGAAATATCTGATTGTATGCACACCATGACATACATAATACTTTCAACTGTTGAAGCATATAGAACTCTGTTTGTAGAAAAGAACTGATTGGAACTCAGTTTAAAGTGATTAGTAAGAGGATAACTAACCGTTTTAGCTTGGTCCATTTTAAACCTTTTAAATACTTTATCAATGTACTTTTCTTGTGATAGCTATAATTTCTTAGCACTTGTCTCCGACAATCTTCATGCCAAGAATTTACTTTGTTAGTCCAAAGTCTTTCATAGCAAAAAAATTGATCAACTATTTTTTCAAGCCATCAATTCTAGAAATATTATGACCAACAGTCAACATGTTACCAATGAAATCTTCATAAGAGAATTTCTACACAAAAATACAATGGTATGAAATAATCTTTTCTTAGCCTTGCTCTCTTATAACAGACTTTAACTTCTTGTACCATTGTCTTGGTGTTTGCTTCAAGCTATAGAGACTTTTCTTTAATCTACAAACATAGTCATTTTTCTTTTTATGCTCAAAACTCTCTAGTTGCTCCATTTATATTTCTTTTTCCAAATCACCATGCAGAACAGTTTTGATATCCATTTGCTCAACCTTAAACCTCTTATATTTGGGAATGTGTATAAAAGCCTTACAACCAAACACCCGCAGATAATCATAGAAAATATCTTTTTCGGACCACATTTTTCCTAGAACATCTAGCTTAAAAGGGATACAAGGTGAAATATTAACACGTGCACAACCGTGAGTAAAACTTCTCTTCAAAATATTTTAGGCAACTTTGCATGTGCGAACAAATATTTGACTCTCTTTATTAAATTTTTGTTCATTCTCTCAGTCAAGCCATTTAACTGTGGTATTTTTAGAAATATTGTTTGATGTTGAATATCGTGCTCTTTGTAGTAGGTATCAAATGGTCCAGTGTATTCTCCATTGTTGTTTATCTTAATGCATTTCAACTTATTCCCAATCTCTTTTTCAACTAAATCATGAAACTCTTTAAAGACATTTAACATCTCATCTTTTGTCTTCAAAGTATATACCCACATCTTTCTGAAATGGTCGTCAATAAAAGTCACAAAGTACTAAGCACCACTAAGTGACTTTAACATTGACCCACATAAGTCTGAATGGACCAAACCCAACATATTCTTCATTCTGAAAAGAGAAAAACTCTTTAAAGCAACTATATTTTTCTTTCCAGCTAGGCAATCAACTCATTTCTCTTAATGCACTTCATTCATTCTAGGTAGCATCTTCTTTCTAAATTGGGCAGCCATTCTCTTTTCACTTATGTGGTTAAGTCTCTTGTGTCATAATTCAATAGCGTTGTATTTTCCTACTCCTTACAGTATCATTGGAGAGTTATTCATGCATCACATACAAGGTAACATGCCTAATACCTCTAGCCACCACTAATGAACCTTCGGTGAGCTTCCACTGATTATTGAAAAAGGTATTGCAGAAACCTACATCATCTAGTCTACTAATAGAGATTAAGTTTAGGTGAATATTTGGAATATGTTTGACATCTCTCAAGACTAATATGATACTATTCCTAGTCTTTAGACAAACATCTCATTCGCCAATAACTTTTGATAAGTTATAATTTTCCATCTTCACAACGTCAAAATCTATTGTTATGTAGGATAAGAAGAATTTTTTTCAAGACGTGACATGAATGGTAGCACTACTATCAATTACATAATTGGTCTCGTGAGATGTAAAATTGATAGTATCATCACAAATGACATTGAATTCATTTATGGTATTTGTCACTTCATCATCACTGTTGTCATATCTCTTCACATCCTTGCTTTTTTATTCCTTCTTGAACTTCTAACGATATCTCTTAATATGATCCTTCTTTTTATAGTGATGACATTCAACATTGGTATATTTGTTTTACTTGCCTCTGCCTTTTTCTGTAGGCTTTTGTTGCCTAGACTGGTTTCCTCCCCTAAAATCTATAACCATAACATCTGATTGTGATAAAGAAAATGAGTTCTGTGATCTCCTTCTCATTTATTCATTCTGAGTACTGCTTTTAACAAAGTTTATATTAACGACATCGTTAAGTGCAACATTGGTGATTGAGATCTTCAAAGTCTCCTATGATTATGGTAGAGAGCCCAATACCAGCAGTTCAAATACTTCATCGTCCAAATTTATACTCATTCTAGATTGTTGGTGTATGATCTTTTGCATCTCATCTAGATGATCTGCTATGAAACTTCCTTCCTTGTATTTCAGTTGCTCAATTTTGTCAAATAAAATAATTTATTATTGTCTATCTTTGACGCGTACAACTATTTGAGTTTATTCCATAATGTCCGGACATGAGCCTCATTGTAGATAACCAATTATCTTCTATGAACTGTTAGATAGAGTTGCATACCTGCTTATGCTCAAACTCCTTACCATCATATTTAGTTGTAGTAAACACTGACATATGTATTTTCATCAAAATAGGAGATTATTTATTCTGTTTCTCCATATGTGGTAATTTGTGTCATTTAAACTGATCATTTTAGTCGTCATTGCCTCTACTGTGTGACTCATTCAACTGACAATAATCTCAATAAAATCTTTTTTGATGTGGAATATTAGTCAATGTTGCAACCACATAACATATTAACAATTTTATAAAACTGATAGGTTAGCTCTAATACCATTGATTAGGCACAGCGGGTATAACAACAAATTTTAGTCGTCCATGCCTCTACTGTGTGACTCCTTCAACTGACAATAATTCCAATAAAATATTTTATGATGTGGAAGATTAGTCAGTACTGCAACCATATAGCATATTAACAATTTTGTAGAACTGATAGGTTAGCTCTAATACCACTTATTAGGCACAGTGGGTATAACAACAAAACAAATGTGGAATAAAATAATTAGAAAAATAAACATCAGCAATTTAACATAGTTCACCATTTAATTTGGGTTAGTCCATAGGACAAATTCTTAATATTTTTCTTTCACTAATGAAATTAATGGGTACAAAGAGAGTTTTTCCTAAACATAAGTCAGAGATAATACAATAATTGAGATAAACTCAAAAATAATGGCACTGAAGTGTTTTCCAAAAACATCATAAAAATATTTTTCTCACTATTTTTATTACTCACCCTTTTTGGAAAAAATTTTAAAAAACTAACTCTCTCACTCAGGGAGGCTTTTCCTTTCAATTGATATGCTTTGCTCCTCTCAATTATGTGCAATTGCTTGAATGAATGCCTATTTATTATAGGAAAAGGAGATTGCTCTCAAATGGCTAAAAATTGGCCACATTGGTGGCTAACTTTAACCACACATTTTTTTAACTAATCATTGTTAGTAGTAATGGATGGAGAGCCACTTTGGAAGGACCCACACCAACATTTTTCCCCACCAATATTTGCAAATCAAACCTTGAATATCTTGGCAAATACCTAAAGGAAATAAAAAAAACATTACACAAGACAGTTAAGGATAGCATGCGCTACCATTTTATCAGTAGCTCTTTACCCATCCAAAAAAGTAACTTCTCTTTCCATCCCAAGATTTTCCTTCACAATATATCTTTTATTCTATTAAAAATCACTTGTTCAGAGTGCCTAACTGTTGTAGGAAGACTAAATATAGCTCATGCTTACCAACTTGTTTCATTCCTATAAGAGAGATCAAACTGTTTTGGATATTCACACTCATTTTTTACCTAAAAAAGACTTCATATTTTTGTAATTGTTTGGATAAAAGATCATACATATGTAGCACAAATAAAATATATTTTTTCTTCTCAGCAAGATTAGATCTTAAAAACAACACGCAATCATCCGCAAATAAGAGATGCAAAATCAAATGAGCACCATTACATGTCCAAATCCTGTGCAATTCTTTTTTCTCCACTGACATCTTAATCAGTCTAGATAACCCTTTTGTACATAATAACAAAAGATACGATGAAAGGGGATCACTTTATCTAATTCCCCTGGATGGAGAAAAACTACTAAGCAGCACAACATTAAGTAAAATTGAATAGGAAACAAATCTTCAACTCTATATGAATCATTCTTATTCCATGTCAATAAGATAGTATTTTGTCATGGTAATAAATAAATCAATATTGTGTCAATTTGAATAGAGAAAGAATTACCTTGTTATCAAAAAATTAATATGAAAATGTGAAAATATTATCCCTTTATAGAAACTATAAGCAAATTTTGGCATATATGAATTAAACCACATTAATCACTTAACAGTGGATAGTTGATCCAAAGAACCAAAATATCTTAAGCAATACTAGTCATGGTCACTTTTTTAATCTGGTATTTGGAATTAATCCAACTAATTAAAAGCACATCGGGTAGAATCCCGAAGGGCGGTGAAACATTCTCTCGATAGTATTTAAAGAAGTTGTATACCCAAGTCTTGAACTTATGTATAAGAATAGTCATGGTCACTTTTTTAAGAGAACTTTATTGGTAAGAGAGAGAAAAACAAAAAGTAAAAAATTAATAAATTATTCTTTAAATTTTTGCCTCCTCACTCCAATAATATGTTGAGTATAGTATAATCACTTATAATATATCAAGTAAAATCATTTTATTTGCTTGAATTTGTCGTCAATGACTCAAGTCATTGGTGTAACTCTTTTTTTTTCTTTCTTGTTTATTTTTAATTTTTTTATCTTTTTATCTACTTTATGCAATTTGTCATCTACTTTATGTAGTTTTTAGACTAGAAATGGGTTTGATGTAGGGATTTTGTTTGTCTAACTCAGATCTAAATCTATCCTTTCTTCGAAATATAAATAAATCTAGAGTTAGAGTAATCTTCATGGTTGCATGTTTCACATCTACAATGTTTTCTCTACAAAATGACACTCTTAAGATTTAGGAATTTAGCATATATACCTTTCTTAATATTTTCTGCAAATATTGTCTCAATTGTTGATTTTGAGGATTTGAAGGTATATATGCTAAGAAAGTTCATTCCTTCCTTTTCTCATTTACCTTCAAGAGACTATTTATTTCAAATTTATAAAACAGGTTGTTGGATTTATTTAGTTTCTTTTTTTTTTATGCAATCTTATGGATTTTTTAATAGTAATGATCTTGTTGTGAAAAATCCACTTTTTGTCATATTTGGCTTGAAACGTGCCATTGCATGTAGCTCATCACCTCTAACCATAGAGGTTCTTGTAAGTTGTAACCCTAGATCTACAATGGTTTCTCCAGAAGATGACATTCTTTAGATTTAGGATGCATTAAGAAGGATTTTCTGCAAATATTGTCTCAATTGTTGATTTTTGAGGATTTGAACCTATATGTGCTAAGAAAGTTCTTTCCTTCTTTTTCTCATCTACCTTCAAGAGACTATCTATTTCAAATCTGTAATATAGGTTGCTGGATCTATTTAGTTTATTTTTTGGTTTTTGTTTTTATGCAATCTTATGGATTTTGTAATAGTAATGATCTTGTAATTGTCAAAAAAATATAATTCCAATAAATAAGGATTATATGGAAAATCTTAATTTCATTCAAAATGAATATTTAATATACGTTTGGTTTAATTTTTGTTCTCAATTTTTTGCGATCTAATAAACTAAAAACTAAATTAAGTAGGTAGTTAATTCAATTTTTTAGGATTCAAAAATCAAAAGCTAAGTTAGATGGTTTTTAAAATAAAATCAAAATTCAACGGATGAAAATTCTAACCGTCAGCTTTTCATATCAAAAGATGGTTCTTAGATATTTAATATAAAAAAGTATTTTTATATTTTATATTTTAATTTTGTATTTGGTTAATTATTTTTCACATAATATATGGTATTATATAATGTGAACAAATAAAAATGTAACATATATATAAATTAATAACATAATATAATTATTTATAATTATTTTATAAATTATAATTAATTTTCAATTATTGACTTACAAAATACTTTAAATCAATTATGAATTACTGAACATCACAGTTAATTGCTAATAACTAATTGTCATCGCTGAACCAAATAAACCCTTAAGGTGAAACAAAGGATATAATAATTAAAGTAGTAAATGCACCCAACCAACTTCTCATCTTTCTATGGAAATTGCAAAAGGAGTACTATAAACATCAATTGACCATTTGTACAGTGTAATGTCCTTAGTCTTAAGCCAATTACAAGGTAGAAATATGAAGTAGAATAGGGAAGAATTAGAGTGAGAGGGGAGAGAATAGAATAGAAAGAATGGAAGAAAACAGAGAGAAAGAGAGAGGGAGAGAGAAATTTGGAAGGATAATCAATTTGTCCATTTAATTAACATATTCTTATGTTACATTGTTTTTGATATTTATATTTTTTATACCTCATGCAACCAATACTAAGCTGTCATAATGCCAACTAAGATGCCATTAGGAAATTACTACTAATACTATTATTTTAACGGATGAGATTACAAATTTAACCAATATACAGTTGCACACACTCACTCCCTTGCAACTGACTCCTTATAAAAGCTTCTCGACTCTCCCCATTGAGCATAACCTATTGGAGGTGAGCATCTTTCTGTTGTTTACTGTGATCTTCCATTCCCTTCTCAATTTGGGCTTTTGTTACTTATACTCATTTTTCCTTTTTGTCATTTTGGGCTATGACAATACCTTCCCCTTTTTGTGACAATTGTAAGGTGGAGTGTAGGAAACTATGATTAGAGGAAGTGGGGATCTTCCCATGTAGTCTCTTATGAGTGCAAATTGGTCTATTAAACTCTGACTTGAGTAATGGAATGTGTAATGCCTATAATTAGGGTCTATAAATTATGTTCTTAGTTAGTGAGTGTTAGGGATTAAGTGAAGTTTTGAAAATTTGAAAGTTGCTGAAGTTAGCTATTTTAAGCCCGTGACAATGGGTGTCACGATCGTAAATATCGAGTTTTAGTTAGCAGCTGTGATGAGGTTCTTCACGACCGTGAAAAAATAGTTTACGCCCATAAAATATGAGTCACGACTGTGAAGCTTGGATAGTATAGGCAAGTGAGGTAGCCACGTTTTTCTTCCTATCATTCCTTCAAATTTGTTCCTCACTCCCTCATAACTAGCCTAACACGCCATTTGCATCTTCTTCTTCCTCCATAACCCTTTTTCCTCCATTGTTGAAGCTTAAAGAGACCTTGTGTCAAAAGAAAAAGTGAGAGAGAAGAGTGAGAGAATGAGCTTATGAGCTTGGGTGAAAACTAGGTTTTTAAGTTTTTGGGTTTTGGTTTGAGTTCCATAGGCTAAGAAGACATTTTCATCTTGCTAGGATCTAGTAGAAGAGCTGGGAGTCCATCTCAAGAGAGCGGACTGTAACACCCACTAATTAAAGTTTAATTTGAATAAGTATGTGGTATAAATAGGAAAAACATGATAGATAATAGAGATTAAAATAGATGAAATAAATTATTAAATTAGAAATTAAAATAAATTAAATTGATAGCCATGATGAATTTGAATAAATTAGAGCACATAATTAAATTGTATTTTTGGTAAAATAAAATTAATAAAATTAAATTAAAGATATTAGATATAAGGAAACATGTGAAGATAATAATAATAATAATAATAATAATAATAATAATAATAATAATAATAATTTTCAAAAAAGAAACGAAAAGTGAACAGTACAATGGTCAGCAGAAAGGGAAAAAAAGACCAAAAACGGGAAATAGGGTGAAAGTGGGGCTAAAGTCTTTCTTTTGGCCATTTCTTCCAACTTCATCTCTTCTCCTTCTTCTTCATCATCCTTTTTCCTTTCTCCATATCACATCTCAAATTATTCATCATCTTCTTCAAGATTTGCATCAAAAATCAGTCCAAATAAATCTAATCTTGGTAAGAAATATTTTTTCCATGATTATTGTGTTATTAGAACTCTTTAGGTTATGTTTTTATAGGATATTGCACTCTATTTTTGATTATCTTGTGAATCACCTTTGGGGATGTGTTAAACATAAAAGTTGTTCATCTATGTCTTGTGTATCTTTCTGCCAAATTTTATTGAATGATTTTGAGTATATGAAGAGATATGGTTATTTGGGTGAAACAGGTTCACAGAGACGTATCAACTAAATAATCTACGGTTTTTGTAAAAATTGATCATCTTAGTGGCTTAATCTGAGGTTTTGTAAAACATGAAAGTTGTTGGTATATATGTTATTGAGGTCTTTGAAAATTTTCATATAAATTGCTCTTGTGTAGGTTGAGTTATTCTGAAATAAACTATGACTGTTCCTTGATTGAGCAGGTTTCATATACCTATGCAGCTCCAGTAACTTTGTCCTTATATTTCACCTATTTTTGGATCGAATTAGCCAAAATTAAAAACATAAAAGTTTTAATCCTATGTATTATCTAAATTTCTGTGAAAGTATTACCTTAAAATGTAATGTATTTTGTGAGTTACGTGCTGAACAATTAAACTGGTCGGGTTGATACTCTATGTTGAACCAATTATATATCCTCCAATACTGGAAAACCTTAGAGACAAAATCTGGAAATGAGTTAAACATGAAAAATATCCCAAATTAACTTATATAACTGTATAAAAATTTTCAGAATAATTTAAACTACACATTGAAAGCTATGAATTTTTGAATTGGGTACCTTGAAACTGCCTAAGGGCAGAAAACATGGCAATATTTAAAATTATACCAAAGATTATGTAAAGGTTCAAAAATTCTGAAATTTTAGTATATTTTAGTTTTACATGTTATATTTAATCAGGATCAAAAATAATATAAATTAGATAAGTGTAGAAAAAGTTATTGATCCAACAGTCATTGGAGGTCTTGTTCTAGCTTAAAAGAAATTGTAGTTATTTATTTAAATTATATTAAAAATAAATATTTTATCAAGGTATTAATTAATTATATTGTTAAATTATGATTTCAACAAGAAGAAGACCAACAAAAGTGAACAAGCTCTGAGCTTATATTTTGGAAAAGAAAAACCGTATCGATGTTTGTACATATAATTATTCTAGTTTGCCCCTTATGCATGATTGTATGTGCATGACATGAATTATTTGTCACCATGATGAAATGATATATTATTGCATGTTTTAACATTATAGAAATGTTATTAACTATGAACTTAATATTATGCTAATATTTTATAAAATATCATGCTATTATACGGGTTTGAAATAAATTGTGCTTATATTATTATGTTAATATGAAATGAGTATTGGTTATAGAAACAAGTAATTAGTGGTGTTAATTGCTCATTTCTCTATCTAAGGACTGACATAGGATAGATGGTGCACCATTAGGGGAAAGTTCGGTACCGATATTGATATGATTTAAGGACAGAGTGGTTATAGCTCCGAGAGTGCCCCTGATCCTAATTACACACATATAAATGATTATACTAGGTCAATGTGGTTGAAGCTCCGTGAGCGCCCTTGACTTGAGATTATAGTGAGTATGGTGGTTTAAACTCCGCGAGTGCCCCTATTTCACACCCTGTATCCGGACAGTCTGGGAACGAGATTTTGGGCTAATAATTCATATAATAAAATATGAAATTTAATTAATTGATGTAAGTAACAAAGTGTAAAATGCTTACATGAGGTGGTGCAAATTTAATTGTTGAATAATGTTATTTTGTTTATTTTTTTATGTTATGTATTTATTTATTTTATATGACAAATATGCAATAAAATTTGATATGCCATGATTTTATTTGAGACATGCATTTGTGTGACTGCTTGGGGAACACTTTAATACTTATATGTACCACTAAGCTAGAGATAGCTTAGCGTAGTTCTTCTCACGCAGGAATTGAAGTTGTAAATAGTAGATAGTGGAGTTGATCAGCAAGAAGTTCAAGCCCATATCAGCAGAGACACAAAAAACATAGTTAGAGGGTTGGTTATCTATTATTATTATTTTTTGTTTGACTATGTATATGGTGTGGTAGACATGTCTCATATATTAATATTGTGTATGTAAATAATTATGTAACATAATCGAGTGTCATATGCGTATACAATATAGGGATAAATATATATTGTTAATTAGAACAACTTGCCTAAACCAATATAAATAAATAGATTAAGTTATTTAAAATGAAAAAAAATTTCAATTCGAGCAGATTATCGAGTTAAGCTTGTGGCATCCTTCTTATATATGTGGGATTATTTCTAATATATAAGTGGGGTGTCACACGGACAAACTTGAAAAGCTCAAAATTTAGCTAATCTTCATCCTAGGTGTAAAGTTTGTACGTAACAATCTTTCAAGCTCTAATCTTGCATTTGTATGTTGGTGTGACTTGAATGCATGTCAATATAATTATTGGTTAATGAAATCTATGATGTTTTGTTTTGAGATGTTAGAGTAATCATTTTGGTTAATGTAAATGATTAGAAAGTATATGGTTGTGATAAATTATTAAAATGCATGCTGGAGTGTTGATAGGGTGGCTGACATTGGTCAACCGTAGAGAATATTGCATGTGAGAGATGTATGAAATGTGATGCTCTATTTTCTAGGAAAATTTTCAGATTTTACGACCGTGAATGGTGGATTCACAAGCGTGAAGGTCGTGAAAATGAACTTTGTTATTGAAGCATAATCGTTCACAGGTAGCTTCACGGTTGGATTCATAACGTGGTTCATGCCCGTAAAGGGATGATCACGGTCGTGAACGTGTGATAATTTACAAGTTGAATCACAGTTTGGTTCATGGGTGAACTACCCATGATAGTGTTTCACGATCATGAAATGTTGTTTACGGACGTGAAACTGCTTAACTTGAAAATCTTATATGTTTGCTTATGAATCAAAATTGATTTGTCGTGAGATGGTGTACCTCTGTCGTAAGATTATAATACGTTATAAGAATGCATGTTATGACATGGTGAATGTGAATTATGGTAAGTGAGATAAATGCTTAAGTCCAATACTCTGACTAGTATTAAAGTTAGGATAGATGACATGTCATGGAGGAGAGTTCAATACCAAGTGACCTAGGTTGGTCATATTCGAGATTCTTTGAAGGCCAAGAGGCAAGTAATGAGAGCTTCCTCGGTTGGTTTATATGCAGACTATTTTTCTCAAACAGGTGATTTGGGAAGCTCAGGCAGGTGTCCTGATGACTCTGGTGAGAGTCGTAGATTAGTCGTATCCATTTTAGTCCAGTTATAAGTAAGGTGGAAAAAGATAAGATAATTAACTTTACTTATGTGTGATATACACTCGTATGATTTCTGTTAATTATTTGATATGTCATGTTCAATGTGAATATAGTGTATGAGATTATGATGACATGTCATGTAGAATGTCGGCTAATGCTTGTGTGGCTTTGAGGTAAGTCGTTATGGTAGGGTTGATAAGTATATCACGCATATTTTTTTTATTTATCATATGGTGTGCTTGCATGTTGTTATGTACCACTAGGCACGAGTTGTTTAGCGTATGACTTCCCATTCGCAGGTTTGGAGCTTAAGAGATGAGTGACGGAGTAGGATGCCTAGTGATCAGAGCCAAGAATATACACTTGGGGTGGGTGATACACTGTTGTACTTTTGAGTTGTTTTGTGGGCTTAGGTAGTTATAAGTGTACATGTTTTGTATTTTTCTAAAGGTAGTGTAATTTTATAACTATCTATAGTCATGATGTATAATTTTTTTTTAATTATGGCATTTTGAATCATGGGCATCGTAGCATCCTTTGGTGTAATTGAGTTTAATCTTAATTACATCAAAGGGTGTTACATTTAGTGGTATCAGAGCTTAGGTTTAGATGGTTATGAACTTAGGTGGGATAGGTGTATCACATGTGCGAGTGTTATCCTGTATGACTCTGATGTTGGCTATTCTTTATCAATATGTAGGCTAAAGAGCGAATATAGAGATCAAACAGCATGAAACATCTAAGAGTAACAGTCCTCCAAATATAAAGGCTCAGAATTAGCCAAGATAAGCTAGTGCGCAAGGGCCAGCTGGTGCACCTCCTCTACAACAACCGATGGCTAGTTAGGTAGATCAGGCTCAGGATCTTCTAATGCAGAATCTTATTGCACTACTGCAGTGATCAATATAGGCAATGTCATCACCACCTCCTCTACCACCACCGCCACCTCAACCACTTCCTCATTCACCATTAAGGTGTAGAACACAAATTGACAGACTTCGTAAGTATGGGGCCACCGATTTTAAAGGCAAGAAGGATAATGATCCCGAGGCTGCAGAGTATTGGTTGAAAAAGACTGAAAGGGTCTTTGAGGAGCTTGAGTGTGTTGAAAATCACAAGGTCAGGTATGTTATTTCACTTCTCTATGAGCATGCCTACGATTAGTGGAAGTCTGTTCTTCAGAAGCCTCAAACTCCAAAGCCGCTTACATGGGTTTTATGTGGTTGAATTTAAGAAACAATACATACTCAGAGTGTACATTGATGAGAAAAATAAAGAGTTACTAAACCTAGGGTTAGGGAACATGACTATAATAGTGTACGAGAAAGAGTTCGCTAGACTAAGTAGGTATGCATCTGGCATTATAGGGGATGAGGCAGAAAAATGTCACCGATTTGAAAATGGCCTGAGAGACGAGATCGAGGTTCATGTACTTTCACTCCAATTTGAGGACTTTTTGAAGTTAGTGTCTGTTGCCATCAATATTGAGAAGAGGATTCAGTTTAAGAGACCAGATGAGGCATCCAGGAAAGACTTTAAGGAGTCAGCTTACAGTGCTACACAGACATCGAGCAAGAAGGTTTGCACTGGTTCAAGATCCTTCAAGGACAAGGTTAGGATCAAGGATAGTCAAGGTATACCAGAAAGGCACCATCAATAGGAATAGTTTCGACAGCTGCTAGTAGTCAACCCCATATGAGGAGAAAGGAAGCATCAGAGTGTGCATTATGTGGTCGGAAACACTGAGGAGAGTGCTAGGGACCCTTAGGATCTTGCTACAGGTGTGGGTCTCGAGACCACTATAGGAGAGATTGTCTTTTACAAATGGTTAAGACTCTCACTCAAACTCAGAATTCGGTGCCGACACAGACCAAGGGATGAGGACACAGGCAGAGGTTGATCTAGACCGGCTATATTAGAGACAGTAAATAGGCCAAGACCTAGTAGAGCACCAGCGACGACCTATAATATGAAGGCCAGAGAGGATATGAGTGCATTGGATGTGGTTGTTGGTATATTTATTATCTTTGACGTTGTTTTAATTATTTTGATTGATCTGGGTTTTACACATTTTTATATATGTACTAACATAGTTGAGTGGTATAGCATGTTAGTTGAGAGTTTGGGTTATGAGATTGAGGTGACTAACCCTCTGAAGCATAGCACTATGGTGAACTGAGTATATGAAGATTGTCCCATCATAGTCCAAGGGAAAAAGTTTCCGACAGAGTTGATCGAATTACCTTTCCATGAGTATAGCGCTATCCTAGGTATGAATTGGTTATCTAAACAGAGTGCAATGGTAGACTGCTGAAGGAAGATGGTGGAGTTGAGAACTCCTAAATGAGATATTGTGGTAGTTCAGGTTGATAGAACCTCACAGCCGTTAAGGGTCATCTCTGTGATGAAGGCTCAGAAAATGATCAAGAAAGGGTGTGAGGCCCACTTGGCGCACGTGGTTGACACCAAGAGGGGAAGCCCATACCTTAGGGATATTCCAACTATAGAGGAATTTCCAGACATGTCTCCAGATGATTTGTTAGGGCTACTTCCGAAAAGAGATATAGTTCTCAATTAAGCTTACTCCAGGTATAGCTCTTATATCAGCGGCACCACATCATATGGCTCCATCAGAAATGAAAGAGTTTAAGGCATAGTTACAGGAACTATTAGATAAAGGCTTCTTTAGATCGAGTGTATCTCTATGGGGTGCTCCAATGTTGTTTGTCAAGAAGAAAGATGGGTTTATGAGGTTGTGCGTATACTACAGGTAATTAAACAGGGTGACAGTTAAGAAAAAGTATCTACTACCACAGATTGATGATCTGTTTGATCAATTAAAAGGTGTTGGGGTGTTCTCTAACATTGATTTGAGATCGAGATACCATTAATTAAGAATCAAGGCTAGCGATATAGAGAAGATAGCTTTTAGAACCAAATATGGTCACTATGAGTTTTTGGTTATGCTCTTTAGGTTGACCAACACTCAGACAACTTTTATAGATCTTATGAATTGGATCTTCATACCATTTATGGACCAATTTTTATGGTTTTCATATACGATATATTAGTGTATTCGAGAAGTAAGAATGAACATATGCAGCATTTAAGAACAATATTGTAGACTTTTAGGGAGCATAAGCTATATGTTAAGCTTTCTAAGTGAGAGTTTGGGCTAGAAGAGGTTGCCTTTCTCAGGCATATGATATCAACCAATAGAATTAGAGTGAATCCAGGCAAGGTCGAGGTGATCTTGGATTGGAAACCATCATGGAATGTGACCAAAACCATGAGTTTTCTCAGATTAACAGGATACTATAGAAGGTTCGTCAAGGGGTTTTCTATGATAGCTTCTCTGTTGACTAGGTTGTTACGGAAAGATATCAAGTTTGAATGGACAGATAAATGCTAGAATAGTTTTGAACAGCTTAAGAGTCTTTTGACAGAAGCTCCAGTGTTGACATAGATGATTCCAAAATGAGAATATGTTGTTTATAATGACGCATCCCACAACAGATTGGATTGTGTGTTAATGCAGGAAGGGAAAATTGTCACTTATCCATCTAGGTAGTTGAGGCCTCACAAAAAGAATTATCCGACACACGATTGAAAGTTGGTAGCTATTGACTTCACATTAAAGATTTGGCGTCATCATTTTATACGGAGAGAAGTGCTACATCTTTACATATCACAAGAGTTTGAAGTACCTTCCTACACAAAAGGAGTTGAACTTGAGACAGAGAAGATGGTTAAAGTTGATAAAGGATTATGAAGGTATGACTAATTATCATCTAGGAAAGGCCAATACGGTGATCGATGCGCTCAGAAGAAAGATGTTGGAAAAGTTGCATATCCGACCGACTTTGGATCAAGAAATTAGAGATACATAGAAGCTTGATTGCAAGATAGTAGAACTAGTTGAGTTGGTCTCTAAAGGGGAGAGACTGAGTTTTACGACTGGGCCAGATAACTGTTTGCACTACCATAACAGAGTAAGTGTACTAGACATTTCTGAGTTGAGACAGAATATCTTGCCTAGCCTGCGCGGACTCGTTTAGGCTCGTAGGCCTGCTGCCTCCCATCCGTTGGCCAATGGCAGTTTTTGGCGACGGGCCAGTGGAGGGACATGATTCCCTCTTGCCCGAAACTTAGCATTCCTCATCTGGGATAATCTATTCAAATGTCAATGATAGTCTCATCATAGCAATAGTGCAAGTATCCTTAGACTTGAGGTACTCAAGGATATCTTGAATATTGATTATGTATTTTGACACTATTCCTTGTTGCCTCAATGTATTAGACATTTCTGAGTTGAGACAGAATATCTTGAGAGAAGCTCATGAGACAAATTTTGAAATGCACCCCGGAAGCAATAAAATGCATCAAAATCTGAAAGGGAAGTACTGGTGGACAAGGATGAAAAAGGACATCATAGAGTTCACAACTAGGTATCTTACATGTTAACAGGTGAAGACCGAAATCAGGTACCTTCAGGGTTGTTGAAGAAGATCACAATTCCGGAGAGAAAATGGGAGAGAATCACTATGAATTTTTTGATTGGTTTGCCTTTGACAATGAGGAAGTACGATTGCATTTGGGTGATTGTGGATAGGTTAATAAAGTCTGCTAACTCTTACCTATTCGAAGAAACTATCCGTTGAACAGGTTGGCAGAGATGTATGTGAATGAGATAGTGTATCTTCATGGAGTTCCAATCTCTATCATTTTGAATAGAGATCCGTGGTTCACATCTCAATTTTAAGGTAGTTTACAGCGAGCTTTGGATGCCAAGCTCAACTTTAGCACGACTTTCCATCCTCAAATAGATGGTCATCAAAAAGAGTTATACAGATCTTGAATGGCATTAAGAGATGTTGTATGATCGAGTTTGAAGGAAGCTGGGAAAAATATCTACCGTTGATGGAGTTTGCCTACAACAACAATTATCAGTCTAGTATTTAGATGACTCTGTATGAGGTACTTTATGGTAGGAAGTGTCAGACACCATTGTGTTAGATTGAGCACAATGAGAGAAAGCTAGTGGGGCTAGATTTGGTATAAGAGATGAAAAAGAAAGTGAAGATCATTAGAGATCGACTAAAAATAACTTTCGACAAATAGAAATCCTATACAGACCTCAAGAGAAAAGATTTAGAGTACTTAGTGGGAGACAATGTGTTTCTCAAGGTATCTCTGTGGAAGAAGGTTCTGATGTTTGGGAAAAAGGGCAAGTTGACCTCTAAAGTTCATTGGACCTTATGAGATCCTAGAGAGGATCGAACTAGTTCCGTACAGACTCGCTTTGCCACTAGAGTTGAGTAGGAAATATAATGTCTTTCGTGTATCCATATTAAGAAGGTATCAGTTAGATCTTTTTCACATCATCACAACTGAAAGCATAGAATTGAAACGAGATTTGTCTTAGGAAAAGGAACCAATCGAGATCTTAGCTCGTGAGGTAAAAGAGCTCAGGAACAAACGAGTTCCACTTGTGAAAGTTTTATAGAGGAGCCATAACATTGAAGAAGCAATCTAGAAAAGCAAGGAAGTGATGAGGACACAATATGCTCAATTGTTCCGAGAAGTCATGATAGATAATTTCGAGGATGAAATATCCTAAGGAGGAGAGAAATATAACTTCTGTAATTAAGGACTATAAGTTATGTTCTTGGTTAGTGAGAGTTAGGAATTAAGTGAAGTTTTGGAAGTTTAAGAGTTGCTGAAATTAACTGTTTCATGCCCGTGACAATGGGTGTCACCGCCGTGAATATCGAATTTTAGTTAGCGACCACGATGAGGTTCTTCATGACTGTGAAGAAGTGGTTCACGCCTGTAAAAAATGAGTCATGGTCAAAAAGTCTGGACAGTATAGGCATGTGAGGCAACCATATTTTCCTTCCTACCACTCCTTTAAATCCGCTCCCCACTCCCTGTTAACCAACCTAACACACCATTTGCATCTTTTTCTTCCTCCAGAATTATTATTCCTCCATTGTTAAAGTTTGGAGAGACCTTGTTTCAATAGAGAAAGAGAAAGAGAGAAGAGTGAAAGTTTGTGAGCTTAGGGAAAAACTTGGTTTTTATGTTTATGGGTTTTGGTTCGAATTTTAGAGGTTAAGAAGATGTTTTTCATATTGCTAGGATCTGGTAGAGAAGCTAGAAGTCCATCTCAAGGGAGAAGACAAGCTTGAGGAGCTCAAACTTTAGCTAATCTTCATCCTAGGTGTAAGGTTTGTACATAACAACCTCTCAAGCTTTAATCTTGCATTTGTGTATTGGTGTGACTTGAATGCATGTTAGTATGATTGTTGGTTAATGAAATCTATGACATTTGGAATTGATATGCATGATGGGAGTTTTTATGTTAAATGATTTTTTTGAGGTGTTAGAGTAGTCATTTTGGTTAATGTAAATGATTAGAAAGCATATGGCTGTGATAAATAGTTAAAATACATGTTGGAGTGTTGATAAGGTGGCTGACATTGGTCAACCGTAGAGAATATTTCATGTGAGAGAGGTATTAAATATGATGCTCTGTTTTCTGAAAAATTTCCAAATTCATGGCCGTAAATAGTGATTCATGGGCGTGAAGGTCGTGAAAATGAACTTTGTTGCTAAAGCAGAACCGTTCACGGGTAGCTTTATGGTTGGATTCACAATGTGGTTCACACCTATAGAAAAGTGATCACGGTCGTGAACGTGTGATGATTCACATGTTGAATCACGATTTGGTTAGAGTGAACTACCCGTGAAGTAGTGCTTCATGACTGTGAAATGTTGTTCATAGGCGTGAAGTAGTGTTTCACAACTATGAAATGTTGTTCACAGGCGTGAAGCTGCTTAATTTGAAAATCTTGTATGTTTGCTTGTGAAACAAAGTTGATTCATCGTGAGGTGGTACACCTCTATCGTAAGATTATAGTATACTATGAGAATGCATGTTATGACATGATGAATGCGAATTATGGTAAGTGAGATAAATGTTTAAGCCCAATGCTCTGAGTAAGACTAGAGCTATGATAGATAACATGCCATTGAGGGGAGTTCAATACCAAGTGACCTAAGTTGGTCATGTTCGAGATTCTTTGAAAGCCAAGAGGCAAGCAATGAGAGTTTCCTCGGTTAGTTTATATACAGATTCTTTTCCTCAAACAAATGGTTTGAGAAGCTCAGGCAGGTGTCTTGAGGGCTCTGGTAAGAGTCGTAAATTACCTGTATCCTTTTTAGTGTAGTTATGAGTAAAGTGCACAAAGGTAAAATAATTAACTTTACTTAAGTATGATATACATTTGTGTAATTTGTGGTAATTGTTTGATATGTCATGTTCGATGTGAATATGGTGTATGAGATTATGATAGCATGTCATGTAGAATGTGGGCTAATACTTGCGCAGCTTCGAGGTAAATTGTTATAGTAGGGTTGGTAAGTATATTATGCATATTTTTTTATTTGTCATATGGTGCTCTCGCATGTTGTTATGTACCACTAGAAACGAGTTTCTTAGAGTATGGGCTTCCCATCGCAGGTTTGGAGCTTAAGACAGGATTGACAGAAGATGATGCCCAATGATTAGAACCAAGAATATACGCTTAGAGTTGGTGATATATTGTTGTACTTTTTAGTTATTTTGTGGGCTTAGGTAGTTATAAATGTACATGCTTTGTATTTTTCTAAAGGTCATGTAATTTTATAATTATCTATTTTATGTAATCTTAGGGCTAGTAATTGCCCGTTTGTTATTATATTGAAATCTTTTAATGATATTTTATGTTCTTAATAAGTCATCGTGGTCATAATGCATTAAATTTTTTTTAAATTATGGTATTTTGAATCATGTGCATCGTAGTATTTTTTTTAGTGTAATTGAGTTTAATCTTAATTACATTGAAGGGTGTTATAGAATGCCCTTTTCTGTTAATAATTCTTTGGTCCAAAATTGCTAAAGGTTCAACCTTAGGAACTCCTTCTTGAGTGTAATAAGGTAAAGTTGACGTAAGGACATGGTTCCCAATAGCCTTTTTCAAGAGGGAAACATGGAAAACATTATGGATGCTAAATTTTCAAGGAGCTAGAGTTGATAGGCCACAGATCCAATTTTTGTAGTGACAGGATAAGGAACAAAATACTATGCTGAAAGTTTGAGGTTCCTTCTAACTGCTATAGAATTTTGTCTATATGGTTGTAGTCTTAGGTACATTTGATCTCCAATAGCAAACTCTCTTTTAGTCCTATGTTTGTCTGCTAGTTGTTTGATCTTGTTCTAAGCTTGAACCAACCGGTCATGTAATAAGGAAGCCATGTGCTACCTTTCTTGCATGAATGTTTTCAAATTAGCCAAATTAGCTTCAATGTGAGAAAGAAAAAGGAAAGTTGGAGCCTCGTACCTATAGAAAGCCTGAAAAATGAGTCATTTGTAAACTAGTATGATAGTTGTTATACCACCATTCAGCCAAACTCAGCCATTTAGCCTGAGCTTTAGGCTTATAATAACAAATGCATTTCAAATAAGTCTCAAATGCATCTATTAACATGCTCGATCTGGCCATCTCTTTGAAGGTGGTAAGCTATAGAGGGATACAGCTTAGTGTCTAACAACTTGAAAAGTTCCTGCCAAACCTACTTGTTAAAAACCTTGTCCCTATCAGAAATGATAGTGGTTAGTAGCCTATGCAACTTAAAAATGGAGTCCAAAAAGACTTGTGCAATGGTAGCAATTGTGCAAAGGTGATGCGAGGGAATAAAGTGATTGTACTTTGTAAACCTATCCACCACAAGTAAGATAATATCTTTTTGATTCGATTTAGGTTGTTGTTTAATGAAGTCAATTGAGATATGAGTCTAGGAAAATGTGGGAATGGGAAGGGGTTGTAAGAGAACTGGATAAGACACATGTTCTGTTTTACATCTTTGAAAAACATCACACTTAGAGACCCATTGTTGAACCTCAAATTTCACATGTGGCCAGTAAAAAAGAGCAGCTAACCATTGATAGGCGCCATGAATTCTAGAATGGCCTCCTATAGTAGAGTTATGGGCTATTGATAATAAATTTTTTTTAACCTTAGCAACATTGCCCATATAGATTCTTTTCTTGTCATACAACAATCCTTCATGCAAACTGAAGTTTGGGAAGGAGGTTGGGGCCACCATTAAAGTTGTTAAATGTTTCTTAGCAACCTCATCTTTTTCATAGTTGTTAAGCACCTCTTAAATCCAAGCTAATAACACTGCTGTAATTGGGGAAAGTTCTCTTGTTACTGAGCATCTACTATTGTGTTTTCAATGCTCTTTTTGTACAAGATCTTATATCTAAGGCCTAACAACTTAGTGACCCCTTTTTGTTGAATGTAATTGTGTAGTCTTTGGGACAATAAATGATTAATAGACTCATGGTCAGTCTTAATAATGAACTCTATATGCTCCAAATAATGCCTCCATTTTGAAACAACAAGGATGATGGCCAACAATTCCTTCTCATAAATGGATAATCCCAACTACTTATGAGTGAATGATTGAGTAAAAAATGTAATAGGTCTACCCCATTGAGTTAATATAGCCCCAACACCTTTATTGTAAGCATCAATCTCCAATACTAAGGGTTTAGGAAAATTAGAGAGGGCTAAGACATTAGCCTAGCTCATGGCTAGCTTAAGTTGGTCAAAAGCTTTCTCTGCTTCGTAGACCAATGGAAGGAATCCTTTTTGAGCATAGAACTCGGTGGCTTTGCAATGATACCATAATGGTGAATAAAATTTTTGTAGTAGCCAGTGAGACCAAGAAAGCCTTTGAAGCTTTTGAAAGAATTGGGCTTAGGCCATTTAAGCATAACATCAATTTTTTGAGGGTCAGTTGATACCCCTTGGCCATTAATGATATGCCCTAGGTATTCAACTTTTGGCTAGTAGAAAGTAAACTTAAAGCTGATGGGAAGCTAAGGCCTCAAAATTGTTTGTAAGTGAGTGAGGTGTTTTTCTAATGTAGTGTTATATATTAAGATATCATCAAAGAATACTAAAACAAATTTTCTAAGGTAAGGCTGAAAAATGTAGTTCATAAGAGACTGAAAAGTGGCAGGGGCATTGGTAAGACCAAATAGCATGACTTTAATCTCATAATGGCTTTGATGAATCCTAAAAGTTGTCTTAGGAATATCTTGGTTTTTAACCCTAATCTACTAGTAGTCAGCTCTTAGGTCTAGTTTGGAAAAGAACATTGCACCCTGAAGTTCATCTAATAAATCATCAATCACAGGTATAAGAAATTTGTCTTTGACTGTTAGTCATTTAATTGCCTATAGTGCACACAAAATCGCCAAGTCTCATCCTTATTCTTAACTAATAAATTAGGTGATGCAAATGGACTATGACTTGGCTGGATGATGGATGCATTTAACATTTCAATTATTTGTTTTTCAATCTTAGGTTTTTTAAAGTGATTGTACTTATATGGTCTTATGTTGACTAGTGCAGCTCCAGGTATGAGATTGATGGCATGATCATGTGTTTTTGCTAGTGGCATAGAATCTGGAACTTGAAATATTTGGTTGTACTGTTGAAGCAGTTTGCTGATAAGCTCAGGTTGATGAAGTGGAATTTTTGGTGCTAGATCAGTCATTGAAGTGACTATTACTGAGAACAAGTGAGAAGTTGAAGCTTTGACATATTGTGAGAGCAACTTTTTCATCCGTCATCCACTCATAAAGTGCAGAGTTGTTGTATTCACTTCTCAACCTCTTAAAGTATGGAATTATTAGTCATAATTGTTTTCTTATTCTTAGCCAACTTATAAGTAATGAATGGAGTAGTGGGTTTGCTAGAGGTCATGCACTATGGGCGGAAGACATAGCCAGGGATCAACTTTGATACCATTGTAATGGCCTTAATCTTAAGCCAATTACAAGGTAAAAATAGGAAGAAAAATAGGAAAGAATTACAGCGAGGAGAGAGAATAGAATAAAAATGAGGGAAGAAAACAGAGAGGAAGAGAGAAATTTGGAGGGAGAATCAATTTGTATTCATTTCATTAGTATATTCTTTTGTTACATTGTTTTGGATATTTATGGCAATAAAGGAATTATTTACACATCATACAACCAATACTAAGTTGTCATAGTATCAACTGAGATATACTAGTTATTTTAATAGATGAGGTAACAAATTTAACCAATTGACAGCTGCATACACTCACTCTTATGCAATTGACTTCTAGAAGTTTATTTCTCCTAACTACCTTGTGAAGCTTCTCGACTCTCCCCATTGAGCACAACCTATTGGATTGGGCTTCCAATACCTTGATAAGATGGGCCTCTTTCTATTGTTTGTTGTGATATTTCATTCCCTTCTCAATTTAGACTTTTGTTACTTCTACTCCTTTTGCCTTTCTATCATTTTGGGCTATAACATATGAGTTTCGGCTTCTAACTCTTCTTGTGTCTTTTCTAGGAAAATTGTGACTTATTTACTGGAGAAGCTCAAGCCAATCAATTTTAGACCAACTAGCAATGACCTACTTGTCTAACGTTCAGTAATGAGGGGAATTAGAGAGAGATTTCAAACTCGAGCCTAGAGAAATGATGTGGGTATCGTTTAACCCAGAGGGTTCCATTCCACTTCCAACGTCTTGGATTTTCAAGGGGATGATTAATCCAACTAAGCTGAGATACACCTAGAAGTTGAAAAAAAATAATGCCCAGAGCTTTGGACTCAAAAAAAATTCTATTTTCCTAACTAAATATGTAAATTACTGTACAGATTGAGACTAAGGCACTGGATAACATTGGATATAGTGCCTTCGAGCGTTTCTACAGCTATAGTAACTTCTCATTACAACCTACAATATACAAACATATACAGTTAACATCTAATGTGCTACCAAACATATATTCTCACCTTTTCAATTCCACCCCTTTCTTCCATCCCAGGAAATCTCACCACTCAGCTGCACTTTGGACTGTTCATCTCGTAGTTCTGAACTGTGGTATGTTCAGCCCGAAGAAAGGCGATGCCTCACTCTGCCATTGGTTCAGCAAAAATTTTGAAAACAAGAACCGCTGCAGAGAAGTTATGGCCATTCCACACTCCCTGTTTAACCTTCATAGTACTAATACAACTTTCATGAAATAGAAGCCACAAAAAATTGCAAAAACAACATGAACGGGTAACAGCCCATGCATTGAGCATCACCTCAAGCTCTAAGAGCTTCCTCCCAAAAAGCAATTGCTACTGCCTGAGCTGCCCATAGAAGTAGGCGTATCACGAACAAGGAATTTCACAGTTCGATTCCCAACAAGATCCAAGATGTCAACACACTCCTGCAAGTCGGAGTCGCTCACAAGCATCACCCACTCATCTTCATCATCAAGATACTTGAGCTGGAATGTTCCATATTGCAATTTGAACCTTTTCGCAACTTCTTCATACAATTGGAAACACCCCACGGACGGTTCAAACTTGAACCTAACTGTGTCTTCTTTATACGTGGCTTTTACAATAATTTTTGATCCACTATCATCACAGCTTGTTTTCACTTTTAAATTCTTTCCCTCCTCAAAGCTCAGTGAGCTTGATGTACTGCCATGAATCAATGAACCAGAGCCATTTGAAGAGTCGGTCATGCTTGAACAAGTAGGCTGATTATGTTCCAATGTTTCATCATCAATCTGCATTTTGGAATCCAATTCATTAGCAACAGACAAGGAACATGAACTTCGAGACATAAAATGGGCATTCAAATTCTCCAATTTCAAGCTATCCTTGTTCAGACACCAGTAGCCTCCTTTTGTAACTGTAGAGGGATTTTCCTGATAAGCCCAAGGTCCAGAGCCAATGCTAGCCTTCTGGCCTAGTCCAGCCTCTGTTGCAAAAGACTTGGATTCTTCACTACAATTAACCATGGGAATGCTAGCTTCCATAAAACTCCCATAGACATCCATGCAGCAGTCATCCTCTTCTACTTTAACTGTAGAATTATTGCTATCATTACAAGGGACTGGAGGTACAGAAACAGCATCTTCAGAGGCAGATTCATAATTTCTAGCAGGAAAGTTTTTGTCAGGAAATAGAAAGTTTTTTCGATTATCATGTTCTTGGATTATGGAGCTTGCTGCCACAAATCCCACAGTGGTCGGATCAAATATCAATCCTCCTTCCACTCCCTGAACAGAGTCAAGCACAGTCTGTATTTTCCTTAATGAGCGGTTGACCTTACTTATCTTACGGGATGGCCATCTAGATATCCCATGTTGTCTGCATATCCTTTTCAGTGTTGTGGGGCAAACTAAAGAAAAGGCAAGAAACTCAAAAGTTCAATTGCAGATTCTTCTAAATAAATTAGTGAGACAAATTCACAAGCAAGCACAAAAGCAGTAGCTAAGCACTATTAGTTCCTCATGGCCAAGAATAACTGAGATTAATTAAATAAAGAAAAATGATTTTACATGAAAAAATTGATTTTTTACTGAAAAAAAGAAAGTGGATATCTGCATTTATTTCAATTTTTAGCAACAACAATTGAACACATGAGATGGAGCTCACCACCAATGCTTTTGGCAGCATCCTTGAGACTTCCAGAAAAGTATTGCTGAAGAACATTCAAGCTCACATTTTTCTCTGCTGTACTCCTCTTCTTCTCCGGCTGTCTTCTGGATCCACTCATCGCCTAGAAAATAAATATACAGCATATGTTCAAAAATCAAAGACCATCTTCCTGTTGAAAATCAACTATCATCACAAGTGGGAGACAGAAAGATGGTTTCTTATGCATAAAACAACTATCTTGTGATCATTCAAAGCCTAAATTTTCATAAAAGTAAAACTACTCCAGCACAAAGGAAAGAAATGTGTTTTAAGAAGTTACCTGTCTACAAGGACCATTTGATTCTGTTGCATCATTTTTGGAACTAGATACATCTAATGGTACCTTGTCAGTCAAATTCAAGTTGGCTTTTGATAGTGCTGCTTTGGAGTTTCTTACTGAAACCGACATTTGTGGGAAGCTCGGTGCATTTCCTTTCTGAAATTCAACTACAGAACCTTCTCCACCTCCTAACTCTGCATCTGAAACTGTTCTCAAACTCTTACAAACTTTCTGCATGGTGCTTGAGAGGTTGTTCAACAAAAGTTGCTGTTCTGAGCTCCCCTTCATATTGATAGGGAGAAAGAACTCTAATATGTAATCATCATCGCCACTGTAAGTGCTTCTTAGCCTGATTGCAACAGCAGCATTCAGGCTATACTTGCGTGCATGCTGGACCAGTGGATACTGAGTTATATCAAATGACTTCACATCAGGGAAGAAGAAGGGGTGATTTGATTGAAGAGCTTTTCCAGCTAGACCCTGCCTTTCCTCAATATAATGTTCTGAACATGCATGGACAAATCCTTCCATTCCTCTACTTGCATAACAAGCAGTACCCTGAATGCATAGCACAGATTTCCCTGCAGACCTTGAATTACCTTCTCTGACACGTACTTTAATAATTTCATCAACAGCTTCCTCCACATAATTGCAAGGAATCCATGTTAAAGCCAGTGGCAATCTATGTGCATGACACATGGCTCGCAAAACATCCGTTATTTCAGCCAAGGCAGCCATTTTATTCCTTGAGAGGCTCTGAAAAACAAAACATACATTTTAGTGTCATAGACAGTGCAAATATATAGCTGAATATCATTTCTTTTTTTTATCTCAATTTATTTTTATTGATTTTGATGTGCATGCAATCTTTTTTTTTATATTGGCATGGAAAAACTCGAAGGTACTTTGACAATTACCTGAGTATGAAGTTGAGGAGGTCCTCTGCTCCTTAAATTTACAGCCTGCAAACAGTTGGGTTGAGTTAACTGATAATGCAATCCAATGTATTATAAATAATTGTATATTACAAAAAAAAAAGAAAAAGGCAAGATTTAATTACATTTGCATAATTAAGATCTTTCCGAACTAAAAGGTCCACCCAGAATCATAAAGAAAAAGATAAAAACCAAAAGCTTCGTTATGGTTTCCAGATCGTCTGCGACGGAAGTCCAATAAAACCAACAAGGTTTGAGTTATCACAAGATTAAAATAAATTAACAACATTTCTTTGTTTTACATAACTAGTTTGCTTGTTCAATTGACATACTAAATATTTCTAGAACTAAAATACCAAATTTGGTTTTAAATGGCTCTTATTTCTTAAGAGGGACAATAAAAGCCTCTTTTCTTACAGTTGAAAATGCTTTTGACTCTACAACTAACATATAGATATCAATAATGGAATCAGCAGAAGCCACTTTCGTGAGAGATATTTAACATAACAAAAACTAATTTATTTTGTCACACATACTTGAACCTCTTCCAAGCCACCGCACTATCACAACTTTTATTAACTACATATTTCTGAACGGAAAATGTCTATTAGTAGCTTGCATGACGTATCCCCATAACAAATGTAAAAGAAAGTGGAGTACCAGGAAACTAAAAATAAAAACTTCTTTCTAGTAAAATATACAGAGAAATAAAACTAACCTGGAGTGCATGGCAAACATTTTCCATCTCCGAAACAAAATCAGGCTTCTCCTTAACTGTAACAAGTTCTAGTACAGCACAGCAGGACATCTCAGGAGGTTCAAAAATTGGCAAAGCAATAGAACCTTGGACTTTATGATGAAGCGCAGGCTTTATTCTTAAGTATTCAGCATTGCTATAATAAGCTACATTTGAAGTCCACTCCGGAACTTTAGAGATAAATACACGACCAGGAAGCCCAAGAGGAAGGCCAGGCTTCCTTTCTGCAGAGAAGGTATATGTCCTTGACACTTCACGATAGCCTGCTAGACTTTGGTCGAGCAAGAAAGGTTGCTCGTAAGTGGTCAAGATATACTGATCCCCACGCCTTATTGGGACCCAAACTTGTGCCAAAATGCCCCTACCAGCAGAATTTTCTAACAACGATAACGCCCTCAACATCTTTTCATCAAGTGAAAGCCCAAGTGGTTTAGAAATAACACAATTAGCCATATCAGGCATAACTCTTTGCTGCTGAGTATCATTACTTTGTTTTTCACCCATATCATCAGCATCCACTGAATCTGATGGATAAGCAAATCGGGAGTCTCGCTGAAATGCCATTTTGTCTGCATAACAGTAAGAAGGCCCAGCAGCATTTAATGAATTGTCGCCATCAGGAACGGTTGAAGAATTCTGCTCTGAAAAATTCAATGCTTCAAAAGATGCGTAGGGTGTTGAATGAAAAGATGACAACCCATAGGCAGCACACATCTGATCTGTTGCTGCTGGACTGTTGCACCAACCGGCATATGTATCAAAATTCATGAGCTCTGAAAAATTGTTGAATAGGTCTTCTGAAATTGAATTCCTTGTTCCACCATCCGGTAAAGCCATACCATCTGTTTGTGCTCGTGATGACGTCCAATAATTGATCCCCTTTTCTTTTGATGAGAAGGTGTATTCCATTCTAGTTTATCAAACCACAAACTCCCCCAAGTTCCCAACCTATGTGAAGAAATTTACTACTCTATTCAAAGAAAGTCTCCCTTAATATCTTTTCTCATTTGTTTGTGAAACCACTAAATTTCATCCTAAAATCTTAAAAAAGTTCTACCCTTAATGCCCAGACGTTTATCTTAGCTACCAAAGATACCCACTAAAGACCCCAAACTTCCCCTGGATAAATTGGAGTAACAAAAGACTAGGAGTACAGCAAAAATCTGATTTCTCTTCAATCCCTTATATAGCATAAACGAAACAAATAAAATATCAATATCCAACCACCAAATAAATCAAATTCACCGTCTAACTATAACTTACCATTCTTAATTTCTTAATACAGAAAGCAAAATCTCTAAAACTGGCCTCTAAGAGATGACGCCCAACAATTTACAGTCTCCAAAGCTGGCGCAAGTAAGTCCACACTTTTCAATCAACAACAACAAAAGGAAATCCACCTTCAATTTGTCCTGTACCAGCACACTCAAAAATACACGCATCCATATCTATTATCTATACATATTCAATATGGGTATCAAACAGACAGACTTGACAGAAAAACAATTTTAAATTCAGCTGACAATGGACGCTAAATTGGTAAGGAGACCAAATACAGAGGATCCCCAATCGAAAACCCTAACCTAAGGAAAATAGAGAAACACCGACCTAGGCTGAGAAAATCTCAATCTCCTCGAAACTCTACTAACAACTCTCCGTACAAGAAGCCAAGAATACTAGAGTGAGATAAAATAAAATAAAATAAATATGATAAGAGGGACGAGCGGTTGAAGTTACTAAAAAGGGAAAAGTTCCAGTAAACGAGAGCTGACGGAGAGGAAGTGTGGAATTCATACGAGTAAGCATTTTTAAATTAAAAATTTATTTAATTAATTATCTTAATTATTAAAATTGTTCAATTAAAACTATTGGTGTTGGTTATCAATTTTGAATTGAGACTCTATTTATTATACACTTAGCATATAATTAATGATGATTAATAGCGTTAATTAAATAAATTTTTCTGTCAGTTTTTATTTCTGAAATGCTAATGGTTTGTTTGGTATATAAAATTGTTTAATTATATATTTATTTCAAAAAATTAAGTAGAATTTAGTAATCCCAACAGCTCATTAAATCCATGGAATGGATCTTATTCTAAAGCCTTACTATTTTACATTTTTAAATATCAATAATTTACTTATTTTACTAATTTAATCAATTATTTAAATTATCATACTATGGAATTATAAATTTAGATTGCTTAATACTGAAATTAAAATATTTCAATCAAATAAGAATTAATTTAACTAATCCTATAGCTTAACTAAATCCAGTATTAATACTAATCCTATGAGTTAAGCCCAACGAATAGTAAATATCTAATCAATTAATCATAATCAATTGAACAAATTTTCTAATTAATAATTAAGAAAGACAATTTAACAAAGCTTTAACTGAATGGCTTAATTACGCAAATACCCCCAAAAAAATTAAGAACTGAAATTTGCTCTTTTTTATTTCCTTTTATGTTTTGATTGTTAAATAGTAAAAATTATTAAATGCTAGTAATTTTTTTTTAATACTGTTTTGAACACTTACTCTGTAATTCATCCATATCATTAATAAATGTGGTGGAATGGGATATATTATTTTTCTATATTTATTTTCAATGATGATATAGAATAATTATAGAGCAAAGTGTCTAAAAAATATGTTGAAAAGAAATTGACGCCAGCATTTATCAATATTATGTTGTTTAGAAATTTGAGTGACATGTTTCTTGGTATTGAAGAAATATTGAAGATAAATAATAAATAAAAAGAAAAAAGAATATATAAGAATAAGAAAAATCTTAGTTTAGTATTAGTTTAGTATATATTAGTATATGATATACTTAATATACTTAGTATATAATTAAATCTATTTACTTATGATATAAACCAATTAATAGAAATTTTTAAGTACATTTATTTTACTAAAAAAATTATTTTTCCCACTTACATATTTTTCATGTAAACAAGTATTTTTAATTGATTATTTTAATTTCATTATTGATACATTATTACTATAATAAATATGATTTAACATAATTTTCAAATAGTTTACATGAATAGTCCATTCCATCGAAAAAGTTAAAAAAATATTAAATTAATACTTAATTTTAGTTTTTAATTTTTGACAACTATATATTTGATGCATTGTAAACAATTATTAGATAATATAATGTTTAAAAATCAGAATGTCAAATCTAGAGTAAAAATGAAAAATATTGAAAAACAAAGTTGGCAAATTGTTCTTTATGAGAAATAATTTTTATTTTCTTTGGAGCATAAAAGATAGTTGTTGCTAAAATTGATTTCATTAAAAAAAAAAAAAAAGGGAAAGAGGGTGAAACGGTCGAAGAGCGGTAGTCATAATTTTAACTAAATATATTGATTGTAATATGAAAATTATGTTTATTTCTTCTCCTATGATTGTTAATTAGAATTATTATATACATAATTATCTCTTTTCATAAAAATCGAAACTATTTTTCAATATTTATAAAATACAATTAAATTGAAAATGATTATAAAAAATAATATATTAATATTATTAAATTTTGAGATAGATTTGGGATTTTTATTGTTTTGAGAGAGAATATATAGTACAATTATTATATTATATCATATTAAAAATGAATAAATGACTTGATCCAATTTCTAATACAATTTTTTTATAAGTTTGATATAAAATAATTTATTTTTAATGGATAATTCTAAGTGGATGGATAAATGATCCAACAAAATAATATAAAAGTCAATTGACCCAAACTAGTAACTCAATATTAATATGAAAATTAATTCAAATTCACTTGGAACCTGAAAATACTCAATCTGAAAACAAATAATTCCAAATTATTTAAATATGAAAAATGTTTTTATTTCCATCTCATCTCATGCTACTCTTGCTTGAAGGTGTCTCACGATTATTTCTTTTTATTTTTTATTTTTTGTAAGAATAGGTGTAGAAAACCCACAAAAAAGTCAAAACAAACTATCTATTGTAGGAGACACCTACAACATGATGGAGAAGTCAATAATTCACTTTAGAAGTAAGAACATCAAAATCTGGAGAGTCTCATACGCTAGGTGTGTCACCGTTTGTGCTTCAAACTTCCAAAATGCACTTAAGCATGATTTAAAACAAAAAAATTGAGATGTTTTGCATATAAGATAAATTATGATTTGAATGATTCAAAAATTTATTCATAATTACGACACAACATAGATAAATATTATAATTTTTTATAAAAAAAAATAGGTATTTGAGGATGGATTAGTCCAATTTGGTTGAACATAATTCTAAAGAACTAGAAAAAATTAATATCTCAATGCTTTTAAGGCAAAAAAGATAAAAATAAATTTATTTAAAAATCAAATCTTTGAAAATATAAAGAAACAAAAAAACCTCAGGTGAAATTTCTCTTATTTCTTTTTTTAATATAATTCATTATTATTATTATTTAATATTTAATCATTTATAGTAAAAATAATTATTAAATTTTGGCAATCTCTCAATCCCAGATCAGAGGTGGGAGAGAGAGGAAAAAAATATTAGCTTATAAAAAAAGTTTCATCCCCTCTTAATAATCCATCCCAAAATATTAATCTCCTACTTATAAAATTGATTGTATTTTCTCTCTCTCTTATAATATTTTTTTGAAATAGTGGAATATTATTTCATAGTATATGAGGACGTAAACATAATTGGTCGAATCTCGTTAAATTTTGGTATTCCCTTTATTGTCTATTTAATAGTTATTGTCGGGTAATTTATTTTAGTAATATATTGTATTTTAAATTAACTGAGAAAAAATATGTCACTAAGACTCTAAGAGTTTAAGAAAGTTAGCTTTAAGGGAGACCATTTGTGACTCCACTAACTATCTGAAAAGTTTATCTTAATTTTTGGTACAATTATTCATTTTTGTGGAAACTAACACAATTTCCACAACAATTGGTATCAGAGCCAAGGTTACTGAGTTATATGTTATGTGGTTGCGGCGTAAGCTGATCTTCCACATCATAAATGTTTCTTTGGATTCTTAGGTATTCCGCATTTGAAAGCTATTAAATATTCTTGAAGAAAAAATGGCAAAAGACGAACAAAAATTTACGATGTATACAATAGCTTCTACTTCATCAATTTTGATGAAAACTGTTATGGCAAATACAAGAATTGCAGTTAAAATTTTTGGTGGTACAGGTCATTTCGGTATATGGAAAGGTGAAGTTCTAGACACTTTATTTCGACAAGGTTTAGACATTGTTATTGAGGGAGAAAAGTCAAAAGGTACAGATAAGAATGAATGGAGGACAATGAATCGTTTGACATGTGGTACAATTCGATCGTATATGTTCAGAGAGTAGACGTATGTTTTTTGTAAAGAAACTTTTACAAGTAAATTGTGGAAGACACTGGAGAAAAAATTATTGAAAAAAACAGTCAAAATAAACTTGATATGAAAAAAAAGGTTGTTCAGAATCACAAATGTTCTTGGTACCACGATAAATGATCACATCACCAATTTCAATCAACTTGTAGCAGATCTGATGAATTTGGATGTAACTTTTAAAGATGAAGATTTGACCCTAATGTTGTTGGGATCACTTCCTAAGGAGTTTAGTTTCTATAAACTACTATACTTCATGGGAAAGCTGAAGTGTCTCCTAGTAAAGTATGTGTTGCACTGTGTAGTTATGAATTGAAGAGAAAAGACAAAAAGGATAGCACCAGTGGAGCAGCAGAAGCTTTGATAGTAAGAGACCATTCGAAAATAAGAACAATGGAAATAAAAGCATATCAAATTCCAGAGAGGGCAAAGATGAATGTGTCTTTTATCGAGAAACCGGCACTGGAAGAAATATTGTCCTAAATTGAGAAGTAAATCAGACAAAGGCAAAGATGTTGCAGATTCAAATGTAGTTAAAGGTGATGATTCAGACTTTTCATTAACATTTATGTCATCAATAAGCAGCTCAACTACTTGTATCCTGGATTCAGGCTGTAGCCACCATATGTGTCTCAATCAGGAATAGTTTTCAAATTTTAAAGATATTAAAAGTGGAGTTATCTATATAACAAATGACAGCCCTTGCAAAACAACTGGAATTGGCTCAATCCAGTTAAGGAATAGTGATTGATCAATCAGAACTCTGACATACGTAAGATATGTGCCCAGTCTGATGAAAAACCTCATTTATATGGGAGTCATTAGGAGAAAGGGTTTCACTATAATCATTAAAAATGAAGTAATGAATATTATATCTGAAGCACTTGTAGTGATGAAAAGGAGTTCAAATGAGCAACAACTAGTATCATTATGAAAGTAATACAATTATTGGAACAACAACAACAGTTTCTAGTATGACCAGGAGCTAGAAACAACCAGATTATGGCATATGCACTTGCGGCATGCATATGAAAAATTCTTGAAACTTCTAGTGAATCAAGGATTATTGCAAGGAGTACTAACCTGCAAATTAGACTTCTATGAGTATTGCATCAAAGGGAAGCAGATAAAAGTGAAATTTGGTATTGCAATCCATGATACCAAGGGTATTCTGAATTATGTTCACTCAGATATATGGGGTCATTCCAAAACTACTTCTATTGGAGGTAAACACTACTATGTTACCTTTGTTGATGATTGTTCAAGAAGAGTGTGGGTGTATACAATGAAGACAAATGATGAAGTGTTAGGAGTTTTTCTCATTTGGAAGAAGATGGTGGAAACTCAAACGGACAGAAAGATCAAGTGTCTTCGGACAGACAATGACGGAAAATACAAGTGATCCATTTATGACATTTTACAAAAATGAAGGAATTATTCGACATTTCACTGTCAGAAATACACCACAACAAAATGGGGTGACTGAACACATGAACCGCACTTTACTGGAGAAAGTTCGGTGTATGTTATCTAATGCTAGGTTGGACAGATAGTTTTGGGTTGAGGCTGTAACATACGTATGTCATCTCATTAATTGTTTGTCATTAACTTCTCTCAATGGAAAAACACCTTTGGGAGGTGTGGTATGGAAAACCTGCTACAAATTATAATTTCTTACATGTGTTTGGTTCCATTGCATACTATCATGTTAAGGAACCAAAGTTAGATCCAAGGGCAAAGAAAGTTATCTTTATGGATATAGCCTCTGATATCAAATGCTATCGTTTATGGTGCCCATAGACAAAAAAAAATAATATTTAGTAGAGATGTTACTTTTGATAAGTTTATCATGTTAAAAAAAAGGTAACTGAGGAGCAGACAAATGGTTATCTACAGCAGGTGGAGGGAACTCCCAAACAGGTGAAGTTTGATATAAGAAGAATTGTTGATTCAACAATTGTAAAGTTTAATAAAATTACTCCTACGACATAAAAGGAGTTAATGGTAGAAAATGAATCAGATGAGGAAGCAGAGGTTTCAACACAAGAACCTTCTCAGAAACTTGAGTCAATTCCGTAAATATGACAACAAAAGTTATGACATATGTCAAGTTTCAGCATTGTTTAGACTTGATAAATGTTCTTAGAATTTGAAATTGGGCGCTTCGAAATGCATTTGGAGATATTACTGAAATTTATAAAATAAGAGTTTAGAGAATATTTGTTTGGAATTGTGAGATTGCCAAGGTGGAGATTTGTTGAATTTTGACAATCTCACAATCCTACATCGAACGTGGGAGAGAGAGGAAGAAAAATATTTGCTTATAAAATTGGTTTCATTATCTATTAACAATTCATCCCAAAACATCAATATCTTACTTCTAAAATTGGTTGTATTTTCTCTCTCTTGTAATATTTCACTTTTTAATATTTTTTTGAAATAGTGAAATATTATTTTAGCAGTGTCTGATAACGTAGACATAATTGGCTGAATCTCGTTAAATTCTGATGTTCTCTTTATTGTCTATTTAATAGTTATTATCGGATAGTTTATTTTAATGATATATTGTATATTAAATTATCTGAGAAAGATTCTGTCACCAATACTCTAATAGTGTAAGGAAGTTGGTTTTTAAAAGAGACCATTTGTGACTCTATCAATTACCTAGAAATTTTTCTTTGTCTTAATTTTTGGCACAATTATTCATTTTGGTGGAAATTAATCCGATTTTTACAATATGAATTTCTCATTATAAAAATTTATTTCTGATTTTACAAATTTGATAATTAGTTTGGTCAATTTTTCATATATAAGTTAAAAGAGAGAAGATTGCAATTATAATTGCAGTACTTACATAATTTTAGTTAATTTTCTTTAGTTTTTTTATTTAATTTCTATTGTTAATTAAATTAGTTTTTTTTTGTCATTAAATGCTTTTTTTTGGTAATGTAGAAATTTAAATTCCATAATACATAAAATAAACCATTAATTAACTACCATTTTTTACACTACCGGTGGTTTGGATAAAATTATTTTTTTGAACAATACAACCAACAAGAAGAGGGAATAAATATATACCAATACATGTTACCTGATTAGTCACTTTCAAATGGTGACGGATCCTAACTTGAAGTTTGTGAGGGTCAGCTACAAAAAAAATATGACTATAAATAGGGTTGTAAATGAATCGAGTCGAGCCGAATATTGGTAAGGTCGAGCTCAACTCATTTAAATTTATTACAGGCTCGAGTTCGATTTGAGTTTTTATACTTGAACTCGAATTCGACTCGTAAAAAACTCGTTTATTATATTTAACGAATTTAGCTGAGTTTAGCTCATTAACTAATAATGACAAAAATTCGAGTTTGACTTTTTAATTAATAATGATAAAAATTTGAGATCAACTTGTTAACTAATAATGATAAAAGTCCGAACTCGATAATAAAATATAAAATAAACGATGTCTAAATGAATATGTTTGCAAATTTTTTAATGAACACATTCACGAGCTTTTAAACGAATACGTTTTACGAGATTTTAAATGAACATATTCGCGATTTAACGAACCAAATAATATTAATTTCAAGTTCAATAAAATTTTCAAGTTCAAATTTGAGTTCGAGTTCGGCTCGTTAACAGTAATAAAGAATTTTGAACGAATTTTTTTCCAAACTGAAATCCGAATAGCTCACAAACGATTTAATTCATTTACAACCCTAATTATAAAGCAAATAATTTTATACTAATTGGACAAAAAATACAAAAAACTAAATATACTAAAATTCTTTATTTGAGGGGCAGCTGCCACCACCAACTTGTTATTGCTTCTAAAAACATAACAACCCCTTTTCGTTCAAATGTCCTCAAAGAATGATTTGAACAAAAAAATAAATAATTATAGAGATGGTATGCAAAATGAAAAATTTCTCATTATTTAACAAGATGGAACTGTAAGTTGTTTTTTTCCCCTTTAGTCCTTGAAAAGTGGAAACTTTGGCCTTGCTATTCAGTCAATGTCAAATCTCAAAAGCAAGACAAATCAATGCTGAGTAGCTATTTGTTTTTTTCAAGAGCAAATTACAAAAATTTTTCTGATCTAGGATCTGTTTAACTTTAAGTTTGAAAAAAGTGTTTTTAGATAATTTTTTTCAGTTTTGAAAATTATTTTTGAAAAAAACAGATAAATAGATGTTATTTTTAGAAATAAGTTTGAAAAAATAGTTTATAAAAAATTTAAAAAATTAGTTAATTATATTAAAAAATTCTAACACATATTTTTTGATCATCCAACAGCAGTCTCAAATATCTCATAATTTAATGAAACTCACATTTGTATTTTATATTTTCTTAAAATTCAATTGAATAGTTTTTGAAATTTTATTCAGAAATAATATAGTATTTCCCTTAGATTTTCGTTATCTAAATATATTAAAATCACTTCAATATTTGGTAACATTTACACTTGCTTTCTTGTTTATTTCAAGAGTCAACTAAATAACTTCTGATATTTAATCATGCCAACAATAAAATATTTTAATTAAAGTTTTATTAAAAATATATTTTTAAAGGGAAAAACACAAAACGCAAAAAGCAAAACAAATAAGAATAATAACAGTTATAAATCATTGATAAGCAATAACAATTAGCATCAATAACAAATAGTAGTGGTTAATCATTAGTAATTAAAATTCGTATTTTTCTTTTTCTTTTTCATTATTATTTCCTCTTAAGAAGAGTATAAAAAATTTGGAAATTTTATGAAAAACCTATTTGTTTGAGTTTTTTTAATTAATTTTATCTTTTAACAATTTAAATCTCAATTTTTACTGTTTCTTACAACTCATCTCTCTCTAATAGTTCTTAATTAGCTTTGGATGAAAATTCGACGAGATTCATATTTCAGGTCCCCTCTCTTTTATCGTATTTTCATTTTCTCTTATGAATATATTATTGAAATCCATATTTTCAAAGTTGATTACAAATGGAAAATGATAAAAGAAGAAAAGGGAGAGATAGAAGAAAATAAAAAATGAGAGGAGAAAGATAAATTCTGAAATAAAAATGGATTTGAGAGACAACAGATAAAATATCCGCGAAAAGTATCATATTTATTTCTGAATCTGAATATATATATTCATTTTTTAATTCATTAATAACTCATTTAAAATTATAATATTCGTATTCATTCTAAAACCAATTAATATTACCCGAACATGTATAATTACTCGTTTATTATTAAAAAAATTTAAAATAAAATTCAAACTAAATAAATAATTAAAAATTTTAAAATATATAAATAATACACCATAAATTAATACAAAATCAAATAGTACCAATAAAATAAAAATATAAAATCTAATTCAACACATGCAAATTATAATAATTCATCAAAATGTTCAAAAATAACATTAAAAATATTAAAATTAAATATTATTAATCATGATAGAAAAATTATATTTTAAATTTCCAACTATCAACTATATTTGTAACTCATCAAACTATAGAAATACAAAAAATATATAATTAATTTTATTATTACATTATATATATACACATATTTATATTATATATAATCATGTTTAAGTAGCGGTTATATGAGATATTCTATCAGAACCTGTGATAAATTTGAAAATTAATATTCAAATCCGTCCCAATTAAAACCGATCCGAATGAATTTGGTTACCCTGAAAATTTGGATCCGTTCCCATCCCTAATCTCAATTGTATATATATGTCAAATATTCATTAAAAATTAAATAAAAAAGTTATCAGAGGGATTGAATATTGAAAAACTGAAAATATCAAGGTTCAAACTTTGAACTGATAAAAAAAAAGGATTAAAGGAATATTTTTTTAGTAAATTTTTAGAATTTTTATTTATCTTGACGTCATTGTAAGAAAAATACTATTTTTTGAACTTGATGGGGACCGAATTCAATGTTCAGAAATTTATTAGACTAAAAAAACGATAATGGAGTAAACCAAAATATGGGTTTTGCTAAAAAAAAAAAAGACCACCTTTTTCAGTTGCCGTTTAGGACAGATTCGCAAGCTATTCTGACAATGATCTTTTTTTTTTCAAAGAGACAATGACCTTTTAGAACAACCTTTTTATTTATTTATTTATTTTTTGGTTACGTAGATATTTAAAATTTTAGTATCTACCATCTAGGATCCTTGCTATTCTGTTTTTTTTTTCCATATATGTTTTGTACTCTTCTTGACATGTGTGAAGAGATTTTTGAATGATTATGTTTTTATCGATAACAATATTAAAAGCAAAAGAAAGTGTTTTTAGCCCCATCAAATCGCATAATTTTAAAATACTATTATATCTAAAATTTTGAATTAAAAAATTTTAAAAATAAAATTTCAACCATCATATCAAATAATTTTTAAATTATCTTAATAGGACAAGATAAAGGATTGCAAATAGCATTAAATTAGAATACATATTTCTTTTTAGAGGTTTAATTCTAATAAAATACTATATATAGCTCCTTAAATACCCTAAACTCTGAATGTATAATTACTTTCTACTGAATTCGTGTCATTGCTACTCATAATTGCACATTGATAGTCTTTTTTTTTTTTATGCAGATACTAAACAAAGCAAATAAACTGTTTGATCTCGTAGTGTTTCAAAAGCAGGGTTTATTTCACTTACTGAAATTTTTATTACTCGTTCCAAAATTAGAAATTTTTTTCATAATTTTAAATTTATTAAGTTTTAAAATAATTATACAAAAATTATATCTGTCAAATTTAAGTGAGTTAATAACTAAAATATTAATATAGCACATGATATGACAACCAATTTTCATCATACCATTTAATACATATCACATCAAAGAATAAGTAGATAACACGTTAATAAATTATGTCAGCTATCACATGATACTATAACATGTTATAATTAATTTATCTCATCATTACTAAAATTTGTTTTACTTGTAGTTATATCACTAAATTTTTTTGTAAAAAAATAAAATTTTATTTTTCATTCACTTAAATAACTTGCAACCAATATGAAAAATATGACTTTATCAGAAAAAACAAGTCAATCAAACACGATTCAATAATAACTTTACCAATATCAGCAATTGTATGAGAAATTAAAATTAGTTTCAAATTCAACACTATAAAAGAAATCTAAATAACAAAACCATTATAAATCATGATTTTTTTTAAAAGTGACAGCATATTCAATTTTTTGATGTATCACATTAGGTTCTAATTCAAAATTTTAATTACTTATTTTTATCAATTTTAGTGCAAAAAATTATTTTTTTAATGAAAAAATTTGTTAATTTTATGACAATTCAAGCAAAATTCAGTAAATATTAGTAAAATTAATTATAATGTGTCATAATTTTTTACCTAAATTTTTCATGTAACACATTTTTTTAATTTGCAATTAGCACATCAAAAGCAATGCCCTTTTCTTAATATCAATTAATTTTGCCGGTTAGCGTTTAATGCAAATCTTAATTTTTTAGAGCAAACATTCGCGTAATATCAATCTTAGAATAATAAAGAATATCACTCTTAGAATAATAAAGAATGAGAATTATCCATTCGTTGATTTTATTTTTTCTATTTTGATTTACTTCATTCATTACTTTTTTTTCTTAATTATCACTTATGGAAAAATATAAAACATTTCGGTTATTAATTTAACATTTATTTTAATTTTTATTGTTAATTATTTTATCTTATTTAATAATACACGGTAAATTAATTTTTACATCTATATGTCATGTAGGTACATCTATTTTGTCATGCCTGCCAATTTACATCTTGGCCAATACGTGTATTTTATAATTGGATGTATCGGACAAACTAGAAATCGAGCACATACAGAATTAAAAAAAATGCAATATGATTGGAGTCTGAATTCGGACTGATAATAAGTGAGAAAATTGATTTCAAATAAATAAAACTGATGTTTTTTACAAAAATCGAGAAAATGGGTTCAAATTTTTTTTACAAATAAATAACACTGATTTTTTTATGTGATTTTTTCACTATTGGCGATTTGCGAACGGAAGACACTGGGACGTAGAGAATTTAAAATGAATTTGCCAAAAATGTTTAGGACATAAAATCGAATAAATAATATTTAAAGTGCAATTTCGCGAAAAATATCTAAAAATGTGATTTGTTGATCGAGTGTTCCGATTGTGAAACCAAAAATGTAAATAAGTAGAATAAATTATACAGAGGATATTAGTGTATTTAATTGTGCAAAATTAAATTAATTAGGGGTTGAAATTGGAGAAATTAATACTAGAGTGCGATATAAATTGAAAACACAAAAATTGAGGGAATAATTTAGAACTTTAGAAATGATTATCATTATGTATGATTAATTAAACTAAAATAACACCAAATTATTAAAATACAAATATGCATGCTGCCATTTGTGTTGCATGCACACTAATTGGATTTTTAAACAAATAATAAAATACGTAAAGATGGGAACCCGTTCCTTTATCTATTTTATCAACCAAAGCCATTTTCCTCCTCGCTTTTCTTAAACCCGTTCCTTTATTTCTAATATTTTCGTCAATTTCTTGCTCATTTTCATCCACAAAACACCATAAAATTATTAGATATTGTAGATAAAATAAAACAAATAAAATAAAATAAAATAATAAATAAAAAATAATACTAATAATTTAATATTGTTCATCCACACTGAGTACAAAATTTAATAGTGTAAAAATTTATAATAAAAATTATTTTAAATAAAAATATACACTTTAAAATCAACAAAATTCTGAAAAAATAATTTTTATAAATTAAAATTATTAATAAATTATTTACTTATACATAAAAACAGATATAAATTATTAAATCAAATTTACCAAAATAAAGCCATTGATATTAATATCACAAGTATATAATAAATATAATAAAATTTTAATCACTCATTAAAATAAAAATTTTATTCAACCTATATATTAATAGATCATAGACTTACACATAGAGAAACAAGATAACTACAAGATCGGTAATTAAATAATGTATGGTTCAAGATAATCATATGAGTCATATAATACCTCTTATGACCAATAATTTTATTTTATTTTTATCATAAAATATATTTTCATTAATTTTTTAAAAATTTAATATTTTCATAAATGTTATATATAATTATTTTCTAAAATGAAATTCCATTTCATGCCAAAAAATATATAAAAATATATTTAAATCATAATTGATATATATTATAAGTTAATGCACAGACTTTTAAAGTAATTTGTCGGAAACTGCTGACTTTTTCCCTCTGCTTACTTCTGGTGTCTGCTCTAACGATGCACTTGAATAATCATTAAATTTCTAATTGATTACGATTCAATAAAAATTACCAAATTAAAATATAAATTAAACTACCAATTTAATTTTTTCAGCTCTGACATTTACAGATACTTTTCTACCGGTCTTATTTCATAATATACACTACTAACGCAAAATTTCCAAATTAATTAAATATTTCTCTTCTCTTTTAATTTTTCTTCAATTTATTTAATTTTTCTTTCATATCTTTATTTTCTATTTTTTTCTCCAAAAATTTACTTTCAACTCAAAATTTCTATTAATTCAATAAATGGTCTAAAAATTTCAACTAAAATTCTATAATTACTTTGACCCGTTATCTTCCATTTTCCATCATTAATTTCACCAAAATTACATTCAAAAATTCCTAATAAATTTTTCAATAATTATGCCAAAAATTCAAAAATTCACCAATTTTTTTTTTAATTTTTATCCATTCCAAAAATTAATTTCCACTTTCAAACACTCCATATAACACAATTATCATCATTTTAAAGCACAAATCCTTCAAAATAGTTTTTTAAAAATTTGGCCATAATTATAGAAAATTCCCAATAATTCCATAAAAATTCCTTAAAAAATTTCACATAAATTTTCCATCATCTCCATCATCCTCAAACCTTATTCTACTCATTCTCTATTTTTTTCTAATTTTTCCTTAATTTTCCTATAAAATCTTAATTTCTCTATAATACTCCAAAACATCATCAAACTTAAAATCAATTTACAACAATTATTCAAATCAATTTAGATTCATGGAAATTTGAAAGAAAAGTGAAGAAAATCCCACCTCAAATTTTATTGGAATTTTTAGCTAATAGTTGAATTTTCTCCAAAAATATTTTCTTTGCTCCTACATGATTCCTTATATTTTCTTATACTTTGATGATGGTAATTTATGAGAAAAAATTAAAAAAAAAAGGTAAATGACTGCGATGGTCGTGTAAGGGAAGAAGAAGAATAAACGATTTTTTTTTTGTTTTATATTATAAAATTATTGATTTTTTGTCCATTTTTAACTTATATACTTGATTAATGTTTAATTGATCTTAATTAAACTTAATCATTACTCCAATTGGTCAATTAAAATTAATCAAGAAGATATTTTGGCTTTTATCTAATTTAATTCAAAAGATACTTTGACTTTATATTTTTTTTATTAAACTTTCCAATTTTTCAATTTAATCATTAAATAAGTTTATTTTCTTAAATTCCATATCCCAAATGATCTTATCTCCTCAAATTGAATATGTCAATATCCTCATAATAATTTTCTCTTCAAAATGGTCTTCTCGATTTTGCAAAATGATAACCGGTACGAAAATTACATTTTTACGATTTAGTTCTTTTTTTAAATCATGCCCATAAAAATTTATCTACAATCTTATTTATAAATTATCAGTTTTAAAAATTTTAGAATTCAATTGCGATCACATCGGTATCCTCGCAATCGTGAACGCATCTCCCTAACTCTTAATTAGAAAATTATATTATAAACATGCACTACAAACCATATTTTCACCTTTCGAGCTATAAACCTTAAAATTTCATCTTATAACTTCACATATTACCTAAAAAATAATATTTTTTTATATTTTGATATGCTTAAATTATATTTTTATTATTGGAAAAAAATCACGTATTTTAAATATGATATGTTGCCTCGATTTGCGTGCTAAATACAAAATCACAACAATTGGTCAATTGAATTAAACTTTTATATTGGATATTTTTTATTATCATATAAAAATAGTTTTTCTCATACTTATTTATCTGTATTTAGACTTTGATATGTACGCCTCTGTACTGAAGTACAAATGACCAAAATATGCGATTACGGTAAGGGTCTAGATCCCATATGTGACATGAATATCGTGCTCTTTGTAGTAGACATCAAAAAGTCAAGTGTATTCTCCACAGTTGTATGTGTCGATACATTTTAACTTTTTTTAGTCTGTCTTTCAACTAAGACATTAAATTATTTAAAGACATTTAGCACCTGATTTTTTTAAAAACATACACCTGTGTTTTCCTCCAATGATTATCAATAAAAGTCATAAAAGTACTGAGCACCACCCAGTGACTTTGACATTAGTCCACATAAATCTGAATGGACCAGATCTAACATATTATTCATTCTGGAATGAGAGAAACTCTTGAAAACAATTTTGTTTTACTTTCCTACTAAATAATAATCACATTTCTCCAAATATACTTCAGTCATCCATTTTTTACTCGTGTGGATGAGTCTCCTGTGCCATAATTCAACAACACTGTCATTCTCCACAACACTCACAGTATCGTTTGAAAGTTTCACATACATCACATACAAAGTAGCATACATCGTGCCTCTATTCACCACTAGGGAACCTTTGGTAAGGTTTCACTAATTATTGAAAAAGGTACTGCAAAAATCTACATCATCAAGTCTTCCTGCAGATATCAAGCTTAAGCGAATATATGGAATATACCTGACATCTCTTAGGACTAACCTGGTACCATTTATAGTCTCCTGACAAATATCTTATCTACCAACAATTTTTAACAGATTATCATTTTCCATATTTACAGCACCAAAATCTCCTGCTGTGTAGGATGAGAAGAATTCCTTCTGAGACGGCATGAATGATAGCACCACTATCAATTTATCACCACAAACCACATTAAATTCATTTATGGTATTTATTACGTTATCATCATTGTTGTCATCTCGTTTCATTTTATTGTCTTTCTGTTCCTTCTTGAACTTTCAGTAATATTTCTTGATAAGATACTTCCTTTTGCAGTAATGACATTTAATATTTTCATATTTATTTGACTTTCCTTTACTTTTTTCTCTAAACATATGTTGTCTAAACTGGCTAATTCCTCTGGAATTTGTAACCAGAATATCCGGTCGTGATGAGTTCTGAGATCTTTTTCTCATTTCTTCATTTAGGATACTATTTTTTTACAAACTTCATATTGATTACACCATTAGTGCAATGTTGGTGATTAAAATCTTCAAAGTATCCCATAACTCTGGCAGAGAGCCCAATACTAGCAGAGTGAAAACTTCATCATCTAGTTTTATGCTCATTCTGAATAGTTGGTTCATGATCTCCTGCATCTCATTCAGATGATCTGTTATAAAAGTCCATTCTTTGTATTTTGATTGCATCAGTTTTGTCGAATAAAATAATTTTATTGTTCTCAGTCTTTGTAGCTTAAAAATGTTCAAGCTTGTTCCATAGTGTCTGAGCATAAGTTTCGTTGCAGATGTTGTTGTATACATTGTCTTCAACAAACTGTCGGGTGTAACTGCACATCTGCTCGTGCTCAAGCTCCCACTTTTCATCTGTCTTGGTTTCGGGTTTAGTTGTAGTATATGCATTTTCATCACAAATAGAAGATCATTTATTTTGTTTCTCTATATGTGGTAATTTGTGTCATTTAAGCTTATCATCTTGGTGATATTTGTCTCCATTTTTTTTTAAAAAATGTAATCAAATAAAATTTTTTATGATATAAAAGATAAGTTAATACTGCAACCACATAGCATACTAAAAATTTTATAAAACTGATAGACTGACTTTGATACTACTTATTGGGCCCAACGGGTAAAATAATTCAAATAATATAGAATAAAATAATTAGCAAAAAATAACATTAGTAATTTTACTTTCCATATCCTTCTCAAAATGATAAGAAAATTAAATTTTATTTTTCCTTTATTTTCCTCCTCATATTTGAAATGAAGTAAAATAACAAGAGATATAAAAAGAAAATAAAAGTTATTTTTTTGTTTGGATAATTTATTATGAAAGGAAATAAAGTTATAATATTACACATTTACTTATTTACCTATAATTTTAAATGATCAATAATAAAAAAATAATTTTATTAACAATAATGACATTTTCTTTTTAATCTCCAATTATTTCTCTTTATTTTAAAAAATTAAAAAATAAAAAATATTTTATTTCATTTCTTTATTTTTATTCGCTTCACATACTGAATAAATTGAAATTTTTTTCTTTATTTTACATTGTTATTTTTTGTCTCATATATTTCTCATTCCGAAGCATTGGGTAAGCACTAAACAATGACAAAAGGATTTGCTACAGATTGGAGGAAAAAGAAAGGTGGGCCGATAGTGCGTAGTGAGGCAAGTGGCTGCCACCAAAAATTGCATCTCTAGAAAGTTATAGAATCTTTGAGCAAACATTAGATTCCAATCTCTTTCTGATTCTTTAAGCAATTATTATTATTATTATTATATTACATTTTTTTAATATTAATACCCATAACAGTAATATTTTATTATTAAAGAGTTACGACAGCGAAATCTGAGCTGTCACTTTAGAATCTCTTAACAGACTTTGCAAAGAACTAATAAATTATGCAGGATGAAGATGGAAGGGAAGGCGTAACGCGGAAAAAGCTGGTTGATGATGTCAGCATTTTGATTGTGAGGATGTACACGTGGCTTGTATTAAATTCTATATTAGTATGACGTGGATTTTTTGGGGACATGTGGCTTCAGGTATTTGTAGTAAAACAATTTTAGTATTTTTATATTATGTTTCACTGTTCCCATGGAATGAAACTGATTTATTCTAATAATTAATTGATTACAGTAATTATAATGTCACTTTAATGCTTTTGACTTCAATCATAGAAAATGGGTGATGCCAATATTAAATGAAGGCAAAATATATTTCTAAGTCCCTGTAGTATTATGAATTATTTCATTAAGTTTCAATTCTTTTATAGCATTAAATTAAATCCTGAATCTATTATTTTTTTTCTAATTAAATCCTTGAAGATTTATTATCCACATCTCAAGGTCCCTAAGTGTAACACCCTTCTGTCCAGGGCGACTTTACAGGGGGATAATGGGGCAACTTGTTGAAAAAGTGTTTATATATTATATATATTTTTTGTTTTTATATTGAAATTTATTTTTATACCCATTATAATTTTTCTTGTTAATTTTATTATTAAAAAATTAATACATAAATAAAAACTCGCTCTAATTGAAATTAGTTTCTATAGATTTGTCTCCGCTTCTGCCACACAAATAGAGGAACCGAAGCTTAGTTTATGAAAAACATTCTCAATTATTGTGGTTAAAACTCAATGAGTGTAAAATAGAAACATCGCATCTAGGAAATAATACAATTTAATGAAAAATTGAAATTCATAAATTAAATCCAATTAAATTACAAAAAAAAAAACTTTTCTTAAATTACACTTGCAAATTTTTTTGGAAGATTTTCGTTTAAAATTTCAATTTTCAAAATGTTGAATAGTGACATGTGAAATCAAATCAACTTTTATGTATATAAATCATCAAGTAGCTTGTTTGGTTAGCAACTAATCAAATATATAAAAGTATTCCAATCGTTTTCATTACTCATCCATCAAGAATCGTACTGATCAACTAAAATAATTCAATTTGGTTTGATATCAGCATTCCAAATCTCTTCTACATTGAGCTCTGCTTATTGTCAAAAAATGAAGCTATTTCTGGCCTTCCGCAACAACCAGCAGACTGGCGGAGATTATATTTATAGCAAATTAAAGATTTTTATTTTCCTTTGAAGTCGTGATTTTGTAAAATTGATATTTTATTTTGAATTTGTAGCTTATTATCAATGAAATAAGATTATTTTTAACCAAATTTCAACTCAATTGAAACTTTTTTAACCGAATTTCATACCTGAAAAGTAAAAAAATACAATAATTCTATCTTATTGAACTCAGTTAATGCAAAATTTTATATTTGCAAAGTGAATAAATTATTGGAATTTAATTTTTTATGCTAATAATTTAATTTATTTATTTTCTTAAGTTAAAGAAGAAGGCATTTTGAAAGGATTTCTAACAACTTAGGTTACTTAACCCTTTCCCGACGTGGCAAAAACAATTTAGTTTAATCGAATTCTTGAACTTTTATGATTTCAAGCACTAAGTAAAAAAAAAAAAAATCAACAATTAAAATTAATTTTCTTTAGAATTTATGATATATTTGAAACAAATTTAAAATAATATTTTATTTGTTTATAGATATAATTAATTAAGTATGTTTTTTTATAGTCTGATTTTCTTTTTAAAATTATAGTTATTATTATTATTTTTTAACAAGTTTATTTAATTTTCCTTATTGCCGATAAATATGAATTACTATTTCTTATTTTCTAATATACTCTAATTAATGTAGGTGTATAGTAGCAAAAATTTAAGTAATATTTATAATTCCAATCAATTGAAAATATATAATCATGTAGGTGTATACCAATTTTAACTCTATTGAGATTCCAGCAGAAATGATTAATTTTCCCCATTCATAACAAATTCCAATTTCAAATTTTCAATTCCTACTGCTCCTCGCGTAGTAATGGAAATTTGAATAAATGATATAGCATCATATATAGCAGGCTTACTCGTACAAATTACTGCAATGTTTGACAGTTTGGCCATTTTAACAAGATCTTCTTGCGTGAAAGTTAGACCAACATTCAGCCATTGGGACTATTTACACCTGCATGAAATACCATTTACGTAAAAATAAGAGGTCATGAAAAATTCATTCACCTGATATACAAAAAAAACGTGTAAGTTTATAGTAACTGAATTGTTCTAAAATGGAAAAACCCTTATGTGGATTTAGTTTATCAATTATATTGTATTTACATTAACTAATATGAACAAAACAATCATTGTATAATTGATATAATTTACATGGTAGACTGAATATATCTGGAAATTTCTCCTAAAATGATTTACTAGAAAATTAAAGATTTAGTTTTGTCAATAAGGGCTGCTGACTCTTTTCTATCAATACAGTTTCCCCTTCATTCCATCATTCCCATCTGAAAAGAATTATATTAAAAATAAAATAATTAATTTTGAACTATATCAATATCGAAAAAAAAAACTTTAAATAATTATAAGGAAATATAACACTTACATTATTTAACTTTCAACCATTAAGTTCCATTGATAAGCTATTCCTTCAGCTTCTTGTTTTTCCTTTATTGAAGAGAAAACAATAAGCCTTTGATTATTAGCAATCATGTCTGTTACCAATGGCCAATCTTGTCCATTTTGAGGCATTTTTGACACTGAAAACCAATATTTCATCAAACCCGATTCATTACATTAAAAACTTTTGTTAATCCATTTGGGATATTTGTAACATAATCTTCCAATATTAATGTTACAATTTCTGATGGATTTGCTGCTAAAAAGGCTTCTATAAGTCTCAATAGCAGTCTCCATTAATTATCACAAAAATTAATTAATTATTCAATAAAAGTTTACATAGATTACTTACAAATGCAGTAAAACCCTCGCATTTGCCATTGAACGAATGGCACAACCCTATATCACCTTTATAATCATACATATCTAGCATTAGGGCTCCAACTCCATCCTGCATATGAACTATTCTTTTACAAAAAATGAAATTTCAAATTTGGGTAATTAATGAAAAAATTTTAGGACAAAGTTGTTGTGTTACATTTAGCTGTTGGGTGATGGTGTCTTGTAATTTGGTGAAGGTGAATCTAGGAACTGGAGTACGGCATGGCTCTCCTTGTATGGCATATGAATAGTGAGCAGTCAAGACTGCGCATCATTAGCAAAAACAAGATAATTGGTTAGAATTAATGTTAATCAACTAAAATTGCATCCACTACCACAAAGAATAATTTAGCCATCGTTGTTGATTGAGATTTGTAATCATTTTGTAAATCATGAATCGAAAATCAAATCGAAATTAGCATATAATTATAAAAATAAAAATAGTTGCCCTATTTTCTTATTGATCCTTAATAGTATTGGAACATGAAACTTACAATTTTCCAACCGATTAACTTCACAAAAGAATCAAAAGAACCCACCATTTACATTTTTTTTATTTGTTCGTTACAAAAATGAAAAAAAAGGATAGCCTAAACCGGATTCAAGAATAAATTAATTTATCAATCAATCCAGGCTATTTAGCTAATCATAATCTGTCATCTATAATCGATTGTGAAAATTTACGAATAAATTCAGCTAATCATATTCTGTCTTTTATAAACGATTGTCATTGGATTGGTAATCCAGGAAAAAAAATCATATGTAGAGATAGAAACATATATAGAATTATCAGGATATTGAATTGTTCAGTGAAGGTTGATCTTACAGTACATATTGAACCTCTAAAATCTAGCTTGCAAGACAAGCGCCCAGCCGCACAATCTACATATATATGAGGAGCATGGATCTTGGAGCTATAATGAATGCCAAGCACAAGCAGCAGACTCAAAATTCATGCAAAACAAAATAAATAATAATTATACGAATAATTACAAATCATGGAAACTTATAATGTAAAATTGCTGGACATGAAAAGGGGAAAAATGTACAAACCTTGCATTGCCTATCAGTGCAAGCAGAAGCAGAGGCAGTAAAACATGAGAAAAAAAATGAGATTATAGTTATTGCCATATGAATTATGGGATGAGCCTTCATGAAGAGTAAAAAGGAGAAAATGTTCACTTTATTCGGATCAAAGGAAATGATGGGAAAAGAAAAGAAAAGGAATAAATTTTAATTTCTCTTCTTTTCTTTGAATTTTTAGAAGAGAAGAGAAATAGAAAGAAAGATCGGAATTTAATACATCACCAATAAAGACAAAATTCCAATGAATTATGAGTTATGACATTTTGTTAGGGTGGTTTTCAGGGAAACCTAATGCATTCCATGTGTTTGAACATTTCCGTAATTAGAATTATTAAAATGGGTTTAGATCTAGCCTAAATAACTGCAAATTTCTCAAACAAAATTTTTTTAGATAAATTTAGTCTATCATATTATATGTAAGTTAATTATTTCAATCATACAGTGATGCAAATTTAATAATTTTATTTATATTAGTTAATATAAAAACAACAATTAATGAATTTATCTACATATTATTGTATGATTGGATTAGTCTATATACCCAAAAATTTTTGCAAAACTGAAAAATAGAGGTTACAAACTTCCAGGAAATTCAGATTCTTGCTACAACGAAGAGAAAACTTAGTAGCACTAGCACCTTTTTTTTTTCCTCTTTTTTGTTTTAGCAGAATCTTGAGTATTCAGTGTTCATGGAGATTCATATAGAGAGTCGAAATGGTATCCAAGAAGATGAGAAAAGATAAGGTATATGGTTAATGGCTTCTTCTATTCTTCAACGGTCATCTTCATCATCTAATAATTTTGATGTTTTTATTATAATTCCCATAATCAATTATATTTTTATTCAAATAGTGAAAGTAGTTATAGTTTTTAGGAGTTATATATTTTGATAGATTTTTATTCGCATAGTGAAATTATAGTATTTTTCTCCCCTTTCTTACTCTGGGATTTTTTTTAAAGACAATATTGATGAATTATGCTTGATTTGTCTATTGAGTTCTTGAATTTTTATTTGTCAAATGAAACCCTCAAAATTTTATTTTGTTAAAATAAACCCATACAGACAAAAAATAAATTGAAAAAAATTTAGGTTAAAGGATTTAATTTAGAAAAAAAAAATCAAAATTTCAGGGTTTAACATAGATAAGACAAACAATGGGATTTTTATTTTTAATTTTTGCAATATTTACCTTAAAAAAAAATTGTCACTCTCAGTGAGTTGAGGCAATTGCAGCTTGTATTAGGCTTCATTCTTTGAGGCCCAATACATTGGCCCATGGGCTTCAGTATTGAGAATGGGTATTCACTATTCGCCTTGTTTCTTATTTTTCAAAATCATCTCCATTCTCCAAGGCTCTTTTAACTCTTTCTTTTTTCCTACTCATTGAACAAACTTCTCAAATTTCCACATTTTTCACATTTCATGTTTTAAAATTTAAGCATACGTTTGGATTGCTAGATTCTAAAACCTATGAATTGTGAAAATCATAGATTTTGGCCTTATTTGGGTTGGAAGATTTTAAAATTATGAATTTCATAAAATCTATAGATTTTAAATCAATAAATTGTGAAATCCATAGATTATTAGAATTTTATTATTTGGTTTGAATATAAAATTTATGAATTGATGAAATATTTTTTTATATTTATATTTGATTCAATAACTATAATTTATAGATTTAATAGTTAATTTTGTATTTTACTAAAATATTGACAATTTATTATTAATTAAGCATTTTTAGTTTTTTTATCACGTTTATATTTAATTGTAAAATAATATAATTTAGAGTAAATTTTCTAAAAAATGCAATTGATAAAATTATTATTATTGTCAAATTTAAAATAGTTATAATTCTTTTGATCAAAATTCTATATAAACTCATTATTTATACTATATTTATAAATAAATTAATCTCTTAATATTTTTTTCTTTTTTGAAGAAATTTATTAATATTTTTTTAATTGTTATTCAAACCAATAGAGATAAAATAAGTGAAAATAAAAACAAAACAATTGACAAATAATTTTTGTTGTATTTTTAGACTTTAGGATAGTTTTAAAATACTATTAATTTATTAGAGATAATCATAAAATAAAAAAAATTAACAACAATCATTTTTTGATAAAAATTTGTGGATTTTGGAATTTCTTATCTAGGAGATGAGAAATCAAATCTTTCAAAAATGAAGAATTTTGGTAGGTAAGAGATTTTCCAAAATTTATAAATTTTAACCTTTTTTAATTAGCCAAACAATGAATTTGACATAAATTCATAAATTGTTTTTATTTTTTTATTCAAAATCTTTCAATTCAAACATGATTACTTATTTTTTCCGATGAACTAAACCTTAAGCATCTTAAATTTTAAATTCTCACTTCTGAATTCTAACAATTTAATAAGGTGGAAAAGTCAATTTCTTTAGCAATTCATATTAAGCAAAAATTGGTAGAAAAAAAATAGAATTTATAATTTAGAAAAAAAAAGGGATTGAGATATAAAAGAAAAAATATTTATTTATTGTTTATTAATTATTGCATAAAAGAATTAACGAAATTAATAGTAAGCCATTTTACATAATTTCTTGAAAATAATTAATGATTTAATTTTCTAAATTTGTTAAGAAAACGATAACAATACATAGTGATTTAACAATCAAATATATACTCAATAATTAATGGTCTATGAGCTCATGGATTCACATTGCAAAGTCATAACTACCAATAATAATTGATGATCATAACATTCAACCATTGTAATTATATTGTGCTCAAATTTCCAAAGAGTAATTATTACAATAAAGATCCTTTCAAGAAAAAATAAAATTAAATCTTTATTAAAAGATTGCAAGCGACCAACCCCTAACGATTTCAAGAAAAATAAAATAAAAGTGAACTTTAGGTGTATAAAAAATTAAAAAGTTCGCATAAGAGTAAAACAAAAGTGGTTGAAATTTTCAAATTACTTTGGATTGTTTCGTTCAAAATTTTGAATATCTTTTAAATTATTTAGTTTTCCTTTACAAATTTTCCTTTTTTTTTTTTCCTTTTATTTTCTCGTGCAACATTGTTCAAACATAAACGAAATAAAATGTAAATTGTTGATTTTGTTTTGTTGGTTCTTTACTTCTTTTCTTGCACGACTACTTCATCTTCATCATAGTTTATTTTTCTCCAAATAATGAATTGATTGTAAATTTGTAATAAATTCAAACCATTGAGAAAATCTAATGAAAAATTCAATGGTTTGACTTTGATTTTCTAATTATAAAAATAGAAAAAATAAACAACGTAGAAACAATATTCTATTTATTAGTATTCTCTAATCTATCTTATCTTACGATGATGCTTCATTAGCATTTATATATAAGAGGGTGTTTGATTCAACGGGATACAACTAATAGTTTTTTTATTCTCAACAGTTGAACAAAAGTGTTTAGTAATTACAACTGATAACTAATAAAAAACTCAAACAATTGTTGATTGAAAAAATATAAACTCGATAGAAAACACAAGAGTTCCATGCTTATCTAGCCATAAAACAATCCCAAAACAATTGAAGTCAAGATTCAAATGCATCATAAAAATAACTTTGAGAGAAAACCAAATTAATACACCTGTGTAAAAATTCTTTAAGTGGCAAAATATCTAATGAAACTCTCCAAAGAAAATGACATATATTGGAGAGGATCTTTAAGAGCTAAAGTTTTTTCCAATATGAGCTTACATTAGAGGGTGATGCATCCAATGGGTTTCATCTCAATAAATTGAGATCGACTCGGTATCCACTTCTAATGACATAATCTCCACTTGAATGAAAATGTCATGCCAATAAGTCTTCTTTATCCAAGGAGCTCAATGAGATTAATTTTATTCTTTCCGGGTCAACAAGTAGAAATATGCTATTAATTAATTCCTATTTCTAAGTTTTGAGATCATCATCAAGTAACTCTAAACCCATTGTAGCGGGAGGGAGTTAATGACATGGAGTGACACAAAAAGTTGAAGGTTGTGGTATCCATTTATCACCCCATGTACGAATTGAAGAACCATTCCCTATTTGCCATCAGATACATGAAAGAAGAATGTTTCTACTTGTTCTCAAGCTTTGCCAATTGTAACTCAAATTTGAACCCAAGGAAGCATCATAAAAATCCTCATTCTAAAAGTATATAGCCTTCAACATACTAGCAAACATGAAAGATGAATTGGTCACCAAACGGTGCCCCTGTTTAGCTAAAGCTTTATTGAAACACAAAGTCTCTGAAGTATAAGCTACTTTTATTTTTAAGTTTACACTTATTATCCCAACTACATAAATGAATTCGTTGCTTATTATTAGAGGCACCCTAAAAAAATTGCAAATCATAGATCGAAAATTATTGCAAATCCTAACTGGCTAAAGGAAACATTGCATAATATATGATATAATGGCTTGTACAACTGCTTTTATCAACAGTTCCTTACTAGCCCAAGATAAAAGTTTCTCCTTCTACCCTTGAGTCTCTGCCATATTTTATCTTCAAGTCTATAAAATATAACATTTTTTGTTCACCCACCATCATTGGAACTCCCAAATATAATCATGTCGAAACCCTCTTTTGATGCTCAAAGATACTGTAAAGCCTCTCCTGTATTGATTTGTCCACATTACCCCTAAATGAGACCTTAGACTTACTCAAATTTATCCCTTATCTGGATACTAAATCATATTGTTGTAGCATTGAAGAATAACATTTGCCCTGAAAAATGATGCTCTAAGAATAATAAATAGTCATCAACAGACAAAAGATATGAAATGACAGGGAAACCACAACATACTCGAATACCATATAATTATCTTTGTTGCATTGCTTTATTAATCAAACTAGTAAGTTCCTCAATACATAGCAAAAAGAGATACGGTAAAATAGGATTCCTTTGTTTGATGCCTCTTGATGAAACAATATGACTAACCAGTGCTCCATTAACCAAAATAGAATAAAGAGTGATAGTAACAAAATGCATGACAATATTAATCCATCTGGCCGAAAAACCTAATTTGCCCATCACTGCTTTAAGAAAAGACCATTCAACTCTATCGTAGGCTTTCGTCATATCAAATTTGAGAAACATATTTTCTACAACTCTTATCACTTGTCTTCATCACAAAGCTCTCAAAATATTATTTGTCACTAATCTTCTTAACACATAAACACCTTGTGATTTATCTATGATATAAGTAATGCTAAAGATATTCTTTATTTTTTAATACTATTCAATATTTACTTTCTAATTGGTTGGTGCATAAAAAATTAAAGAGGAGAGAAAAAAAGAAAATTTATTTTTAAAAATTTATCTCTCCTAATCAACAAATTAAGAAGTGAGTTCTTTCTATGATATCAACAAATATAGTTTTCAATCTATTAATTAAATGAAAGATCAATTTTTTTGAACTAATGAAGAATCAAATTTAAACACTTCATTATAAAATAATTGAATAATATTTGAGTTGGAATATGAATGAAGACAACAAACTTACGTAATTATGAGTTATGATTGCACATCATAATATGTGAAATTGCAATAATTATGTCTTTTTAAAAAAATTATAATTTACAATAGTCAATAGTCAATGTCCTTTGCATCAATATATTATTTCATATAGTGTAAATATATCTAAATCATCATTACAAATCAGAAATATTAAATATAAAGTACTAAGAGCATTTCTAAGAGCATTCTTTATTTTAAAAAATATCTTTAATAAAATGGAGAATATTTTAGTGCATCTTTCAATATGGAGAATAATTTTTTTCCCGTCTAATAAATTTTTTATATTTTTACTTGTCATTTTATTTTATTTCATATAAATTAATATTTATAAGAAAATATAAATAACTTTTATTATAAAAGAAAAAAATTATTTTTAGAGAAATACGTCAGTAAAAAAATAGAAAATACATAAAAAGTATAATTATATTAATTATAATTATAATAAAAAATAAAATTTGACTCTCAAAATATTGATACCCAAACTCACTATTATTTTTATAATTTATAAATAAAGAATCTATTAAAGTTGTTTTTTTAATTGTACTACTCTTTTAAATATAGAGTTTGACTCAAATAGGTAGTTTTATTGAAGATGCTCTAGCCTACTGAAGATGCTATAACTCAATGCAAATTAAAAGGTTTAGTATTGTAGGATAATTTGGTAGACTTTTTCACTTTATATATCTAAATTTAATCATCATTTGATCCTCATGTGGCCAAATATATATGTTTTTGGTTTTGCAAGTATTATTATCTGTTAATTCTATACTAAACTATCTTATTTCATCAAAATTTGGTTAAAAATATTAAATGACATCTAAATAAAAAATAAAGCTTAAAAACCTTGAATATATATATATATATATTTGTCATTTGCTAGTAACTGGTGCAGCGCTCCAACAACGCCATATTGGATTAGATAAACAGACTTTCAAATTCGGTATCATATGCTAAATAATTTATCTTAGAAAATATTTTCTAAAAAAATATAATATTATTTTTACATTTGGTTGAAACACTAAAAAAATAAAAAAATAAAATGATACTTATAAGTCTTGAAAAATGATTTTCTGTTTTGAAAACGAAAAGTTATTTTTTCTTATTTTAAAAATATTTTCCGTTAATTTGAAAAATATTTTCTTTTGAAAAAAAATAATTTCCGAAAGAATATTTTACAAAAATAAACAGAATCTAAATATCTAAATCTTTTTCTAAATGAAATAAAAGAAATTCTTACGAAAACTCACTTAGCAGGGATTAATCTAATAAGACAATGAGTATACTTGAGAGAACCATAAATTGTCTTTTTGTGGTTATTATTAAACTGACATTGAGTATACTTTGGATGGATTATGTGTTAATAACTTATTAAACTGACATTGAGTATACCTTGGATGGATTATGTGTTAATAACCACAATTCTTTCAAAATCATAAAAATTATATTAAAATCCCTCCTTTTAAAATCTCTTTCATTGCCTTCGATTCATAATATTTAAAACTTAAATTATCAAAAAAAAAAGAAAACTGAAAATTTCTCAAATATATATATATATATATATATATATATATATATATATTTTAAATATTTCAATCTGAAATTCTAATTTCCCAACTCTCAATTTTTTTTTATTTTATTATTGAAAAAAGGTAATATAATCAAAATTCATTTTTACCTAATTAGTGTTATTAAGAAGTGCTTATAGTTGTTATAAAAAAAAGTGCCAAATTGCTTATAGTTAAAAAAAAAATAAAAAAATCAGGAGACGCAAGGGAGAAAAAGAGAGAAGAAACGGTTCTTTCTGATGTTAATGGCGACGGAGGAGAAGCTCCTCCATTTCCCATCTTCCTCTTCTTCTTCCATTCTCAGAGATCCTATTTTGTTCATCTTTATTCTTCGGGTATTCTGTCTCTCTTCATTCTCTGTGTTTACATCTTATATATCTGGTTCCATCCTTTGATCACTGTGTGATCATCGAAATCCACTTCTTCCTTTTAAATGGATTTGCCCATTTTCTTTTTTTTTTTCAACATAATTTTGTGTTATTGAATTAAATTTTTTTGTGTAAATATTTTGTTTTTAATTCAATGCGAAATTTTTCTGTATTGTAAGTTTTACATTTGCAGATTGTTAGGGTTTATTGGTTTTTAAACGGTAGGTATTGTTGCTGATTATTGTTTTCGCTGTCAAATGTTTGTTTTTAAGCAACATTTAATATTTTTAGCTCACGTTTTTTTTTTTGCAGTTTTTTGGTTTCTGAAATTTAGTTTCTTCTGGTGATGATAATAAGGAAAGGTTAAAGATCGTATGCGTGTTTGTGAGAGAGAGAGAGAAGGAGAGAGACAGAGAGTGTGTATACTGTAAATGTCTTGTGGAGGAGACGAGAAGCAATGGAGTTGTGGAAAAGCCGGAGCAGTAAATTTTCAGAAAGTTGGTTCGTTAGTGCGCGATATTGGGGAGCCTTGTCTTTCTCAGTCGCCGATAAAGGTTGTTATAGCTGTAAGAGTCTCTCATTAGCCATTTTAATTTTAGTTGTTCTTTTTTATTTAATTATTATTATTTTTTGCTTTCTTAATACGTTTATGTACCTCAGTTTGATCATTGATTCAAATCAACACCGTTATCTTCTTCACCATCACCATCACCATCACCATCACCATCACCATCACCATGATCATCATCTTCTTTCTTCCTAAATCCTTGTATGGTTGTTTGAGTGATAAAAGAATCCCACTCTATTGCCTTTTTGTGAGCATTATATATCCTGGATGGATTACGTGTTTATGTAAGAATTCGCCAGTCATTTATTTAAGGGAACCAAGTAGAAAGAAGTAATCTCTTTCTTCATTCCTTTCCTTACAACCCTTCCTAACACACTCAGGCACATTGACTGTTGGATATTATGTCAAAGGCAAGAGATTGTGGGGCAATATGAGAAACTTAATGTTGTGAAGCATAGAAGTAAGAAGAGCTTAGACTGGAACTTAGGCGAGAAATTGACAGCCATGCTCAACTTCTACAATGGTAGGACTGATAATACGTAGAATTGACCTTTTGAGTCAAATTATTTTGGCGTATATCAGGAGCATGGAGATAGAGAGTATTCATTGATTGTATATCATAGGATTCTTAATATATTTTGCTAGTGTTTGAAGTGTTGCTCTCTCTGGTGTGACATTTTAGTTCAGATGGAAATGCTCTTTTAACTTACTTTCTTTTTAAAGTGCTATTGTAATAATATCAGTTTTCTCCTTATCTCTCTGAAGTTCTGCTATGAAAGAAAATTCGAATTGTCACATGAAATAAATATGAAGTCCTCATTTTGAATTTCTCATATGAGATGCTCTAATGGGCAGGTAAGCAGAATGCTTAAACCGGACAAGTGGCAGGCTATTTTTGATAGTGATGGGAAGGTTGCTGGTTTTCAGAAAGCACTCAAATTAATTGTTTTGGGGGTATGTTTTTTCTCCTTTGCCATACATCCTGAGTTGCTTCTATTTCATGTGTGTTATGGGTGAATTTCTACAGAAATCATCTTTTTGTTTTATCTAGGTCAAGTTTTATACTTTCCTCTTAGTGTCATTAGTTTCGGAAATAGGATGGGGCAGGGAGCCTATAATAAGGTGTGGATATGCTTGTATTTCTCTTCTTTGGAAATCATTTATCTTGATTCCAATTTAGATTTGGTGTAGACAAATTGTTTATCTTGATTCCAATTTAGATTTGGTGTCTACATATGTGCATTAATTGTTTTTGTTTTTGAAGTCATTGATGAAGCATCTCAATAACTTCTCATTTGTAAGCAATTGCTGTCTAATTTAAAACCATGTATCTTTTAAAATTTTCAATACGATGTTTCTGGGAGTATATATACTGCCTGCTACAATATGTTTTGGTATGGAAGCTTGTTATCTTATTGGGTAGACTGCCGAAACATTTTTTGATTTGTCAAATATTGCCTATTCCTTTTCTTTTATTTTTATGCTGGGATTTTGTTTGGGACCAAGAAAATGAAAAGTGTAGATAAGAGAGCTTGGAAGGGTTAAGAGAGATTGCAAGCTTAGAACTAAAACTGAATGGGAGTTTTTGTTGGATTTTCTTTTCCTGTTTTAAAAAGATAGTGTAGTGGCATCCTTCCTATTATTATTGCTCGCTTGGCAATGGATATTCTGAAGTAGCTAATTGATTAGAAAAGAGAGGAAAAAGGAGGCAATTTTTTTTTCCAAAGTTTTAATTGCATGTTCTGCATTTTGAGATCTCTACAAGCTAAAATGATGGTCAGAATGCTTGCATTATTGAAGTTTCTATCTTCAAACAAGCTGATACTTCTTGTCATCATTCTGAATAATTTGACCTACTCTCTGAAAGCAAGTATTATGTGGTCATTCTCTTGACATTTTCACCTTCTGTATGTTTGTGTAAAGAGAATTTTAATAGATAATAAAAGGAAAGTAGGAGAGGCATTCCTTTTTGGGGATTAAAGTATGTGAGCTGCTATTTATTGAAAATTGCATGCATCATCGACCTCTAGAATCATAAAGATGCTCAACCTGCATGCTTCTCTATTGCTTTATAAGTTCTATTTGCATTATTCATTTAAATATTTAATCAGTCTTCCTGCTCCTCCTATCTGCCCCTCCTCTCCTGCCTTTCGTCTCATTTTCATTTGTTGTCTCGCTCTGAATAAGTAGTTAATTAGAAGGAAAATTGAAAGTGTTTGGTTTTGATGTCTCCAATGACCTATCTCCCTGCTACCTGTAAAAGATGATCCTATCGAGGACCTCCGATTTCCATATAACTGTAATGACTTTTGTACTGCATGTGGTAGGGTGTGGATCCAGCTATCAGGCCAGAAGTTTGGGAATTCTTACTTGGTTGTTATGCACTGGGTAGCACTGCTGAGTACCGTAGGCGGCTAAGGATGGCCCGAAGGTCAGACTTCCTACTTTCCTTTTTCTTTTCCTGTTAAAAGTCTATTTTAGGTGCATATTTCCTATGCAGTTCAGCATTTCATAATTAATTGAATAATCTTGGCAAACAGAATATGGTCTGGCTTATGTTATTTCATTTACTAAAACATAAACGGTGTATGTTTAAATTCTCTGCATCATATGCATAATTCTGTATCCAGTTAAATCTCTTTTGTTTATGCTTTCTATGGTTATGTATGGGTGTGAATATTTTTAATTGAGCTGGTTTTGCTTAGCTCAGATCAGCCTATTAGGTTAAAGCTTGGCTTATTTAGTGAACAACTGATTTGAGCTGAGTATCATCCTGTTCTTATGCATCACAAGCCTAAACAATTTCCAAATTGAGCATAACTTCATAAACAAAACATCATTCACCACAACATTAAATATTAAAATATTTGCATTCTTTACATTATTGCTATACATTATGAAGTTTTTTATGAAGGAAAATTGTATTTCTTCATATATTTTTTCTTCACACCTGGAAATGTTTACAAAGGACATATTTATAGGGCTAAGAATTATAATTCTACCACACAATTAGGAAACAAAAGATAACAAATTTAGCTTCAATTATAGGCACCAAACACTCCTTAATTATAGACAACAAATCCTCCTCAATTATAGGCACCAAATCTTGCCTCAATCTTGCCTCCTCAATTATAGGCATCAAATCTTCAACACCCCCCTCAAGTTGGTGCATATATATTCATCATGCCCAACCTGCTTATGAGAAGTTTGAAATTTTGTATGAAGAGTCCCTTGGTGAGGATATTAGCTATTTTTTTGTGCTGATGGAACGAAAGACATGCAAATAATACCTCATTCAAGTTTCTCTTTAATGAAGTGGCGGTTAATTTCAATATGTTCAGTTCTATCATGTTGCATTGGATTATGAGCTATACTAATCGCCGCCTTATTATCACAGTAAAGCCTCATTGGAGCCTCAATTAGTCTTTTTAGTTCATTTGGGACTCGCTTCAACCATAACATTTCACACACACTGTAAGCCATAGCTCAGTATTCTACCTCTGTGCTACTACGAGCTATAACGCTCTGTTTCTTGCTTTTCCAAGTAACTAATTTACCCCATACGAAAGTACAATAACCCGAAGTTGATCTTCTATCAGTGATTGATCCTGCCTAGTCAGTATTTGTATAAGCTTCAATGGTCCTTTGATTTCCCCTTTTAAAATACGGTCCATTTCCTAGAGTACTCTTTAAGTACCTCAAAATTCTATATACTGTCTCAAGATGATGTTCATATGGAGAATGCATAAACTGATTTACAACACTCACTGAGAAAGCTATATCGGGATGAGTGTGAGCCAAGTAAATGAGCTTGCCTACTAGCTTCTGATATTGAGCAGTATTAACTGGAGTTCCATTTTTAACTTCTGCTAGCTTGTGATTTGGATCCATAGGGGTATCTGTAGGATGACATCCATTCATCCTGGTTTCTTTTAGACGATCCAAGACATACTTACGTTGGGACACAACCAAACCCTTCCTAGACTGAGTTACCTCCATCCTTAGGAAATAACGGAGCAGTCCCAAATCTTTGATTTCAAAGCTAGAAGCAAGGCTCTTCTTCAATCGCTTCATTTCTACAAAGTCATCTCCTGTGAGGATGATATCATCCAAATACACAATAAGAACTGATATCTTCCCATCTTTGGAGTGTTTAAAAAACATGGTGTGATCACTTTGAGCTTGAGCATAACCTTGTTCTTTGATTGATTTCGTAAATTGGTCAAACCAAGCCCTAGGATATTGTTTAAGGCCATATAATGATTTCTTCAACTTTCAAACTCTAGACTGAAATCTTCCTCCAAATCCAAGGGGAGTGTCCATGTATGCCTCTTCCTTCAAATCACCATTTAGAAAAGTTTTCTTTACATCAAGTTGTTGTAGTGACCAGTCAAGATTTACTGCTATTGAGAGAAGTACTCTGACAGTATTTAATTTTTCTACTGGTGCAAACGTTTCGAAATAATCGATATCATAGGTTTGAGTAAACCCTTTAGCTATCAACCGAGCTTTGTACTGTTCCAGAGTCCCATTGGAATTATACTTAGATGGTAAAGACCCATTTACACCTTAATGTCTTCTTCTTTGGCAAGTCTGTTACTTCCCATGTTTGATTCTTCTCAAGAGCTTGCATCTCCTATTCCTTAGCCTTTCTCCACTTTGGAAGACTTAATGTTTCCTGTACATTCTTTGGAATTTCCACAGAAGAAAATTGAGAAGTGAAAGCAAAACATGTAGGAGATAATTTATCATAACACGGGATGTTTAGTATAAGAGCACACTCTCTTTCGTGAGACATCGTGAGGAGATAGGAAGATCCAAAACATCAAACTTTGGATCAGAAAAATTTTTACCTCAGGGTTCGGATGCATGTTCTATCCTAAGTTCGGATTTTTGATTGTGAAGGGAAGAGATAACTTTTTTTTTGCTTGGTGATTTTTTCTGATATAAGTCTGAGTGTTTTTTCAGCCTCATTACTTTCTCTTTCACTAGTAGAATTTACCTTTGTTATTGGCGCTAAGGAATCCAAATTCTTATTATTCTCAACATTTATTGGTTTTCCTAATTCCTGATTATTATTTCCATGTTTTTCAAATTCCTTTTGAACAGGGATATCTAAATTTTCAGCATCTGAATTTTCTAGATTGTGATTTTGGAAAAAATCATTTTGAGAAAAAACGGCTTGAATCAAGGCTGAAAAATCAGTGTCATTGTCTTTTGCCTTATCCCCTTCTGAAGATGATTTTCAAAGAAAGATTTGTCTTAAAAAAAAGTTACATCCATGGTTATAAACATTTTTCTAGAGATAGGATCAAAACATTTATATCCCTTTTGAGTGGGTGCATATTCAACAAATATATATATTTTTTGCTCGAGGTTCTAATTTACCCCGATCATTTTCATGATTATGTGCAAAGGCCACACACCCAAAATTTTTTAAAGCAATTCTTGAGATTAATCGAGAATTAGGATAAAGTGCTTTGAAAAAAGTTCAGAGGAGTTTGAAAATTTAAAACTCTTGAGGGCATTCTGTTTATAAGGTATGTAGCAGTTAAAATTGCTTCACCCCCTAGATATTTGGAAACATTTTTTGAAAAAAATAATGCCCTTTCCACTTCCAGAATATGTTTATTTTTTCTTTTAGTGACTCTGTTTTGTTGAGGAGTATCATTATAGGAGCTTTGATGCACAATTCCTTTTTCAAGAAAAAATTTTCCCAAAACTTTATTAAAATATTTTTTTTCATTGTCACTTCGAACAATTTTAATTTTTTCTTGAAATTTGTATTAGAACCACGGTGTAAATTTTGAAAAATACTTGTAACCTCTGATTTCTCTCTTCGTAGATATACCTAACAAATTCTTGTATGATCATCAATAAAAGTAACAAACCATTTTTTTCCTAAAAAAGGAGGAATTTTGTTTGGTCCCCATACATCAGTATGTACAACTAAAAATGGTTTTGAGGATTGATATGACTGTATAGAAAAAGTAGATCGATGATGTTTAGCTAATTTGCAAATTTCACATTGAAAAAAGTTGGATCTTTAAATATGGTAATAAATGTCTCAAATAATAAAAATTAGGATGGTTTAGTATAAAATGCCATAACATGATCTCTTTATCGCGAGTAGTTGAGACTGAACCATAACATGTGTTTTGAGTTGACCTTAATTATTTATTTTATTTATTATAATATATCTATTATTTTATTTATATTATATTCTAATATATCTATTAGAATATTCTATTCTACTTACTTGATTCGTCTTCAAAAAAGTAAAGTCCTTCACTTTCTCTAGCACATCCAATCATTCTCCCTATGGCCAGTTCCTGAACTTCACATGAAGAAAAAAAATTAACTTGACACTTAAGATCACTAGTTAATTTGCTTATGGATAGTAAATTGCATGATAAATTTGGAACACGAAGAACTTTATGAAGTGTTAGAGTGGGAGAAATGACAATAGAACCCATCACAGCTATTATGGATAATGATCCATTGACAATCTTGATCTTTTGATTTCTTGCACATTGTGATGAGCTGGTCATATGGTTAGTGGCTCGAAAATCAATAATCTATGAACAATATGAATTTGAAGTTTCACATGAAAAAGCAATGGTAGGAAGATTACCATTTTGGGCAAAAGAACATGAATGAGTTATTGAGAACTATGGAGATTTAAAAAGTTTGTACGATTGGCTTAATTATTCTGTTTCAGAGTTGACTTGTTGCTTTTGAGAATCTTCACTCATGGTCTGCAATGCCCAGCTATCATCTCCATTCTTCTTCTTGAGATTTAATGGTTTCCCATGTAATTTCCAGCATGTATCCTTGTCGCACCAAGATTTTTTTAATCTTTCTCCATCATATTTTATCCCCCTAGAAACCAATGTTGAACTTTCTGCTTCAGGTTCTATCTTGTACTCAATCTTTTTCAGCATCACTTTACACCTTGTTTCTTCCCTATGGACTTCAGAAAACACTTCACGAATTGAGGGAAAAGCCCCCTGCCCAAAATACGTCCCCGTACTTCATCAAGATCTTGGTTAAGTCCAGCAAGAAAGACATAGACTCTATCATTCTCCTATTTTTTTGTGTGTCACACTGTTTGTAGGGCAGTCCCATTCATCTTCGTAACAAAGACTTAATTTCCATAATTTTGTTTTAAGCTTGAAAATTTGAGAAGAATTTTCTACATTGGAATGCATATCCTGAACAACATCCCACACATCTTTGGCTGTGGGCAGAAATAAATGTGGTTTTCTGATAGGCCCCCGATACGTTTCACCTACACTCGTAAGAAGGGAAGGCATTGATGGATATAGTAGTATTGTTCTTATGGGTCTTTAAGTTTCTTTTGCTTCAGTTGGGCTTTGGCCTTTTTGTTTGGGTATTTTGAGCAAATCAAAAGGGCATTTAAGAGAATTTTAGCTACGGTTTGTTAGTGGAATATAAGCTGGTAGTCTGTTAGCAGAAAGGGGTATCCATGAATTTTGTATGTCCTTGGGACTAGGGAGAGATTTCAGGCACTCTCGAATTTGCCTGTACTAGCAATAAAACTTTGAATCCATATTTTCTTACCTCATGAGCTGTGTTTCTTAACTCAGTGCTTATCATTTTCCAACTGCTGGTTCTATGGAGTTGATCAATCATGCAATCACTAGAGAATTCTTTGAATGTCATCTCTTTAAATTATGATCTTTGGCAGCTGGCTGCCTCACTTCTCTGGTAAGATGTCCAAGTTTACCCCTGTCATCAATGGTAAGTTTTACGGACTGGGCCCATTCTAGGTAATTTGAACCATTCAATTTATGAACGGTTATTTGTAGGGAAGGATTTGAAACGAAGGAATTTGTGCTAGTTGTAGAAATCGTAGATTGGGACACGGATTGGGTAATTCCTGGAGATGAAGATGAATCTTTGCATGCATAGGCAGTAGACTCTTTGGAACCAATCATGATTGCATGATAATAAATATTCTAGAATGGGTAGAGAACTTGTCTCTAATACCATGAAGTTTTTTATGAAGGAAAATTGTATTTCTTTTATTTTTCCTTCACACTGGAAATGTTTACAAATGACATATTTATAGGGCTAGGAATTATAATTCTACCACACAATTAGGAAACAATAACAAATTTAGCCTCAATTATAGACACCAAGCATGCCTTAATTATAGACACCAAATCCTCCTCAATTATAGGCACCAAATCCTGCCTCAATCTTGCTTCCTCAATTTTAGGCATCAAATCTTCAACACATTATGAAATTGAAAAACTTGAACTACACACACACATATGTAATGTATAGTAACAATGTATTCAAAAGATTAAATATTTAAAATATTTATTTAAAATTTTTTACATTATTAGTATACATTATAGGTGTATCTGTGCGTGTATAATCAAAAGATTAAATATTTTAAAATATTTATTTCAAAATTTTTTGCATTATTACTATGTATATGCCCATGAACCTAAACAACCTGAGCTTTTGCTATTTTAGACTTAGTTTGATTGTTAGATGAGCTTGACCTTTGCTCATTAATTTGGATCAATAATTTCAAGCAACCTTGCCAAATTCTGATTAGCACACAATTGGCATGGCTCATTTGTGGCCTACTTGTAATTATTTGGGAGAATAAATTATCTAGTTCGAATCATCTCACAGCATTGCCAAATAATTTCATAAATTTGGGAGAATAAACAAGATGAGTCATGCCAATTGTAATTATTTGGCAATGCTGTGAGTTTATTGATGCTGCTAAATACTGTGATGCATGTTTTTTTCCTCAATTTCTGTTAAAAGAAGGAAAAGAAAAGAATAATTATGCGTTTTTTGGTTGGTAAGATCTTAAAATAAAACCTATCTTTGCCAAGTATAACTTCAAGGGTTTACCTAATTTTAGTTCAATACATGTCCAGTTTTTTTTTCCCACTCCACCAGACACAGTAGACTTACTTTGTCATACTAGAAAACATCTTCCCTGGCCCATCACAAAGTATCAGAGGGTAGCCTTGCCCATGGCCCTCTCTGTTGTGGTGCTATATTTTCCCTTCCATTTTAAAAGAGATATTACATTCAAGTGGATGTATTATGATCCTTTAACTTATGGTGATGCCTTCTCTAGCACGATGTGTAATGTTTATGCACGATCTTTTCAGAAGCTATGAAAAGAAAACTAGTGATTCTGTTGCTACCCTTTTATGATTGAGTATCAGATACCCTATTGACATTGTTTGGCTTTCTGTGATACTCAACATTAATATGACAATATGGTTAAGGAAGTTATTTGGAGGATTTGGATCAATGAACCTCTTATAGTTTCTATAACATTGTAAAATTCTCCACATATAATATTATGAAAAAGCTTATGAAATCTTCTATGCAGGGAGCGTTACAATGACCTGGTCCAGCAATGTCAAGTGATGCATTCAAGTGTAGGAACTGGTGCACTTGCATATGTTGTGGGATCCAAAGTTATGGATATGAGAACATCATCCAAAGATGAAGGAAGAGGGGAAGCTAAAGTCAAAAGTAGACGAGCTTCTATTGATGCTACTAACACATTAGAGAATTATAGTGATTGGAATAATGATTGTACAGAAACATCATATGTGTGTGAAAGGGAAAGTTCTAGTGATTCTGGTGTCAGTGTCATGGAAAGCACAGACAGTGCAGCATATGACTCTTCCTGTTTCTTACCTACTTCTGGCACATATATTAGTGGTTCGGTTGAAAGAGGGAGTGAAGCTCATGCATCACAGTATTTAGCAGACAGTATTTTTGATTTTCCTGCTTTACCTGTCACTGATTTATTTGATCGGGGAGGTGAAGATACAGAATGTTCTTTACATGATGTCAAATCTTCAACACAACAAAAATTGAGATCTGAAGATGACAGAATGCACACTTTTCAAATTAATAACAATATAGATTTAATTATTGAATCCAGTGGTTCACCATCTAACAATGTTTCACATCACAACAACTCTGAAATTGAAGTAGTTCATTGTGATGATCATGAACATGTATTACAGTCTAATAACCAGGATTATGAAAAAGAAATAGTGAACAGATTGAGAATATCAGATGCCCCAGAAACTCCTTTATTAAATGCGGCATCTCAGGGAGGGGCTACTGGTGAAGACAGAGTATCTGAATGGCTCTGGACATTGCATAGAATAGGTAACTTGATTCTGATTTTTTTTTTTTAATGTTATCAGAAACGTGGAAAGTTTTTATCATGGATTTCTTTCTTGCTATTCTTCTGAACATCCAACACCTTGTGTTTTCAGTTGTAGATGTGGTACGAACAGATAGTCATCTTGAATTCTATGAGGATAAAAGAAATTTAGCTCGGATGTCTGATATCCTCGCCGTTTATGCATGGGTCGATCCTGCCACTGGTTACTGTCAAGGTTGCAACATTTTAATTCTCAATTTTTGTTCAAACACTTTATAATCATGTGATTATTGTTGTACAAAATTGTTTAACTATTTTTTTCTTTTGAACAATTGAATTCTGGTCTGAGATGTTGATAATAAACTCACTCAAATTCTTTTGTTTTAGGTATGAGTGATTTGCTTTCTCCATTTGTTGTTCTCTTTGAGGATAATGCTGATGCATTTTGGTGCTTTGAGATGCTTCTAAGGAGAATGGTATTACTAATAATTGCTATTTTTTTTGGCTAGATGACTTTATGTTCTTCTCTAACATACAGTTTGTTGCATCTCTCCAGCGTGACAATTTTCAGATGGAAGGACCAACTGGAGTAATGAAGCAGTTGAAAGCATTGTGGCATATCTTGGAATGCATGGATAGGGAAATGTTTGCACACTTGTCACGTATAGGTGCTGAAAGCCTTCATTTTGCTTTCCGTATGCTGATGGTGCTTTTCCGACAAGAATTATCTTTTAATGAGACTCTCCGGATGTGGGAGGTTTGTAGTTTCTAAAATCACTTCTTTTCCATCATTAATTATGACAACTTTGTGATGTTGATTACATAATTAGCTGCCTATTGCCTTTTACTAGAAATATCTTTTATGCATTTTTACTTTATTTGCACCATTAAATTTGGCAGCCATACTACATGCTTAATTGCATATCCTCTAATAGCTTAAGAAGCTTGTTGGAGAAATCTCCTCAAAGCTGTTTGTTTCATTTCTAAAATCGCAAAGTTAATGATGGCTTACCTCATATTTTGAGGGCATTTTTTAACCCATGTTACCCTCTTCTTTCCTTCATCTTTTCTCTCAATTTTTTTTAGAACCATTCTTTTTTGATGCGCCGACTTAATTCATATGAAACCTCATTTCTTTTCAATGTGGAGTCTATATGTGTTGATGAGGTGGGCTTGTGTTGTTTGTGATATTGTTTATGTCTTGTAGGTGTATTTTAGTGAGTTGGTGATATTTATGAAATAAATAAAGAGGGATAAACAAATTTAAGTATAGAAATGTAAATAATTATATTATTAGTTGAAGTTATTGCTATTAATATTAATGGAATGATCTGTGACACTAGAAAGATATGATCATGTAAATGACCTTTTGCTCTAGAATACGTAAGTACATATATTATTATGCAAGTGTGGTAGACTACTAGAGGCGGCAATTCATGTTAGCATGTCTTGTGCATGCTATGTTGAAGTATTACAATATTTGAGTTTGTAATCAGAGAATAAAATGAGGAATTTTGTATGTATATCATTGATGCAAATAGTTCACATATATATATAGTTCTAGATTTGTAAAATAGGAAAGAAAATATTCACCTACCCCTAATTTCCTTAATTACATCGGATATATACATTCCTATGTTGTAATATTACATTCCTATTCTGTAACACCCTCTCAAGCTGAAGCATCGATATTTATCGTGCCCAGCTTGTTACAAAGATGCTCAACTCAAATCCCATTAAGAGGTTTTGTAAAAATATCTCCCAGTTGTTCTCTTATCTTAACATAACCAATGGAGATTAGACCTTGCTGAATCTTTTTACGAACGAAGTGACAATCAATCTCGATATGCTTTGTTCGTTCATGAAACACTGGATTTGATGCGATGTGAAGAGCAAATTGATTATCACAACGTAGCTTAGCTAATATCGAAGTCTTAAGAACTACTTTATTTAGAAGTTGATATATCCATACAATTTCACATACAGATTGTGCCATAGCCCAATATTCTGATTCTGCACTCGAATGTAAGACAACTGTCTGCTTCTTACTTTTTCATGAAACCAAATTACTACTTGCAAACACACAATAGCCTGAAGTAGATTTCCTATCATCTTTAGATCTTGTCCAATCAACATCAGAAAAACACTCAACCCTAGTATGACCATGATTGCCATACAAAATGCCTCGCCCAGGTGCTCCTTTTAAATAACACAATATTTGTTCCACTACTACCTAATGATGAACAGTTGGAGAAGACATGTATTGACTCATAACATTAACCGAGTATGCAATATCAGGACGGGTCACAGTAAGATAGTTGAGCTTTCCAACCAATCTTCTATATCTCTCATGATCCTCAAAAAATTCTCCTTTTTGTGAGTTGCAAATTAGGAACTATTGGTGTGCTATATGGTTTATTCCCTAATTTTCTTGTTTCAGACAATAAATTAAGCTCATATTTTCTTTGAGACCAAAATTCCCTTCTTGCTCCTGTTTACTTTAATTCCCAAAAATATTTCAACATCCTTAAATCTTTATTATTAAACTGGCTATGGAGAAATGATTTGAGAGATGAGATATCTGTAGTGTCACTACCAGTAATAACAATATCATTCACATACACTACTAGCAAAATAATGCCATTCGTAGACTTTATGTAGAACACTGAATGTTCAAACTGACTTTTTCTCGTTCCAAACTTTTCAACAACTTGGCTAAATTTTCCAAACCAAGCACGTGACTTTGTTTGAGCCGATACAATGATTTGCGAAGATGACATACCTTCCTAGACTCCTCTTGAGCTATAAAGCTAGGTGGTTGCTCCATATAAACCATTTTTAATATCTAGTTGACGCAATGACCAGTCATAAGTGACAGCCATAGAGCTAAACAATATGGTAGATGTAAGCTTGACAACTGGGGAGAAAGTGTCAGAATAATCGACACCATAAGTTTGAGCATATCCTTTAGCAACTAGGCGAGCTTTGAGGAGTGCAATTGACCCATCAGAATTAATTTTTAGTGCAAACACCCATTTACAACCAATTGATTTCTTCCTTACTGGTAAATTTACCAAAGTCCAAGTACTATTGTTTTCTAAGGCATTCATTTCCTCAATCATAGCCTGACGCCATTCAGAGGTGAGACAGTGCCTCATGTACAATTTTAGGAACATAAATTGAATCCAAATAAGCAATTAAAGAACATGATGATGGTGACAAATGATTATAAGACATAAAAGAAGAAACAAGTATATTGACGTTTACTTTTCCGAAGAGCAATAGGAATATTATCTAGATTGACAGAATAAGTGACTGGATCTGACGATGAAGGAGTGGGTGCAGTTGGTGCAAGAAATAGTTATGAAGGATAAGCTCGCTGGGAATAAACTTGTACTATATGAGGCTTGGGCCGAGCAAAGAGACTCAACAAGATTATGAACTGAAGATGTAACAATATAGATTAACAAATCATCATCCTTCCCCTGACTTGTATAAGAAGTAGATGAAGAAAATGAAGTATCCTCTAATAAGGTGACATCATTTGAAACGAGATATATGTTAAGAGTAGGACAATAACATATATATCCCTTTTGGACTCAATAATATCCAAAAAAAATACACTTAAGAGGCTTAGAGTCTAATTTTGTAACATATGGACAAACATCCTGAACAAAATAAGTACACCCAAATATCTTAGGTTCAATTGAAAATAATGCTTTGTTGGGAAAGAGAACATAATAAGGTGTCTCACTATTGAGAATAGATAATGACATTCGATTAATCAAAAAACAAGCTGTAGATGGTGTATTGTAGTTTCTAGAATGTGTCTATTTTTCTGCTTAGTAACTCCATTTTGAGATGGTGTATCAACACAAGAAGTCTGATGAAGAATGCTATATTGAATCATGTAATTTTGAAAAGTGGCAGACAAATATTCTTTAGCATTGTCATTTCTCAAAGTTTGAATATAGACATTGTTGAGAAATAACGAAAATAGCAAGAAAAATATAAGAGAAGATCAAGAATACAGAAAACACAAGATTTAACGAGGTTTGACAATGTGCCTATGTCCTTGGGAGCAGAGCGGCTAGGTTTTCTTATTGATGGTATAATTAAACAAGGTTACAATACACGTTATATATATATAACATGTATGGTAGTATATTACAAAAATACCCCTGTACCGTACTGCGAGAGCATTGCTCCAACATCTGTCCACTTACTATGTATATGAGTCATACACAACAGACATTAAATTGAGTCTTAATTTTAGCACAAAAACAGAAAAATGAGAAAATATCTTAAAACGATTTTTCGTTAAATATAACAATGTCATCCGAGAATAATTATCAACAAATGTAACAAAATATTGAAATCATGTTTTGGATGTAACCGGATAAGGACCCCAAACATCTGAATGAACTAACTCAAAAGAAGTACTAGCTCGCTTATTGACTCTTGGACTTGAACTAAGACAATGATGTTTTGTAAATTGACACGACTCACAATCTAACGAAGACAGACTTTGAAATAGAGGACATAATTTTTTTAACACAGGAAGAGATGAATGAACGAACTTACAATGTCCTTCAAATGGATTGACTACTCTAGAACAAACTATTAATCTCGACACTTTTGTATCAAGGATGTAGAGACTCCCAGACTCATGTTCTTTACCAATAATTTGCTTCGTCACAAGATCCCGAGACACACAATAATCAGGAAAAAAATGAAACACAATAGTTTAAATTACAAGTAAGTTTACTAACATAAATTAAATTAAAAGATAACTGAGGTAAATTAAAAACAGATGACAAGGTAAATTAAAAACATCTGACAAAGGAAGTGATGAAGTGGGAATAATTGTGTCAGACCCGAGGACAGATGATGTGGATCCATCTACTAAAATAACACTGAAGTTAAATGTGTGTTTCTGAAAGGTAGAAAATAGACTAGAATTATCTGTCATGTGGTATGTTACACCAAAATCAACAATCCATTTGAAAGAGGAAGACATAAGACATATTTTGGATTTACCTGATTCGACAAGGGTAGTGACCGGAGTAGGTTGACTAGGCTGAGATTTCAAAAAATCTTGGTACTTAACATATTCATCAACAGAGATCATGACAAGTTTCTCCATATTGTAGTCAAAATAATCAAACTAGCCATTTAAAATTATTCCGAATATTGAAAGTATGGAAACAAATAAAACCTGTAACACAAAAGGCCTCCCACTGTGCCAATGTAGACCCAACCAGGTAGGGAATTCCAACAACCAACAAAGCCAAAGCACTAAAATAGGATTGACAACACCCAAACAACAAAAAATCACAATCGGCAGCACCTAAAATCAACGGTATAAAGAGGACAAAGAAATAAACACCACTGCTGGAGCATAAAACACAACTGGAGCAATACCAAGACCAAGGCGACCCGGAGTGACGTGATCGGAGTATAAATGGACGTTGCATGCCCCGGTGCGTGGCGATAGGGCATAATCTTTTAGAGGTGCCTGATTCTCACTCATCGGCCAACTGACCACCAGACTTCTAGAACAACAGATAGGCATGGGATGTTTCAGATTATAAGGGTGGTGAGACCCAAATGCCACTCGAACAAGGTGACCAAAAAATTGAATAATCTACTCTTTAGGGCAGATCCAAAAATAAATTAAGAACAAGATACTAACGATGGAAATTTTGGAAGAAACTATGATACCATGTATTCAGAGAATAAAATGACGAATTTTGTATGTATATCATTGATGCAAATAGTTCACATATATATACAACCGTAGGTTTGTAAAATAGGAAATAAAATATTCACCTACTCCTAATTCCCTAAATTACATTTAATATATACATTCCTATTTTGCAACAAAGTTAACATATTTCAACATGGTAAAGTATTCAGGCCAAAATATATGCAAAGAAAAATTATTATAAAACTTGTTAACCTTTGCGATGGTTGACCTTTTAACATGTCGCAATAAACTATATGCTTTGTTTCTACAATTTTTTTCTTTCTTTATTTTTTGGAGCTATGAACTTTAAGTTAACTTTCCTCAAAATGGAATAAATTTAACAATTAATAGGCATATTGTGGTAGAACAATTTTTTAATGAAATGGTCACTAATGCTTGTAGTTTTGCCAACTTGATACAGTTACTCGTGTCAAAAGTATGTTTTCTCCATGTTGGCAGGTTGATATGTGATGCAAAATACTTTTGTGCTAGAATAGGCTTGTCACATAGGCTCTATTTAATAAAACTAGTTGATAATCTAGTTGATTGAATTAAAAGTATTTGGTAAAACTAGCTGAAAAAGTGGATGAAAAATGTAAAATAACATAAAAGGACATGTTTTTTTTAATTAAAAACTTTATGTAAAATCTATTTAAATACATAATACAAATGAATTATATAATATATATGCATATTAAATAATATAAAAATTATATTAAATATCTCAACCCAATATAATAAACACGTTCACCCTTATTATCTAATATTCAATTATTATATATACGTACATATTAAATAATTATGTTATAAATAATTACTCAAGAGTTTTGGATTAAGAGACATAACCTGTCATTTGACAAAAACAATAAAGGTATAACGGAAAACAAAAATTATAATTTACTAGTTTATAAGTTGAACGCTAGTTCTACTAGTTTTTTTTTTTGAGGAGATTATAATCTAGTTTTTTTTCCAAATAATCTACTTTAACAAACAAAAATTATTGGTTAAACTAAATTAAATTTTTGGTCAAACTAGATTATAATATAGTTTTGTGTTACTACACAATGTCATAATTTCAGTACTAATAGGATCAAGTGAACCTAATCCTCTTATTAAATTATGGGTTGGGGTTCAAGCTTCCATTATTTGCCCATTACTGTTGCCTTTATAAGCAATATCAAATTAGAGCTGAACCAAAAATTGCTAATTTTTTTCCTCCATCACCTCAGAGGACTGTTATTAACCAAAAAATACTGTTGTCTTGATTGAAAGAGACAGTCTTAGAATGAAGAACTGTTATTATCTTGTCTTGGTATCAGCGTAGTAGGATGACAAGTACAAACTTAACTGCTAGACAGTTATTGAACTCTTGAGGAGTGCTAACTACATTCTCTTTTAGGGAGTATGTGTCACTCAAAGGATGGAGAAGCTAAAACAGAAGGTAGTGTAGAGAAGATATTTAGCATTTCTCTTGAACTCTTTAGTTTCTTGCTGTTGTTTTTAGTTTGTTGGTGACCAGGTGGTACTCCCTACTTGTGCATTTTGATAAGCAGGGACGTGAAACTTGTCTACAGAGTTGAGAATTTCCATTAAATTATGATAGAGTATAAGTATCTGCAATTTTTAAAGTTGACTGTAATCAATCTGAATTTTTTGAGATTATCTTTGATACAGATGATGTGGGCTGCTGATTTTGATGAATCTCTGGCCTGTGATTTGGAGGAGAACTGCCTGGAGGCACTGGTGCTACATCTTCCAGTGGATACTGGAGTAGAAATGAGAGAAGAAAGCAAGGAAAATGGTAATGGTAGTTCAAATGACAGAGTGCAAATGAAATGTGGAAACATTGAGCGTTCTGTGGCTGAGAATACTGCAATAAAGCCAGCATCAACTCACCCTTTTTGTGGTTTGACAAGAAACTTTTGGTCAAAAAGTGAGCCCATGCAGATTAGTGCTGTAGTCTCATCAACTAAGAATGGAGATGATGAATTGCATGTCTTCTGTGTAGCAGCAATTCTTATCATGAACCGTCAGAAAATCATCAGAGAAACTCGCTCAATCGATGATATGATAAAGGCAGGTGCATTACTGTCATGTACTTGTTATTTGCTTCATGTACCTAATGTGAGGGATAAATAACCCTTTTTTCAAATAAAAGCACTATATAATCAATAATACTCTTAGCTTCTTTGTCAATAACTTTGACCATGTAGTTTTCCAGTTCGTGTCTTTCTTTACGATTGATAAGATTTATCTCTCATGAAGTAATGTATGACAAGTTAAAACAGAATACTTGTGTATATATATATATGTGTGTGTGCGCGCACATTTAAAATAAATATTTTATATAAAAACTTAACTATGGTTTTTCTCTATTTGTGGGATCCTGTAGAATTTTCAGCTATCTTTATTAGAACATAATATAATTTAGTTTATTAGGATTGATATTTGTTTAGGTTAGTATCAATGTTTTTAACATATTATCTCGTGACAAAAGTAAAGGTAATCCATGTCAACTCAAAAATACTAAGTAACCTAATCACTATATTATTTTTCGTTTTGCTTTTCTTTTGTTATTTTCATCAACTTGGATGCCTCAAATTGAGAATGATGGGAGGGAAAGAATGCATCAAACTAATGTCAAATGGATTGTAATTGAGGCAAACTCGAGTTTCATTGACCCTTGTATGTCTAAATCATTGCAGGTTTTCAATGATAAACAGCTGAAGATCCATGTCAAAAGATGCGTACGGGCAGCGATCAAACTTCGGAAGAAGTATTTTTACAAGGTAGATTCTTATTTTATAATTTTGCTCATCACACTGTTTATATGATAGATTTATTTTTTTTGAAAATGTTATTTTTCCTTTTCTTTGTATCATTTGTTCTTGAGCAGATGCTATATTTTATTTCATAGTGAAACTAAATTTTTGTTGAACAGTTGATAAAAACCAAGAGTCCTCCAACTCAGAATGGTTACTAGGTTGCACCATTTTTTATGTATTTCCGGCAGAAGCACTGCGATTATGCTTCACAGTGCTAAGTTTTAGTATTGCTGACAAGTTTATTTGGATCTTTTACAATGGAGTTGTGTGCTGCTGCTATTCAAGAACTTGGTTCAGTTCTTTGTACTTTCATTATTTCTATCATAACTTCAGTGAGGTAACTACTGTGATGTTACGGTTCTGGTTTCCCTCATTATTTCAGTAATATGCCTGGTGATTAATGAAGTCAGCTGTACAACTGTTGTCTGGCATCTGAGTGCCTTTATGAACTTGCATTCTTGTACAATTAAGTATGGATTACTTTTAAATTGAGAAGGTGGTGGTTGTGGTCCCTTAGCCATATAATTGAAATTGTTTATGCTTATGATTTGTGACTAGTGAAAGTGTCTGGTCATGGTTCATGCTTCTGCTCCTTGGATCACCACTCTTGACATCGAAATTTGTGGGTTTGATTAAAGATGAAAGGGAAAAAGGAAGGACACTGGAAGAATTGTTGGGAGTTGGGAGAGCATATGTCTTATAATACAATTGATTAAAAGTAGATCTTGTTTGGTTTCTCAGACACACAATCCTGATAAAATTATTATTAATCAAATGTTGAAAATAAGATCCACTCTTGATGTTTTAATCTATTGAATGCTTAACTGAAGCCTTTATGGTACAAATGCTCTGTTCAAACCTATCTACATATTGAAAATTGCTTATTCAGCTCTGAACACTTACTATGCTCTGGGTTGCATTTCCTACAATCTATGACTTTATTCAGCAATTTCTCAAATGAGACCTGGGCAGGGATATAGGATCTTCATACATGTTATCAAACTTGCTTTTGTGCTGAACTCGCGTTGCTGGCTTGGATTGAAAGTTTCATTATCATGTTTATTCTGGAAATAGTTGGCACAGCTATTTGCAGCCTGTGAATTTTTCTGCCTTTGCTCTTCTTATGCCTTCTTTTTCTTTTTCCTTTTCAATTTATGGCATAAAGCCCTAATTTGTATTTATGCAGCATGATAGATAGGACATGTATTTTACTTGCAGTCTCCTCTATGTCCTAACAACTAGTATAGACATCTAAGGTTTGGCCAAATATGTAGTTTAGTTTCTTATCTTTTGGAATCAAACACTTAATGTCCTTTTTTGGCTAATAACAGGTCAAAAGTGATCCAGTTTCGGCTAATATTTCTATGCCATTTTAGTTTTAATAGGTCAAAATAAATAATATAATTAATAATTTAAATTTAGATAATTAATAATTTAAGTCTTAAGTGTTTGATTTTGGAAAAAGAGCAACCGAAGTGTATTAGATCCTACTTCAGTTTTCTTTTCGTCTCTATCTACCCATAAATTCTAGCTTAACTAAATAGATTAGTCATATTTTGGATGTATGCAATATTTTGACAAATGAAAAATTTGTCAAGGGCATGTATACATGTCACCGTGGATATTTAGATTTATAGAGAACTAGAAGGAGACTTATTTATTGCTCTACATTATTTTTAATTTTAATGTTTTTAATTTTGTGCTTTAGAGGAACCCAACAAGGTTTACAATGAACCTGTACCCTAGCCCTGCGTTTTGATTGACCTGAGTAACATTCAATTGTCCTTTTCAGCGATGACACATTTCTCTGGATCTGTGAACCTATTTGCTCTTAATTCTCGATATAATTAACCATTGGTAATGAACTTTAGGGACAATTTCTCCTGGATCATGAAGCTTTGATTTATTCAAAATTCATTGGTGAACTTTGAATTTGTAAATGTGGTCATCATGGCCAAACACCGAAATTGCTTTAGGTTTGGTGAGCAACATTACTTTACTCTTGTTATCAATCTCTCCTGAAATGACAGTGGCATTTCAGGTGAGGTCTGTGATATAACTGGAGTGAGTTAAAGTTTAGTGATCAATGGTGCATCTTACTCTATTGATTCCAGTTTAAATGTGTAATGGTGATTGGGTAATCATCACCATTCTATATTTTAGCTAAATATTGCCAGATATAGGTTGAAAATACTGGATAGCTGAAATAACCTTTGCAAACTTTTCTTATTTAGCTCATTGGCTTTTGAATTTTAGACTCTACTCAGTTTCGTCATCAGCTATGATTGTTTATGCTTTTTAACCATCATATAATTGTTGATATGTTTATTTGAGGAGAATGTCATCAGCTATGATTGTTTATGCTTTCTAACCATCATATAATTGTATACGTGTTTATTTGAAGAGAATGTCTCAGCTATGATTGTTTATGCTTTCTAACCATTGTATAATTGTTGACATGTTTATTTGAAGAGAATGTGGGTATTCTACAAAAGATAATTCATTTTATTTGCTTTTTGTGTTCAATGGCATAGTGGTCAACTGGATTATAGATTTGTATTGAGGGTCAATTTATAGATTTCATAAATGGTATTATTTGAATTATTTTTTTGTTTTTCCTTTTTTTTTACAGTTATTTATTTTTTTATTATTTATTTCAGCGTACTCTTCCCTTTTAATCTCCTCTGTTTGAAGCCAGTGGAAGGATCAAAAAGCGAAATCATGTTCTTTTGGTGCATATGGTTCCTGATAGTTAGCTTCTATGGACACTGCTGACAGGTTAGGCAAATACATATTGTATTTTTTCCTTCATAAATTTAATTATACCAACATTCAGAAAACAAAATATGTATTGAAAATTTTGATCCTTATATATGAAATTGAAAAGAGAACTTGAACTTGAACTTGGCGGAGAAATCGTGATCAATGATTGTAGTGATTTAAATGCCAAAGATAAAGTTTATGGCTTTTAGTAGTAGTATGTAGCTTTTATATGCTGGTGGGAAAACAGATTTTTCAATGCTTTTATTCTTGGGTTATTCCTTTATCCTTAATTCATAACCAAACAATATTGTATACTTGATCTTATTGCGATTGTTTTTATGACAACAAATCTGCCCATCAGTGTTTTTGTATCTTAGGCTTTATTCTAGTATATTCGTGGCCCGGCAATTTTTGTGAATCTTCCCTTCATTTCCAGTTATAACTTTGATGTTTCCCATCCGATTCATTGATAATGGAAATGACTTCCTCAAGTGTTCGAAACCAGCAGCAAATTTTTGTGTGATAGCTGGCGTGTCATTACTAAATAGCAGCTGCTGATCAACCCCAGCACAGCTTTCTAGGACAAAGTCCTATTATAAAAGGATGAAGTGAATTTATAGCTGGAACCAGAGTCGGGGTTTAGGAATACCAGGGGATCAGTTATGATCCTTTTTAGTTCTTGGTGGACATAGCTTTCTCATCTCAGCCGCAAATTCTGGGTCCTTGTTCGGGTGATCTGGTTTTCCGGTATTGCTGAAATTGTACAGCCGGTCCACAATGTGTGGACAGTGAGTCTTTCCCAATGAGTGTGCCCCTGATACACAAACAAATGATAATTGGAATGTGAAAACAAATAGGATCATGCTTATGCTAATAGGGATGCGTGTAGCATTATATTGATTTTGTGGTGAATTATACCTAAGAGGGTTACGAAATCCTGCTCATCTGAGCCTGTATCACTGAAGTAGTTGAGTGCATCTTTTAATGAGATGGATTGGTAATGGAAGGTCTACTGATGCAGCACTTGATGTCATTCTGTCCCTCCTGTAAGTACAGGATAGGATGGTGCACCTGCCTGTTGGTTCATAATCATGAAATTTTTGTCATATTATAACACTTTTTTTAAAACTATTTGAATGAGTAGAAATAGCTCTAATCTTGACCAGCTGTGGTCTTATAAAATATAGATTTCCATTTTCATGTGTTCTCTAAGAGGTGAAACTGAAATCAAAGTTTCCAGTATGAATAAAAGTATTAAATGTGTATTTTCTTAACAAATGGACAGCATCCCTGGTAGCCAGGTTAAGAATGTCAGCACAGGAGACGATTCCAGGGAAGGCACCGTTCTCCAAGAACTGCTTTGATCTTGTCAATGACTACAAATGCACCTAACCCCCTGTTTTGTAGTGCAGTCTCTTCTGATTTTGGTCCATCAGAAGAATTGATGCATCACAGCCCCGATTTTGTTTCAAGCATTATAGGTTTAGCGTGGCAAAAAAAAAAAAAAAAACAAGGTAAAAAGAAAAAAAGGGAGCTTTCTCCTAAAAGTTTTCAGAGGTATATATAATTATATGTATGTTAAGTGGTGGGTATTATAGGGGACAAAATTTAATCCACTTGGTTTCAGACTTGGTACAATTCAAAGTTACCGTTCTCTTTTGTTCGCACAGCTAAAAATAATCGCGAGCATCTACAAGAAAAAAAAAAAAACTATATATATAACTAAAACATCTCATGATATTGAGAGTTGCAGTAATAGAGATTCAAAGATGAATAGGTATGATTAAAGGCATAATATATATAGAATTTCTAAAATTATTTATATAAAGTATACCCAAATAAATTGCAGAATATGTACCTAGCAATTAAAGAATAGAATTTCTTATCATAATGAAAATGGGAAAAGAAAAGAAAGAAAGCTATCTAATAATTAAATGAATTAGAAAATATTGAAGGAATTCAAATACAAAGTGATTTGAACAGAAAATAAATTGCATGGATTAGGAAGATACTTTATAAAGCTTTCAAGCTATAATTAGAACTATGTATATTTTATTGGATATCAGGTATAAAATTTTGAGACATCTCTAAACAAGAAATAATAAACTGATACTTGGCTTGTCTTCCCATTCTATTCTATTGATAGAACAAGACAAAAAAAAAAAGACAAACTATAAGCAATTTAAGTTCTATGAAATTTATTTTTACAGGGTTGAATAAAATAAAAAAGACATGATTGTGATTCTTAGTATGCGAATCGTTGGTTTCTTAAAAGAAGAGGTGGAATGATACAGTATCAATATAACTGTAACTATCAAACTGATAGCCGATGATTCTCTTTCCGGTGGAAAATCAACTGATAATGGATGAAGTTCTGATTTGGCTCCTAAACATTTTTAAAATGGTTAATTTGCTCTAAAATTAACTTCTTTTTTAAAGATCTAATTAGCTAGTAGACCACTTTCATTTTAGGGACTTTTTGCTTCATTTCTTCTCGGAAAAATATTTTTCTATTTTTTTATTTACAAAAATCATTTATTTATTATATAGCTTAATGATGTAAAAAAAAGGGTAATTTTGAGAGGAAATGAGATATGATAAATAAATTGAAAATTGTGTATTGTAAGGAATAATTAAGAAGATGAGAAATTTGAGAAGCACATTACAGTTTCAAGGCAATCTGAGTAGAGCATGCGGAGGAGCTTCTGCTTGGGAGTAAAGCTTTTATCCTTTTTCCAGAACAACTCTACTTGATGCTTTATGTACACCTCAGCATCCCGGCACGTCTTATTCCGCCGGTAGTACTGCCACGCCAGATTCCTCGGAGGTTGCACAGTCACCGCCGCCTCCACATTTTCTGTACACAAGCTTAGTGTTGCTACAACCCCACCAGTTGGAAAATTACAAACCTTGCTGATATTCTCATTTTCTCTCCCAATATGCGTACTAAGCTTGCATGTATATGAATTAGCTTTGACAATAATGATGGACTGATGTGGAATAATATATATGATCAATGGAGATTTGCTGCTTATATAGACTAGCTTTCTGGGCTTCGTCCACGTGGCTCTACTGACCATGCCAGGCTGGATAAATTCCATAAAAATGTTAATATATATGGATAAATAACTTTATTAATGTAATATTTTTTTTATATGAAAATTTGGAAAAAAGAAAATCACTTTTTGCATGGTACTTGTGTTTTGTGATATTTCTTAATTTGATCCCTAAAATTTTTATTTTACACATTCAGCCCTTAAATTCTTATTTCACCCATGTTTAGTCTCTACTTAAATGAAATTAATAATTTTTTTTGTTATATTGTGCAAAATGATTTGATGAAAAGAGAAAAAAAAATTGATGAAAATTATATATATAAAGATGATTTTCATGATTTGGATTGAAAATTCACTGATTTTCCCTAAAAAGTAACAAAATAATTTTTTTTGACTGTATTAATTATTTGGACTCATTGGGATACTTATAAAATTGAATGCATAAAGTATGAATTATATATGTGAGTTAAAATAGAAGTTTGAAAGTTAAATGTATAAAATTCAAAGGGATTAAATTATTATTATTTTCTTTAGAAAAGAGACGATTGTAATTTGTATCAGAGAAAATTGTAATTTTGCTATTTTAAGTTCTGAACAATTTTTGTTTTTTTGCTATTTAAATATTTTGTATGTATTCAACATTAGATAGAGTTCCCTTAAAAAAGAACTTCAAATTTAAGCATCTTAGTAGATTGGTAATGGAAAAGAACAAACAGCCAACTTCTCATAGCCACTAACAATTATAAAAATAAATAATTTACGATTTTAAATCTCTCTTCATATATTAAAATTAGAGTTAGTTATTAACCCCGAGAACCACATGACTATAATTTAATTTTTATTATTTTCATAAAATTCTTATACTCATTGAAAATTTAAAAAAAAAAAACTTATTTTGTTTGCAAATAATAAATTTCGAATAAGGAAGTTAAAAATTGATTAATCTTTTACAATAAATAATATAAAAAAATTAGTAAGTAGCAGTAAAAGTAATAAATACAATAACAAAATATACATAGCTTAAAAATTTGAAAATTTGAAATTTTTTAACATTACTAGTGAGTGTAAAAATATTATGTAATGTAGTTATATCAAATAATTAATAACAATTGTATCTTATGAAAGTTTTTGCTTCAAAAAAGGCTACTATATTTTACCTAAGGTAGAAAATGATGATGTAAATAGACAATTGTCAATCGCCTATTTACCCTTTTGTTGATCCAAAGCAAGTTCCCGTTGGGCATTAGCTTATACAAATTAATTGAAGATGGCATCAATTAATCATGAAATTAGTTCCTTATATATATATATATATATATATATATATATAAAATGCTATCAATACTTTTTTTCGTACACTTTCAATGTAAATGAGACATATATCTCTCTACTTATAAAATATCAGTGTTTTATATAATAAAAATACTTGTAATTTTCATAAATTGTTGATATTTTATGAAAAAATGATGCTTTTTTATATTTGAAATACATAAAAAAAGTGTTGGTAGTATTATATATATATATATATATATATTTATATTTATATGGGTAAAAATTATTAAGGTTATGATTAAAAAAATTTGCTTTAAAGTTGTGAGAATGACAATGATAATTAGTTGCCAAAAGTTTGCCATTAGGTTTAGTCACCATATATAATTTTCAAAGTCCACTTGTGCTAAAGGTTATAAAAAAAGAAAAAAAAAAGGAAAATCAAGCAACAAACTATTCGCCTTTGAAGAGAACTTTATTTTCTCGCTCTCTCTTTCCAAATATTTCAAAAGAGTGAATAAATTTAAACAATATATATATATATATATATATATATATATATATATATATATATATATATATATATTAATTGACGTTAAACTTTAAATTGCGACGCAGGCTGTTTATCCAACAACTTGCACACGGAATACAAACTCCCAATTATCTACAAAAATGATAATCTCAGAAATTTAAAACGAAAGAAAAGAAAAAGAAATAAATTTGAGCTTTCACCTCCAAACTTCCAAACTTTTCCCCTCCGATTCCGTACAAACCCTGTCTCTCTCTGTTTTTATTTCTCAATCAAATTTCTGAGTCTCATATACTGCGTCTTCATATCCATTTTGTATGTTTATATATTTTTTTTATTAAAAATCAAACCTTGTTTTCTCTTATTCCTAACCCATCTTTTGATCCTTTCACTGAACCCATCGATACAATCTCCTCAATCTTTGTTTCCCTCATTTTATGGAGCCAACATCGATATTGGCGGGAAGTTCGCGAACCAATTCGCAATTTTGAGTTTGGGTTCATTTGGGTTTTGTATTCTGTAAATATAAGTATATAGAATCTTGTTTGATTCTTTTGTTTTTTTGCATGGCGAATCCATCTGGTACCCATCATCAAGATGCTTCATCCTCTTTCAATGGAGTAAATCCCACTAACGGGCAAGGGAATTCAGGGACCGAGAGTTCTGGTACGGCGTTGAAACATAACCCTGGTGTCTCCACAGATTGGAGCCTGGAAGAGCAGGCAATACTTGAAGATGGTTTAGCTAAGTAAGTCTGTATTTTTTTTTTTCGTTTTCTTGGTTTCTTTAAGCATCTTGTTGCTTTTCTTTAATTGGGTTCTTCAAATTTATGTTAGTTCTGTCGAGTTTCGTGGAGTTTTTATTCAGGGTTTTTGTTGGATCATTTGACGGTTTTGTTGCTTATTTGAATTTTTAGCCAAAATATGGTTCATCGTTGATTTTTGCATTTGTTTTGTATTTTGCCGCTCGAGCAATAAATTGAGTTAGCCATAATTGTTAAGGAACTGTATTGTATTTTTGTAAAATTATACAAGGATAAGAACAATTTCACGATGTTACAATGGTTTTATGGTTTTATGTTGTATATGGCTCAATTTACCAAGTCTGGACATAGAGTAAAAGGCCATCTTATAATTGACGCAGTCCAACACCACTTTTATGGATTAGAGGTTGCATCATTACTTTCTTCTTGAAGCACATCTTTCCCTCGTAACTTAATGCTCTTTTGTTCAAGAAAATCTTTTGCAACAACTTAGTTTTCTCCTTTCATCTATTGTTATTTTATAGCTATTTGACCTGTAGCACATTTAACTGATACTTAGTAATAGTAATCAATTTAACCTTGTTCCGCATATTTTTACTGAAAAAAGTTGTTCTTATCCAGCTCTTTGTCTTATGTGATGCCAACTTTTAGGTTTAATGTATACTTCCTTTGTTCTTCAATAAAACACATACAGGTTATCTAGATGTCAATGAATGTTTGTCTTGCATATCAATAGAGGGATATAAAGATTATCTGGAACTCAATTTTCAAGCTTAATGGTTATTATATTATTTACCACCTTGTTCATTTAAATCGTGAACATTTTCTGACAGTATTTCTCAATTTTTGTTTTATCTATCTAAGTTTAGTTTGGTTTTCCATACTTAGTATTGAATTTGTTGTTAGAATCGTCCGATTCTCGATTCGAATCTTCCGAATCGATACGATTCCTATATATAACGATTCGAATCTATAGTATGAATCGAAATTAACATGAATCTATAGCGAATCGCAAGAATCAATAGCGAATCGCAAGAATCGATAGCGAATTGCAAGAATCGATCGAATCGACCGATTCTATCAATTCATATAAACAAATAAATATTAAGCAGAGTGAGGAAACTTATAGATAGAGAAGGAGAAGACAAAGAATTTACTAACTCTTCAAGCTCGGTCGCGATATCTGCTGAGTCAAGCGAGTTAATGGGCTGAGTGAGGATCACAAGCGAGGAATCAGCGATAGCCTCCACGAGCTTGAGATTGATAGTAATCAATATAAGAAATCAAGAAAAAATTTTATGAGAAGAAGGGTTCGTAAGAGGAATAATAGTGGGGTGTGCAGGTTTAACTAAAGGCCACAAAGGGGAATGATGGGGTGTTGGGGTGTATAGGTTTAACTAAAGGTCATAAAGGGGAATGATGGGATGCATAAATAGAGGATACTCGCTAATATGCACAGGGGGTGGGATCAGGTATGGGATAGAGAAAGAGAAGAAGGAAACTTATTGTATAGTTTGAGAGAAAGATTAAGATAGGTAAACCCAATAGTAGAAAATGATAGACACGCAGCCCATAATATTTCTCTCTAATTGCCATTAAATTTTCAAATTAATTTTTTTTATTAAGCCTTTGATTCGATATGTTCTTAATATAAAATATGTTCTTAAAAATGAATATATATTATTTATAATTAATTATCAATTTAAACTGAATCTTACGATTCGATTCGATTCTTGATTCACGATTTACAAAATGACAAATTCGATTCTCGATACGAATCTCGATTTAACAACTATGGTATTGATATGAAAATTTAGCCAAAACATAAATTTAAGTTGAATCATCCTACCTTTCTTTTTGCTTGACTAACTTCTAACTTCTTCATTGCATTCCTTTAAGATCTTTGTAGCTGCATATCTAAACTTTTGGAAATTTTTATTTTGCTTTTTGTAATAAACTAAGAAAAATTTTATGTTGAAACTCAGGCAGTAATCACCTCATCTGCCTTATAGTTGCTATTTATATGTTCATTAACTGTTCTAATTTGTTGCATCATACTGTGCTAATTTTTGGCAAAAAATTATATTTCTGTCTAACCAGTAATGGTGTGCCATTAATTTATCTATGTGATGTTCTTTTATATTTTACTGCAGATATGCTGCAGAGCAGAGCATAATACGATATGCAAAAATAGCAATGCATATTCAAAATAAGACTGTACGGGATGTTGCATTGCGATGCCGATGGATGACTGTAAGTTTTCTTATTCTTGTGTATCCTGCTTGAAGAGTGTGATCCTATTTGATGTTAATATTGTCAATATTTGATTTTTATATTCCTGAAACCTGCTGTTTCAGTTGTCAAATGATCAATTAAGTTTTTGAAAGGGGTCTGTATTTTGAACCATTTCAGTGGATCAGATATTCATCAGATTATTTCATTTCTTCCCATCATTTAGTGGTTCTGCTTTTGGAGTTTTGCTTCTGAAAAATGATTCTTTTTACTGAATATTTTTATCAACTGATTGATTTCTTTGTCCAGAAAAAGGAAAATAGCAAGAGAAGAAAGGAGGATATATTAACTAGGAAAAGCAAAGATAGAAAGGTATAATTTGCTGTCATCTTGTTATATTTCATGTTAGGAACTTGTGCATATGAACTTTAATCATTAACGCACTTTATGCCAGTATATCTGAAGAATCATTTAATGACTTGACAACTCTCTCTCTCTCTCTCTCTCTAACACATGCATTCTACACAATAAAAGCAAGGAGTTATATGTATGCCATTGCACGGCTGCTGGAAAGTCACTTTTTTTTATATGTATCTATATTTCATGATTAAAAGAATGTTGGATGAGCTACAGTTGCCCATGACACTAGTGTTTAATAGTAATATATCATCCTGTCTTGCTTTGCATGTTATATTGTACTCCTTCACGATGTCTACTTGAATTGGATGGGTACAAATCTGTTCTGGATTTTGCTACTGTTTAATTATATTTATCTTTTAAAGTGTCTCATCTGCAAAAATAAACAACTAAAAGGGTGTTCATGTTCTCAACAAAATTTCCCTTTGATGTGGCTATATATCTGTGAAGCTTCCTGCATTAGAGTGATTGTCACAAGATTTATTTTTGTTATATGAAATCATTTTGTTGTCTTTATTCATACATAATATACTTGAAAATCAATGTTTTAAAAGTGTACATTATGATCTTTTACTGTTTTTTGCTTGCATGGAGAATAGCCTGAAATTAGAATACTTATTATATGTATCACTAATGGGGGCTTTTTCAACATGAATTTGATTTAATGGTTGTTATAGTTTGTTTCATGTATGTTGTTAAATCTGTATATAATTTAATTAGGGTGTGTTGAGTTTGTGGGTCGAATATTGGGATCTGAATTATGACTTGATCCAAGAAGCCCGCAATTCGAGTTGAAATTGGTTGAAAAGTGAAGGTCTGTGTTAGAAGCGGAGGGCATGGGCTGATAGGCCTCCCCACTGGATGGACAAGTATATATTTTCTGTATTTTATTCCTATTTTAGGTAAAATTCTAACTAGGAAGGCACAAGGGCAGCCAAGGGGTTGTAAATTGGTTATTGTACTCTTTTCTCTATGTAGTGGAATTTTCTCTTTTTTGCCTGTGGCTAGTATATATTTTCTGTATTTTATTCGTATTTCAGGTAAAATTCTAATTAGGAACACACAAGGGCGGCTAAGGGGTTATAAATTGGTTATTGTCCTCTTTTCTCTATATAGTGGAATTTTCTCTCTATCTTGCTTGTGGATGTAGGTTACAAAACTGAACCACATAAATTTTGTGTTTTACTCATGGTTTTAAATAACAGTCGTTACGTTATTTAAAGGAAAATCAACTTTCTATTATGCGTTTATTTTTATGCAATGAAAACGGCTATTACGGCATTATGTAACGGATAACACCATTATGTAACCGCAAACAACCGTTATATAATCAATTATTAAACTGATTTTTATAATAGCCGATATTTTGAAATTCACCATTTTGATGGTTGTCTAAACTAAATTCTAATCCTAAGTCAAGCTCTAAATTGCCCAAACTCAATTACCAATTTTCATCAATAACACCAAAATCATATTTGTTAAGGAAATTAGAAATCAATGTTTGTTTTATATAGTTATATTTTGTTTTATTTTTAATGAAATTTAATTGCGTCATTGGTTCTTAATTCTTATACACAATGAATTGTTTGTTTGTTGGTCGTTGGTATACCACTTATTTTGGAGGTAGTAGTATGTTGGATGGTGTAATATTTCGAATAGTGTTTTGTACTAGCTATAATACTTAGTGTAATAATAACTTAAATATATGAACTAAATGTGTTTCCCTTTTGGATTTATGCTAATTAAATAGTTACATTTCTTTAAAATATATTAATTTCATGAGTTTTGCAATTTTTACAAAAAAATTTGTACTGCAACAGTCTGTTACTGTTATGTTACACCGTTAGGGACCCGTTTTCGTTACACGTGACTGTGTCCGTCATCACAGCCGTTACCACAATTTAAATCCATGGTTCTACTTTTCTATTTTTCTATCTGTGCGTGTGTGCTATTCTGTTTTGTGTTGTGCAATCCTGTCTCAACAGGGTGGATGTGTATTGGTTTCTGCTTCAGTATTGCATATTTGTGTATTGCATTTCTGTTTGCTAACTGCATGGTCCTGCATCATGAGCTGAAAATTCAATTTAGTGCTGAGGTCAAGGTCTTGAGGCATGTAGAGTCCTAAAATTCAGCAATTTATCAATTTATGTTAACTGTAATACTAGGATGATTTTGAACTGCGGATGGTTGAGCATCTTGTATGAGATGCAATATTACTGTATTATCAGATAGATTGGGAAACATAAATGCTTACATTTAAACTTAATATTTTTTAAGAGTAGATATGAGAACAGGTAAAGTAAATATACGAATGTTTAAAGTATGTGTTTTCAACATTATAAATAGCAACCATGCTTGGTTTTGTCCAATATTTCATTTAATTTGCAAATTTCCCTTTTGTAGTTTTTAGCTATTATGTGCTTGCATAAGTGTTTAAAAACAGTGAACCTATGCTTCCATTGGCAAAACTATGGTACCTTCTAATTTAATGTGGGGTTCACTGTGATTTCCAAATAATTAACAGTCAATGCTGCCACAGTGAAGACCATTTGAGACGTATATTAACTTGCGACATCAAGATAGATGCCATGTATGAAAGGAATCTTGAATATTAAATATGAATGTGGTTTTTTGTATTCACAAGTGCTTAAGGAATATTTTCTACTTTTGTTTCTCAGGAGCGAGTAACTGATCCTTCTCTGAAGGCGTCTCACTTCATGGCCAGGATGAATGTTTCTCCGTATGTGACTCCAATGATACCAATGGACTATGATGATGGAATTTCATATAGTGGTGAGATTCTATGCTCTTGCTGAATACAATTTGTGGTTCTGGATTGTTTCGCAGGAAACAGTTATTTTTTTAATTATAAATGTTTGTTTGCTTAATGATTTTGTTCAGTTTGTCAGCTTTTGGCTAAGGTGTTCTCTTATAAATTTAAGCATTAAAAATTCAGAAGCTGTATACTCTTAAATGAGAATTTAAAGATCTCAAATACAATTAAATTTTACTGTTTAATCAACAAGCGTTGAGAATTTAAAATTGAAACATTCTGTGTATTCACTGTATTTTATAAATTTAATAACTGAATTTTCTTTTTCTAAAAAGAAATGTAAAATGATTTAGATAACGAAAATGGTGCTGGTTGATAACAGGTATGGGTTTTGGGTGTACTGCTATTATATGCTGATAAGTAAAAAAGGAATCTTGGTTAGATTTAAATTCCGCTCATATTTTCACTTAATGTCTTGAGATAATTTTTAAACTGGCTTGTGAATGTTGCCAGTGATAATTTAATTAAAATGCTAGTTATAGTTTTCAAACACCATTTATCTCTTTTTCCTAATGTATCATGATATTTCTATTACTAGATTTTATTTTGATTTTGTATCAGTAACTATGAACTGACATTGTGAATGTCATAATTGGTAATCAGGAAATTGGAAGTTTATTTGTGACATATATTGATCTTTGGTCTCGGTAATGTGGATTATGCTTACCTCTTCCTGGATATTATCTACTTGCGTGCATCCACTTAAACTGCTCTATTTAATTTTCATTTTGAAAGTGGTCTATCATAGCATTGCTAATTTCTGATTTCATTGCCTCTTTGATGATGAAGTCATGCCTTCACTAACTCTAAAAAACCTTGATTTTAGAATTAGTTATGCTGGTATGTGGACCATATATCTACTTTATGCTCTGTTAGAACCAATTGTGTTTCATGGTATAACATTAGCAGTAGAAGATGTGTCCATTTATTGACAATGACACCCATTTATTCAGATGGATTAAATGATACACCACTTTTTTATCTTGAGAGGAAAAAAATGGAAAATTATTTTCAAGTAGGAAAATTTTAACAAGCATGTGTTTTTCGTTTGTTTGTCAAAAAGATACTCCTGAAGTTTATGAATTAATTGTCTCAAGTCAGAAGAATCTCTGTTTGCAGTTTATTCAAGGTTGGGCTCTGCAACTTTCTATATATGCCACATTAAGTGATTGTGCTACGTCTATTGTTAGTTATGGTTGAGCTGATGAATGGAACTTGAGTTAAACTGGGTTAGTGATTGGAAATAGCTCATATAATTCGATACTTATCAAGAGTTTATGTAAAACGATCTGTAATGAAGACACCAAATATGTGTTAAGATCAAATAATCCAATATAAGATAGCATGTGAATGTGTGTCTCTTCTGTTGAGAGAATGTCAATTGAATTTAACTCTTTCCTGAAACATGTGCTTAAGTCTCTGTTTTGATATTATGAATAAGTTGAACATAAATAATTGAACCTCAAGGACTAATGGCATGTTGAGCAATTTGTACAAAATTATGTTTACAAGGATGTAACTCATGTGATGTCATTAATGGGGCTTAAGATTAGGAAATAATTTTGTGCTCAGAAATTTTGGAAATTCAGTATATTATTCTCACATCTTCATTTAGGTTTAGTGCAGAAATTTGTGTAATTTTAGTGTGTAGTAAGACTAGGTCTGATTACATTCCCAAATTATACAGTGATAATAATGCTCGATCTGTACTGTCTTTTGCATAAGAGGTTATTTCATTTGTAACAAATGGTGTCTTAAGTTTTGAAACCAAAAAAAAGAAAAAAAAAAGAAAATTCTTTTCCTTCACTCATAATATGTTCTATTGTATCGATATTGCTATTTTATTGGTATATTGACAAGCTGCAATTTGCTGCTTTCAGTCATTGGTGGAGTTACAGGGGAGCTTCTTGAGCAAAATGCAAAGGCATTCAGTCATATATCTACTAATCTTTCTATTATGCAGGTAAATACTTCTGTCATTATCTCATCATTCTGCTTTGAATTAGCAGATCTTATGGATGAATTAAAGCATTTTAAATTTTGAATCAAATAAACATTGTTTCACTGAAATCCAAAATTTTTGGCGCACAACTTTATTTGAGCATTGTTTCCATTGATGCATTTCTGTTAGAAGGGATGAATTTATTTATTCCGAATTATCTGTATGCATTATTTGCTCTTTCTATCTAACAATATATATTCATGCATTGATGAGTAATATCTTTGGAAAAATGTGATGCATTTCACATAATAGGTTATTGCCCTGGGGTTTCCCATATGTGTATATGACATCATTTTTTAGAATAGAAACAAGAGCCATTCCTCTGGATATGCAACTGTATATCTGGCCAAGCCAAGAAATCATGGATGTAGCATATATTTTCTATGCAAGATTCCTATATAGATTCTCTATTTACATAGCATTGTCTTAATTTTTTTATGTTTTCTTTTCAGCTACAGGAGAATGTTAGTCTCCTCTGCCAAACTCGCGACAACATTCTCAAGATTATGAACGAGTATGTTGCAACTTGTTCCTTCAATTTTCATCATGTAACTTTATTCTTATAGGAGAACGGACTTTGACTTTCAAATTCACACCAATGAGTTACTTTGGGAAATTGAAATCTTCTGTGACTTTCTAGCTCACTGAATGCCTGCAATTTTAAAGCTAAACACGAAAAATTAGCAAATTTGAAAAAATAAGATGCTTGAGCCTTTAGCCGTGGACCTTGTATCCAAGGTTTAATTATAGCTCCCATCTGTAGACAAATGGTGGCGCAGATATATAGAGACAGAGAGAGCATGAACACATGAATGTAGAAATTGTTACTCTCCTCTTCTGCTTGCACATTATATCGTCACGTTCAAAGCAATATGAATGTAGAAAGAATGGATCTTGTTCATTTGCAGGTTGAATGACATGCCAGAAGTAATGAAGCAGATGCCGCCACTTCCAATCAAGTTAAACGAAGAACTTGCTGACACTATCCTGCCCTACCCGAATCTTCCCATGAAATGACTCTCTATGCAAAGTAAGTAATATTTTGAGACATAATCCGGCCTTGGCTGGGAACATTCAAAACATACATCTGGACAAAGAGATGATCTTCACCCACTTGAGCTGCCATTTTGCATTGGGAATAACCGGTGGTTCAGCATGCTGTGAATTGTAGATTTTGTTTTTCTAACTTTGTTGTTATAGTCGACTTTGAAGAAATAGTTATCGCAAGAGTAAGATGTTTTGGTTTTTTGTGTAAAAATTAAGGAACGAGTAATAAATAGTGCCTAATTTTAGTAAAATCATTCATCTTGATAAATGATTTGTGTGCTTTTATTTACTGGCATGGTTAGTTTCTTGTTAGCGTCATACAGAAAATGAAGATGGTAGGATGATTTTTCTTTCTATTACCTTTTCCTCATCTGCTATGATGACCGGAAATTCTTTTATTGCGGATCGAATAATGCTCCGAATCTTCTGTGACTCTAACCATCGATGAAAAAAAACTTCAAATAGAGGGGATATAATGTTTAGCTGATTTAAATTAGACTAAACTATTAACAATTTTTTTTTTTTAAAAAAAACATATTTTAACAATCGATTTATAAATTTTATCAAATAAATATTAAATGAAATCGATTTGTACATTTAAACACGCCATTTTCGAACTGCAATTGTATTCAAGTTGATTCAAACACACAAATTCTATAGAAATCATCATTTGCTGACTGGCTTATTTCTAAACTCCAACTATATTTATAAAAAATAAAGTTTATGTTAAAAAATTAACAATTTAATTTCATTTAATGCAAAAAGGAGATCATTGCAATTGAAAAGATTTAAGGGTATATTATATAGCTGCCTTTTTACATGGATGAAGTGCGATTGAAAATCTATAAATTTGACAATTATTTGATTTTATTTCTTAAAAATAATAATCATATTGAAGATGAAAATTCAAAGTTGTTACTACTTCATAGAGTGTGGGAGAATGATGATGTTTTAATTAGTAAAAAAATTAAAATTCAAGTAAACTTATCAAATTTGTTTGTACTCTAGCACTGAAGGAAAAAAAATTAATAGATGTTCTGGGCATAACCTAAGTGTGGCAATGAATGATTTGTTTAGTTGATGCTGAGTTGGGTTTACACTAATTTAATATAACAGACAATAAGGGTTGCATCAGGTGAAAAACCCTATCATATAAATAATAATGTAATTTATCACTTCATCAAGAGAAAAATATTTGTAAAACTAACATTTCATTTATGAAAAAAAATTGAAATAGAAAATTATAATAAAACTTAATTAAAATTCAACATAAATACTATATTAATCATCATTATATTATGTTATATACTACATAATTATATTAATAATATTTTCATATTCATATTAATTTCATTAATATTTATATTTATATTATTTTAACTAATTTTTATTAATTATATTAACTTAATTAATTAAATAGGTTAATTATTAATTTTATTATAATTAATATTAAGTATATTAATAAATAAATAAATAAATATTATTTATTTATTTATTTTAATTAAATTTATTATAAAATAAGAAAAGTGGACTCCATTTGAATATTTTAATCAATTGAAATTCTCTCTTTCCTATTTCTAATTTTGCAAGCTTGAAAATTTGCAAGCAATTCTCTTATCAATGCAATTTCAATAGCAATTGTCACATAAGCATTTGAAAATTGCATTTGAAAAGTGATAAAAGATGCTCTTTATAATCAATTTAGCAGCTGTAGGAAGATAAAAAATAGATTTAATTTTTTTTTATTTTAATTGATTGATTTTTGAAATTTTTTATAAACTGTTTTTCTTAAATATTTTTCTGATAAAAATATTTATTTACTTACTTACCTGTAAAACAGTTTTTAAAATTCAAAAAAATTAATTTTTTTCCCAAAAGAGTGTTTTTTTCACACTCAATGTCAAATAAGTTTTGTTGATATGAAAAATAAAATAATTTAGAGACAGTAACATTATGTATAATTGATATAATTTTTATACCATCAGTTAGTTCAGACTTTTGAATAAAATACCCTCCAATTGATGAAAATGAACAAAGGGTGTGTGGATAAAATAAAGAGTTTTCAGTCTGATTCTTAATTTGGAAAGAACTAAATTGGAACCAAATCTATTACTACTAGAAAAACACACTATTTTGCAATTGGAAGTATCTTACAGCTGCTTCAAACACAAAATTAAAAAAAATCTCCAAAGAAAGAAGCAGAAAACATGTGGTTTTTTTTTTTCTCCGAGTAAAAAGCTTGAAGAGAAGCATCATTTATTGCTTATTAATTGGTGGCAATGTGCATCTCAGTTGCTGCCATGGTTGCGCTTAGCATATTATTTATATTATGGCATGAAACAAGCTTCATATGATAACTCAGTCTATTATATTATTCGTAAACCAATTCAATTATATAGTAATATGTATATAGATTCATTAATTGTCAACCAATGTGAATAAAACAATTAAATGTATGTCACTGTATAATTGAATTAGTCTATAAATAATGCGATAGACTGAATCTATCTGAGAATTTCTTTCTATTTTTAGTTACAATTTGGACGCAAAGGAAAGGTATTCATTTTCCTTCTAAAGGCATATATAGATCCATATATGCTAATGTTAAAAGAAGTATCTAAAATTATTCTTGGAGTCCTCATCTGTAAGCTTGAAATTTTTTTATTTATTTTCATTCTTAATTTCCTCTAGTTTTACTCAAAGAACACTATCGTCATGATTGCCCCAAAAAAAATTGTTGTTGCTTCGACAATTGGTTTACCCAAATTCATTTATATATCTTGAGACTTCTATGCTTATAAATAACTGAAACCGGAAACTCCTTTAAGAACTAAAGCGCATTGATTCACAGCTTCTTCTGCTAAATATTGTATTCCAAGAACTGTAAGCCATCTTTCCTTTTGGTGACAAAGGATATAGGATAAGACTAAAGTTCGAATGGGGGACCTCGTAGTCCTGATTCCTCTGTGTGAGTTTGTGTGTGTGAGCTTTTTCCCCCCTTGCTTAGCATTTACTGTTGTCAAGGTAACAAGAAAATGGAAGATGGGAATGAAAACCCCTATTTGTTGCCACTGCGCAACGCTACAATACTTGGACAGTGGAGTAGTGCAGAGAGAATTTTTGATTGTGATCCTGATGCAGTAACTAGTTCAATTTCAAGTCTCCAAGAGACAGCTCTCCATATGTGATTCGCGGTGGCCGCTCCAATATTGAATTCGTGCGGAAGCTTGTAGAAAAAACGCCGGCAAGTTCCCTGGGAATGAGAAATACATGGAGTTATGATCCACTTCACTATGCTGCTATCAGCGGAAATACAGAAGCTGCAAGGATATTGGTGGAAAAGAATCCACAGTTGATTCAAGCAAGAACTTATAACAATGATACTCCACTTCATCTTGCTGCTCAGAAAGCCCGTAATGAAACAGTTTCTTACCTTGTTTCAGTGGCTATTGATAAATTCCCGAGTGCTTTGGAAGGTGAAGACGGCGTCAGACTTATGGTATTGCTCATCACAGCTGATTTTTACAGTAGGTGCAAAATTTATCCAAGTCTCAATCACCTATATTTATATTTTTCTATTTATCTTTGTTTGACAAGAGAACACTTAATTTGTTATTGTTCATGACGAGCAGGCATGGCAATTGATTTATTGAAGAGGAAACCCACATTGGCACGTCAAAGAATCCAGTGGGAAGCTTCTGCTTCTGCTTCTGCTTCTGCTTTGGAGGCGTTGGCTCAAACTCCAAAGGCATTTCCCAGTGGAAGTGGGGTTGGACGGTTGCAACGGTTATTATGTCAATGTTGGTATAATTAAAATTTTGAAAGATTTTGGCATAATTAATTTAACTCGGCTTTGTACAATGAACATCGAACAGGCCTAATTAATTTGCATGTACGTAATTGCAGATTTTGCCGACACAATTATTGTTGAAATTGGATTTCTACAAGGTATTCGGGATACCCTTTTGAGGGAGAAGCAAGCAATGGAGTTACTTAGACTCTTGATTTCAGAAGCTTCCAAAACCAATTTACAAGAAGCTCAATGTCTAGTAGGAGATGCAGTCCTGCATGCAGCTACGTTGGGTATTCATGAGTTTGTTGCGGAGTCTTTTACTTTCTGTCCTGGTCTGCTTACTGTCTTCAATTATGAGGGACGTAATATTTTTCATCTCGCAGTAAAATTCCGCCAAGAAAACATTTTTAATCTTCTCCATTCAACGGGTATATGTAATTTTTTACTATCAGCTTGTGATTTTTCAGGCAACACACTGCTACATTTAGCAGCAACATTAGCACCATCAAACAAGATTTCTGGTGCTGCTCTGCAAATGCAGCGAGAGTTGCGATGGTTTAAGGTTATATATAAATTAATTAACTCTCACATTTGCATTCATGCTAATATGACTTCCTAGTGCCCAAATGACTTCGCTCCCTAATTTTCTATACTTAAACAGGAAGTGGAAAAGTTTGTTCCACCGTCGTACGAGGAATGGAAAAATGTTAATGGGAGAACTCCAAGAATGTTGTTTACTGAGGAGCACAAAGGTCTAGTTGAGCAAGGTGAAAAATGGATGAAGGATACAGCTTCCTCCTGCGCAACAGTTGCTGCGCTTGTTGTCACAGTTGTGTTTGCCGCAGCTTTTACTGTACCGGGAGGCAACAGAAGTGATCTTGGGATTCCCATTTATTTGAATCAAACATCTTTCATGATGTTTGCAGTATCGGATGTTTTAGCACTAATTTCTTCATCCACTTCGCTGCTTATGTTTTTGGGAATCCTCACATCCCGATATTCTGAAGAAGATTTTCTCAGAGCTTTACCAATGCGACTGAGTATCGGCCTTATCACCTTGTTCTTTTCAATAGCCGCCATGCTCGCAGCTTTCTGCTCAGCCTTTTACTTGGTTTTGTTTCAAGAAGTTCATTGGATTGCAGTTCCCATTGGCCTTGTAGCTTGTGCACCTGTAACCTTGTTTGCGCTTCTTCAGTTTCCTCTCTTGGTTGAAATTGTAAATTCCACATTTGGGCCTAGCATTCTGGTCAAACAAAGCCAGGATACTGTGTTCAATTGATAATTAGTATATTCATATTTTAGTGTGTATTATAAAGCTGGTTGCTCATAATAGGATAAATTCTTATGTTTGTAGCTTTAAGTTTTCAGAATCTTCTATTTTATTGGTATAGATGATTCAAACTTGAAAAGAAGCAATTGCATTATCCATAGCTAATGAATGCTTGAATTTAACTGAACTCATGTATTTGTGAACAATTTAATTATCAGTATCAATTTGCTTTTAAAGAACTATATGGCACACGAATGGTTAGGAGAAATTATTCTATCTTTTAAAATTTTTATGAGATTTAATTTTAAACATTTATTCACGATGAAATGGTTAAAATTAACTAATACAACAGTCATGACTTATATGTCATGTTTGGGTGCTTAGATGACCAGGAAATCGAGCTACGACCAAGATAGACAATACCAGCATTGGTTGGGAGAAAATTATCCTCGTCACATGCCCAGTTAGAGACAGAGATAACACAGATTTTGGAGTGCTTGAATATATGAAGGAACAAACGGTGATGGAGAGTGCCTTTGAGATATCAAAGTAAGCGTTTGAAAGCCTCATGAATCAAGAGAGCTTGGTTACTGTATAGCTTATGTCAGGGTTGCATAAATGATAGATATTGAAACGAACCCAAAATGCTGTGTGATATGTGCTTGCTTTTTGTTATGGTGAACTATCATCTAATTTGAGGTTATTGTTGGGAGCAATAGTGGGAAAAGTGCATGAAAATGACACAATTTTAAGGTTGAAGCGTCTCTGAAGTGATTTGCTTAATTGAGATGTCAAAATGACTTTTTATACTAAGTTGGAGAGAATGTGGATGCATTAAGCCTTATTTTTACTTATATCTGTTTTTTATTGTCTTTTTAACTTACAATTCGATTCGCACACTTGCACGATCAACACAGACAATCTTGATGGGATAATACTTGATTCGATGGCTTGCTATTTGCAATAATTAGTGCACTTGTTAATACTGTGACAAAACGCATCATTAAAAAAAGAGAAAAAAATTTTAACTGTAATTACGCTCTTAATAGAATTAGTTTAATACTGTAGAACAAATAAATATACCTATAATATAAATAAATAAATAAAGTCTAAAACAAAATTGAGCTTACATAGACCATGATAGCCCTCTTCATGATCTATGCACCAAATAAAATTAAAAAAATAATAATAATTAAAAAAACATAAAGTTCTTCCCTAATTATGTTCAACGCAAACAGCGATTATTTCAAAAGGCCACATCTTAATTTTTGCTGTTCAGTTTTCAATATTGACGCTTCTATTTGGTGTAGAATTAGACTTCTCTTCCCTTCCAAATCCTTGGAGCAGAAGCAACCGACATGCTGATTGACTAATTTACCCCTGACGTCATTGCTATCGATTATCTGGACTAGAACAATGTTAGTGGGACAAATCGGGAAGCAAATTGCAGAGAAATGATCTAAGGCTTAGCTAAAGGTAAGGGGTAATAGAATAGTAAAAATAATATAATAACGTAAGGAAACTGTTCCTCATTCGGATTATTTTTTTAGTCCACAATTTGATCACCGCTTACTGAAACTTGGAGCTAAACATTCCCTCCCTTAAAAATATCAAATGCCATATATAGTTTAATAGTTATCATGATTTTTTTTATAATTAAATTAAATTAAAGGCACTCAACTTGTTTAGTATTAAAAATTTAATATAAAATAAGAAACCAAATATCCAAATCTTTACTTCTTTTTCTTATCAAACCTATACACAAAAAAAAAAAGCTTAAAACCCTTAATTTATTAAGTACCGAAAAAGATTATAAATTCAAATTTAAATATTTTTTTAAGAATCTCTAATGCATAAAAAATAAGTACAAAAAAATATTTTTTACTTTATGAACCTCATGAATTTTTACAATTAAAAATTTAGCTAAATTTTATTCAAGTAACTGTCATTAATATTAGGAAAAAGGTGCAAATTGAACCTGTAATATAGGCTCAAAATCATATAGCATTTCATTTCTGGAACAAATCAACCCATTTTGGTCCCACATTGTTCATCCTAACGAGTGTTGACTGGATTATTGAAATTTAATAATAAAAAGACACATAACAGCTCTATTATTATTATTATTATTATTATTATTATTGTTGTTGTTGCTGCTGCTGCTGCTGCTGCTGCTGCTGCTGCTGCTGCTGTATAAAACTCTCTATTTCTTCTATCCCTCTGAAACACCAAACCGAATCTCTCAATTCAAAAGATTCTCCAATGAACCAACCACCACTCCTACAATCTCTCCCATAATTCTTGTGGGCGACAAGCTCCCCGACGCCACTCTATCATATTTCGACGCCGACCATGAGTTGCAGACCACTACCATGTCATCGATCACATCCGGGAAGCAAACGATCCTCTTAAATTTTATAATTCTTGGTACAAGAGTTCCAATTTTATATTACGTACTGCTAGAAAAGAAAAAGATCCTTAGTCTATATCAACAAAAAGGATTCACCTTTCACCAATTTTTAATCAAGAACATCCAATGTAAGGGAGGGAAAAATGCAATTTTTAATATGCTTACCACATCATATTTTATCATTAACAGAACAATACCCAAGAAGAGCAAGGTGATAAAAAATAATAATAATAATAATTTCCCCAAAACCATGCTCAAAAAGAAGAAAAAAGAAAGTTAATCATATTTTCTACACCTAACCAAACTAATTTGTCTCACCTATAACAATTCACTATCTGGTGAATAGTACTGTAGAGCTTAAAATTCCAGTGCTTTAACACTAATTACTGGAATGATTTATAGGCCTGAGGTTTCAGCTATACGAAAGCTTATAAGCAGCCCACCTCCCCAATATTCCTCTTTCCCTTTATGTTTACACTGAGTTACAGATGTGAATATAAAGTATGAATTAATACAAAATTAAATTACTTCTGTAATCTAAATGTTGATATTTCCATTAAATGCCACCGAAAGAGCAAACAAAATTGACCACTCATTATTCTACCAAAATGGACATATCATTAGAAAAAAATAATAATTATATACCTATTAGAAGTTGATGTCTACTGAAGCTTGTGATTTTGAGGTGAAAGAATTTGATGCAACTTTTTATTATTATTTTTTATCAAACTAAGAGAGAGATTGCAGCCTAATGCTTTTTTCTCCTGAGATTTTGGAGAGTAGAATTGATTGGGGTGGTTTTCTGCTAGAATTAGGGATTTTGGGTTACTGCCAATTTTGGAAGGGCAGTGGCGTCAATGAAGAGAGAGGGGAAAGGGGAGAAGAAGAGAGATGAAAAAGGGGAGAAAAAAGAGAGAGAGAGAGAGAGAGAGAGAGAGAGAGAGAGAGAGAGGAGAGAAAGATAAACTATATAAAATCATATTTTTAATGGAGTGTCACGTGTCAAGCCATAATTAGTTTTTATTAATTCAATCGATATATAATGTTAGGTGTGAACAGGTACAAACAGTAATTAAACAATTTGCCCCAGAAATAAAGTTTGAGAGCTCAATTGAGCTGAGATAAACTGACTGAAAATTTAATTAATTAATTAATTTTCTTGTCATTGACTAAATGTTAAGTACATCATAAATATGAATTATATTAGCTCAAAATTAATAGTTAAGAGATTTATAATTTTATAATTTTATTAATTAATTATTTTTTTTATTTTTATTTTATTAATAATAATAATTATTTATATTTATTAGAATAATTATTTATTAGAATATTAAATTAACTAGATCAAATTAATTTTCAATTGAGAAAATTATAAAGTTTAAGGATTAAAGTGTGGTTTCAAAAGGATCAAAATGTGCCTTTTTTTTTCCATGAAAAGTAAATTATTTGGTATAATTTCTAAAGTTATCAAATCAGGTCGAGCTACCGATCTAGAAAAAATAGCAGATTAAAAGTTTAAGATTCAACTGAATTCAACTGATTTATATAAAAATTTTAAAAAATATAATATTTGACATGCCTTATTCATAAAAAAATTTAAAAATAATTTATATAAAACATGTTTTATGCACAAATAGGAGTATAAACGAATTAACCTACTCATGAGTTACTTGAGTTAGACTCATAAAATATTTGAATTCGAATCGGAGTTAATCAAGTTGAACTCGAGTATTACAATATCCGACTCGTAAGCCTTACGAGCTTAATCGAGTACTTATTTTTATTATTTATTAAATTACTTTTATACTCTTAGTGTTTAAATATATTCAAGTTTTATTGAATCAAGCTGAGTATAATTAATTTATATACTAACATAATTACATATAATAAGAATCTCAATATCATGATCTTAGAATGATTTTCTTCATATTATGTTATGTATTAATAATTTCATTAATTAATTTAAGATCACTGTCAATTCATTTATCAAATGAATATCAAGTTAATACAAAAGTTTTTATTAATCAAATAAATTTATACAATAAATACTAAAGGTGATTACTTTTAGAGCACTTCTCCAATAGTGCGTACAATGTTTCAACCTACAGTAGTAATAGTACGTTCAAAGATTTGAACCCAGTTAAAATGAATCCATCAGGATTACCTGATGGATTGAGCAACTAAGTTTAATTGGGACTATTGGGTTTAGTGGCCAGGATTTAAGGGAAACATCTTCTATTGCCTATTAATTGGTGGCAATGTGTATCATAGTTCTTATATTTTCCCTTTTTCCTTTTTGTTTTTGGATTATTTCATGGAAAACAGTTTCTAAGTAGAGGAGCAATTATTACGAATTAAGCAGTCAAATTAAGCTTGTTGTGTATATAAAATAAATATCATATGCACATACTGTAATTGATTTAATTCATAAATTTAATTATTGTAGGAAAAAAATATAAATAAAGAGTAATAGAATTACCTCACTATGGAATCAAAAAGATCAGGCTTTGATCTACGATCTTGAATATGGCGTTGGATTTTCAATGATTAAAATAACCTACATGAAGGAGAAAGTTACACGAGTATCTCTTAAAATTCATACTCTCATTATCTAAGATCATACAAGCGATTTTTGTGTTTTGAAAGCAGTAGATAAATTTCTCTAAGTTATATTTTTCTGCAAAGAATTAAATTGCATATATATTATCTTCAGGAGATATGAGATTAGGGTTAGGAAACTTATTTACCATAGAAAATGTATATAGAGTTTAAACCTATTTAAACTCTATATATCCTTAACTAAATAAATCAAATAATTAAAAAATAATTAATTAATTATTTATGATATGTGGACGTTTTCCACATCTCCCACTTATCCATATAAGACTACTTGCTCTCAATATAACTCATATATTTTTATAAAGATAGTCAAGTGTGCAACCTAACAAAAATATAAAGAGTTGAAATTACTACATTAAGTTACCACCTAACTAATATAGCAAATGTTTCGTCTTTACCTTAGATATTTTGATCACACTTGATTAATTTCTCTTAATCCCTTTTGAAAAAATACTAGGTAGAACTTAACCCAAACTCAAATACAAAAATATGTATCTGTTGCCCAGATATTAAACCAAGAAGGGAGGTTGAATTGGAGTTTCAAAAAATTAAACTTTAAAGTGCGGAAATAAAAATTAATTTTAGGAGGGATAGGGAAAATTGACACAAAGATTTTTATAGAGGTTTGGGTGTTAACAAATCCTACTCCTTTCCTCAATCGCAATTGGGAGTTTCACTAACACACTAAGTGTTACAATGGAGTTTTATAAGCTCACTCCCAACTATGGTGTTTCTCACAATGGCTCACACCTAACCCAGAAATCCCTTGTGTTTTAATGGCTCACACAATAACCAATTTCTTGTGTTTTACAGGCTCACACAAACAACCTTTTAATTTGTGTTTTGAAGGCTCGCACAACTAACCCTTACAAGTGTTCTACTCTTAACCCAGAAATATCCAAAGCTCACTTGAGTAAAAATTATAGAGAGAAGCACTTACAAATCTTTAATGCTCAAAAAATTAATGAGCAAAAAGATTTTTTTACAGAAAAATCTGTTTTGGAAGTATTAAATGCTCAAATGGCTTACAACAAGATTTGATTTGAAGTAATTGTTATTCTTTTTGTCATTCTCTTGTTCTGGAATAATAAATGACTTCTATTTATACTTCCATGATGAATTCTAGCCGTTTGATTGCATTTAATGTTGAAATAGTCGTTGCACCAACCCTAATTAACGCGCCTGACATGTTTCTCTCTCATGTTTCAAGGGCGTGACTATGAGTGTCACGGTCGTGATTGTTTTTCCCAAGCCGTGACTGAAGTGGTGACCTTAGTCGTGAAGCTCTCTGGAATGTTTTGACATATAGAGTCACGGGTGTGACATACTCATTCATGGGTGTGACAAGCGTCCTAGCCGTGATCCAAGTGGTGACTCGTGAAACTTTCTGGATGAAATTGCATGAATCTTCACGGGGGTGACACATTTATTCACGGGGGTGAATGAAATGCCCACTTCACGGTTTGTTTTTCCTTCATGGTCGTGAACTTCAAATGTTGGTTTTGGTGACGGTTAGCTTCTTTCACGGGAGTGACTCATAGAGTCACGACAGTGAACATGCTACTACTTGAATTTTGTCTTTTAAGGATTATTCTTCCAATTCTCCATTCTTGCTATTTTAATCCATGTCCTATATAATATACTTACAAAAACAAGTATGTTAAATACAATATTGCTATTTTATTTGTTATCATCAAAATGACGGAAATACCCCTCAAGGTTTAACAATCTCTCCCTTTTTGATGGTGACAAATAATCTAGCAATATGTGATTTTGAGAAGTCTCCTCCTCAAAATATACTTAGGAAAAAAAAATTTATAATGTGCAAGAATAGTAAATAATGATGTAGCATTAAAATAAACTTAACTAGATTTAAGTATATGCAAGTTATATGAGAAGCATATTCAATATACATCATAATTCCTTTTTAAGGCATGAAATATATGTAAGGTATATCATATCATATTTATATTTGTAACTTGCATTAAGGTATATGCAAATTATACTTAAGATATATCTTATGTATATATGAAACTCAATTTTATACTTTGCATATGAATTCTTGAATCAAAGTTCAAAGTTTCTAATCCCTTTTAATTTATGTCAATTCATAATCCAATTTTAAATTTTTGATTCAAAATTCATTTACCTTTATTGATATATTGCTAGTTTCTTCTTATGTTGCTAGTTTGATACATTTTCCCTATCATATATTGCTAGTTTTCTCCCCCTTTTGTCATCAATCAAAAAGGATATAAAGATATATCAATGAAGTAAACAAAAGCAAATTCATTAAGTAAAGGAAAAACATACAAACAAAGATAAATAATGTTCAGAAAGGAAATTGAAAATTTCCTACACACTAGCAAACATAAATATAACAAACAAGCTAAAAACAATCAAATTTAGGCTACACTCTAGCCTAACTCCTAGGCGGACATCCTATCACGAAGTCTAGCCACTTCAGCCTCAAGGTTGTCCATCCGAGACTCCATGAAGTCTTTAAGGTTCTCCATCCTCTCATCCATCGAAGTCTGCAACTGCTCAAAACGTGGTGCCAAGAGGTCGACCACCTGCTGCACTAAGGTCGGTGTGGAGGCCGAGGACTGTCCGATGTCCTGCTCGGCTGCTGGAGGTGCTTCCTCAACCCGAGCTCTCTTTTTCTGCTGGACTCCCTAGAGGCCTGCTTTAAAATCCTCCGTGTCATTATCTTCCCAGATGATCTTTCTAGCAGTGTTAGTGAAGCGGTAGAAGATATTGTTCTTATGAACAATTCAGACAGCCGCTCCCATCTTAATAAAGGACTTGACATCCAATCGATCTCAAGGATGCCCTGGGATGAGATTGAAATGATGATCATCCAGCTTCAAATAGCCAAGCTTCAAGGTTATATGGGTGACATATCCTCCAATGAGTATATCTCCTGTGGGTTTGGTAGCTATGGACAGAAGATGGTTTGCAAACCATCTAGAGAGTGCCACGGTGAGTCCTCTTCTAGCCATTTCGAAAAGGAAGAGCTCAGATTTCAGAATGGTTCCATTGCTGTCTCCCCGAGCGAATATGCTATAGGTCAGGAACCTATGCAAATATTTGTGCATTGGGGATGTGAGATGAGTGCTCTTGGTCTTCTTAACATCCCAGCTGCAATCAAAGCCAAAATAGGTCCAAGCTCGAGTGGCGAAGAATTCTACTTCGTTGTCATTGAGGATGCCTTCCGAGGGTAGATTGAATAAGTCCCCAAATTCTGTGGCATTGAGGGTGTTTGGATTGTTACAGAGTTGGAATTTCACCACTCCAGTAGGTGAAACCTGCAATGTGCTGAGGAATTCCAGTGTCGGTTCCCTCAGGGTCGGCTGATGAATTTCCACAAAATCTTTAAGATGACAGGCTTGTAGTTGCTCTGTCATAACTGTCTCAAGCCTGAGACTTCGGACTGTCTGCCATTCGAAGGATCTTGATGACAGAAGAGGTCTCTTCTTCAAAATTGCATACCGAGGATGACAATGCTCCGGAATGCGATTCATGAGGTAATCTGCATACCTCTTAGGAGCATGAGACTTCTTTCTCTTTCCCTTGGATGAAGCAGTCTCCATTTTGAAGAAATTTTTTGGAGATGGAGTTGGAAATATTTTTGACAGAAAATTTTATGGAAAACCCTAGAAATGTATGATTTCTGATGAAGATTCGAACTTTTGGTGGTATTTATAGGAAAAGTTTAAGTCTTTAGGGCCGAAATCTTCAATGTCTCAATGAAAGTGAGTAAATGAGAGTGGTTTTGGGAGTTGGAGAGTTGAAATGAAGGTTTTAACCGACTGTTCTTTTATCTATTCGATACATTCACGGGCGTGAAGTAGGTGTTCACGAGCGTGAATGGTCGTGTTCACGGTTTGCTTAAGGAGTGTTCCACCCTTGAATGAAGGCGTGAATAAGTTCATGGGCGTGATCATTGAATGTCACGGGAGTGAATGATCATTCGTCACGGGGGTTAATATAATGTCACGGGCGTGAAATATTGAATTTCACCACGTATGCCCGTGAAGCATGCCGTGACTCAAGGCGTGAAAGCTTCTGTGAGTTTTGGGGTGTAATTGTTCACGGGAGTGAAAATTTGTCGTGGGCGTGAAAGCCTTTTTTCATGGACGTGACTCATGCCGTGAAAATAAGTTTCACCACTTGAAGTCGTGAACCATGTCGTGAACCAAGTCGTGAACGACACTGCCTCTTTTGGCTATTGTAGTCACGGTCGTGAACATATGTCATAGGCGTGACTTCCCTAAAATTTTCATCAAATAACATTAAGTCATTAAAACAAAACTAAGGCATTTCTATGAAGATTATATACCTTTCAACATAGACTTTCATCAAATTAACTACCTTATTTCTGATGAAATGAGACAAAAATAAGATTATCACCTAAGATTTGACAATTTGGCAATCACAAGGTTAATCCATCAATCATACCAAGTTCTCTTCTAATGAAATTAAATCTTTCCTCATTTAGAGACTTAGTGAATATATCTGTCAATTGATTGTCTGTGCTTATAAATTCTAATGCAACATCTCCATATTGAACATGATCTCTAATAAAGTGCTGTCTAATGTCAATATGCTTACTCTTAAGTGTTGAATAGGATTCTTAGAGATATTTATAGCACTTGTATTGTCACATCTGATGGGTATATGATCCATCTCATGACCATAGTCCTTAAGTTGTTGTTTCATCCAAAGAATTTGTGTACAACAACATCCAGCTGCTACATATTCTGCTTCAGCAGTTGAGAGAGCAACTGAAACTTGTTTCTTGCTAAAACAAGAAACTAAGCATTCTCCAATGAAGTGACAAGTACCTGAAGTACTTTTCCTATCCAAAAGACTACCAGCATAGTTTGCATCTAAATATCCTATAATATAAAAAGATGAATTCCTAGGATACCATAAACCTAGATGCAATGATCCATGTAAATATCTGAAAATTATTTTCACTGCATTCAAATGAGATTCTTTAGGACATGATTGAAATCGTGCACACAAGCAAACACTATACATAATATCGGGTTTAAAAGCAGTAAGATATAAAAGTGATCCGATCATACCTCTATAAAGCTTTTCATTAATGCTCTTACCCTTTTCATCTTTGTCCAATTTTGTTGATGTGCTCATAGGAGTCTTGGCATTTTTGCATCATTCCATACCAAATTTCATAATTAAATCTTTGGCATATTTGGATTGGTTGATGAATATGCCCTCATTGCTTTGCTTTATTTGTAGACCAAGGAAATACTTAAGTTCTCCTATCATGCTCATTTCAAATTCCCTAGTCATACACTTAGCAAATTCTTGACAAAACAATTCATTAGTAGAACCAAATATTATATCATCAACATAAATTTGAACAATTAGTATATCATGCTTATGCTTTTTGATGAATAGTGTAGTGTCAATATTTCCCTTTGTAAAGCTATTTTCTAATAAAAAAGAACTTAGCCTCTCATACCAAGCTCTTGGGGCTTGTTTTAAACCATATAAAGCTTTTGAAAGTTTAAAAACATGATTTGGCAAATCATAGCTTTCAAAACCTGGTGGTTGTTCTACATACACTTTTTCATCTATATAACCATTTAGAAATGCAATTTTCACATCCATTTGAAAAAGTTTGAAATTCATGTGACATGCATATGCTAAAAGTATTCTTATGGCTTCTAATATGTTTCATCATAATCTATACATTCTTCCTGATTATATCCTTTTGCAACTAGTCTAGCCTTATTCCTGGTTATTAACTCTTGTTCATCTAATTTGTTTCTAAATACCCATTTGCTACCAATGATTTGATGATCCTTGGGTCTAGGTACTAGGTCCATACTTTATTTCTCTCAAATTGGTTGAGTTCCTCTTGCATGACAATTACCCAACTTTCATCATTAAGAGCCTCATCAATATTTTTAGGCTCAATTTGAGAAATAAAAGCAATGTCAGTGACTAAATGTTTGAAATGAGATCTAGTACTTACTCCCCTTGATGGATCACCAATGATTTGCTCTTTGGGGTGATTTCTTGTCAATCTCCATTTCTTTGGGAGCTCTTGCTGGTTTTCTTCTTGAGCTTGAGGTAGAGAGTCATCTTGAGGTGAATCTGCTTGATCATTTTCATTTCTTTCATTTCCAAGATCAAGTCTTTCCATTGTACCTACAACATCATCAAGAACACTACCTTTCACAAGATCAAGTCTACTAGATTCATTAAAAACAACATGCATAGATTTTTCAACAGTTAATGACCTTCTATTAAATACTCTATATACTTTGCTGGTTGTAGAGTATCATAAAAAGATACATTCATCAAACTTAGAGGCAAATTTTCCAAGGTTGTCCTTGGTATTTAATATGAAACACTTGCATCCAAATACTCTAAAATATGATATCAAGGGCTTTCTTCCATTCCATAGCTCAAATGAGGTTTTGTTTAAAAGAGGTATTTTGAAAACTCGATTTGAAATATAACATGCAGTGTTTGTGGCTTCTGCCCAAAAGTAAGTTGATAAGCTATACTCATTGAACATTGTTCTAGCCATTTCAATCAAAGTTCGATTTTTCCTTTCAACTACCCCATTTTGTTGAGGTGTCCTAGGAGATGAAAAATTCTGTGAAATGCCATGTTCAAGACAAAAACTTTTAAAGTTTTCATTTTCAAATTCTTTGCCATGGTCACTTCTTATTTTTGAAATACAGTACCTTTTTTCATTTTGAACTCTTTTAGCAAAGTTTTTAAAGTTTTCAAAAGCATCACTCTTTTGAGCTAAGAAAATTACCCAAGTAAATCTAGAGTAATCATCTACTATGACAAATGCATAATGTTTTCCTCCTAAGCTAGCAATTCTGTTAGGTCCGAATAAGTCTAAATGCAGGAGTTGAAGAGGTTTTGAGATACTTACTACGTTTTTTGCTTTGAAGGATGACTTGTGTTGCTTCTCTATTTGGCAAGGTTCACATGTCTTGCCTTTTTCAAACTTGACTCTTGGCAGTCCTTTTACTAGTTCTCCTGTGCCGAGGCTTTGTATTAAGTCCATGTTAGCATGACCAAACCTTCTATGCCACAACCAGGATTCATCACTAGTAGTCACAAGACACTTAGAGGAATAGTTAGATAATTCATGTAAGTCTATTATGTATGTGTTGACATCTCGATTTCCTTTAAACATCTCTTGACCATCAATAGAGGTCACGAGACATTTGCTGGAAGTAAATGTTACTTTGTTTCCTTTATCACATAATTGACTTACACTTAACAAGTTATGTTTCAAGCCATCAACAAGTAAGAAATCTTTAATAAAAGAAGTACCATCAATACCAATATAACAAATGCCAATTACTTTACCCTTAGCATTGTTTCCAAAGGTAACTTTACCTCCATCAATACTTTCGATTTCGTTGAAGAGATCTTTATCTCCTGTCATATGCCTTGAATATTCACTATCTACTAGCCAATCATTTTTGTTTATTGTGGACTTGAGGCATACCTATAGAATCACAAATCAAGTATGATTTTTAGGTACTCAAATGAGCTTGGGTCCTTGGGGGTTAGCATTTGAAGGTTCCCAATGAGCCTTCCTTATCCAACAATGTTTATTTATGTGACCAAATTTCATGCAATAATTACATTGTTTCGGTCTAAACATGTTTTTTATTCTAATTATGCTTTTGAATGTCATATTTTTATTAGACTGATTTTGAGAACAATGGCATGCACAAACATGATTAATAGGTGCCTTTTTAAAAACATGCTTCTTATACATGAAGGCATGATTAGCCTTTTGAGGTTTTCTATTTAGGCTTGCTAATCTCTGGTCACCCCTCTTATGTATTGAAGAATTAGAGCATTTTGTGTACTTAGCCCTTGGGGCTGTTACAGCAAATGTGGAGATGTGAGGTTCACTAGACTTAACAAAAATAGTTTTGTGAGTAGATGATGATGTGCCTTTAAAACCTAGTCCATGTCTAATCAAGGGAGGTCTTTGAGACACAATAAGAGTGTCTAAGCTCTCCCTTCCTTTGTGGAATTTTGAAATGGAGTTTCTAAGTTCCTCAACTTCATTTTTCAAAGTGTTGTTTTCTTTAAGTAGAGATTTTGTTGAGGGTCTTAAAGAATACTCATCTAATGATCTTTGAAGGTATTCATTAGATGCTTTAAGCTTAAAGTTCTCCTTTTCTAAATCATCCACTTTGATTTTCAAATCAGAAGTGTTATTCTTATAAGTATTGAATTTACTTCTATATTTTTCTAGTTCTAAATTCAATACTTCTATGAGGCTTTGCTCATCATCATCATCTTCACTATTACTATCATAATCACTACTATCATTATTAAAAGAGTATGAGTGAAGTGATCTTACCTTATCCGAGATGTGATCCTCTAAAGCCATGAAGCATAGGTTGACCTCTTCATTATCATTGTCATCCTTTTCACTTGAAGAGCTTTCGTCATCCCATATGGCTTTGTGACCTTTCTCCCCATTGTCTCTTTGGTTTTTGCTCTTATGCTTCTTGAGCCTAGGACATTCTGGTTTGATGTGTCCTTTCTTTCCACAGTCATAGCATTTTACCTATTCTTTACTTCTTTGTGCATCATTAGAAATATGTTAAAGGTTTCTTTGCTTGAATTTTCTAGAGTTGCTCATTTTCTTCTCTATGATTCTTTTCAGCCTTCTTGAGAGCATAGTAATGTCCTCATTTGCATCATCACTCATTTCCTCATCATCTTCAACTTCTTCTTGAGATTTTGAAGTAGAGGCTTTTAGTGCTAGAGACTTTCTTTTTTCTGGCTTTGCTTCAAGCTCTCTATCTCTCCTCACTGCCATCTCATGTGTGAGAAGTTTGCCAATCAGCACATCAGTATTCATGATGCTCATGTCTTCATTTGCTTCTTCTATGCCAGCAACTCTTGAGCCATAGTCTTTAAGAGGAAGACTTCTCAGGATTTTATTGTTTACATCTTCCAAACTCAGATGCTTCCCAAGTTTCCTCATTCCATTTATAATGGCTAGAAGTCGGTTGGTCATGTCAGTGATTGACTCATTGGATTTCATCTTGAAGAGCTCATATTCTGAGGTTAGAAGTTAAATCTTCTAGGATTTGACTTGCTTAGTTCCCTCATGATAGTTCTCCAATGTCTTCCACATGCTATATGCTGTTGAGCAGTATTGTATTCTCCCACATTCTTCAATAGATAATGAGCTTGATAGGATTGTCATTGCCTTCTTGTTTTTTAAATTTGCTCTTCTTTGAGGCTCTGTCCAATCATCTCTTGATAGGATTTCTTCTTCACCATCAGCTCCTCTTCTGATTGGTGGTGTCCATTCTTTTCGTACACTATCCCATACTTCAATTCCTTCACTATCTAAGTATGTCTCCATCCTAAACTTCCAATGGGCATAATTTGCTCCATCAAAGTAAGGTTTGAGACTTTGGAATCCTTCACTAGCCATATCTTACTCTTTACTAGCGCTTTTTAGGCTTCGATGCTAGACAATGCTCTGATACCAATTATTGCTCAGATATTAAACCAAGAAGGGGGGTTGAATTGGAGTTTCAAAAAATTAAACTTTAAAGTGCGGAAATAAAAATTAATTTTAGGAGGAATAGAGAAAATTGACACAAGGATTTTTATAGAGGTTCGGGTGTTAACAAACCCTACTCCTCTCCCCAATTGCAATTGGGAGTTTCACTAACACACTAAGTGTTACAATTGAGTTTTACAAGCTCACTCCCAACTATAGTGTTTCTCACAATAGCCCACACCTAACCCAGAAATCCCTTGTATTTTAATGGCTCACACAATAACCAATTCCTTGTGTTTTACAGGCTCACACAAACAACCTTTTAATTTGTATTTTGAAGGCTCACACAACTAACCCTTACAAGTGTTCTAGTCTTAACCCAGAAATACCCAAAGCTCACTTGAGTAAAGATTACATAGAGAAGCACTTACAAATCTTTAATGCTCAGAAAATTAATGAGCAAAAAGATTTTTTTACAGAAAAATCTGTTTTGGAAGTATTAAATGCTCAAATGGCTTACAACAAGATTTGATTTGAAGTAATTGTTATTCTTTTTGTCATTCTCTTGTTCTCGAATCATAAATGACTTCTATTTATACTTCCATGATGAATTATAGCCGTTTGATTGCATTTAATGTTGAAATAGCGGTTGCACCAACCCTAATTAACGCGTCTGACATGTTTCTCTCTCATGTTTGATGGGTGTGACTATGAGTGTCACGGTCGTGACTGTTCTTCCCAAGCCGTGACTGAAGTGGTGACCTTGGTCATGAAGCTCTCTGGAATGTTTTGACATATAGAGTCACGGTCGTGACATATTCATTCACGGGCGTGACAAGCTTCTCAGCCATGATCCAAGTGGTGACTCTGGTCGTGAAGCTCTCTGGATGAATGAAATGCCCACTTCACGGTTTGTTTTTTCTTCATGGTCGTGAACTTCAAATGTTGGTTTTGGTGACGGTTAGCTTCTTTCACGAGAGTGACTCATAGAGTCATGACAGTGAACATGCTACTACTTGAATTTTGTCTTTCAAGGATTATTCTTCCAATTCCCCATTCTTGCTATTTTAATCCATGTCCTGTATAATATACTTACAAAAACAAGTATGTTAAATACAATATTGCTATTTTATTTGTTATTATCAAAATGATGGAAATACCCCTCAAGGTTTAACAGTATCCATGATTACTTTGCACACTAAGCAATCTAATCGCTTGAGCAATGGATCATAAGTTTAGGGTGTAACTTCAAAACGTCTTCCTTAAAAGTAATGCTAATTCATCTTTATTTTGATAATTTTCTAACTATGCCTCATATGATTGCAATAATTATTGTGATCCTATATGATATAACTAAGAAAACAATGTCAAATTTTAACTTCATAATATACCTTTAAGTCCTAAGGGCAAGTTCAAAAATTTAAAGTTCACACAGTGGCAGATGGAGCATTAATTTTGTCACTCCTTAATATGTTGACTTTAGCACATGTAATACATATTTAAATGTTACAATATATCTCCCACTTAATAGGGTGTCACTATCAAACATCATACGAATCTCTTATATATATTATTTAAATATATAATTCATAAGTTTACTAAAAACATTCTCATCCAACTACTACATAGGCTTGATTTGGATACATGGATAAAATCCATATTCGACTATAGAAAGTTTCATCCAATCTTTACTGAGGCGATATATAACTTATTATAAACCTACTGCATAAGTATTGACTATAATACTATTATCTCAACCTACCCACCACTTTGGTGCTAGGGTGATCACTTATGTGAATGGACTGATCAAAGCTTTGTGACTTTCAATATATGCCTTAAGTATCAAGTATTATGAACATCATTATAAAATGAAAGAACTGATACTTTACTAATATAAAATAAAATGTCCAACAAATAATCCTAGCATATCAAAATCTATGAAGTCCTAGTGCCCTTTCATGAGTCTGAAAAAGATCTTGAGTAATAGGCTTTGTTAATGGGTTATCCACCATACTTTTGGTGGAAATATGCTTTAGGGTAACCTCTTCGTACTTGACCATGTCATAAATGTAGTGATATCGAATATCAATGTGTTTAGTTTGACCATGGTACTTTGAGTCCTTGAGTATTCTAAAGTCGCCATGCTATTAGAATAAATCTTAACTTTCTTATCAACTTGGGTAAATTAAGGCCTCTAGTTGATGTAATAACCTCTTCAACCATGCTGCCTCTTCCACTACTGTTGAATATGCAATATATTAAGCTTCTATTATGGATAGGGCAATGCAATTTTGCTTTTTACTACACCAAGAGATTGATCATTCTCTAAGAATAAACGCATATCTAGAGTTGGATTTTTGCTCAATCTTTATCTTTAGCCCAATTTCTATCATTGAAACCTTCTAATCTCAAATCTCAACCATGGAAACAAATAGCAAGTGTAACATCTCTTACCCTTCCGTACACTCATCCGTATACCGGACGGATAAAAGGTGCTACAGAAAATAAAACTCTTTAAATAAATATTCATTTAATTTTTAGACATACTTAATATAAGATTTTTTTTTTAAGTATAATAAATTTTTATGCATACACACCCTTTTTATTTTATTTATATACATGTTGGAATGAAATTTAAAAACTTATATATATACATATCAAAATATAACAAAAAGATCAATCTGCTCTGGGTGGCTTCCACTGCTACTGCTGTGCTCCATTTAGTGGGTCCCCAGTTAGCGTCCCTTATCTACACGTCTAGACACTGTCTGCTGCTCTTGTAACCTACGCGAGAGAAAACAAACTCTCGCGTTGAGTATATAACTCAGTGGTGCAAAAACTTTTATAATAAAAATTATTAAAATAAAAGATACATTTAAATTATTGCAATTCAAAATTTACATCATTTTTTGTAAATACCACAATACAATATTTTTATAATTAAAAATATCGCTGAATTCTTAATAATATATTTTTCATATACCCACATATTATCACATCCTAGACTTGCTCCTAGGGAATCAAAGGGGTATCATATTACATCTTAACTTAGGATCCACAGAAATGCACAAGATCCAAATGTAATATGACTCAGCCCACAGAAATGCACAAGACTGACAATTGTATCAGGTGATCCACAGAAATGCACAGAATCACAATATTTTATTGGTCCACGGAAATGCATAGGACCATAATTTCTACCATATTGACATGCCAACAATACCCTAGCTCATATCTAGGCTAATATGTGGGAAAAATTCTCAAAATCATAATTCATTTCATTTTTCAGATAATGAATAAATATTCTTTCAATACCAAAATAATTATCATCATAGATAATTTTTAACATTTAAATTTTTTGGAATACAAAAATATATATATATAACTCAATAATTGCAAAAATTTCAAATTTCACATAAATTATATTTATATGACTAATATTATAAGGGTAGTTGCACTAACCTTTTTACGCTCCGCCGGTATCTGCCGGCTCTTTCCCCTTATCTCGGGGTGGCATCTGTCCCGACGTCGCACCTAGAGATAGAAAATTAATATTAGCCATTAAACCTCTTACGACATAAAATCTAGTAAAAATTAAATTTTTCGCTCTCACGGATATCCAAATTCTATAAAAAAAAATTCTCATTATGCATGTTTAATGCATAAATTTCCGGTTTTGGTCGTCATCACGCTTCCCGATGTGACCAAAAATTCAAATATTAATTTTCTTTTATAATATTTAATTTTCTTTATTTTTTCACCTCCAAAACTATTTTTCCACATTTATTTCTTTTATTCTCCAAATATCCATTTCCAATTTACACATTCTCATTAATTCAATAAATACTCTAAAAATTCCAATTAAATTTCTATCATCACTTTAATTCATTTTATTTCATTTTCTACCATCAATTTCACCAAAACAATATTCAATAACTCCCAATAAATTTTTCCATAATTAGGCCAAAAATCTAAAAATTCACCAAAAATTCTATTAAATTTTTCTTCCATCCCAAAATTTATTTTTCACTTCCATACACTCCAATTAACTTCATTATCTTCAATTTAAGGCAAAATTCCTCCAAAATAATTTTTGTAAAATTTATCCATAATTATGGAAATTCTCTAAAAATTCCACCATCCTCAAGCCTTGTTCTCTTCATTTCCTATTTTTCTCTAATTTTTCAAGATTTTTTCCATAAACCCTAATTTTTCCATCAAACAATTCCAACCAATCTCACACAACAAATCAAAGCATAATTATGGAAATAATAAAACCAACAATTTACATGGAGAAAGGAGCAAGATTATCCCCTTCTTCAAATGGGTATTAAGGAAATCTTGATTTTCCTTTTTAGCCAAAATTCCACCATTTATCTCTTTTTCTCCACACCAATCTTATTTTTATCCTTTTAATTGGTGATTAATATAATTGGAAGAAGAAAAATTGAAGAACTTAAGGCATTTGGGGCTTAGAGATTCTCGGCTATGGAGGAATAAGGAAAAAGATGGGTTTTTATGATTTTTTATTGAATTTCTAATTATTCTTATATACCCCAATTAACTTAATTAATCACAATTAATTCGTTAATCCATCTCCTCATTGGCCAATAGCATAATTAATTATTTCTTAATATTGACACATGACCCAATCACATTTCCATTAATTTTGACTTAAAAATTTTCCAACCAATCACAATTTTTCTTCATATTTCTTCATAATAAATTTTAATTCTCCAAAATTCAACCTCCAAACAACTTAAGTTCATCAAATTAAATATTCCAAAATTATAAAATAATTTTCTCTTCAAAACGGTCTCTTCGATTTGCAAAATGACCACCAGTGCAAAAATCGAGTTTTTATGGGTTAATTAATTTTCTTAATTTGACCCGTAAAATTTCACATGTCGTCCGATTTCTAATTTATCAATTTTAAAAATCTTAAAATTAAATTTTGATCTCATCGACTCCATTGTGATCATAAACATATCTCTCTAGCTCCTAATCCAGAAAATCAGGCTGTAAACCAGAACTGTGAATTTTATTTCCACAATTCAAACTCTAAACTTTAAAATTTCACCTTAATACTCCTCCTATGACCTCAAAATAATATTTTCCATATTCCAGTATGTTTAAATTAAAATTTCACTACCGAGCGAAAAATCCAAATTTCGACCCGGGCTGGCATCTCGATTTGCGTGCATAACACAAAATTGCATTGTCTCATTTGATAAAATTTCTATTCATTTTATCATATTAATATACTTAAATTTTTATGTATTTATCCGTATTTAGACTCCGATCGTACATCTCTATACTGCAGTATAAACGACCGCAGTACACGTCTCTTTTTTTTACTTTTTTCTCATATGTTTTAGGACATTTATTAAGACAAAGGACTCAACCTTTCTCAATAGGAGTATCAATGGGTTTTGAATAATGCATATAGAATCATTCCAAGATTTTGTTAATGCAACTCTTTTAAGACAAACCAAGAATTTTCTTAGAATGGTTCCTCATTATCTTAATTCCTAGTACATAACAATTTTCATCCAAATCTTCATTTCAAAGGTGGAGGACAACCATTGTTTAGTGGTGTTGATGATCTCTATATTGCTCTTAGCTAGAAGAATGTCATCCATATACAGTGTTAGAATTAAAATCTCATAAACTGTCTTTTTGACATACATTCAATGATCTTCCTCTATTATATTCAAACTAATTGAAATTCTACTTCATGAAACTTAAGGTAACACTTTCTATATGATTGTTTGAAACCATAAATGGATAGTTTAAGATGAAACACTTTGTCTTCTTATCTTTTGGTAACAAACCAAGAGGTAGATCCATATACATTTCCTCATCTAGTCCTCCATTAAGGAATATTGTTTTAACATCCATTTGATAGAGCTCCAAATTTACATGAGCTATTAAAGCTAGGATCAAGTGAATTGAGACAATTTTCATTATAAGAGAAAAAGTCTCTTCGTAGTCTATACCTTCTTTTTAGGTACAATATTTCGCTACCAGTCGAGCCTTGTATTTGTCAATTGAACCATCGTTTTACACTTTACCTTTAAGACCCACTTGTTTCCAATGGTCTTACAGTTTGGTAGGAGATCAACTAACTCTCATACATAATTTTTTGCAATTGATTCCATCACATGCTTTATAGCAGCTAGTCATTCTTTAGAAGTTGGTGAAGAAAGTGCTTCTTGATATGATGCAGATTCATCTACATTAGAAAGAGAGCACAATAATACATTCCTTTAGATCTCAAAATATCGATGCGGTACATGTCCACATTAACTCTTTCTCAAATTACTTCCATTATCTATGGCAATTGACTAAAGAGATTGTGCTTCCTTGCTTCACATAAGATAAGATAAGTGTCATCATGTAATTTATACAATGGTAACTCTTTGCAGACTTCACCAATACTTGGAAATTCATTTTCTAAGAAATCAACATCTTTGGACTCTATTTCTATCATATCCCTATTAGGATGTTCACCATACATCACATGTTCTTTATACTGCTCAAAATATCCAGTGAATACTTTCTTATTGGCGTTTTGGGCCAAGTTTCTCATACTTATGAAAGCTAGAATGAGCATGCCTAGCATAGCCCCACAAGCACAAATAATTTAACTTTGGTTTTTCTTTCATTCCAAAGTTCATAGGGAGGAGTACTTGACACAAATTTACTAGGCAAACAGTTAAGTATATAAGTTGTTATAAGCAATACATCCCTCCCTCCCAAAAAAAACTAATTGGAAGGTTGGTCTAAGCCATCATTGACTTAACTATGTTTAATAAAGTCCTATTCATGCACTCTGCAACATTGTTTTGTTGCGGCATTTCAAGAATAGTTAATTGCCTATTTTTTTTACCTTCACAAAAAGTCTTAAATGAATCAAATAAATACTCATGTCCTTTGCACATTTGAAAATATTTCAAATTTCTTTTCTTTTGGTTATCAACTTTTGAAACAAAGTGTTTGAAGCAATCTAATGCCTCATGTTGATGAGATAAGAGGTACACATATCCAAAATGCAAATAATTATCAATAAAGGTAATAAAATAAAGGGTGTCATGTTATGCCTTTAAATTCATAAGTCCACAAATATCAGAATGCACTAACTCTAGTGAATGAAAGGCTTTAAATGCCTTAGTTAAAGGCTTTCTTAATGTTATTTCCATTAAGCAAGGCTCACATGTAAGGAGATTTTATCAAAATGCCCCAATAGACCTGTTTTTGCTAGCCTTGTTATTCTTTCTTGGCCTATGTGACCAAGTGTGGCATGTCATAATTCACATTCATTATTATTATCAAGGAAAGTAACAAAAATAGAAAAAGAATTTATTGAATTGTAATCCAAATCAAAACTAAATAAACCATTGACTAATCGACTTTAGAAAAATAAATTGTTGTCAAAATAAATATTCACTACATTTTCCCAAAATAATAATAATAAAAAAAGAATCCTGAAGGCAAAAGGGATAGCATGAAGCATAGATTACATCAAAATCGTGGAGCATACAACACATCATGAAGAAGCAACGTTTTGTCATTTTGTTTTCTGAGTTGATAGACACTAATGCCTAAAATCTCCTTTCTACCATGATTACCTAAGCTGATATATTGGGTGCCAGTTGGAATTCAATGAAATCTACGAACTCATTCTTATCTCAAATTACATTTTTTTTTTGCCTTGTGTTTAAAATATAATCGGGTAGAGAGTTAGCAACTAATGCATGGGAACAAACATTAACTTAGATAAGTTCAAAAGTTACCTTAGGAGGCTTGAGACAATCATGAGCTAGGTGACCCTTATACCCACAATTATAGCACTTTAGTTTAGTTACATCTCTTTTAATAGCACATTTGCATTTTTGGGTTTTAACAACATTGACATATTTTAGCGCAATATTTCATCCTTGCTTATCATTTCTGCCTTGCTTTCTTTTGTCTTTTGACTTATTTTGTAGGCTTATTTGGCCTTTGGGACACAAAGGCCTTAAGGTAGCTAGCTTCAATTTGCTCAACTTCAACCTCTAAATGATAGGAAATATCATCAAAGGTCTTGATGTTCTCACTATGAGTCGTCAATTGTTTCATTTAAGCCCACTTAGGGTTTGGTAAAGAATGTGTCATGCCCATCAGTTTATCCTTCGACAGACACACGTGTTTCGTGACCAGATGGGCTGAATTGACCAAAAACTGATTGCGTTCGAGATCAAAATAGAAGTAATACGATTAGAGTCTAAATTTGGACCGTGAACAAGTGATAAAAATTAATTATGAATATATGATATTAAATTTTTATAAAAACTGATAAAAATGGGGTTCAACCGTAAAAATACTCGATTTTTGCACTATCAGTGAATCGTAAACGGAGGACACTATGACGTAGAGAATACTGAAACGAACGTGTTTGTATAATTTGGTGTTAAAATTCCAATATTTAGAATACGAAATCGAAAAAATAAAATTTAAGGTGCGGTTTTATGAGAATACTGGAAAATGCGATTTTCACTCCGGCATACCAATGGCAAAACTGAGAACACCAATGCGTAGAATCAATTATTTTGTGAATAGTGGTATATTAAATTGCATGAGATTAAATTGTTTAGAGCTTCTAATTAAAGAAATAAAAATATATAGTACGGTTAAACATAAATAGTCGAAAGTTGAAGGACCCGCCATGACTTTTACCAAGATTAAAACTTAACTGGGATTAGATTAAGATAAATACATCTAATTTGTCTAATCTAGCCGTGCATGGACACCATTTGTCCAACATGCATATTAACTTTTCTTTAATCTAGTATAAAAGGAACCAAATGGGTCCATTTTATTTTGTTCTTATCCATAAAGCTTATGTCTTCCTATTTTACAAAGCTATGGCCGGCTACACTAATTCCTCTTTACTTGAATCTTCTTTTCTCCATTTTCTGAATCTTCCTTCCATTTTCCTCTTCAATTAAACATCTTTAAAAAGGTTTTCTTTTAGGTAGCAAGTGATTGTGTCCTAGCCGTGAGAAAAAGAGCAAGACCAATGTTTTTTTTTTCATCTAAAACCCGAGACATGAATGGAGCAAAGGGGAGCTTAAATAATCTCAGCCAAGGCTTCATTTTTGTGCTGAAGTAAATGATTGTGAAGCCCTTGGCTTGAAGATGGTACATATGACCTTGCATGTCAAGAATAAAGTGAAAGAAAGGGAGAGGATGAGCCTTGAAATCACAGGTTTAGAAGAATTCTTGCAAAAGGTAATTGTCTTCCCAAATTTTTCTTTCAAAGTCGAGAGTCTCAAGCCTCTCTTATCCTATGTATTTCCTGAATTCCCTTCCGTTATCTACCGATTCCTCTCATCTTGTGTTCTATGAGATTTATGTATGAAATTATGTCTTAAGTGTGTGTTTCTTGTGGAATCGAAAGGAAGCCGAGCCTTGGAGTTGAGGACCTTGGCTGGAATTTTGGGAAATTAAAGTCTAATACCTTGCTTTACTTCCTTCTTTGTCTTATTTTGATAATTAAAGCTAAACCATGCATGTGGAGGTAAGAAATAGTAAGTTGGCCGAGACACCTTGGGAGCCAAATGGGTTTCCTTAAATTTAGTGAAGACATGATGATGTTAGAAACTAAAAACCCGTGAACTAGTGAAGGAAAAACGACCCAAGAATATTTTCCACCTTAAGCCAAAACTTAGCCCAAGTTAACAAATATATTAAGTTAGAATTGGTTAAGTGAAATTAAGGAAAGAAAATAAGCTATGCTGTGAGTTTTGGGTTTAGCCGAGACATCCATGAAAGCCTTTGGAATGATTTGTTGATTTTAGACTCCTTTTAAATCTTGTGTGGTTGAAGCCAAGATACTAAAAGAAGCTAAGGGCTTAATTGAGCTATAATAATAATAATAATAATAATAATAATAATAATAATAATAATAATAATAATAATAATAATAATAATAATAATAAAATAAATATCGCTCAATTGAAATTACGTTAAGCTGTTGTATTTTGGCCGAGATGTAAGCAAGCCCAACCTTCGAAATTGATTCAAGTCAAATGTGTATATTGATAAACAAGCTAATGGAGTAGACTAAAAGAACTTGTGGTAAATTTTCCTTTTGACCGAGACCATAGCATTTGATGTAAAGGATTAAATAAATCCCTAAGTAGAGGAGGGTGAAACCATGACAATGGAATTGGATTTTAAGTGAAATTGGCAAAGAGATGGGGAGGACAAAAGCAGAGAGATTTAGTATTTATTTAAGGACTTAATTGAATGAAAGTTAAGCCTAGGATTAATATATATATATATATGCTGTAACATAAGGACTTAAAATTAAGTTTTAATAATTTGGATCTAAGTACAAAAGAAAGTAATGTTTGGTGTTAATTTTGGAATATAGCCAAAATATAAAAAGGACTTAACATGGAATCATGATTCGTGTTAGGACGTAAAGGCAGAGAAAAATAAAAGATAAGGACTGAACATGAACTTTGGACATAAGTTATGGACCGAGCAAATAGATTACCATGAATTTCTTAAATTAGCTAATAGAATTAGTAGGACAAAAGATAAGACAAAAGAAATAATTTCAGACCATTAAGCAATTAACACTATAAATCAACGAATAACGAGTCATCCCTATAAAACGTGAACTAAAGTTATACCCAGACAATGCCGGAGGAGGACACATGAAACCTCTAGATAAGTTGTGACACGAATCGAGATCCTAAGATATGTGCTTAATATAATACACTAACTAATGTATGATTTATATCAGGCGCGGTGACATTAAAGGAATTCGATTGTCAAGACACTAAAGATTTAGTCAATGATTATAAAGTGCCTATAGGTTTGTGCAAGTTTTACGGTAACAGCCATTAAAGCAGAATTATCATAAGAAGAATTTTCAATATGATAAAAATAAAATGATACAATAGTTATATTTGTGGTATATATGTATGAGATATGCATAGTGTATGCATGGTATATATGTGATATATATGTTATATGGAAAGTATATGTCTAGTATATGTGATATATAATAAGTATACATTTGATGTATAATTAATATATGTTGGATATAATTGCTATCGAGTGATAATAAATTATATATAGAATAAATGAAAAATATGATAAGTGTGTGAGATAGTCCATATATAAAATGTTGAATTGTATTAGTGATATCATATGATATGTTTGTTGGTTATATAATAAAAGTATGGTTAATTATATGTGTGCCATAAGATGTTTGTAGGATACATGTGATATAAATGATGAAGGTAATTTATCATAGAAAATGTACGAATTACATACAAAATATACGAGTAACATATTAAGATAAACAATACATGAAAATAGGTAATTTAATATGAATTGAGCACAGTAAGCTGATGTTAACAAACGATTTGCATGTGTGATTTTGATGTGAAATTTGTAACTGGAGCCTAAAGATAAGTCTGGACTAGAATATGGTAAACTTGTTTGCATGCCAATAGAATAATTATTCTTTCGTCATGTGAAGGTCTTTGGCTATGTAAAATTATCTTTGGTTATATGATGATCTTGGGCCATGTGAAATAGAATTTGATCAGGTAAATATCTTTGACCATGTGATTAACACCTTCTTCATACGACCACTAGGTTGGGATACCCTTCATGTTTTTCCTAAGATTTGGTCTAGGCAATATAATTTATGGATACAACAGGCAAAACATATAAAGATATATTCTATTTGAATATATTTTCTTTTATTAATATTATATATAAAATAAGATGATTTGATAATAATTGGAGATATGCATATGGGTTTTACTTAATTTATGGGTATAATAGGTAAAAATTATAATTATATATTTTGGCGTTGATACATTTTTTTAATATATATGATTGTCTGAAACGGTATGTGATACAATTTCTTTTTCATGAAAAACATGCTAGGATAATAAATGAATTTTTATTTATATAAAATTTGACTGTTTCTATAAATTTTGTACTATAGACTTAAAAAAAATTTAGCGTGAAAGTTGTCTTTCTCTTGTGCAGGTTTAGTTGCACAGTAAAAACAAACTATGGGTAAACAAGAGTTCAAAGATCCAGTGATTCAACTAGAGAAGTGCAACATTGATAGTAACAGTAGTAGTCATGTCATGCTCATAAAGAAAATTGTTATATGCATTATGAATATTTTAAGTAAAATAAATACATGTCTGTAAAAGTACATTTTCGTGTATGTGCATAAAATTATTAATTATCTTCATTTTAAATTATGATTTGGTTTATATGTCTATAAGTCCTGTACAGGCAAGTCAGTCAGTTGCTAATAACGCCTTCTCACTTGACTGTAAAACAGAAGATAAGGGATGTTACAAAATGAATTATAACCAATAGTTATTGCTCATCATTAATCTCAACTCCAACTATTTTCAAATCCTAACTCATACTTCTCATCACACGAAGGTGTTTAGCTTTAGTGTGATTAGGTAATTTAATATACTCCTAAAATTTCAAATTCAAGGCACGTAACCTTGTAGCGAAGGTCTGATTGTACTTGATTTTGAGTTATTCCCATTAAGGGTGTCATCGAGTCAAGTCGAGTTAAGTCAATACTATCACGTCTGTTAGTTTTGACCCTAATCAATACGTGAGCTTTGCAATTGAATGTACGGAACTGATAAAAAAACGAGCACATTTGTGACCGACACAGAATTGATACGATCAGAGTTGAAATTTGGACCATGTATTAGTGACAAAATTGATTACGAACGTGTGACGTTAAATTTTGCATAAAAACCAAGAAAAATAGGACAGAGCTAAAAATACGTGATTTTTGTGCTATCAGCTAGTTACTAACTAAGAACATTGAGACGTGGATAATATTAAGTTAAGTTTATCGGTATAATTTCATGTCAAAATTTCAATATTTAGAGTACAAAATTAAAAAAATAAAATTTAGGGTCCAATCCTGTGAGAATAAGAGGAAGTTTGAAGGTCAAATAAAAAATTTGGTATGATTATATTAAGATGTGATTAATTAAAAATAAAGCTAAGATCAACTAAAATAATAATAATAATAATAATAACAACAACAACATTTGTCAACTAAAGCCGTACATGCAAGGTGACAAATGTGAGGCATGCATATGATTAATTCTTTTCCTAATCTAAGTATAACATGCTAATGTGTGCCCACCTTAATTCTTCATTAATCATTTTTAGTAAACAATTGCACATTCTTCATCTAATGCACCGTCCACCATCTCTCTCAACCGAAATCTCCTCTTTTATTTTCTCTCTAGTTTCCTTTATTTCCCCACCACACAAACATCAAACTAGTTGGGAAAAATATCAAGTCTTGAAGAAATAATCTCCCTCCACTTCAATCTCTTCAAGCCGAGACTTTTGTCGGGAGGAGTGGGGAGGATTGGCTTCGGCCAAGTTTAGTTCCACCTTTGGTTGGTGTTGCATGTCAAAATTCCAGCTTAGAGGAGGTTTGCATGTGAGTTTGGGTGGAAAGGAAGCCAAGGGGAGCTTAAGGGATTATGACATTAAATAATCAAAGGTGACTTCAAGAAATTGTCTTCTTTGGCCGTGAGCTTCATGGTTAGGAATTGATCTCTTTTCCTTTTTTGAATTTCATTTGAAAGCATGTCTAAAGATAACTAAAGAAAATAACAATAAAAGTAAAATAAATTACCAGAGATTTAATAAAAGGAGATGACAATTTTTGATTTTAATAGAATAAATTTTATGAAACTGGCAAGAAAAACCTTCGGCTAAGCTTAGAATAAGCGGGCAGGAAAGTTGAGGACTTGATTTAAGCCGTGGTACTAAGAAAGTAAAAATGGACCTTGTTATGAATAACAGACCAAAAAGAGAACGCATATGGAGATGGATTCGATGCTATTAACAGAAATTGTGAGATTAGATTTAAGTATAGCTAAACCGAAACATGGTGGAGATGGAGAAATTGCTTTGGGTACTAATTAATTTATTATAAAAGCCGAGACACCAAATGAAGAATTGGGGATTGATATCGGTTGTAGCCAGAGTAGCTATGTAAATCTAAATTTAAATGAGTTAATAATTAAGTTGATTAAGACTCAATGAATAAATCAATATTAAAGTTTAATACCGGGACGATGAATTAAATTGGCTGAGACTTATAATAAAAAACAGTAATCAAGAAGTTGGTTATAAATGAAAGTGTAAAAGAATAATATTAGGAGTATAGCCTTAAATTGGAAAGATGAAGAGCAAGGGAGCATTTAGTTAACCATCAATATAGAATGGGTGTAAATCAGGTTTGTGCAAACTTTATGCAAATTTTATGGCAATAGTGATTAAAATAAAATTATTAATATGATAAAAATATGATGATATGATAATTACATATGTGGTGTATATGCAGTATATGTATGAGATATGAATGGTTATATGAGATATATACGTAGTATATGTTTAATATATGTTGAACATATATATTTAGTATATGTTTATCAATAATAAAAGACAAAAAATAGATAACCTAAAACTATCATATTTATGACATTATCAGCTTGGCCATATAAATAAGAGGCACATAACTAAGTTACACAAGAATGGTGACTTAAGATCATTTGATTATGAATTATATGACACATGTGTGATTTTAATGTGAAACTTGTGACTAGAATCCAAAGACAAGCTTGGACTAGAATAGGGTAAACTTGGTGGCATGCCAATAGGATGATTATTCTTTGACAATGTGAAATTATCTTTGGTCATATGATGATCTTTGGTTATGTAAATGTCTTTGATCATATGAGTGGTGTCTTCTTCATACGACCACTAGATTGGGATACCCTTTCATATTTCTCTAGGATCCAGTCTAGGCAATTTGACTTATGGGCACAACAACAAAAACAGATAAAGATACATTCTATTTGAATATATTTTCTTTTATTAGTATTATATATAAAATAAGATGATTTGATAATAATTGGAGATATGCATATGGGTTTTGCTTAATTTGTGAGTATAATAGGTAAATTTTATAATTATACATTTCGGGGTTAATATATTCTTTTATGTGACTGTCTGGAATAATATGTAATATAATGAATGTTATCTTTCATGAAAAGCATGCTAGCATAATAAATGAAATTTTATTTATATAAAATTTGACTATTTCTATAAAGCTTACACCACTAAGTTAAAACTTAGAGTGAAAGTTTATTACCTCTCGCGCAGGATCAGAGTTGTCCAACGAAGGTGAAGTATAGATAGGCAAGGGTGTATAGATTCAGTGATTTCACCAGAGGAGCGCAACAATAATCGAATGTCATACTCATAAAGAAATTTTCCGTTTTATGCATTATGTTTATTTTAAAATAAATATATGTCGGTAAACTAAGCATGTAACAGTTTTATAATTTACAAAAATTTCATTCATGCATATTATATAATAACGATTTTATTTTATTTAGAGTAATGAGTATATTTATATATGTTGTATATTTATAAGTCATGTATAGACATATCAGTTAGTCAGTTGGAGACACCACTTTACCTGACTGACGTATAGAAGGGTATGAGAGTGTTACAAATATAGTACTAGACTCAAACTCGACTGATTAAAAAACTCAATGCTCAAACTCGATCGAGTTTTTTTCTTAATTGTTCAAAACTCAATTAAAAAAATATTTGAGATACTTGAACTTGACTTGATAAAATTTGAATCAACTAAAAAATATATAATAAATAGTGTACGCGGCTCGACTCGAAATTGACTTGAATTAACTCGATTTGATTAAACTCTAATATATTTTAAAAAAATAGGATATAAAACTAATTTAATAAATAACAAAAAAATTACTTAATTAACCTCGTGAGCCTTTTGAGTCAATTAGATATTGTGATATTCAAACTCAACTCGACAAACTACTCGAATTCAAACTCGACTTGAATAACTCCGAGTTGAATTATAATATTTATGCGTCAAGCTCGAGTAGCTTGATTCATTTGCACCTCTAATTCCTATATGGACTTAGCAATGGGAAAATTCTCAAATTGTCTAATCAAATCATTTTGCATGCTACTCAACATAGTGAAACATACACGATGATCTTTTTTAATCCAATTGTCATAAACTTCTTTATCACAATGGTGTTGGGGTGTGTTGCCCTCTTCAAAAGGAACCATTGATGTTTCCAAGGTCTCAAGCACTTCTTGCTCATCTAAAAGATATTGAATCTTCATTCGCCATATGTCATAATTTTGACCATCAAATTTTTCTTCCTTGTTAAAATCAGCAATTTCAATTTTTGAGGTCGTTTCTATATTTTAAGCAAGGTTATTTGGACATTAGGTACATATTTTATTATTTTTAGAAAATAATCTAAATTAATATTTCTTGTATATAATGAAATTGAAAATTTTGCTAAACTCATATATAATCATCTCTCATTAAGCAAGAAAAATATTAAATAAACTATTTTCACCAATTAGAAAACTTATTCTTAGATAACCCCACTAATTTAGAACTAATCTATACATGCATATTCATAAAGAGTGAGTTCTAATCGCTCACTCTCCGAAGGTGTCAAAAAACTGCAACCGCATGGGCCACCATACTATGGTCAAAGTGACTGTCAGTTTGTATAACCTACACTAGCCATCAATCGCCTTGTCAAAGAGTGAGTTTCATTTCTTGCCTTCTAAGGGTGGTCACAGGTTGGAACCGGCTGATTCCAGTTAGGAACCAGTAGTTCCACAGTTTAATTTTTATTGGACCGGTTCGAAAGCACCCAATGGATAGTTTAACGCCGGTTCTTAACTGGTGTATTCTAGTTCATGAACTAGTGTTTCAGCTGATTCAATAAATATATCAATATTAATTTTTTTTTAAAAAAGATCAGTTTATTAATAAAATTTTCACTAAAAAAAATAAATTCAAAAAATGAATCATATTAAGTGGACTTTGTCATATATATATATATATATATATATATATATATATATATATTTAAAAATGTTGGTTTAGAATCGTGAACTGCCAGTTACGGTTTCCAGAAATGAAAAACCGGCCAAAAATCGGCTCCCCAACGGTTCCAGTCTGGTTCAAGTTCGAAATCAGCTTTGATTGGTTCCAATCCGGTTTACGAGTTGAATCTGCTTGTGGCCAGATATAGGCACTGCCTTTCATTGAACAATTTCTGACAACAACAACAAATTTGGACTCCTTACACCTTGATCTATTTATTTGTCAACTTTATTTTCCCTAACAATGAGGAGGTGAAACGTACTCTCTACTCGATAGAGTGAAAAAAAAATGAAATTTCTTTGTTTTTCAAACCTAAAATTTCTAGGTTTAGTTTTTGAAACAGATTCAAAATACCTATTTTGTGAAGTCATATTTCACTCTTTTTAAATTCATTTTGAGTGATCTTTATACCAATTTAAAACTTACATGTATTACTACAAGTTTATATAATAAAAATACCAAAAAATTAGATTTTCTAAACCAAAAAATAACTCAAAGACACCAAAAAATACTAGTCAAATAAACTAAATATGAATATAAATCATATTTATTACAAATAAAAAAATCTAAAATTAATTATTTAAGATAAAGAACAGATACTTTATTAAAAAAATATTAATCATATTTTTATGGAAGAAAATAATTCCTAAACACATAATCTCTTATTTACATAAAATAAAAAATTATATCTAAGTCATGTAATTTTTTATTGATATAAAATAAAGAATTACCATGAATGACTACCACATATGTAGACGAGATCAAAATACAAAAACTCTAATACCAATATAGAAAACGAATACAAATATACAATTGTAGGATAATAAAATTACCTCACAACGGAAGTGAAAGGATCAAACTTTGATTTACGATCTTGAATATGGTAGATATTGAATCTTCAATGATTGGAATACATTACGTAAAAAATAAGGCTACATGAGTCTCTGCTAGAATCCACACTCTCGTTATCTAGGATCACACAGGTTGTTTTTGTGTTTTGTGAGCAATAGGCAAATTTCTCTACATTTTATTTTTCTACTGATAGTTATATTACATATATATCTCAATTTGAGAGAAGATTAGGATTAAAAAATCTAATCCCTATAGAATATAAAATAGAGTTTAAATATATTTTATTTTTTTTATTTTTTTTAACTATCTAGCCATCTGAATTTGCCTCAAGTAGATCCATTAAATAAGAGTTTAAATCTATTTAAACTCTATATATTCTTAACCAAATAAATCAAATAATTATTTATTTATTTATGATATGTGGACGTTTTCCACAATTATCAACCAAGTTTCGACAAGAAAATTTCGGCAATCATAATAAGAGCACGAATTGAACTCCCAATGTGGAAAAATATAAATGATAGTTAATACACAAATATAAAGGGACATTGTCCCTACAAGATTCGTGTTTCAAAGGGATCAGGCGCTGCATTTCAATGTTAGTTCTAGAAGCTTTGTTTGAAGGCTCTACAGTCCTCCAATCAATTAGACAAGTACAGTTGCTGCCATCGTTACACTTAGCACATTCTTTATAGTATGGCATGTAACAGACTTCCTATTCTCAGTTACAATTTGCACGCAAAAAAGGTATTCCTTTTCCTTATAAAAGCATATATATGCATGCTATATCTATGCTTAATGTTCAAAAATATATATAAAATTATTCTTGGAGTCCTCATCTGTAAGCTTGAACTTTTTTTATTCTTAATTTCCTCTAGTTTTACTCAAAGAACACTATCGTAAAAAAAAAAAAAGGATTGTTGTTTCTTGGACAATTGGTTACCCAAATTCATTTATATATCTTGAGACTTCTTTGCTTATAAATAACTGAAACCCGAAAGTCCTTTAAGTACAAAGCGCATTGATTCACGGCTTCTAATTGTATTCCAAGAACTGTAAGCCATCTTTCCTTTTGGTTACAAAGGATAAAGAATAAGACTAAAGTTCGAACTGGAGATCTCATATTCCTAATTTCTCTATGTGGGTTTGTGTGTGTGAGCATTTTTTTGCCATTTCATTTTGCTTAACAATTTTTGTTGTCCAGGGAGCAAGAAAATGGAGGATGGGAATGAAAAGCCCTATTTGTTGCCACTATTCAACGCTGCAGTACTTGGGCAGTGGAGTATTGCCGAGAGAATTTTTGATAGTGATCCTGATGCAGTAACTATTTCAATTTCAAATCTGCAAGAGACAGCTCTCCATTTGGCGATTTTTAGCGGCCGCTCCATTGAATTCATACGGAAGCTTGTACAAAAAATTCCAGCTGTTTCCCTGACAAAATTAACTATGTCCAATGAAAATCCTCTTCACTATGCTGCTGCCGCCGGAAATACAGAAGTTGCAAAGATATTGGTGGAAAAGAATCCACAGTTGACACAAGCAAGAAACTTTCTCAATAATACTCCACTTCATCTCGCTGCTCTGAATGCCCATAAGGAAACAGTTTCTTACCTTGTTTCAGTGACTGTTGATGAATTTCCGACTCCTTTCGAAGACGCAGACGGTGTCGGACTAATGATATCACTCATTACGGCTAGCTTTTACGGTAGGGGAAAAATTTAGCCGAGTCTCAATCACCTATATTTACATTTTTATGTATCTTTGCTCGGCAAGTTAACACTTAATTAATTTGCTATTGTTCATGAGGAGCAGACATGGCAATTGATTTATTGAAACGCAAACCCACATTGGCCCGTCGAAGAAACGAGTGGGGTGTTTCTGCTTTGGAAAGGTTGGCTCAAACGCCAAAGGCATTTCCCAGTGGAAGTGGAGTTGGACGGTTCCAACGGTTATTGTGTCAATGTTGGTATAATTAAAATTTTGAAACATTTGAATGTTGGTATAATTAATTGAACTTGGTTTTGTACATTGAACATCGAACAGGCCTAATTAATTTGCATGCACGTAATTGCAGATTTTGCGGACACAGATATTGTTGAAATTGGATTTCTACAAGGTATTCGGGATACCCTTTTGAGGGAGAAGCAAGCAACGGAGCTACTTAGACTCTTGATTTCTGAAGCTTCCAAAGCCAATTTACAGGAAGCTCGTCGTCTTGTAGGAGAAGCAGCACTACTTGCAGCTACGTTGGGTATTCATGAGTTTGTTGCGGAGTCTTTTACTTGCTTTCCTGGTGCACTTACTGTCTTCAATTCAGAGGGACGTAATATTTGTCACCTCGCAGTAAAATTCCGCCAAGAAAACATTTTTAATCTTCTCCATTCAATGGGTATATGTAATTTGTTACTAACAGGTGCTGATTTTTCAGGCAACACACTGCTACATTTAGCAGCAACATTAGCACCATCAAACAAGATTTATGGTGCTGCTCTGCAAATGCAACGAGAGTTGCAATGGTTTAAGGTTATATATAAATTAAATAACTCTCACATTTGTATTCGTGCTAATACGACTTCCTAGTGCCCAAATGACTTCGATCCCTAATTTTTATATATAAAAAACAGGAATTGGAAAAGTTTGTTCCACCGGCTTACAAGGATTGGAAAAATTTTAATGGGAGAACTCCAAGAATGTTGTTTACTGAGGAGCACAAAGGTCTAGTTGAGCAAGGTGAAAAATGGATGAAGGATACAGCTTCCTCCTGCGCAACAGTTGCTGCGCTAGTTGTCACAGTTGTGTTTGCCGCAGCTTTTACTGTACCGGGAGGCAACAGGAGTGATCTTGGGATTCCCATTTATTTGAATCAAACATCTTTCATGATGTTTGCAGTATCGGATGTTTTAGCACTAATTTCTTCATCCACCTCACTGCTTATGTTTTTGGGAATCCTCACATCCCGATATTCTGAAGAAGATTTTCTCAGAGCTTTACCAATGAGACTGAGTATCGGTCTTATCACCTTATTCTTTTCAATAGCCACCATGCTCGCAGCCTTCTGCTCAGCCTTTTACTTGGTTTTGTTTCAAGAAGTTCATTGGATTGCAGTTCCCATTGGCCTTGTACCTTGTGCACCTGTTACCTTGTTTGCACTTCTTCAGTTTCCTCTCTTGGTTGAAATTGTAAATTGCACATTTGGGCCTAGCATTTTGGTCAAACAAAGCCAGGATACTCTATTCAATTGATAATTAGTAGCTTCATATTATATAGATGATTCAAACTTGAGAAGAAGCATAGCTAATGAATGCTTGATTAGGGAGGAATTTAACTGAACTCATAAAATATGTATCTTGTCAACAATTTAATTATCAGTATCAATTTGCTTTTTAAGAATTATATGGCACACGAATGGTTCAGAGAAATAATTCTGTCTTTTAAAATTTTTATAAGATTTAAAACATTTACTCATGATAGCCCCGGTTTGGTTGGGAGAAAATTATCCTTGTCACATTCCCAGTTAGAGTCATAGATAGCACAGATTTTGGAGGGATTGAATGTATGAAGGAACAAACCATAATGGAGAGTGCCCTTGAGATATCAAAGTAAGTGTTTCAAAGCTTGTTAATGATTTTCAGTTGGTTTATGCATGAATCAAGAGAGCTTGTTTACTGTATAGCTTATCTCAGGGTGCATAAATGATAGACATTGAAACGAACCCAAAATGCTGTGTGATATGTGCTTGCTTTTTGTTATGGTGAACTATCATCTAATTTGAGGATATTGTTGGTAGCAACATATAGTGGGAAAAAGTGCCTGAAAATGACAAAATTTGTAGGTTGAAGTGTCTATGAAGTGATTTGCTTAATTGTGTCGAAATGACTCTCTATACTAAGTCGGAGTGTATGTGGATGTATTAAACCTTATATTTAATTGTCTTGACTTGCTCACAATTAGATTTGCTCACTCGCACGATCAACACACACAATCTTGATGGGACTTGTTATTTGCAATAATTAGTGCACATGCTAATAATAGAGTCTAAAGCAGAATTGACCATACATACACCATGATGGGCCTCATCATCTATGTACCAGATAAAATTAAAAAAATTAGGAATGCCAACAACACAGGTTCGGGCCGGAGTTTCCCGACTCCCGCCCCCGAACCCCGACGGAAAAATTTTTTGAATTTCCATTCCCGCACTACACGGGGACGACAATTTCCGACCCCATCCCGATCCCCGAAATTTATTAAAATTTTTTATTTTTTTAATGTTAAAATTATTTTTTTTATTTTAATTAATTATATAATTTTTTAAATAAAAAAATATTTTGTATTTAAAATAAGTGTTATATTTTTATTTTATTATTATTTTTAAAATATTAATTATATTAAAATATAATTAATTATTAATTATATAATTATATTTACGGAGCAGGAATCGGGACGGAGGATATATATACCATCCCTATCCCGTCTCCGGCAAAAAAGATTCGGGGTCAGAATAAAAAAAATAAAACTTAAAAAAACCGCTCCGTTCAGGACGGAATCGGAGCATAACACCGCGGAACAGGGCAAATTTGCCATCCCTACTTTCTTGCCTAATTATGTTCAACGCAACGCCGACTATTTTAAAAGGCCACATCCTAATTTTTGATGTTTAGTTTTCAATATTGACGCTTCTATTTGGTCTAGAATTAGACTTCTCTTACCTTCCAAATCCTTGGAGCAGAAGCAACCGACATGCTGATTGACTAATTTACCCCTGACGTCATTGCTATTGATTATCTGGACTAGAACAATGTTAGTGTGGGACAAACTGGGAAGCAAATTGCAGAGAAATGACCTGAGGCCTAAAGGTAAGGGGTTATGGAATAGTAAAATTAATATAATAACGTAAGGAAATTAGTGCACAATTTGATCACTTCTTACTTAAACTTGGAGCCAAACATTTCCTCTCTCAAAAATATCAAAATTATAGTTAAATTAAATTAAAGGCACTTAACTTGTTTAGTATTAAAAACTTAAAATAACTTCATTTTGTAATATAAGAAACCAAATATTCAAATCTTTATTTTTTTTTCTTTTTAAATCTATATATATAAAAGAAAAGAAAAGCTTAAAAACCTTTATTATGTATCGAAAAAGATTATAAATTCAAATATTATTTTTTTTAAGAATCTCTGATGTATAAAAAAAATATATTTTGCTTTTTGAACTTTACAAATTTTTACAATTAAGTTCCTCAGCTAAATTTTATGCAAGTAACTATCATTAATATTAGGCAAAAGGTACAAATTACACCCTATGATATAAGCTCAAAATCAAATAACACCTCAAAGTCAATCTTGGCTCAATTGAGCCTCGGAACAAATCAACTCATATCTGTCTCACCCCATTTACATTTTAAAATTCTTGGTCCAAGGATTTCAATTTTATATTACTGCTGGAAAAGAAAAAGATCCTTGGCCTATATCATTGTCCCCTTCAACAAAAAGGATTCACCTTTCACCAATTTCTAATTTAGGACATCCAATATAAGGAAGGGAAAATGCAATTTGTGATATGTTTACTACATCATATTTTATGATTAACAGAACAATACCTAAGAAGAGCAAGTTGATAAAAAAGAATTAACAATATATAAGAAGAAAAAGGAAAGTTAATCATATCTTTCTACACCTAACCAAACTAATTTGTCTCACCTATCGCAATTCACTATCTGGTGATTAGTACTGAAGTGCTTAAAATTCCAGGGCTTTAACAACACTAAACACATTCCATAGTCACTTGACTGAGGTTTCCGCTCTACAAAACTACGATTACAGGTTATAAGCCCCATCCCCCAAAATTCCTCTTTCCCTTGATGTTTACACTGAGTTACAGATGTGCATTAACATAGACAGAAAGAGTCCAATTACAGAGCAACGATAATATGAAGTATGAATTAATACAAAATTAAATTACTTTTGTAATCTAAAAGTTGATATTTGAATTAAATGCCACTGAAAGAGCAAACAAAATCGACCCCTTATTATTCTACCAAAATGGACATATCATTAGAAAAAAAATAAAATAAAATAATCATATACCTATTAGAATTTGATGTCTGCTGAAGCTTGTGATTTTGAGGCAAAGAAATTTGATGTCAGCCGTTGGTCCAACAGTGGATTGAGGGGAAGGAATTTAATGTCTACGGATTGAGGCATAGAGATGAAAGAAGAAGAAGCGAGAGAGACTGCAACTTTTTTTATTATTTTTTATCAAACTAAGAGAGAGACTGCAGCTTGAGGTTGTTTTCTCTTGAGATTTTGGAAAGTAGAGTTGAGTAGGATGGTTTTATTCTAGAATTAGGGATTTTGGGTTAGTGCCAGTTTTGGAACAGCAGTGTTGCCACCAAAGAGAGGGAGAAGGGGAGAAACAGAAAAAAGAGAGGAAAAAGGCGAGAAGAAAGCGGGAGGAGAGAGAAAAAATGCAAATGGCGATACAAGCCAGTTATGCATTTTCTCTTCCTATCCCTAAAATTAAATACTGATTGGATTATTAAAAATTAATTATAGCTTGACCTGTTATACGGTGTTCCATTCCGACTCCATTTCGAATGGACCAATTTTTTTTGTAAATTTTTTCTCCATCCAATTTTCGTCTTGCCTGTTCCGATTATTATATTTATATATATTTATATTTTAATATAATTAATATTTTTAAAAAAATAATAAAATAGAATTATAACACTCATTTTAAAATAAATAATGTATTTTTATTTAAATAATTATATATTTAACTAATTAATTAAAATATAAAATATATTTTTAATATTAAAATAAAAAATTAATAAAAATCGAGTAACGGAATGAATCGAGAAATAGAGCATAATTTCGGGGTCAGGAAAGGAGACGGATAACTCCTTCCCAAACCCACCCCTTTGTTATTCCTTTATATATATATACACTAATTGAAAAATTAATTAATTCTTTTATGATTGATTAAATGTTAAGTATTTCATAAATATGAATTATATTAATTCAAAATAATAGTTAAGAAATTCAATTAAACAAATTTTATAATTATTTAATTATGAGAGTCAATAGGTCAAATTAATTTTCAGTTGAGAAATTTAATAGCACTAAAATATAAAGTTTAAGGATTAAAAGTGTGCTTTCAAAAGGATCAAAATGTGCCTTTTTTTTTTCTTGGTATAATTTCCCTTACACCTTTTTTTTTAATCCAAAAGAGGTTTAATTATCTAAGGAAATAAAAAATAATAATTGAAAAACAATCTACATGCCAATAATAAAAAAGTTTATCACGTTTGCTTAATAGGGGTGAATTAATTATTAAATTAGTTGAGTCCCTTTCAGCAAATTGGCAATCACCATGAATACATGAATTAGGACTATCCTATCTATTAATCCAATGTATGATTTTATTAGTGAAGTGCAGCAAAATTAAGTGGTGAAATATCAAAGTATGATCTACCTTTCCACTTCAAGTAATTTAATAATTAAGAATTCGAAATTAATTAATTACCCGTATTTATATATGTGAAATTGCATCATCACCTTCTACTTTTATTAATTTATATCTAACCCATTAATGTCTTGATGGGCTAATAACTAATGAATAATCCGGTATTTGTTGATGATCAATGAATAATTCTTTGAAACTAGTCTATTGAATTTGGTTTTATAAAATCAAAATTTAACTAAATTGTTAATGTCGATTAGCCTAATTGATTAAATAGCGGTTAGGGTAATCATAATTTTAATTTTTAACCATTAAATAAGAAGTGTTTCTATTCAAAAAAAAAAAAGAAGTGTTTGTAAAAAAATTAAATTTATGTAATAGTTTCTATAAAATCAATTTATAATATTATGGAATACTAGTAGTGTTCTCATGTTTTGTGTGTGGATGAAAAAAAAGAGTTATTAATATCTTCGATAAATATTATTTTTTGAAAGAAGTCTAAAATATTTAAATATTTAATGAAATGAAACAAATATATATATATATAAAGAAAAAAATCAATATATAATGAATAAAAATTATTTTAAATATTTTATTTTTGGCAGATTAATTATTTTAATTAACTGTTCATAATATTCATTTTAATATTTGAACATATATATCTATAGTGTTAAATATTTTTTTAGATCTAATTGATTTGAAAGATTTTTATTGTTTAATTATGTGTTTTATATATTTGTGATATAAATCATTTAAGAGATTCATTAATTCAATTCAATCCATCAAAATTTGATTAAAGATTTTCTTATTTTCTTCCTAGGACTGAAATACTATGAAGTTTATAATAAATTTGTTTAAATCATATTAATTGATTGGTGAACCCACCCCAAATACCAAATCGATCAGCAAAATAGCTATCTTAAATTTTATAATTCCTACGATTTTCTGATATTCATTTATATTTTGAACCAGAATTAAGCATATGCATCTAATTGATTTTGTTCAAAGAAAATAAAATTTGACATATCACCACAATGAAAACTTTGGTTATAATTAACAAAATATAAAAGTTGACAGAAATTGACACAAAAAAAAAAAGTTTGAGCGATAAAGCATTTTTTTCATTAATTTCAATGGGATATTCAAGAAAAAAATAATAATTAACATTTAGCCTGCGGACCATTGTTCAGCACAAATATATTTTTGTAAAATTGATGGAATTTATTTCGAAATTTATTTGAAAATTTTATATATTTAATCCATAATATGAAAAAGCATATAACTTTTAGACTAAATTCATTAAAAAATTATAAATAAATTATAGTTATTTTTAAAATTTTATTTTTTTGTTTGAGCTATCTAGTAATCACACTAGATTGGTATATTAATGTTAGAGGAGTGTTCTAAAGGAAAACACTTTTAGCACTTATTGTACAAATTTATTTAATTAATAAAAAACTTTTTCATTAATTTGATGTTCAGTAGTTGATATATGAATTGATAAGTGATCCTAAATCAATTAATAAAGTCCTTGATGCATAACATAGCATAAGAAAATCATGATGAGATCATGATATTGAGATTCGTATCATGTGTAATTATGTTATTATCAAAATTATCTCTGGTCATAGGATTAATAAGACGAGACATTATTAATCCAGATAGATTAGCATATGTTACACTCTTTGATTGGATCGAGTAGTATATCTCATAATCTATAAACATGAGATGTTTAGAGTTAACATGTGGATGCTTGTTAAGTGTAGCTAAGTACATTGGATGACCAATTATGAGACAATCATATGGATAATCTATTCAAATGTCAATGATAAATCTCATTATAACAATTGTGCAAGTATCTTTAGACTTGAGGTATTCAAGAATATCTTGAATATTGATTATGTATTTTGACACTAATCTTGTTATCTCAGGGAGGTTGCTCATACGGTGGTGATTGGATACAACTTGAGATATTTGAAAGGTAATTGGGTAACTAACAAATGATTCACTACTATTGATAGAAAATAGTGTATACTCATGGCCTCTTATCGTGGTCATCACTCGGGAATCTCCAGGGAATCTCTAGCTGGAGTAGAAATGTCATAAAGATAGTTTTCAATGACATATCTAATAGAATAATGAGCTTCAATGACAAGAACTAACATTATTTGGACTAGACGTGAGTCAATCCAGTGGAAGTTGACACATGTCTATATTCTGAACCAAGTGGAGTATATAATGGTAAAAAGAATAATTGTACGAAAATTGTCTATGGAAAAGTTCGTAATTAAACCACTGACTTTCCGGTCAATTGAGGGTCGTGATGTGTTGCTAGATACCGTTCATGACTTGCTTTAAATTAATTGTTAATTTAAGAGTTCAACATAACCGAGAATCTAATGAGTCACACGCATTGAAAAATATGAAGAATGAGTAAAATGATATTGGATAGAATCCAAAAGATAAGAGAATTATTTTCGGGATGGATCGCGATGAGAGTCACGGGTCTGTTCGGGCTAAGCAGGTTGTTGGCCTACCTAGCGAGCTAGCTGAGCTGCCCAGCAGCAGCCTGCAGCAGGCCCAGTGCACTGCTGCCTCCTATCCGTTTGGCCAACGACAGATTTTGGCCTTAATTAGGCCAATTATGACCAATTACTATTCATTCATTTCTCTTTTCTCCATTTTTTATTTTTCATTTTTTTTAAATTTAATTCAAATAGAAAAAACATCAAATGACATAAAATAGACATAAAAATATTTTTTTGTGAAAAAACTATTTTTAAGACACAACAAAATTCTCTCAAGAACACTTTCAAAGCTAGCACTTTGAATTTGTTCAAACTATTTTTTTTGATAGTTTCTTATTTATTTTTTCGTGTGAATTATAGTTAGACATTCTAATGTGGATTGTTGTTGTGGTTTGTTACAATATAATAAAGTGAAGATTTGAAAAACAAATAAGAAATTACAAAATATAATTTCTAACCTCTATATTTATATAAATTAATTTTAATGGCACAAATATGATCTTTTATTTCGGATTTTGAAAATTTTATTTTTTCGCTGCGTTTATGAATATGATTCGTTCTTCAAAACCAAACAATTAAGAGGATAAAACATTAAAATTTATTTATACGAAATATAGCAGTAAACAAAATCTCAATTAATGAATTACTGGTAATTAAGTGGTAATTTCACCCTAAACTAATTTGTCTAATATAATCTCTAAAATTATATGACCAGAACTGTTTTCAATTTGACTGTTTATTTTAATCGTTGTATCTTTTTGACTGCGCACAAATAAAATAAAATAAACCCTCAATTTATTTTTGTTTCCTTTTCAATTAGGGGTGGCTCTGGTTTCCTTTTATCATTTTATTAAATAAATAAATGGGAAAACATGCATGTGTGCTTTTCTGCAAACAAAGTAGAATTCACACTTGTACAAAGCAAAGAAAAAGGTTATCATTAATTATTAAAATAAAAATTGACGACTACGGAGATGAACAGAAGGTCCTTAATTAACTTGACCAGAAATTAATTTGGTTGTTTATTGACTCTACAATGAGACAAATAGAGACATTTTGGTGGGAAATCAGATACATTTAATACAAACACATCTATATATAATTGCAAAAAAACCATGTATTGGGTTACTAGGTAAGACGTGAATTTCTTCCAATTTTATTTGAGATTTATAGTTCTAATCCTAGATATGTAACTATTTTAAAACTCATAATGAAATATTTTCTCCCCTTAGGATTATATTCCGTAAGAGTAGAATTAGTCTTACTATATGATCCTAATTGATTGGTTGAGAATGATATAACAAGAAAAACAACTTATTGGGTTGTTCAAGTTTTATATATTTGTACCATTAAATCCTTTAATTAAAAATTTATTGAATTATTTTTTTTATTTTGTTAAATTAATTTATTAAATTGATTCTTCTAACTGTTAATTTTATTCAATTAGTTCATTTAATTATTAATTTTAAACTAAATTCATCTATATTTATAATTATATGAGTGTAAAATTTAGGCCAGAGAATTTTGTCAAATAATTTGGGATCTTAGACCGGATTAATCAGATAGAACATCTAGCCATTTCAATTTTTATAAGTCAAATTCAAATGATTTTTAAATTCGGATTGCTATACACTAATTTTATAATATTTATCGAGTCAAAAGATTATACGTATGCAATATGTATATATGTATAGGGAGTTGGTGCAATATTTGTAGCGGATTAAGTTGAAAAAACGAAACCAATTTTCTCTCTCATTCTATCTTTCGCTTAGTTTATTGCTCCAAATTGGCATATGAGATTGTTTGACACGGTTTTGGTTGGTCTTTACGCATTGAAACTACTTTTTATTATTATTATTATTATTATTATTATTATTATTATTATTATTATTATTATTATTATTATTATTATATTTCCAGGGCTTTTGAAACTCTAGAGAGGTGTCTGCAGAGTTGAAGTTCTTGACTTCTGTGTTCTCTTTTACCTTTGAAGAGGAATATATTTGAAGAGTCTCAGCTTCTAGATTATCTTTCGCTTACAAATTATCTATATAAGCAATCTCCCATTATTGGGTTTTTGAATGATAATATCTTTGTATGTGGTTCATTTCTGTTGAAGTTGTTGAACTGGGATTTCTCGTACTCATCTTCTAATTTACCAGCAAGGCAGAATTTCTTATTTCTGTTAAATATTGTCATGTGGGTACGTACTTTGAGATTGGTATTTTGAAGAAAGAAAATCAGACAAAGAAGATCAAGCATAGAGATTTAAACTTAATTATAATTGAAGTTGCAGGAAGCTAGTCAGCCATTGAAGCTATTACAGAATTCATAGTTCAGGTGATTTTAACTCCTTTATTCTTCTCTTCTAGTTCTTGTCTGTCTGTACTTTGTGTGGCTAAACTGGTTCAATCTCTCAAATTTGATCGATGAACATGTGAATATCTCTTTAAAGATTCTTGTTTGTACACTAAAAAGAAAGTTCTTCTTTACTTGCAAAGAAGTTTATACTCAAGGAAACAAAAAAGCTGATTTAAGAAAAGTAGTGCACGCACCCATAGATGAAACAGAAATAAAGTATTTCTAAATTCACAATTAAGCACTTTTTTTTTTTTTTTGCTTTACTATCCCAAACTAAACCATGAAAATGGAAAACTTCTCTCCCTATGGGTCATTAATTGTTGATTAGGTTGAGGTTCAAGAGCTTCTTTGATAGGTTTTAGTTTTTTCTTGTTATTTCATGGGTTAGGTTCATTAAGCACCATTAGCAATGGATTAGTTTAATATTTCCGAATTTCTATCTTTTTTTTTATCCTTTAAATCCAATTTAAATTTCATAATTTTGAGCACAATGATCATTTTATCTTTTTTTTTTCTTCATTGACTTTGTATGTTATATGAAAATTTCTTAACCCATTCTTATGCTTGATTAATGACAGGTTAATTATGGGCTCCGCACAAAAAATTCAATTGGTTGTACATTTAATTTTCTTGGTCATCATTTTAGACTCAAATTTCATTCAAGGGCAAACGGTGTTAACCAATAGTTCCGAGTCAGGTCAGGCTTCTTATTTCATCATGGTCTTTATTTTCAATATATGTTAGGAAAAAAAGTTCGTGGAAATTTACCTAATCTATAGAGAAACTTAATTTTAATTTTTTTTTGTTTCAATATCATGTGAAAATAGAAAGTCAAAAATAATAACTTTTTTTGGACTTTTTTGAGTTATATATTTCCTTGCAATCGACAATTGAAGGGTTTAAATCATAATTACTTCATATTAAAATATTATATTCATATCCTTAAATCATAATGGAAATTTTTCTTTTTTTCTTTTTGGGAATTACTTAATGTTAACATAAATATTTCTTTAATTAGATACATCGTACTATGAAAGTGAACTTAACAAATAACACTCACTATCATTGGACCATATGAAAATGAATTTAATGCAATAATATTTATTTAATTATGATATTATATTAGGAGCTGATTTTAATAACAACCCAGTTCTAACTATATTAAATTATGATTGCCCGATACAAATGGCTTTGACTTAGACGAAAGTGCATTTTCAATCTTGGAAGCAAACCTCAGAGTTGACACGTGCCCCTGATTAATACGTTAGGCAGATTGAGTGAAAGTTATTCAAAGGAAAACGAAAGACAAGAAAAAAGAGAAAAAAAAAAATCTTTGAAGAAATAAAAATATATCCATTCCCATATTTTCCTTCTTATAATTCTTTAAAACTCCATAAAATATTACCAGGTAAAAAAAAAAGAAAAAAAGTTTAAGTACAGAAGAAAGGATTACTGAAGGTGAAAGCTAAGTAGATAACTGCATACTTTTGCTTCCTTATTAATCCTAAGTTAATCAATTATCCAATTAAGCTTCTAATTCAATCTGATCTCTTCTTGGGATTTGTCTGGTGTCTCAGGTACAAATTTGCTTGAGATAAGCAATGCCACACAATCAGATGACACTGTGAGGGTGGATCCTCTAGACAATTTCAAGAAATATAGAGGAGGATTTGACATCACCAACAAACACTATTGGAGTGTAATTCTCTTGAATTCAAAATGAATAGTTGAGATTTAATTAAAAATAAATTTTAATATTTTTCAAAAATGGGTAATATTTATTTTATATCTATTTTTGTAGTCAACTATATTCACAGGGGTTTATGGTTATGTTATTGCTATCATCTGCCTTTTGGGTGGAATTGTATATGGAGGCTTTCTTCTGGCAACTAGTTACTGCTGTAAAAGCAGAAGGAAAGAAAACCTGAAGAAAAAAAGATTACCCTCCCACAAGCAATCTTACCTATGGCCTGTACTATTGGCAATTTTATTCACTATCCTGGCATTGTAAGTGAAGCCCGTTTTATACTCCAATTTAATTATGTTAAATGTTGCAGGATTTTTTACTGACAGAAAACTGAATGCAGAACTGCATCAGGATTAGTCCTTGGAGGGAATCAGAAATTCCGTTCGCGAGCAAAAACTGTGGTGGATATCATCCTTGACACAGCAAATGGTGCATCAGGAACTATATATAACACAACTGGAGCAATGAAAGAAATAAGAGATAACTTGGAATCATCTAATGTGAGTGCAACTGATCAAGCTTCTAGCTTCCTTACCTCCACATCACAGACTCTCGATAATCAAGCTGCTGATATCGAGAGGCAAGCGAGGAAAAACAGGCGTTTGATCAACAAGGGTCTCAAGATAGTGTGAGTCTCTCCCTCATTTTACTCTAAGAAAGTGAAAACTTTCCACTTGGGATTTTCCTAATCATTTTGATTTGATGCTTGCAGGTATATAATTTCTACAGTTACTATCTCCTTGAACCTGGTAGCTGTCATTGCTCTTTCAGGTTTGTCCCTTCCTGTAAGGAATTAACTTGTAATTACTTGAAAGTTCAATCTGATTGAATTTGGAATTATTTTGCTGCAGTTTGTGGAACTCTGAAGCTACAAAGAGCCCTTAATTGGTAAGTAAAGAGACAATTGATTGTAAAATATAACATTGTCATATATAAAGTTTGTTTTGTTCATAAATTCTTCTTCTTGCAGGTTGATTATATTCTGTTGGATCCTGACTGCTCTATGCTGGTTATTCTTTGGGGTGTATTTCTTCTTGGGAAAGTAAGTCCAAGTTATTCCAAACTTCCTCAATTGCTTATATTGCTTAACAATGATAATACTAATGAGAAGAGGGGAAATCAATACATTTTCAGGTTCTCGGGCGACTTATGTGCAGCTCTTGAGAACTTCCAAATAAATCCTTACAACAACAGCTTGAGTGAGATCCTCCCCTGTGATGAATTGCTCAGAGCAAAGCCTGTCTTGACTGATGTTAGCCAAGGGATCTACAACATTGTTAATCAGGTAAAAATCTTTCATCACTAATTCTAATTTCAGATTGGCAAACACCCTTATAGCCAACATATATACACTGCAGGTGAATGAAAACATATCAGTAGTACAAGTATGCAATCCTTTCTCTGGACCACCAGAGTATCAATACCAGGCAGATAACTGCCCTGCTAATACAATTCGAATTGGAGACATTTCAAAAATATTGGAGCCACTTATGTGTTCTGATTCGAGTAATGGAACGTGTGGAGCTGGACAATTCATATCAATAAATGAATTCAGAACAGTGGAGGATTACACAACTTCCATTCAGAACCTACTAAACGCGTATCCGGGCATGGAGAGTCTAGTAGAATGCCAGTCAGTGAAGAATGCATTTTCTGATATCCTCACAAACCACTGCAGGCCATTGAAGAAGAACGTTCGAATGGTGTGGGGTTCGATGTTGTTTCTGTCATTAAGCATGGTATTTTTGGTTCTGATATGGGCAATTCTTGCTCATCACCAGCAGGAGCACCATTCTTCAGATGGTTCTGTTAAACCACATTCTGCTGCTGCTGCTGCTAATGAAGTAGTAGAACTCAAAGCGTAGTTTAGTGTAAGAGACTGCCTCACGATATTTTTTTCCAAGATTATGTGCTTTTTCAGGAAGTTCGATGCGCAAGCTGACTTTCGAAAGACATTCAGAATAGGATCGGGAAATCAAGATTCAACCAGATATCAAAATTTTAAAACACAGATTGTACAGGTAGATAAACATTTAAATCAAGAATGATTAAATATATAGAAATTGAATTTATCTATGAAGAGGAGGGTGAAATTGTGGATCACAATTTTTTTTAATATATATAGAGAAAGAGTATTAAGAATTTTTTATTTCTTTTATTTGGTATAAGTTACCGAATGTAAGAAATATTATATGAATATGATCAATAATATGAAAGTTCATTTCAGCTCTCAAACTTTGATCTGCATTATTTGATACTGTCAATAGTTCCATTGATGAAGAAACACCTTGAGCCATGCAGCAAAACGACAAAAAAAAGTGCACAAATTGTCGTCTACACACAGATCTCATAAAAATAATAATAATAAAAACGAAGAAACAGAACTATTCTCGTCTGCATATCAAAATCAAAAGGAAAATCCTGTAATTTGGCCTCTATAATTTTTTTATTTTTTGAGATGCAGTTTTTGTACTTGTTTCCATAATTTGTGTCCTTATATTTGTACTTCATTAACAATTGAGCCTTTTTTTCAGTGTCTGCAATTTAATTGAAGCCAATGTATAAATTACACACTTTAATTCATATTTCATTCATCGTGAGGTTAAGGAAAAAATTTATATTAGCTAACTAATGCCATTAATCTAATTTTGAAAAAAATTATTAAAACTATTAATCAAAATTTAAGAAAAATATTAAATTATAGCCAAATGTGCAATTAAACTCCTAATATTATGGTCAAATTAAAGTTGTTCATAAACTGTTCATCCTGTTTAAACCAAACTAATCTGTATAACCTGCAATCAAACCATAATTTAATAAATATGATGGACTGAATCAGTTTGTATTGCATTTTTGTGGATTCAATTAAATTTTTTTACATTTAATCCACAAACCGTACGTATGTGTATATATATATAGTCAATATTATAAATATATATTTATTTTTTTACTAACTTTTTATTTTAATATATGTAAAATTATCAATTATAATTATATATAGAGTAACTTAATTTCAAATGAAAATAAACATATATAATAAAATAAACGAAAAAAGGGTTCAACTCAAAAGAACTAAAACCATAAAAAATTATTATTATTATTATTATTATTATTATTATTATTATTATTATTATTAAATAAAAGTAAAAAGGTATATAAAATGAAATTACATACTGATAGATTGTTTTTTTTATTTGAATTAGATTGATAAATTTTATAATACTAAACCATTGGTCAAATAATACTTTTTGTTTTATCTTTATGGTAAAAAAAGGTTCAATCAAATCTTTAAGATCCAATTTTAGTATATTAACAGTAACCCCCGTTATGCCCATCAATTGTTGAGTTTGATAAGTGGTTCCTTCTCTAATTGGCCTGCACATTTTTCTCTCATTTTTTTTTCTCTCTCCTCTCTATTTCTGCATGAGACTTCTCCCCAGATTTCACTGTGTATGTCATAATAATAAAAAAAAAAAAAGTGTCAAAGTTAGTGTTTGTAAGTGAAAGAGTGGAATTAGAGGTATTCATAGGTCAGTTTAGTATTCATCAATTCAATCTAATTTATGAATATGAAAAACCAATATAATTTAAACTACAATTGTAAATTGGATTGGATCGGTTTAATTTTATATATTTTTTACTTTTATTTAATAATAATAAAAAAAGTCAAATTTGTTAAACTAAAATAAAGCAATAACACTAGTACACACAAAAATAAAACAAACTAAAGCAAATCAAAATTAACATTGTCCAAGTCATACTTTTTTTTGTATGCCTTTAAAAGAAATTAAGATAAATTAAAGGGTGACCTAATTTGCAAATGGACTCAAGCGTGAATATTAAAAGAAAATACAAAATTGAAATTGTGGCATTGTAACACCGTTTTAAGGCTTTAATTCTTTAAAGTTGGAAATTTTTTTCATTCATTTTATTATATATATTTATTTTTATATAAAATTAAATTACTCTATATATAATTTTAATTGATAATTATACATATAATAAAATGAAAAATTAGTACAAAAATTAGATATATATTTATAATATTGGTCATCTATATTAAATTATATATATGTGTAGATTGTGCAAATTGTGAGTCAATATGCGGATTGAAATATAAAAAATTTAATCTAATCCACAAAAAGTGTGGTTTGAAAAAAATACAAACTAATGCAATTCACTGCATTTATTAAACTATGGTTAGTGCAGATTAATTCGGTTTAGATGGATTAGACGATTTAATAACTCTAAGTGGAACTAAAACATCTATTTATTTCTATACATTAAAAGTCATTTCATCTACCAATATTCAAACAATAGTTTCCACCATAATTATATTTATGCCCTCCTCTATCTATTAAGGACTATCAAAACAATGTCGTGTGCTACCCTAATATACTAGAATTACCTTTGTATCCTCCTCCATCATTTATTGAAAAATTTTGTACCGTGTGCTACTATAATATACCAGAAATACTTTTGTACCCTCCTTCGTCATTTATTGAAAAATTTTCTTTGTCCACCACCAATTATTAAAAGACTTTATGAGGTCAAAAAATACCACAAATGTGGTATTTCTTTCATATGATCAAAATAGGGCCATAAATTGGTTGATGTGGAAGATTTACTCATTTTATTGAAAGATTTTTTTAGTCTACCACTAATTATTGAAAGACTTTGTAAGGCCAAAAATTGCCACAAATGTGGCTAAATGTAGTTTGCTTGGGATCAAGGATCTATGCTTATAAATAGGCATGGCCACAGGCCAATTCGGCCCGGTCCAATCCGGACCGGACCAACCTAGGCCTGTTTCGGTCCCAACTCAGACCATGCCCCAGCTGGAGAAGGATCCGGACCGAGCTCTTTCTCCATAAACTGGGAACCAGCGGTTCCAGTTCCAAAGATAATATTATTATTTTTTGCTTTTTTTAATATAAATTAGATAGAATGAAAAAAATATCATTTATAACAGAAAAATAAAAATTATATTTTAGGGATAATATTGTAATTTAAATTTTTAAATTTTCTCTCTATAAATACCAAATTCATTTCAATATCATTCATTTTTTATTTTTCTACACAATCTCATTCTCAATTTCTCTACAATTTAATCTCAATTCTCTCCAATTATACTTTGAATTATTATTTCTCTCTAATTTATTTATAATTATACTTCTACATAATCTTAATTTTTTCTTCTAAACAACCGGGTCCGGTGATGGTATCATCTGAAGTAAAAATTCGAATATCCGATATTTTTCAAATACATTTCAAGAAAATTCAAAAAAATGATGGGACATTTGATGTTGTGTGCAATTATTGTACATAAATATACAATTTTAAAGCTAGAGGTAGTTATGGTATATTTTGAAAGTATTTGCAAAATAAACATGTCACTCAATTTGAAATAGATAAAAGGAAAAGTCAATTTTCTGAGTATGCAGCATATTCTTCTTCTTCTCAATTATTTCAATATAATGATGAAAAAATAAAAAAAAGAATTGACAAAAATGATAATTATGAAATATTTATCTTTTAGTTTTGGTGAAAAATATATTTTGTTAATTATTATCAAAATGCATTAAATTCATTTGCAAAACGAGTACCTAGAAATACTCTTAAATGTGTTTTATATAATTTATATAAAATAAAAAATAAAAAATTGCGCAAAATATTTTCTTCTTTAAATAAATATATTTGTATTTGTAGTGATATTTGGAGTGATCATTGGCAAATGAATTCTTACATAGGTGTTACATGTCAATAGATTGATGGTGAATGACAATTACAAAAATGATTAATTGCATTTAGAGTATTTGATGATCGGCATACCACCGATAATATTTTTAAAATGATAAAAAATATTTTGGAAGACTATGACTAAGTTCATAAAAAAAATTCAATTTTTTTGATAATGCGGCATAAAATACTGCCTCGATTCAAAATCTTCAAGTATTATGTCAACATAATATTATAGTTATATTTTTTTATGTTAGATATGCATCTCATGTGTTAAATTTATGTGTTGAATATGGTTTAAAATCTTTAAATAGTATAATAGCTCCAATTAAAATAGCAAGTTCATTTTTATGGTCACATCCACAAATAATAAAATTATGAGCTCGATTTTGTCGTGAAAATGGCAAAAAATCTAAAAGATTTCTAATTGATGTTCCTACTCGTTAGAATTTAAAATATGAATTACTCAATGAGTTATATGGATATAGAGAATTATTGTGCATATTTATTTCTAATAATGTGCCAAAATTAACTTATATCCACAATATTGAATGTTTGTCAACAACTTTTAGATATTTTAAAATTTTTTAATGATGCAACATATATTTTAAGTGGTGTTTATTATCCAATATATTATTTATTATTGTGTGAATGTATTAATATTATTGATAAATTTTAATATTATATTAATGATTCTATTTTGCATGATTCTATTTGTATGATAAAAAATAAATGGTTGAATTATTTTAAATATATTTTCCTTTGATTAATCTTGTATGTTGTATTTTTTTATTCTAGATGTAAAATAGAAGACTTATTTGATTATTTGAATTTTTATTATTCATTGTTAAGTTTAGATGACGATATTAATGTTGAAACTTTGATTTATAATATTCCTACTATTACTATTACTACTAGCAGTGACACTGTTAGTCAAAGTTCGGGTGAATTGATAAAAAATAGAGGAAGTGATCGTTTGATGATGTAAAAATATAAAAAATTAATATTATCATCCGGTTCACCCGAACTTGACATTTATCGAACAATTATATTTGAGTTTGGTGACAGTAGGATAGGTAAAAAAATTTCAATCATTGATTTGTGGAATTAACATCAAAATACTTATTTGGTATTCTCCCAAATTGAAAAACAAATTTTTACAAGTCTAGTCTCAACTGTTGCGGTTGAATAAGTTTTTAGTACATGAGGTAATATTTTAGATGAGACGCGATCTAACTTAACTTCCGAATCCCTAGAAGCTCAAGCTCATATTGATGATTAGATCAAAGTGGCATTAAGACAACAAGAAATAGAGAAAGATCAATTTGATTACCAATATGACTTCACCACTGAAAGAATGACTAACACATTCGGCACCGGCGGTTCCGAATAAAAAAAAGATAAAAATGGTCAACAATTAAAATTTAAAAGGTAAGAGAATTATATGGGTTTTGATTCCTCTAAACCCTAAAAGAATACGTACGCAACTTAATTAATGGTAAAAGAAATTAAGTTCAATCCAATTATTAATATTATAATTTTTTTAATATAAATTCAAAATTTTATAATTAAATTATTTTTTAAAATAAAAAGATTAAATTAATTAAGTTTTTAGCATAGTTATAATTTTTATAATTTATTAATTTATCAAATAAATATAATCATTTCTAAATTCCAACTTATAATTTATCTAAATCAATTGTTTTTTGTTATAACATTTTAAGTTATTACACAAAATTACAAACTAATATGCAATAAGTTATTTTTTTCAAAGTTTTTATTTTTTTATAACACATTAGTAGTACAAATTTATAATTTATACAAATTAATAATTTTAATTGTATTTATTTATTCTGTTATTAATTAAAAAATCATCAAACTGCTAGTTTATGAACTGGAACCGGCCGATTCCGGTCCAGTCTCTTCTCTATTTTTTGGGATGTGAAACCAGCTAGTTCGGAACTATGGCCGAGCCTACCTATAAATATGCATTCAATTGATGTAATGGAGCATAGCAAGTGAGGGAGCAAAAGTGAGAGGTATCCCAAGTGTGAGAGAAAAGAAAGATTAGAGGAAAAATAATAATAAATTGTTATTCCTCTAATTTTTAAAAGCGGGTTTAATTGTTCTCTCCTTCAATTTAGAAAGATATTGTAATCTCTTTTTTATTTCATAGTGGAATTCTTCTATCATTTTCTGTAATTTTTACCCTGATTTGTTCGAGAGTTTTCTTCGTAAAATCTATGTGTTTCATATTATGCTTATTTTTGTAAAATTATTAGTTGTGACTCTGCTCTATCCAATTCTAATTTTCTATAACAAGTAAATCTTAAGCAATAATTGTGTTCAATTGAAAACTTAATAAAATGAAAAAGTCTCCCCACCTAAAAAAAATAAAAGAAAATAAAAAAGCCTTCGGACCTATCAAGAAAGGATTTGCAAGTTAATGGATATGTTAGTAAATATTTTAAATAATTAATTTTTTAAAAATAATATTATTTTTGTGAAAAAAAATTAAACATATATTAAAAAACAAATATAACCCAAACATATAAAAGAAATTGCATTTCTTTATCAAAATCTAACCCAAACTCATAATCGAAATTGCATTTCTTTCATGTGACTAAAATGAAGCCATAATTTTTACATGGTTAGGACAAAATTACGTGGAATCAATTTTGGCCACTTATTTATGGCATTCCTTATATACATAGCAAAGAACAAGCAGCAACGAAGGACATTCCAAGTCAAGTAAAAGAAAAATGAATGATAGAGAGAGAGTGAGGAGAGAAAGAAAAAGAGAGAATTAAAAAATTAATAATATTATTATTATTTTAATTTTTAAGAGAAATTGTAAATATTGTTTTCTTAAATTTATAAAAAGAAATTGTAATCTCCTATTTATTTTTTAGTGAAATTCTTTTTTCATTATCCATTGTTTGGTCATTTCATTGGTTACTTTGAATCCGAACAGTTCATGGTTCATCTTTTACATCATTTTTTTAGCTATTTAAATGAGAATATCTTTAAAATTTAAGATATTGATTAGTTAGTGAATTTTTTTCATTTAATTTTTTAGATATAACAAGATTTTATATTATTTTATAATATTAGATATGATATGGTTGAACAATTCTGAGCATCAAAAGCTCTGGATATGGTAAGATTTGATATTATTTTAATTGTTTTATATGATTATAATTAGTTGCTTATATATGTAAGTTAATCTCTATAGATTATGTACTAATTTTCTAGCAATTTAATCTCTTATTATCTATATTTTTAATTTATTTTTAGCTCTGATAATTATTGGTCACACATGTCTATGTACCTATGATTGAACAAATTAGATTTTTCTGAAATCTTCATAGATTTCAGTGTGTTAGAAAATTAACTGACCTTCCTTAACTGCATGTGACTTTTAACATCATTTACCTTTTTAACTTTTTGTCTAATATTTGTCTTCTATAAATAGAAAGTCTTATGCTTGTTTTTTTGCACCTTCATACTTCTTTAATTCTCAACTATTTTAATGCAAATTTATTTAAACTATTTTTACTATTTTATCTTTCTGACTTTTATTGTATTTGGGTTTATCCTTATCACTTTAAGGTGCTTATCTGTTTATTGCTACTCTCTTCCTAGATTTTTTGGTTTTTTACTTTAATAGTTTAAAAAAGGCTAACCAATTTTTAGCAAATAAAAAAATAACTCTAATTTTGTAATTTATACCGAGTTTACTCACTTAAGTACGTAATTTACTAATTCTTTTATTTATATTGTATTCATCTTAAATGTATATTTTTCGAATTTCATTTCTTGATGTTCTAGATGTTGTATTAGAACTAGGAATGTCTCATTCTACATATGATACCCAATCTAAACCACCCTTGAAGGTATTGAGTTTTTTTTACCATTGTATGTAATTATTCAAATTTTATATATTATTATTCTCATAAAAATATATCATTTACCATGATTCAATCTTCAATTTTTTGCATCTTCTTTGACTGCCCCTTCATTATACTTTATGTATTATGAATAATAAATTAATAAGCTATTTACTATTTATAATTATACACCATTAATCCTGATGCGAAACTATAGTTACACACTCATTACTATACATTAAAACTCATACAACTTACATTGTTTTATTAGCAGTGTATTGACAAAATAGCCCTTAACAAAACAACATCATTGTCAATTCCAAACACAAATCTTTATGTAGATTTTTCTTTGATTTGCTCTATTTGCTGTTATCCCCTCTTCCTACCTATTTGTTGCCCAGATATTGAACCAAGAAGGGGTGTTCAATTGGATATTAAAATTTCTTAACTTTTAAATGCAGAAAGAAAAGTTAAGTTGAGTAAGGATAGGAAGATATCACACATGAATTTTTATAGAGGTTTGGGTGTTAACAAACCATACTCCTCTCCCTAATCTCAATTGAGAGTTTCACTAACACACTAAGTGTCACTTGAGTAGTAAATTACAAAGAGAAACACTCACAAATCTATTATGCTCAGAGAATAATGAGCAAAAAGATTTTTACAGAGAATTAATATTTGTTTTGAAAGTATTAAATGCACAAAATGGCTACAACAAGATTGAGATTCGAAGTATTTGTTATTCTCTTTTTCTGGATTCATAAATGACTTGCATTTATACTTCCATGGCGAATTATAGTTGTTTGGTTACATTTAATGTGGAAATAGCCGTTCCACTAACTCTTAATTTTGCGTCTGACATGTTTTTCTTTCCTCTTTCACGGTCGTGAGTATGAGTGTCACGGTCATGACTGTTCTTCTAAGCTGTGACTTGAGTGCTGACTTTGGCCGTGAAGCATTCTGGAATGATTTGAAGTGTTTGATCATGGGCGTGACATTATTCTTTCATGGGCGTGACATTATTCTTTCATGGGTGTGAACATCCTTTCAAGCCGTGGTCCAAGTGGTAACTCTGGCCGTTCTGGAGGAATTTGACATGTTTCATGGGCATGACTTTATTTCACGAGCATGACTGATATGATCATTCATGGTTGCTATCATTCTTTATGGCCGTGAACTTTAAATGTTGGATAGTTGGTGTTAAGCTTCATCATGGGCGTGACATAAAAGGTCACGGGCGTGAACATGCTATTTCTTCATTTTTTGTCTTTTTAAGGTTAGTCTTCCATTCTCCATTCTTACTATTATGTTCCATACCTTGTTCAATAAACTTAGAAAACAAGTATGTTAAATACATTATTGTTATTTTATTTGTTAGCATCAAAATGATAGAAATACCCCTCAAGTTTCAACAATCTCCCCCTTTTTTATGGTGACAAATAATCTAGCAATATGTACTTTTGAGAAGTCTCCTCCTCAAAATATTCTTAAAATAAAAAATTACTGAAGTGCAAGAAATGTAAAGAATGATGAAGTATAGTATCAAAATATGTTTCATAGTTTAGGTATATGCAAGTTATATGCAAGGTATATCCAATGTATACCAAATTTTTACTTAAAACAAGTTAAATATGTGCAAAGTATATTTAAGGTATATTCAAAGTATATCAAATGCATATTCATTCATGTAACTTGCATCAAGGTATATGCAAAGTATACTTAAGGTATATTCAAGGTATATCAGCTCATTTGCATACTTGCATATTCATTTAATTCAAATAAGTATTTCAAATATATTTTATTTAACTTTAAATATAATATATTGCTAGGTTCTTCTCCTTTTGTCATCAACAAAAAGAATATCAAAAAAATAAATCAGAATGGAAAAAAAAATCAATTATATTAATATTAAAAGAAGAATACAAGGATTTGAAAAATAATTGAAAGCCCTACATCAAACAAGCTAGAAAATAACATAGCTAAAATATAGTCTAGCTAGATTTGGAGTCGGACATCCCGTCTCTAAGGCAAGCTACTTTTGCCTTGAGGCTCTCCATGCGAGACTCCATGAAATCCTTGAGGTTCTCTAACCTCTCATCCATCGAAGCCTGCAATTGCTCAAACCGTGGGGCCAAGAGATCAGCCACTTGCTGAGCCAAGTTTGGTGTGCAGGCAGAGGATTGTCCAATTTCCTACTCAACCTCTGGAGTCGCCATCTCAACTTGAACTCTCTTCCTCTGCTGGATTCTTTGGAGGCCAGCTTTGAAGTTGTCCGAATTGTTGTTGTAACACCCCCTCATCCCAGCAGCTCGTGCCCAAATGAGGGTGTGCTACACTGACTTCATCAGTTAAAATATCATTATATAAGTTATATATAAAGCAAAATCACTCATACATTTTTTTTATAATATTTACTATTTATTTACTTTGAATTTATAAAAGAAATATAATATAAAAGTTAAACTACCTTTTTATATAGTAACATGTTCTTTACAAAATATGTTGTTTATTTTACAAATACTACAAAATAAAATTTATAAGATAATATACAAAAGTTGTATAACCCACGATGTGTGCAACAGGCTGCTTTACTGATTAGGTTTCCGTTGGCTTTGTCTACTATCTTTTTTTTTATTCTTTACTAAATCTACGTGAGAAAAACTCTCACGCTAAGCTCTTGGCTTGGTGGTGCATATAAATAAGGCAATAAACTATTTTATGAAATCATGCATTATCATATATCAACTCATTCTTAATCATATTCTCATGAAAATATACATATCATCGTATTCTAGCATGTATATACATCAAATTATATTATTTTATCTCATACTTATTTATATTATTACGATCTTATTGTATAACACTAAATCTTCTTTTTATCCATGTCACAATTCATAATTCCATTTTTACTATCCATGTCACAATTCATAATTCCAGTTTTATTTTCAATAATTCTTTTATGTTTCATAACTTCTTTATTTATGTTTTCATTTATGCCCAGGACACCTATGAACCACTGAATAGGATAACAGAGTTGCTATCCAGGCACTTAGGAGTGCCACCCGAGCAATATGATGTACACATATAAGTGTCAAATCCGGCATAGATAACCGTGCCAAACTCGGCGTAGATAATAATGTCATACCTGGCATAAATAACAGTGTCAACCCAGCGTAGATAATCATACCATTAATGGAATTAATCATTTTCATCATACTCCCCCCTATTTGGCATGGCAAACTATCCTAAGTTGGCTCTAGTTAGGTGTTCTATGGCTTATACAATTTCATTAAAATTCATAACAATTAATTTCATAATTTTCATGCATGTAATTTCTTAAAATAATCACATAATCACTCAATAAAAATAATATTTACGTAATATAACAAAGTTCTCATCATTTTACTCATTTCATTCCTCAATTCACATGTTGCCCTGTCACTGGAAGATTCTGTTCTCTGTTTTGGACCTTAATTTTAGTCATGTTCCATTCTGAATTTAGTTACATTATCTTCATAAATATTTTTGATATGGATCTTAGATTTAATATTCAACTTGAATTACTTAATTCTGAGTTCTGTATCAAAAGATATGATAATATTAACACTAACTAGTCACTAATAATTCTGCCCAAAATTTTCTGGACAGATTCTAAGTCTCAACTTTATAAATTTTTCTGGATAATTACAGACATATTATGGTCTAAATAATAATTTTAACCTTATGTCTTATCTTTCAAACCGAATAAAGAACACACAAATCCAAGCTCCAGAACTCAATTTATAATAGTTGAAGTACTAACTACTCATTATTAACAATTCTGCTCAGAATTTTTGGACAGATTCTACGTCTGAATTTTATAACTTTTTCAGGACAATTACAGTCATATTCAGATTTTATGGTCTAAAGGAAAGTTATAGCCCTATGTCTTATCTTTCAAACCCACAAATAACATACAAATCCAACCTCCAGAACTCAATTTATAATAGTTTAAGTACTTACTGCTCATTACTAACAATTCTGCCTAGAATTTCTGGACAGATTCTACGTCCAAATTTTATGAATTTTTCTAGACAATTACAGACATATTCAGGTTTTATAGTCTGAATGAAAGCTATATCCCTATGTCTTATCTTTCAAACCCAATAAACAACATGAAAAATCGAGTTCCAAAAATTATGTTATAACAATTTAAGTGAACACTGCTCATCAATTTCCAGCAAAGAACATACAAGATACTCACATTAATTTTTTTTTTACCAAATTAAATTCTAAGTCTAGCAAACATGCATCCCCAAGATTTTCATTACAAAATAAGATCAATTCAAAATCATCAACATGTCAAATAATTAAATCATGCAAATAAAAAAATAAAATAGGCTATTGCCTTAGGTTATGCACAAACCTCTATTTTTCTCTCCTTTTCTTTCTCTTTACTTCTCTTTCTCCTTTCCTTTGCTCCTTTGAGCTAAATCCTTGTCACTTTGAGTTCCTAAATTTCATAAACATATTATTAAAACTTTATAAACCTAATCTCTCTCTTTCTTCTTACTCTTTTAAGCTTTCTTAAGCATTAAAATGGAATTTTACCTTACTTTTCTCTCTTTTCTCACTTTCTTTCACTAAAACTAAGCTTTGGCTATGGAGAAATAAGGGAAAATGTGGGCTGGTTTGAGAGGCAAAATTTTCCTCAATGAAAAATGGATAAGGAAGAAGAAGAAGCAATCAAGAAAAAGATGACAAAAGTTATTAAGATAGGGGGACACCTAAGCTCAATCTAGAAACCTTTATTAAGGTTAAACACATGTATCTTAATTAGCTTATTAAACTTTGCCATTTGGTGGGTTATGCTTCAAGAAATGTGGGCTGGTTTGAGGGGAAGATAAAAGTCTTCTAGATGTTTAAGTGATAAGGAAGAAGAGAGGCAATTAAGAGAAAATGACAAACTTAATCAATTATGGGACACCTAAGCTTATATACATTGAATATCTTATTCATGCATGTCAATTGCCTTCTTAAAATTTTCCACTTGGTGTGGCTAGCCTCCATATTTATTTTATGTCCCAATTCATGCATTTAATTGATGATTATCCCAAATAATCCCTAAATTTTTGGTAAATTGCAAATTGACCCTTAAACTTTTCAAAATTTGCAATTTAGTCCTTTATCGAAATTTAACATCTTAAAATATTTTGAACACTTTATTAGATATTTTCCATACTTAATTTCTATTATTTTCATTATTTTTCAATAAAAATCCAATTTTAGACTTCGGTCAAACCGACGAGTCGATTAAACCACTCGCGTGTCTTAGGTCTAAATTAGCGGATATGACATTATCTCCCCCTTAAAATAAATTTTTTCCTCAAGATTTACTTGTTAGTTCTATGAACAACTGAGGATATTGCCTCTTCATGACTTCTTCGTTCTCCCATGTGGTTTCTTTAGTAGCATGATTTTGCCATAGCACTTTAATTAATGGAACTTTCTTGTTTCGTAAAAATTTTTCTTCACGTGCTAATATAGCCACCGGTTCCTTTTCATAAGTCAAGTCAGTTTGCACTTCTATCTCTTCAGTTGGTATGACATGAGTCGGATCAGACCTGTATCTCCTTAGCATTGACACATTAAAAACATTATGGATTTTATCTAACTCTGGTGGGAGTGCTAACCGATATGCCACTGGTCCGATTCTTTCCAAAATCTCATAAGGACCAATGAACCTCGAACTTAACTTTCCCTTTTTACCGAATCTCAATACTTTCTTCCAAGGTGAAACCTTGAGAAATACTTTATCTCCCACAGCATACTCTATATCTCGCCTCTTAAGGTCAACATATGATTTTTGTCAATCTTGAGCTGATTTTAATCTTTCTTGGATAATTCTAACCTTTTCTTCTATTTGTTGCACTAATTCTGGCCCTATCAACTTCTTTTCACTCAATTCGGTCCAACAAACTAGTGTCCTGCATTTTCTTCCATACAATGCCTCATACGGATCCATGCTTATGTTCGTCTGATGGCTGTTGTTGTAGGCAAACTCCATAAGAGGTATATATCTATCCCAAATCCCCTCAAATTCAAGCACATAACTTCTCATCATATCCTCTAGCAACTGAATAAGTCTCTCTAATTGTCCATCCGTCTGCGGATGAAAGGCCGTGCTGAAATTGAGTCGAGTCCCCAAAACTTGCTGTAGACTCTTCCAGAATTGTGAAGTAAATCTGGGGTCTCTATCAGATATGATGGACATTGGCACTCCATGCAATCTCACAATCTCACTTGCATAAATTTCGGCTAGCTTGTTCAATGAGTAGTCCATTCTGACTGGTAAAAAGTGTGCTGACTTCGTCAATTGATCCACTATCACCCACATTACATCATGCTTTCTCTGAGTCATCGGTAACCCAGACATAAAATCCATCGTGATTCTTTCCCATTTCCATTATGGAATTGGTATTGGTTGCAACAATCCTGTGGGCAACTGGTGTTTCGCTTTCATTTCTTGACAATTTAGACATTTAGCAACATATTCAATGATATCCTTCTTCATCCCTGGCCACCAATATTGAGTTTTCAAATCTTGATACATCTTGTTCCTGCCTGGATGCATGGTATATACCATTTCATGTGTTTCTTTAAAAATATCGGACTTCAGCTCTTTTACATTAGGAACGCAAATCCTATTCTTGAAGTATACTGTGTCATCCTTTGTCAATGAAAAATCAGGTTTTTCTCCCTTTTTCACTACCTCGACTATCTCTACTAACTTTTCATCTTAATTCTGAACATATTTGATCCTCTACATCAAAGTAGATTGTATTCGCATCTCAGCTAAAATCTTTCTACTTAGTGCATCTGCAACCACATTAGCTTTTCCTGGCTGGTAGTCAATCACACAGTCATAATCTTTAATCAACTCCAACCACATTTGTTGTCTCATATTCAACTCTTTCTGTGAGGGAAGGTACTTAAGACTTTTGTGATCTATATAAATATAACATTTTTTCCCCATACAGATAATGTCTCTAGATCTTAAAAGCAAAAACTATCGCAGCTAACTCCAAATCATGTGTCGGATAGTTAAGCTCATAAGGCTTAAGTTGTCTTGAGGTGTAAGCAATCATCTTTCCTTCTTGCATAAGAACACAACCTAAACCATTATGACTAGCATCACTGTACACAATAAAATCTTTTCATGGAGTAGGTTGAGTCAAAATTGGTGCTTCAGTCAACGTTGCCTTGAGTCGATCAAAATTTGCTTGACATTTGTCTATCCACTCGAAATAGACCTCTTTTCGTAGAAGTCATGTCAAAGGAGTCACTAAGGATGAAAATCCCTTCACGAACCTCCTATAATATCTGGCTAATCCGAGGAAACTCCTCACTTCAGTCGCATTTCACGGTGGTTTCCAATTTAGAATAACTTCAATTTTACTAGGATCAACCCGAATACCTTCTGCTAAAATTACATGACCCAGAAACTGAGTGCTTCAAGCTAAAACTCGTACTTAGATAGCTTTACATACAACTGCTTCTCCCTTAATGTTTATAGCACTATTCTGATATGTTGATCATGTTCTTCTTGGTCTCTAGAATAGAAGAGGATGTCATCAATAAACACCACTACAAATTGATCAAAATATGACCTGAACACTCGATTCATCAGGTCTATAAAAATTGTCGGTGCATTGGTCAATCCAAAAGGCATAACCAGAAACTCATAATGACCATAACGAGTCCTGAATGTCATCTTAGGTACAACTGACTCTTTTATCTTCAGTTCATAATACCCCGATCGAAGATCTATCTTCGAAAATATGGCTGCCCCTTTCAATTGGTCAAATAAGTCATCAATCCTAGGCAGTGGGTATTATTCTTAATAGTCACCTTATTAAGCTACCTGTAATCGATGCAAAGATGAAAAGTGTCGTCTTTATTCTTCACAAATAATATTGGAGCACCCCATAGTGACACATTGGGTCGTATAAAACCCTTATCTAACAACTCCTCCAACTGTACCTTCAGCTCTTTCAACTCTGCTGGTGCCATCCTATATGGTGTAATGGAAATAGAGTGGTGTCGGGTACCAAATTGATAGCAAATTTGATTTCTCTATCCGGCGGTAACCCTGGCAACTCCTCTGGAAATACATCGGGAAACTCACTAATAGTAGGAATATCCACCAACTTTGGACTTGCTTTTTCCATATCAACTACATACGTTAAGTATGCTTCGCATCCCTTATTGATGAGTTTCTGCGCTTTCAACACTGATATCACATTGTCTGGGTATCTTTTATTCTCACCCATCACCACTATCTTATCTTGTTCTGGAATTCTGATGATCATATGTCTTCTTCCACAATCCACTACTACTTCATAACGAGCCAACCAATCCATTCCCAAGATCACGTCGAACTCATGAAATGGTAACTCTATCAAGTCTACTGGGAATTGCCTTCCTTGAATTTCAACTGGGTAACCCCTAAACACCTTGCTAACCTTCACATTGTGCCCTAACGGGTTAGTCACAATAATCTCAAATTCTAGATTCTGTGGTTCTAAACCTTCTCGACCCGGTGGTGGTGTGCATATGTATGAATGCGTCGACCCTGGATCTACCAATGCATGTATGTCAGAGCAAAATAGAAGGAATTTACCAATTAAGACATCCGGTGCATCCTGCTCCTCTCGGCCTCGCATGGCATATGTCTTGGCTGAGAAAGCTCTACTACCTTCTAGCCTCTCAACTGTCTCTGATTTGAAATGTCTGGACCCTGATCGGCCTCCTCTGCCTTTCCCTTGACCTCGGCCTCTGCCTTGCCCAGAAGCCTATGTTTGCATCAGCTCAGTGCTCCCCGAACCTCTGCCATACTGTAACAAGGGACAATCTCTCCTCATATGGTCTTGAGAGCCACATCTAAAACACGCTCCTATCATCCACCAACACTCTCCAGGATGAGAACGACCACAATGTTGGCATTTTGGTAGGGGTAGAGATCTATATGGTGTCTGTGTCGGTGCACTGGCTGCCGAAGAAACAGATCCCGTGGGTTGTCCCCGCCTAAAAGAAGAAGGCATGTTGGAACCCTCAGCCTGAAATCGGCCACTGAAAGATCTAGCTCTTTTGCCACTTGACTGTACTCTACTCGGTTGTGATATAGGCCTTTTGAACCCTCTATCTTGTGTTGACTGTTGTGTGGCTAGAACTCTCTCAACTGTTCTAATAGATGCTAGCAAACTAGGAAAGCTCATCAGATGTAGAGCTGAGACTTGTAGCTTGATTGGGTCTCTCAATCCATCTTCAAATCGTTAGCACTTATCTGCCTCAGTGGATACAATGCCTCCAACATACTTGCAAAGATGTGTGAGTTCTCTTTCATATTCTGTTACCGATAAAATTCCTTGTTTCAGCATCAAAAACTCTCTTTTCTTATCGTCTGTGTAGATAGGAGGAATATACTGCTCCTTAAACTTCTCTAGAAAGAACTCCCATGTCATAGGGTCAGGAGCCTCTGTGCTCTGTGATTCAGATCGCCACCAGTCATATGCATGCTCTTGAAGTAAAGACACTGCATACTCATATTTATGCTCGATTGTGCAATGCGGCTAATAAAAAACTATCTCCACCCGTTCTAGCCAAAACTCTGCCACTGAGGGGTCATCTTCCCGTTTACCATAGAAATTGGGTGCCCCTAACTTCCTTAGTCTCTCAAATTGTAATCCTGATGAGGCTAGTTGTGATGCTTTTTGTAGCAAGTCTATCATGTTCCTTATAAGCTCTGTTTGTCCTGTGCTAGCAATAGACTGCCCTCTTGATAGGCTAGCACTGGATCATGATGCAGCAGCTTGGCGATGACTTGGTCGCGATGAAGCCCTTGTCTTTGTAGGCTCATTACTTTTAGCCTTTTCAGCCACTATCTGTCGTGATTCAGAAGCCATAACCTACCTATATCCTAAGACAATGGCCCTAATCAGTAAGCAGCAACTTATATATATATATATATATATATATATATATATATATATATATATATATATATATATATATATATATATATATATCCAAATGTGGGTACTCACATATCATATTTGTTTTTTTTTTAATCATTTTAAAATCTCAAAACCGCCCAAACCGGGTTTTAATACCAAAATCCAGAAACACCAACCTGGTGCTCTGATACCAAAAACTGTAACACTCCTCACCCCAGCAGCTCGTGCCCAAATGAGGGTGTGCTACACTGACTTCATCGGTTAAAATATTGTTATATAAGTTATATATAAACCAAAATCACTCGTACATTTTTTTTCTAATATTTACTATTTATTTACTTTGCATTTATAAAAGAAATATAATATAAAAATTAAACTACCTTTTTATATAGTAACATGTTCTTTACAAAACATACTATTTATTTTACAAATACTATAAAATAAAATTTATAAGATAATATACAAAAGTTGTGTAACCCACGATGTGTGCAATAGGCTGCTTTATCGGATTAGGTCATCGTTGGCTTTATCTACTATCTTCTTTTTATTCTTTACTAAATCTACGTGAGAAAAACTCTCACGCTAAACTCTTAGCTTAGTGGTGCATATAGATAAGACAATAAACTATTTTATGCAATCATGCATTATCATATATCAACTCATGTTTAATCATATTCTCATGGAAATATACATATCATGGTATACTAGCATGTATAGACATCAAATTTTATTATTTTATCTCATACTTATTTATTTTATTACCATCTTATTGTATAACACTAAATCTTCTTTTTACCATGCCACAATTCATAATTCCATTTTTACTATCCATGTCACAATTCATAATTTCAGTTTTATTTCCAATAATTCTTTTATGTTTCATAACTTCTTTATTTATGTTTTCATTTATGCTCAGGACACCTATGAACCACTAAATAGGATAACGGAGTTGTGATCCAAGCATTTAGGAGTGCCACCCGGGCAATATAATGTGCGCATATAAGTGTCAAATCCGGCGTAGATAACCATGCCAAACTCGGCGTAGATAATAATATCATACCCGGCATACAAAACAGTGCCAAACCTGGCATAGATAATCATACCATTAATGGAATTAATCATTTTCATCATACTCCCCCCTATTTGGCATGCCAAACTATCCTAAGTTGGTTCTAGTTAGGTGTTCTAGGTCTTATACAATTTCATTAAAATTCATAACAATTAATTTCATACTTTTCATTCACGTAATATCTCAAACTAATCACATAATCACTCAATTAAAATAATATTTATACAATATAACAAAGTTCTCATCATTTTACTTATTTCATTCCTCAATTCACATGTTGCCCTGTCACTGACAGATTCTGTTCTCTATTTTGGACTTTAATTTTGGTCTTGTTCCATTCTGATTTTAGTTACATTATCTTCATAAACATTTTAGATATGGATCTTAGATTTAATATGCAACTTGAATCACTTAATTCGGAGTTCTGTATCAAAAGATATTATAATATTAACACTAACTGGTCACTGATAATTCTGCCTAGAATTTTCTGGATAGATTCTAAGTCTGAACTTTATAATTTTTTTCTGGATAATTACAGACATATTCAGATATTATAGTCTAAATAAAAATTTTAACCCTATGTCTTAGATTTCAAACTGAACAAAGAACACACAAATCCAAGCTCCATAACTCAATTTATAACAGTTTAAGTACTTACTGCTCATAACTAACAATTCTGCCCAGAATTTCTAGACAGATTCTACGTCCGAATTTTATAAATTGTTCTGGACAATTACAGACATATTCAAGTTTTATGGTCTAAAGGAAAGTTATATCCCTATGTCTTATCTTTCAAACCCAATAAAGAACACACAAATCCAAGCTTCAGAACTCAATTTATAACAGTTTAAGTACTTATTGCTCATTACTAACAATTCTGCCCATAATTTCTGGACAGATTCTACGTCCGAATTTTATGTATTTTTATGGAAAGGTACAAACATATTCAGGTTTTATGATCTAAATGAAAGTTATATACTTATATCTTATCTTTCAAACCCAACAAACAAAATTCAAAACCGAGTTCCAAAAATTAAGTTATAACAGTTTAAGTAAACATTGTTCATCAATTTCCAGCAAAGAACATACAAGATAATCACATTCATTTTTTTTACTAAATTACATCCTAAGTCTAGCAAACATGTATCCCCAAGATTTTCATCACAAAATAATATCAATTCAGAATCATCAACATGCCAAATAATTAAATCATACAAATAAAAAAAATAAAATAGGCTATTGCCTTAGGTTATGCACAAACATCTCTTTTCCTCTCCTTTTCTTTCTCTTTACTTCTCTTTCTCCTTTCCTTTGCTCATTTGAGCTAAATCCTTGTCACTTTAAGTTCCTAAAGTTCATAAATAGATTATTAAAACTTTATAAACCTAATCTCTCTCTTTCTTCTTACTCTTTTAAGCTTTCTTAAGCATGAAAATGGGATTTTACCTTACTTTTCTCTTTTTTCTCACTTTTTTTCACTAAAACTAAGCTTTGGCTATGGAGAAATAAGGGAAAACGTGGGCTGGTTTGAGAGGCAAAATTTTCCTCAATGAAAAATGGATAAGGAAGAAGAAGAAGCAATCAAGAAAAAGATGACAAAAGTTATTAAGATAGGGGGACACCTAAGCTCAATCTAGAAACCTTTATTAAGGTTAAACACATGTATCTTAATTAGCTTATTAAACTTTGCCATTTGGTGGGTTATGCTTCAAGAAACGTGGGCTGGTTTGAGAGTAAGATAAAAGTCTTCTAGATGTTTAAGTGATAAGGAAGAAGAGAGGCAATTAAGAGAAAATGACAAACTTAATCAATTATGGGACACCTAAGCTTATATACATTGAATATCTTATTCATGCATGTCAATTGCCTTCTTAAAATTTTCCACTTGGTGTGGCCAGCCTCTATATTTATTTTATGTCCCAATTCATGCATTTAATTGATGATTATCCCAAATAATCCCTAAATTTTTGGTAAATTTCAAATTGACCCTTAAACTTTTCAAAATTTGCAATTTAGTCCTTTATCGAAATTTAACATCTTAAAATATTTTGAACACTTTATTAGATATTTTCCATACTTAATTTCCATTATTTTCATTATTTTTCAATAAAAATCCAATTTTAGACTTCGGTCAAACCGACGAGTCGATTAAACCACTCGCGTGTCTTAGGTCTAAATTAGCGGATATGACATAAGCATAAGTAAATAGCAATTATTGAATACTTGATTTTATCTATATTTATATGTTATTAACTGATGAAATGGAGTATAAAGTATGTATTAATTATACTTGTTATTTGCTATTATGAAATGCTTGGTGCTTTAAAACTCATTTGATGGTTATTCTCACTGAGTGTCAACTCACCAAATTGCATCATTTTTCAGGTAGAGAAGATTAGTAGTTCATATTGAGGTGGATATAAAAGTCATGGATCAAAGGTCACCGGCCGAGCCTCATCACTCTCTCTCCTTACATTCCACATAAGCATAAGAACATATCATTTATATTTGGGGATTGAATACTTGCATATTTACTAACTTTTTAAACATAATGTTTAAGTTATTAATATATGTGATGTTATGAGCTAAAATTAAAGCTTTCGTATTGATTGTGAAATTATTGTTGATAATATAAGATGAGTTAAAAAAAATTTACTCTCGCTGTAAACATTAATTTTATTTAATCTTGTTTCATACGTGATAATACAATATAAAGACAACTTATACGGTATATAGATGTATAAGGTGTTAGGTGTTACAAGAGTAGTCCTAGTAATATGTGTTACATTTAACTTACATCTGGAGCAGTTAGATGTCAAAATTGCTTTTCTTTATGGACATCTTAAAGAAGAAATTTACATGCTCCAACCAGAAGATTTTGAAGAAAAAGGAAAAAATAACTTGGTTTGCAGGTTGAACAAATCTCTATACAGTCTTAAACAGGCATCAAGGTGTTGATACAAGAGATTTGATTCCTTCATCATGAGCCTTGGATACAACAAACTTATTTCAAGAGGTTTGGTGGAAATAATTTCATTATTTTGATGCTATATGTAGACGACGTGTTGGTAGCAGGCCCCAATAAAGATCGTATTATAGAATTGAAGGCACAGTTGTCTAGGGAGTTTGAAATGAAGGACATGAGATCAGCAAACAAGATTCTAAGGATGCAAATTCACCGAGACAAAAATAATAGGAAGATTTAACTTTCTCAAAAGAACTATTTGAAGAAAATATAGTGACACTTCAATATACAAAATTGTAAGCCAATTTCTATCCCATTTCCTGTTAATTTCAAGTTATCCTCCAATATGAGTCATAGCACAGAAGCAGAAATGATGGAGATGTCTCGAGTACCGTATGCATCAGTAGTGGAAAGTTTAATGTTCGCTATGGTTTGTACAAGACCAGATATTGCACAAGTAGTAGGATTGGTTAGTCGATACATGGCGAATCCTGGTAAAAAGCATTGGAATGGAGTAAAAAGAGTCCTAAGATATATTAAGGAGACCACAGATGTTGCATTGTGTTATGGAGGATCATACTTTGTTGTCAGAGGTATGTTGATTCATATTATGCAGGTGATCTTGATAAAAGCAAATCCAACATCGGATATGTGTTCGTTCTTGCTAGCGGAGCTGTAAGCTGAGTTTCAAAACTGCAGTCAGTTGTGGCTACATCAATAATAGAAGCAGAATATGTAACAACTACACAAGCTAGTAAAGAAGCAATTTGGTTGAAAATGGCATTGGAAGAACTCGAGCATGAACAAGAGAAAATTTCTCTTTTTTGTGACAGTCAGAGTGCTTTGCATCTTGCAAAGAGTCCAATTTTTCACTCAAGGATAAAATACATTCAAGTACAGTACCACTTCGTTCATGAGAAAGTGGATGAAGGAATAGTGGATATGCAAAAAATTCATAAAAAAATAATCTATTTGGTGTCAATCCTCTAGCGGCCTAGCAGAAACATAAGCGACATTGAATGACAAGGAAGAAAGAATGGTGTGAAGATATAATTGAAGTAATCAAATCTTCAAGTGAGAGATTTGTTGAAAACGTGTTAAAAAAAGGAGAAAAAGTCAGTCACCTACCAAATGGTAGGTGGTCGAGACTTTTGAATTAAATGCAAAGGAAAAATAAAGCCACCTTTCGCTGGCACATATTTTTTGACTAAGGCAATTACTTTGTCTTGCCTCAATGCCTATAAATAGGTAGTACATTGTAACATTTAAACATAAAAAAATTGATAAACAAATGAGAGCTTCCAAATCCGTGAGAGAAAGAAAAAAATAGAAAGATAAAAAATATTTGTTATTTTTGTTGTTCTCCTAATTTATAAGAGATAATTTATTTGTTCTCTCCTTAATTATTAGAGAGACATTGTATTCTCTTATTTTCTTTCATAGTAATTTTTTATATCTTTGTCCGTGGTTTTTACCCTGATTTTTTTAGAGGTTTTCCACGTAAAATCTTTGTGTTCCATTTTTAATTTTTTCAAATTATTAGCTATAATCATGCTCTATCCAGTCCAAATTTTCTCAACAAGAATGTGAATTACATATCTAATTAATCTTTTATTAGTCTTTAATCATATAAGAAGTTTAGAGCAACTGATAGATGTTATATCACATAAAAATGAGCAAAATTGTGAAGTTATATGTGCACTCTCTTTCACATATATAATTAATTATAAGTTACTTTCTTTTTTTTTCTATGGTTTAATTTAACAAAAGTTGAAAAAGATTATAAGGTCATGAACGAATGTGAAAGGTCAATACATAATTATAAAGATAGGAAAGATGACAGAACCTTATCACAATTGAAACCCTAATTAACTTTTCGCTCCGTCAAAAAAATCTTTATAATAGATAAGAATAATAACATAAGACCATAGAACTTAATATGAAAAGAATATAAAAGGTTTTACTTTGATTCAAAAATCAAATATAAACCCCACATAATATTTCTTAACTACTATTTTTAATAATAATTGCATGTGAAACTGTACCAACCTCACACAAAAGTCTTTATAATAGATAAGAATAATAACATAAGACCATGGAAATTAATATGAAAAGAATATAAAAGGTTTTACTTTGATTCAAAAATTAAATCTAAACCCCACATAATATTTCTTAACTGCTATTTTTAATAATAATTGCATGTGAATTTGTGTCAACCTTACACCCTTTTCCTTAGTTTCTAGTTCATTTTTTTCTTTAAGATTTGATTTTACTTTCCAAGTTTAATTTTTCTTGACGCGAATTTATATGAGATTGCTAAGACCAAAAAAATCTTATATTTGATTCCCTATTGATAAATGTTTTTCCCCATGCTATGTGAGAAGATGAATTATTGATTAATGATATAACTTTTACTAGAAATTTTGCGAATGAGCTGGTGGAAATTTTATACTTCCAATTGAGATTATATTTTGAGAGTTACTGATAGTAGTTTCAAATAGTTTAGCAATTAGGGAGACAAGTCTGATTTTGAGATCATGTGGAGCCAAATGCGAGGGCACAGTTGAGATGAAAAAATTGATAAGAATATTATCATTTTGCATAATGGGATTTCTATGTCTTTCATGTATGTGACTCAAAATTGATGATCTATTAACTTTACATACATTCATGTATGTCTCTATTTATATATGCAAATTGATAGTTATATATGTTGGGTTCTTAACATGCATCACATACATGTCACAACGAAAAATTAAAATCAATTGAACCCAAGACCATGGAATGCCCTATGAATATTAAAATTGGATCATACCATCAATATGGGAGAAGTTTATTGCCTTTATTTGTAACTTTTGCTCTTCCAAGTTGTGAGTTTTTCTTTCTTTGTTGTACTATAGCAACCACAACAATCCAAACCTAGCATTGCCTTTAAGAGTATCCATGCGAAGGAAGAAGAAAAAAACCTCCAAGGAGATGGAGTGACAAAAATCTAAAGTGCTAATTATGGAAAATTGTCTTATGAAAAAAAAAAGAGATGAGAAAAATAACTATTATTTTTCTTCTTATTTTTCTTAATGGGATAGCTACAAAATTGACTCCTTAAAAGGAGTATTAATAGGCCCATTTTTATAAGGTATAAGGCCAAATGTTGACCAAGTTAACGATCCTAATTTAATTTGGATTTGACTCATTTTTATCTCTTAGAAAAGACCCAATTATCTTTCTTTCTTATTTGGATCTTATCCAAAACTCATTTTATATTTTCTTCGTTCCCTCTATGGGTGTGACCTAATAAGTTTTTTGGTCATGTTAGCAACTCAAGTCTTGGGAGGAATCCTAATCCAATTAGGATTTTACGAGTCAAATACTTTTGACCCATAATAAATTTCTAATAAATTTTTGTTGACTTAACAAATCATGAGCGGTATCTAGCAACATATCATAACCACCTAATTAACCAGAAAGTCAGTGATTTGACTTTTAACCCTTCCATAGATTATTACCGTGCAATTCGTTCTTTTCACCAAACTATGCCTCATTTGATTCAGAGCATGGACTGTGTGTCAACTCCACTAGACTAACTACATCACATCTAGTCCAAATGATATTAGTTCTTATCTATGAGACTCATTACTCTGATCAAATATGTCCTTGAAGACCTTCTTCAAAACTTGTCTACCTTGGCCAAGGATTTTCGAGCAGTGATCTTTACAAGAGCCCATAGGTATACACTCTTTTTATTAGGAGTGGTGAATTCTTTGTTGACTACTCAACTGCGTGTGAATACCTCATGTTATACCCAATCACCACCCTATGAGCAACCTCTTTAGAGGCAACAATGAATGGAGTCAAAGTATATGATTTAGTATCTAAGATAACTTTGAGTATCTCAAGTCTAAGGATACTTGCACCATTGTTATGATGAGATTATCACTGACATTAAATAGATATTCATGTGATTGTTTTATTACAAGTCATCTAATGTATTTGCTACTCTTAGTATGTATCTACATGTTAACTCTAAATATCTCATGTTATCAACTTATAAGATTAACTATTTAACCTAGTCAAAGAGTATAACATGTGTTAATCTATCCAAATTAACAATGTCATGTCTTGTTAATCCTATGACTATAGATTATTTAGGTATAAACACAATTACACATGATATGAATCTCATCATCATAATCTCATCATGAATTTCTTCATGTTGTGTTACATACCAATGATTTCATTAAACGGTTTAAGATTTATATCAATTCATATGCAATGAATACCATATAACGAAAATGTCTTTTATTAATAATAAACAAGTACATCAAGTGCCTAAGGTGATTGCCTTTAGGGCACATATCTAACAATCTCCCACTTGTATTAAAGTCAATCTCCTTTATACATTATACCATAGACGAGTGCATGACTATCATGTTTCTTTTGGGGAAGTGGTTTAGTGAGAGGATCAGTTATATTCTGGTCAGTGGGAGTTCTCTCTATCTTTAAATCATGTTTACCTATGATTTTCCGAATCAAATGGTAATGTTTGAGTATATGCTTGAATCTTTGATGAGATCGTGACTCCTTTGTTTGTGCAATGGCTCTATTGTTATAACAATACAAGGGTATTGGATCAACAATACTAGAAACCACTTCTAACTCTGTGATAAATTTTTTTATCCAAACCGCTTCCTTAGCTACCTCAGAAGCTGCAATGTACTATATTTCGGTTGTGAAATCTGCAGTCGTCTCTTATTTGGAACTCTTCCAACTGACTGATCCACTATTTAACATGAATATATATATAATAATACAACATTAGTTTTTATCAAGTACTTAAGGATATTCTTGACAGCCACCCAATGCCCTTTGTTAGGATCTGACTGATATCTGTTGGTGACACTTAGAGCATATGATATATTAGATCTAGTATATAACATAGCATACATGATTGATCCAATAACTGAAGCATATGGAATCCTATTCATGCATGTCCATTCATCCTATGTCTTTGGACATATAGACTTGGAAAGGGTAATCCCATGAGTCATTGGAATTAATCCTTTCTTGGACTATTCCATGCTAAACCTCTTTAACATCTTATTTATGTATGTATATTGAGAAAGACCAAGTAAATTTTTAGATTTATCTCTATAGATCTTTATCCCCAGTATGTAGGTCTCATCTCTAAGGTCTTTCATGAATAAATTCTTAGAAATCCAAATTTTGACTAATTGAAGAACTGAGACGTCATTTCCTATAAGATGTCATCTACATACAATACTAGGAATATGATGGCACTCCCACTAACCTTCTTATAAACACAAGATTCATCCATATTTTGTGAGAAACTAAACTATTTGATTGTCTCATCAAATCGGATGTTCCAAATCTTGGATGCTTTCTTCAATTCATAAATGGATCTTTACAATTTGCATACCTTTTTGTCATCACTTGATGTGAAACCTTCAGGTTGTGTCATGTATACATCCTCGGTCAGATTTCCATTAAGGAAAGCCATTTTTACATCCATTTGCCAAATCCCATAATCATTATGAGCAACAATGACTATGAATATCCTGATGGATTTAAGCATAGCAACTGGAGAAAAAGTTTCATCATAGTCAATACCTTATCTTTATCGATATCCTTTAGCTACCAGCCTAGCTTTATAGGTAACTATATTACCTTCCATATCGGTCTTCTTCTTAAAGACCTTCATATTTGAAAACCAAGTATGAACTTTGTACCCAATGGGTTTAATCCTTTTAGGTGGATCAACCAAAGTTCATACTTGGTTTTCAAATATGAAATTCATCTCTGACTACATGGCTTTTAACCACTTGTCAGATTATGAACAATTCATAACTTCTTTGTATGTAATAGGCTCATCATCCTCTATGAGCAATACTTCATTTTGTTCACTTATGAGAAATTTATATCTTTTAGGAACAATGTGTATCCTACTTAATCTATGAAGTTCTTGTGTTTCAGAAGGTGTAGTTGTTACTTCATCTCTATGACTAACAGATTCGGATTCTGCCAGTTGATTTGAATTTGTCTGAGCATCTTAAACTTCATCAAGCTCAATCTTGCTCCCATTATCTTCTTTTATAAGAAACTTTTTCTCTAAGAAGACAACATGCTTTGAAACAAACAATTTTGTTCCAAAGTGTGGTTGAATTGATATCAAAATGAATTTTTTGGATATTCCAAAAATATACACTTATCAAACTTAGCTTCTAGCTTATCTGACATCGTCAGCTTCACATAAACAGGACAACCCCATACTTTCAAGTGAGAAAGAATAGGTCTCTTGTTAATCCATATCTCATATGAAGTAACCTCAACTGACTTAGAAGGAAATCTATTTAATATATAAACAAAAGTCTCTAGTGTATGACCCCAAAAGGACTTAGACAGTTCTGCAAAGCTCATCATTGACCTCACCTTGTCTAACAAGGTTCGATTTCTTCTTTCAGCCACACCATTATGTTGTGGTGTGTAAGGTGGAGTTCATTGAGATAAAATCACATTATCTCTTAGATAACCTTGAAACTCTTGGCTTAACTATTCACCACCTCGATATGATTTAAGTGCTTTAATACTTTTACCAAGTTGTTTTTCTACTTCATTTCTGAATTATTTGAACTTTTCAAAAATTTCATATTTGTATTTCATTAGATACAAATACCCATATCGTGAATAATCATCAATGAAAGTAATGAAGTAGATAAAACCACCTCTGGTATGTATGTACAAGGTCCAATAGCCCATTGGCATGTTCACCCTTTCCATTAAAAGGTAATTTTGTCATATTTCTTAACAAACAAGATTCACATGTGTCGTATGATTCATAATCAAATGACCCTAAGTCACCATTCTTGTATAACTTAGTCATACGCCTCTCATTTATATAGCCAAGATGACAATGTCATAAATATGATGGCTTTAAGTTATCTATCTTTTGTCTTTTATTATTGATCTTGAATATTGAATTAGACATGTCAAAAGTGTAAATCCTATTACATAATGCGTCAGTTCCATAAAAAATATCATTCAACCATATAAAACAATCATTGTCATTAATAGTCATATGAAAATATTTTCTATTTAAATAAGAAATAAAAATAATATTATTTATCAAAAATAGAACATAATAACAATTGTCTAATTTTAAAACAAGCCCACTTGGGAGTATCAATACATAAGTTCCTACAATTAATGCAACGACTCTTGCTCCATTGCCAACATATAGGTCTGACTCTACTTTTTAGAATTGTTTACTGTTCCTTAGGCCTTGCACATCAGTATATATGTGTGAGCCACATCTAGTATCCAATACCCATGCATTATTAATAGAAACAGTATTAACCTTAATAATATAAATACTTGAAGTAGAAGGTGCATCTAATGTCTTATCATTCTTTTTTTTAAAAACTCCAAATAGGCCTCGCAGTTCATCTTCCTTTAGTAACTCTTGCCATAATGGAAGTAAGTTCCTTTTGATGTTGTCTCCATGCCTTTTTTTCCTCATTAGCAATGTACGTTGCATTAGAGATGTTCCTTCTACCATCTTAGAGCTAAAGAGCAATTTAGATATCTCGTATCACTTAGTTTGAGCTTGCTCATCAAAAATCTCCCTTGGATGATACACAATGGTATTTGAATCCATAATCTCATGCTACTTTTTAAGCTCGGGAAAGATAGAGGAGAGCATAATGCAACCTGTCAACTCACTATTACCCATATCCTTCTTATATGTCAATTGTTCATCAATAGATGCATCATTAACAGAAGGATAAAAATAAGATTGATGTGGAGAAAAAGAGATAAAGGGTGGAATTTTGGCAAAAAGAAATAAAAAACAATTTCTTGATACCCATTTGAAGAAGGTGAGATTTTGTTCCTTTCTCCATGTGATTTTTTTGGTTTAATTATTGCCATAATTATTTATTGAATTGTCGTGTGATTTTGTTGATATTTGGTTGATGGAAAAATTAGGGTTTATGGAAAAAATCTTGAAATATTATAGAAAAATAGGAAATGAAGAGAATAAGGCTTGAGGGTGATGGATTGAGTGAAAAATTTATAAAAATAAATTTTAGGAATTTTTGTGGAATTTTTAGAGAATTTCCATAATTATGGTTAAATTTTGGAAAAATTATTTTGGAGAAATTTCGCCTTATATTGAAGATAATGGAGTTAATTGGAGTGTATGGAAGTAGAAAATAATTTTTGGGATGGAAGAAAAATTTAATAGGATTTTTGGGAAATTTTTAGATTTTTAGCCTAATTATGGAAAAATTTATTGGGAGTTGTGGAATATTATTTTGGTGAATTTTATGATGGAAAAGGAAGAAAATGAGTTAGAGTGATGATAGGAATGTATTTGGAATTTTTAGAGTATTTATTGAATTAATGAAAATTCTTGCATTGGAAATGAACATTAGAAAAATAAAAGAAATAAATGGAAAAAATAGTTTTGGAGACAGAAAAATAAAGAAAATAAAATATTATAATAGAAAATTTATATTTGAATTTTTAGTCGCACCGGAAAGCGTGATGACGACCAAAACAAGAATTTATGCATTAAACATGCATAATAAGAAAATTTAAAATTATAGGATCTTGATATTCGTGAGTTCGTGATAGCGAAAAATTTAAATTTTGCTAGATTTTATGTTGTAAGAGGTTCAATAGCTAATCGAATTTTTTTTTATTTCTAGGCGCGACGTTGGACCAGACGTCAGTCCAAGATAAAGGAAAAAAGTCGGCTGATGCCGGCAAAACGTAAAAAGATTAGTGCAACTACCCTTATAATATTAGTAATATAAATATAATTTATGTGAAAATTGGAATTTTTGCAATTATTGAGTTATATATATATATTTGTATTCCATAAATTTTAAATGTTAAAAATTATCTATGATGATAATTATTTTGGTATTGAAAGAATATTTATTCATTATCTGCAAATGAAGTTAATTATGATTTTGAGAATTGTTTCCACATGTTAGCCTAGACGTGAACTAGGATATTGTTGGCATGCCAATAGGGTAGAAATTATGGTCATGGACATTTCTGTGGACCAATGAAATATTATGATCCTGTGCATTTCTGTAGATCACCTGATACATTTTTTTGTCATGTGCATTTCTGTGGACTGAGTCATATTACATTTGGATCATATGCATTTCTGTGGATCCTAAATTGAGATGTAATATAATACCTCTTTGATTTTCTAAAAGTAAGTTTAGAATGTCATAATATGTGGGTATATGAAAAAACTATTATTTTATTTATAAAAAAGAGATTCAAAATTTGAATTGATTATATTTTAAGAACATGTTTTATTTTAATAACTATTATTATAAGAATTTTTGCACTACTGAGTTATATACTCAGCGCGGGAGTTTGTTTTCTCTCGCGTAGGTTACCAGATTAGCAGAGAGTGTCCAGACTGGTAGATAGAGACGCTGATTGGAGATCTACATTATGGAGTACAACAGTAGCAATGGTAGCCACCCAGAGCGGGTTAGTCCTTTTATTATATTTTGATATGTATATATATAAGTTTTTAAATTTCATTACAGCATGTATATAAATAAAATAAAAAGGTGTGTATGTATAATATTTTAGTATATTTTTTTAAACTTTCTTATGTTAAATATGTTTAAAATTAAAGAAGTATTTTTTGAGAGTTTTATTTTCCGTAGCACCTCTTATCCGTCCGATATACGGATGGGTGTACGGAAGGATAAAGGGGTGTTACAATTTTATTGGTATCAGAGCGTGGTTTAGGCGATTCTAAGATAACGATGGGTAGAATCAAGATTGTTTGCTCATGCATTTATTTTTGAAAAATAATTTGAATGTATAAATATAACTACTACTGCTTCCTAATGTGGGACACTGTTGTGCTTTATAGGGTTATAGATTTCAAATGCGGAGGGTTAGAGAAGAAACCCCATATACTTATGAGCTGCTTGACATTGATGCTTCATACCCTTCATCACGACGGAGGACAATTGAGGGCAGTGTATCCACCTGTGGATCGGATAGGTCACATAGACATGGGAGAGATGCGTCGATCTCGGGTTCAGGTAGAGAGGAGCTGTTAGAGGATATGGCTGAGATCTTATGGCGTTCTGCCAGACCAGCCACTACTGAGATGGGATTTGAGAGACTTCGTAAATTGGGAGCCCCAGATTTCTATGGTCGCAGGGAGGATGACGCGGCTGTTGCAGAATATTAGTTGGAGAGGGTAGAGAGAGTGTTTCGACAGATAGATTGCACATCTCGAGACAAATATAGATATGCGGAGTCTTTGATGCAAGAAGGGTTTTATGACTGGTGGAGGCCAATACTACAACGCCCTCAGACACCTGATCCATCTTCCTAGAGGTTCTTTCTGGAGCAGTTCAAAGAGAGGTACATTCCTTGGGCCTATACTGATCGAAAGAGATAAGAATTCCTAGACCTCAGACAAGGGGATATGACTTTAGAAGAATACGAAAAAGAGTACACCCGACTCAGTAAATATGCAGGGGTATTATTGTTGATGAGGTTGATAGTTGCAGAAGGTTTGAGAAGGGACTGCGACCCCCTATTAGAGCTAGGTTGACTGGAGCACAGATTAAAGAGTTTATTTCTTTGAGAACTGCTGCTGAGGCAGTTGAGGAGGCCGTGGATGAGGAGATGAAGACGGTAGTTTCGAGCCACCCCAAAAGACCATATTTTCAGTCGGGTGCCAGTTCATCCACTAGTAAGAAGACCAGGTTTTCTAGTAGCAGATTCCAGAGGGGATCTCGAGGTTCAGGCGCATCAGCCTGGCGAGGACAGCCTGCTAAGGCAGCACCATTAGTTGCTAGTACTTCGAGTTCAGTAGGGAGAAGATTTGTTTTGTGCCCTCAATGTCAGCAGTGTGGCAGATATTATACTGGTGAGTGTTGGCTGACATCTAGAGCCTATTTCATTTGTGGGGCAACAGGCCAGTTCAGAAGGGATTGCCCCTACAGAGACCAGAGTGCAGAGCCTACATGGGAAAGACTGATTTTGACACAGGGATCAGTACCTGTTAGAGGCCGAGGCAGAGGTCAGGCTAGGGGAGGTCATACTGGATCAGTGCAGGCCGGGTCGGAGACTGTTAGTAGGCCAGGGGGTAGCCTGACCTCTGCCAGACTGGTAGATAGAGACACTGATTAGGGACCCGCATTATGGAGCATAGCAGTAGCAGTGGTAGCCACCCAGAGCGGGTTGGTCTTTTTTATTATATTTTAATATGTATATATACATGTTTTTAAATTTCATTACAGCATGTATATAAATAAAATAAAAAGGTGTGTATGTATAATATTTTAGTATATTTTTTTAAACTTTCTTATATTAAATATGTTTAAAATTAAAAAATATTTTTAGAGAGTTTTATTTTCTGTAGCACCTCTTATCCGTCCGGTAGACGGATGGGTATACGAAAGGGTAAGGGATGTTACAATTTTATTGGTATCAGAGCGTGGTTTAGGCGATTCTAAGATAACGATGGGTAGAATCAAGATTGTTTGCTCATGCATTTATTTTTGAAAAATAATTTGAATGTATAAATATAACTACTACTGCTTCCTAATGTGGGACATTGTTGTGCTTTATAGGGTTATAGATTTCAAATGCGGAGGGTTAGAGAAGAAACCTCAGATACTTATGAGCTGCTTGACATTGATGCTTCATACCCTTCATCACGACGGAGGACAATTGAGGGCAGTGTATCCACCCGTGGATCAGATAGGTCACATAGACATGGAAGACATGCGTCGATCTTGAGTTCAGATAGAGAGGAGCTGTTAGAGGATATGGCTGAGATCTTATGGCATTCTGCCAGACCAGCCATTGCTGAGATGGGATTTGAGAGACTTCATAAATTGGGAGCTCCAGATTTCTATGGTCGCAGGGAGGATGACGCGGCTGCTGCAGAATATTAGTTGGAGAGGGTAGAGAGAGTGTTTCGACAGATAGATTGCACATCTCGAGACAAATATAAATATGCGGAGTCTTTGCTGCAAGAAGGGTTTTATGACTGGTGGAGGACAATACTACAACGCCCTCAGACACCTGATCCACCTTCCTAGAGGTTCTTTCTGGAGCAGTTCAAAGAGAGGTACATTCCTTGGGCCTATACTGATCGAAAGAGATAAGAATTCCTAGACCTCAGACAAGGGGATATGACTTTAGAAGAATACGAAAAAGAGTACACCCGACTCAGTAAATATGCAGGGGTTATTATTGCTGATGAGGTTGATAGTTGCAGGAGGTTTGAGAAGGGACTGCGACCCCCTATTAGAGCTAGGTTGACTGGAGCACAGATTAAGGAGTTTATTTCTTTGAGAACTGCTGCTGAGGCAGTTGAGGAGGCCGTGGATGAGGAGATGAAGATGGTAGTTTCGAGCCACCCCAAAAGACCATATTTTCAGTCGGGTGCCAGTTCATCCACTAGTAAGAAGACCAGGTTTTCTGGTAGCAGATTCCAGAGGGGATCTCGAGGTTCAGGCGCATCAGCCTGGCGAGGACAGCCTGCTAGGGCAGCACCATTAGTTGCTAGTACTTCGAGTTCAGTAGGGAGAAGATTTGTTTCGTGCCCTCAATGTCAGCAGTGTGGCAGATATCATACTGGTGAGTGTTGGCTGACATCTAGAGCCTATTTCATTTATGGGGCAACAGGCCAGTTCAGGAGGGATTGCCCCTACAGAGACCAGAGTGCAGAGCCTACATGGGAAAGACTGATTTTGACACAGGGATCAGTACCTGTTAGAGGCCGAGGCAGAGGTCAGGCTAGGGGAGGTCGTACTGGATCAGTGCAGGCCGGGTCGGAGACTGTTAGTAGGCCAGGGGGTAGCCACACCGCACCTGCCCCAGCATATGCTATGAGAGCACGAGAGGAGCATGATGCCCAAATGTTATCGTTGGTAAATTCTCTTTACTTGGTTATGATATATATGCTTTAATGGATCCTGGGTCTACACATTCCTACATATGCACTACACTATTGCCTAAGGAGTATTTAGAGGTTGAGAATTTAGAATTTGATATAGTAGTGATGAATCCCCTAGGTCATGTGTCAGGGTTAACAGAGTGCACCGACAGCTACCCTTAGTGAGTCAGGGTGAGCTATATCCCGCAGATCTGATTGAATTACCATTTCATGAATATGATGTCATATTAGGGACGGATTGGTTAGTACGACATGGGGCAGTAGTAGATTGTGCCGCCAGAAAGGTAATTTTTAAGAAGCCTGGGTATAAGGATAGAGTGGTACAAGACATTAGAATGAAGATGTCATCTAATGTTATTTCTACTTTGAAGGCTCAGAGGTTGATTGGGAAGGGCAATGAAGCTTATTTGACATATATGGTGGATACCAGGAAGGAGAGTCCTAGACTTCAGGACATTCCTACAGTTTGTGAGTTTCCTGATGTGTTTCTTGAGGATTTACCAGGATTGCCTCCGGACAGAGAGATAGACTTTGCCATTAAATTGTTACCTAGTACTGCACCCATATCCATCAAACCGTACCGAATGGCACCAGTAGAGCTTAGAGAACTGAAAATGCAGTTGCAATAGTTGATGGATAAGAGGTTTATTAGACCCAGTGTATCACCTTGGGGTGTGCCTATATTGTTTGTGAAGAAAAAAGATGGCACCCTACGACTGTGCATTGATTATAGACAGTTAAATAAGGTGACAGTGAAGAACATATACCCACTGTCATGGATAAATGACCTGTTTGATCAGTTGAAAAGTGCAGCGGCATTCTCCAAGATTGATTTGAGATTGGGATATCATCAGTTAAAGGTCAAGGAGAGTGATGTGCCTAAGACTACCTTTAGGACTCGGTATGGCCACTACGAGTTCCTAGTCATGCCATTTGGGCTAACGAATGCGCCAGCAGCATTTATGGATCTGATGAATAGGATATTCAGGCCCTATTTAGATCAATTTGTTGTGGTTGTCATTGATGATATTCTGGTATATTCCAGGAATAGAGAGGACTATGATCAGCATATTCGAATTGTGCTTCAGACTTTGAGGGAGAAACAGTTGTATGCTAAACTATCAAAATGTGAGTTCTGGCTCGAGGAAGTTGGGTTTCTGGGTCACATGGTATCAGTAGATGGGATCAGAGTTGACCCTAGTAAGATTGAAGTCATTCTCAATTGGAAGCTGCCTCGAAATATAACTGAGATACAGAGTTTTCTTAGGTTAGCAGGCTACTATAGACGATTTGTCAAGGATTTCTCTTCCATAGCCGCTCCCATAACACGATTACTTCGCAAGGATATTAAATTTGAGTGGAAAAATAAGTGTCAAACAAGCTTTGATCAGTTGAAGACTACACTAATAGAGGCACCAGTTCTGACGCAACCTACTGTAGGAAAAGAGTTTGTGGTATACAGTGATGCTTCACTGAATGAATTAGGTTGTGTACTGATGCAAAAGGGTAAAGCGATAGTGTATGCCTCTAGACAATTGAAGCCGCACGAGAGAAATTATCCTACGCATGATTTGGAGCTAGCAGCTATTGTTTTTGCCTTAAAAATTTGGAGACACTATTTATACGGAGAAAAGTGTTACATCTATACAGATCATAAGAGTTTAAGTATTTACCTTCACAGAAAGAGCTAAATTTGAGACAGAGGTGGTGGTTAGAGCTTATTAAAGACTACAACTGTGTTATTGAATATCAGCTTGAAAACGTTAATGCTGTGGCTGACGCTTTGAATCGAAAGACTCTAGCAGGTAAATTCGAATACTAAGTACAATTAGGCATCTGAATTCTTATAATAATGTATTCTTAAAAGATTTCTCTTTGAATGATAGAGCTTCGGGTCCTATCTACATTAGTCTTTCGGATCAAAGAAGCTCAGAAGCATGATTCCAAGCTAATTGAAATAAGAGAATCCATTTCCAACGGGGAGAAACCGGAATACTCAGTTGAAGCTGATGGTGGTATCTATTATAGAGGCAAATTATGCGTGCCTGATGTCTCAGGATTTAAAAAAGCGATATTGAAAGTGGCACATGAATTGACTTTTTCCATGCATCCTGGCAGCAACAAAATGTATTAGGATTTTGAAGCCTTACTATTGGTAGAAAGACATTACAGAGTATACTACCAGATGTCTGATGTGTCAGCAAGTAAAAGCAGAACACCAGTTGCCATCAGGGTTACTGCAACCTATTGTCATACCGGAATGGAAATGGAAAAGAGTTACTATGGATTTCGTGTCAGGACTACCATTGACTCAAAGAAAACATGATGCAGTATGGGTGATTGTCGATAAGTTGATGAAGTCTGCACACTTTTTACCAGTCAGGATGGACTACTCTATGGATCGATTAGCAGAATTGTATGTACAAAAAATAGTCTGGTTGCATGGTGTGCCATTGTCTATCATTTCAGATAGAGATCCCAGATTCACCTCACATTTTTGGAAGAGCCTATAAAGATATTTTGGTACTCGCCTTCACTTCAGTACTGCATTCCATCCTCAGACACATGGACAATCGGAGTGAGTGATCCAGTTGCTTGAGGATATACTTCGGAGTTGTGTGATTGAGTTAACAGGTAGTTGGGATAAGTACTTGCCACTGATGGAATTTGCATATAATAACAGTTGCCAAACAAGTACTGGCATGACTCCTTATGAAGCACTGTATGGCAGGAAATGTAGAACTCCAATTTGTTGGACCGAACTCAGTGAACGAAGGATAATGGGACCCGATTTGGTTCAGCAAACAGAGGAAAAGATTAGAATTATCAAAGATAGACTTAAATCAGCCAGTGATAAACAGAAGTCTTATGTAGACTTGAGACGCAGGGACATCGAGTACGAGGTTGGTGACAAAGTTTTCCTGAAGGTATCTTCTTGGAAGAAAGTACTACATTTTGGAAGGAAAGGCAAGCTGAGCCCCAGATTTATTGGGCCTTTTGAGATAATTGAGCGAGTGGGACCAGTAGCCTATAGGCTGGCTTTACCTCATGAGTTAGAGAAAATTCACAATGTATTTGATGTATCGATGCTCAGAAGGTACAGATTAGATCCAGCCTATGTCATAAAGGTAGTGGAAATTGAGGTACAACTAGACTTATCGTACGAGGAAGAACCGATAGCTATTCTAGCCAGAGAAGTGAAACAACTACGGAATAAGCAGATACCTCTAGTGAAAGTTATCTGGCGGAGACATTCAGCTGAAGAGGCGACATGGGAAAGTGAGGAGATAATGAGGAGCCAACATCCTCAGCTACTCAGTGATGACTTACCAGGTATAATTTTGACGAAATCTTTTAAAGAGGAGAGAATTGTCACATCCGTAAGTTAGACTCTAACCGTATACGTGTATTACGGTCGTTTATACTGCAGTATAAAAGCATACGATCGGAGTCTAAATATGGATAAATACATAAAAAATTAATTATATTAATATGATAAAATGAATAAGAATTTTATCAAATGAAACAATGCAATTTCGTGTTATGCACGCAAATCGAGACGACAGCCCGGGTCATAAATTGGGTTTTTCGCTCGGTAGTGAAATTATAATTTAAGCATACCAAAATATGAAAAATATTATTTTAAGGTCATAGGGGAGTTATAAGGTGAAATTTTAAGGTTAAGGGTTTGAATTATGGAAATAGGATCATTAGTACAGGTTTACAGTCTGATATTTCAGATCAGGAGCTAGAGAAATGCTATCACGATCATAATGGAGTCGATGTGATCGAAATTTAATTTTAAGATCTTTAAAAATGATAAATTAGAAAATCGGACGGCGGATGAATTTTTACGGATCAAATTAAGAAAAATAATTAACCCGTAAAAACTCAATTTTTGTACTGATGATCATTTTGCAAAATAAAAGAGACCGTTTTGAAGAGAAAATTATTTATATTTTTTGAAATATTTAATTTGATGAAATTGAGTTGTTTGGAGGTTAAATTTTGGAGAATTAAAATTAATTATGAAGAAAATGTTTGATTGGTTGGAAAATTTTTAAGTCAAAATTAATGAAAATGTGATTGGGCCACGTGTCAATATTATGGAATAATTAATTATGCTATTGGCCAATGAGGAGATTGATTAAGGAATTAATTGTGATTAATTAAGTTAATTGGGGTATATATATATAAGAATAATTAGAAATTCAATAAAAAAATCACAAAACTCATCTTCTTCCTTCTCTCCTCCATGGCCAATAATCTCCAAGCCCCAAATTCCTTAAGTTCTTCAATTTTTCTTCTTCCAATCATATTAATCACCAATTAAAAGGATAAAAATAAGATTGATGTGGAGAAAAAGAGATAAAGGGTGGAATTTTGGCAAAAAGAAATAAAAAACAATTTCTTGATACCCATTTGAAGAAGGTGAGATTTTGTTCCTTTCTCCATGTGATTTTTTTGGTTTAATTATTGCCATAATTATTTATTGAATTGTCATGTGATTTTGTTGATATTTGGTTGATGGAAAAATTAGGGTTTATGGAAAAAATCTTGAAATATTATAAAAAAATAGGAAATGAAGAGAATAAGGCTTGAGGGTGATGGATTGAGTGAAAAATTTATAAAAAAAAATTTTAGGAATTTTTGTGGAATTTTTAGAGAATTTCCATAATTATGGTTAAATTTTGGAAAAATTATTTTGGAGAAATTTCGCCTTAAATTGAAGATAATGGAGTTAATTGGAGTGTATGGAAGTAGAAAATAATTTTTGGGATGGAAGAAAATTTTAATAGGATTTTTGGGAAATTTTTAGATTTTTAGCCTAATTATGGAAAAATTTATTGGGAGTTGTGGAATATTATTTTGGTGAATTTTATGATGGAAAAGGAAGAAAATGAGTTAGAGTGATGATAGGAATGTATTTGGAATTTTTAGAGTATTTATTGAATTAATTAAAATTCTTGCATTGGAAATGAACATTAGAAAAATAAAAGAAATAAATGGAAAAAATAGTTTTGGAGACAGAAAAATAAAGAAAATAAAATATTATAATAGAAAATTTATATTTGAATTTTTAGTCGCACCGGAAAGCGTGATAACGACCAAAACAAGAATTTATGAATTAAACATGCATAATAAGAAAATTTAAAATTATATGATCTTGATATTCGTGAGTTCGTGAGAGCGAAAAATTTAAATTTTGCTAGATTTTATGTTGTAAGAGGTTCAATAGCTAATCGAATTTTTTTTTATCTCTAGGCGCGACGTTGGACCAGACGTCAGTCCAAGATAACGGAAAAAAGTCGGCTGATACCGGCAAAACGTAAAAAGATTAGTGCAACTACCCTTATAATATTAGTAATATAAATATAATTTATGTGAAAATTGGAATTTTTGCAATTATTGAGTTATATATATATATTTGTATTCCATAAATTTTAAATGTTAAAAATTATCTATGATGATAATTATTTTGGTATTGAAAGAATATTTATTCATTATCTGCAAATGAAGTGAATTATGATTTTGAGAATTGTTTTCACATGTTAGCCTAGACGTGAACTAGGATATTGTTGGCATGCCAATATGGTAGAAATTATGGTCATGGACATTTCTGTGGACCAATGAAATATTGTGATCCTGTGCATTTCTGTAGATCACTTGATACATTTTTCTGTCATGTGCATTTCTGTGGACTGAGTCATATTACATTTGGATCATATGCATTTCTGTGGATCATAAATTGAGATGTAATATAATACCTCTTTGATTTTCTAGAAGTAAGTTTAGAATGTCATAATATGTGGGTATATGAAAAAACTATTATTTTATTTATAAAAAAGAGATTCAAAATTTGAATTGATTATATTTTAAGAACATGTTTTATTTTAATAACTATTATTATAAGAATTTTTGCACTACTGAGTTATATACTCAGCGCGGGAGTTTGTTTTCTCTCGCGTAGGTTACCAGATTAGCAGAGAGTGTCCAGACTGGTAGATAGAGACGCTGATTGGAGATCTACATTATGGAGTACAACAGTAGCAATGGTAGCCACCCAGAGCGGGTTAGTCCTTTTATTATATTTTGATATGTATATATATAAGTTTTTAAATTTCATTACAGCATGTATATAAATAAAATAAAAAGGTGTGTATGTATAATATTTTAGTATATTTTTTAAAACTTTCTTATGTTAAATATGTTTAAAATTAAAGAAGTATTTTTTGAGAGTTTTATTTTCCGTAGCACCTCTTATCCGTCCGATATACGGATGAGTGTACAGAAGGATAAGGGGTGTTACAACTATTAGGTTCTTAACATGCATCACATATATGGAAAAATAGAAAATTAAAATTAATTGAACCCAAAACCATGGAACGCCTTATGAACATTAAAATCGGATCATACCATCAATATGGGCAAAGTTGATTACCTTTGTTTGTAACTCTTGATCTTTCAATTTGTGGGCTTTTCCTTTTTTATTGAGTTGTAGCAAACCACAATAATACAAAACTATGATTGCCTCTAAGAGTTACCTTTGTTTGTAACTCTTGATCTTTCAAGTTGTAAGTTTTTCCTTTTTTATTGGGTTGTAGCAAACCATAATAATACAAAACTATGATTGCCTCTAAGAGTATCCAAACAAAGAAAAAAGAAGAAAACCTCAAAAGAGATGGAGTGGCAAAAGTCCAAAGTGTTAATTAGCTATGGAAAATTGTTTTATGAAAGAGAAAATGGAGAGGAGAAACATAACTTTTATTTTTTTTAATGGGACAACCACGAAATTGATTTCTTAAAAGGAATATTTATATAATTTCTAATCCCTTTTAGGGTTGGAAAAGGAAAAGCCCTAATGGGCTAATTTTTCTAAGGTAAGGTATAAGACCCAATGTTGACCAAGTTAACAATCCTAATCCAATTTGGATTTGGCTCAAATACTCAATTATCTTTCTTTCTCATTTGAATCTTATCTAAAACTCATTTTATATTTTGTTCATTCTTTCTATGCGTGTGACTTAATAGGTTTTATGGTCATGTTGGCAGTTCAAGTCTCGAGAGGAATCATAATCCAATTAGGATTCTATGAGTCAAATACTTTTGACCCATAATAAATTTCTAATCAATTTTCTTTGACTTAGCAGATCATAAGCGTTATCTAACAACATATTTTGACCACCCAATTAATTAGAAAGTCAATATTTTGACTTTTAACTATTCCATAGACAATTACCGTGCAATTTATCCTTTCACCAAATTATACCTCATTTGGTTCAGAGCATGGATTGTGTGTCAACTTCCACTAGACTGACTATATCACATATAATCCAAAATGATATTAGTGCTTATCTATGAGACTCATTACTCTAATCAGATATGTCATTTAAGACCTTTTTCAAGACATGTCTACTTTGGCCAAGGATTTTCAAGTAATAATCTTTATAAGAAGCCATAGGTATACACTCATTTTATCAGAAGTGGTGAATCCTTTGTTGACTAGTCAACTACATTCGAATACCTTATGTTATACTCAATCACCACCCTATGAGTGACCTCTTCAGAGGCAACAAGGAATGAAGTCAAAGTATAGGATTTAGATCTAAGATAATATTAAGTACCTCAAGTCTAAGGATACTTGCACCATTGCTATGATGAGACTATTAATGACATTGAATAGATATCTATGTTACTGTCTCATTGCAGGTCATCCAATGTACTTGCTACTTTTAGCGAGCATCCAAATATTAATTCTAAACATCTCATGTTATCAGCTTATGAGATCGACTGCTTGACCTAGTCTAGGAGTATAACATATGCTAGGATTAACAATATCCTCTCTTGTTAATCCTATGACTATAAATTATTTAGGTATAAATACAATTACACATGATAGAAATTTCATTATCATAATCTTATCATGAATTCTTTCATTCTGTGTTATATACCAATGACTTCAATAAAAGATTTAAGATTTATATCAATTCATATGCAGTGAATAACATATAATGAAAAATGTTTTTTATTAATAATAAATAAGTACATTAAGTACCTAAGCTGATTGTCTTTAGGGTATCTATCTAACAATATATTATGTGTTTTATATCATAATATTTATATTAAGTTGTTTAGTATTTTAGGAGGCTTATTGGATTGTTAAGGATTTTGGTGGGAGATGTTTTTATGGTTTGAAAGGATTAGAACTTTGAGAGGCTCAACTTGATTTATATCTCATAATCAAATATTGTGTTTTTTATACTATAATCATTTGTTTGAAGTTTTATTTATTTTTCATTACTCTAATCGTACAAGCATGAAGTTTGCAAGAACACAAACAAATGTAACATCTTCAACAAAATTTCTTTCTACTTTCAGCTACCACAGATCTAAATTCCAAAAGGAACAATATATAAATAATGAGAACCCAAAAAATAGTCCCGTTAACGAATAATAAATAACAATGATTGGTTGTATCTTATCATAAACTTCTGTATCCACATTTGCTGCTCATGAAGCCTTTTTTTTAATCATTAGCACTAAATTTTGTAATCTTATTTTGAAAATACCCTAAAGGAACTTTCAGTATCAATTTTTAGGTTTCATATTTACAATGAGAATAAAAATACACAACAAGTCATTGGAATAATAGGAAAGATGCTAAGCGCTGAGGTATCTCAAATTGTCAATTATTATGTTTAGTTTGATGCTGGGATAATGAAATGGCGTGATAAGTAATTATTTACTTACAAATGTGTTATTAACTAAACAGTCTTTTGAGTGTTGAAGTTGTAATGATAGTAATTTTTTCTTTTAAAAATACCTGCTTTCATTTCAAACTTTTTTCACGTTTCCTGGGTGACAATCATACTCTATGCTTATTTTCCCTCTACTCTGATTTTATATAGAATGAAGTTAACAATGATAGAAATGCATGCCATTTGATCTCTATGGATGTTCCCTCCAAAAGGTGAATTCCCTATTCAAAGTCAAAACCCTTTTTAGTATGCTTTGTTAATTTATAGTTTCGATTTGATGTATATTGGCTGCTTCAAATTGTGGAAATTTTAGAACTCCTAATTTGTTAGTTAATTTATTTACTAAAAAGGTTGGTGTCTTGACATCTATATTTGTATTTCAAAAGTCATTATGATATTTTGGTGAAAAAGAAAATCTAATTCATTGGCTTAATCTATAATTGTTTTTATGATTAATGTTGATTTATTTGCTTATTGTTGTTGATTATCAGTTTATTTATACTTGGCTCTATAACTGACTCTTAATATATGGATGTTTCTAATATACTAAATCTTATCTAACTGGGCTTGAAACTTTTTGCCTATTATTTTGTGCATTATTTTTAATTAATATTCTATAGCTTAAATTTATTTTTTTATTCATTCTCTATTATTTTATAATTTTGACACTATAATGTGGTTATGCAGTATTGTATCTATTTTTTTTCTAAAAAAAATGCTTTCATCTCTTACTGTTTTGGTCATCTCTATTGGATTATTGAGTTTTTGCCATTATTAACCATTTTTTTTATGTTCTTTGCTATATGACTGACATATAATTAGTTAATTTTGTAAATTTAGTCGATTGAATTAAATTGATTTTAATTTTTTCCCCTCTTTGTATGTCCAGATATTGGATTTTTATATTTTTAAAATTGTGTTGAATTAAACTTATCTTACGTGGTTTACATATTAATTAGTATTTTGTTTATATAGTAAATATGATATCTCATTGATTTTTTTTTAGATTTCAATTTCCATTGTCTTTTAGTTAAAGATTCTTGTTGCATGGTGTAGATCTTCCATTGAATGGCATTTTTCTTTTTTTTTTTTTAATTAATTTTAAATTAATAAAATTACAACTAATTGATTTCTTCTTTTAAGATGTCTAAGTGGCCAATCTGCGATGGTTTTTACTAATGGTGGATATCATGCTTCCATTAACAGCTCATTTGTACTATGCTCATAATATTTGATAAGCAAATCTAGTAAATCTAATTCATTTAATACAAAATGTTGATAATTAAATACTTCAGATATGAAGATTTTATATCATTTTGTGATATTAGATATAATTTGATAGAGAAATCCTGACTTTTTTTTTAATCATTTTGTCTATTATCTGCTTTCGATAAATGAAAAAGTCTAATGCTTGTTTTTTTTGCATCTCTAATTTTTTTCATTCTCAACTCTTTCATATAAAATTTATTCAAACTATATTTGTTATTCTCTCTTTTAAACTTTTTTGACTATGTTTCCTAGATTTTATAATTGTTTTACTTTATTAGTAAAAGAAATAGGTTAATAAGTTTTTTCTAATTATTTTAATTATGTTGTGTTCATATTAAATGTATATTGTTCGAATTCTATTTTTTTATGTTCTAGATGCTATCCTAAAACAACTAAAACAATTGAGTAATGTCATTATTATTCCTTGAAGATATTGATTTTTTTTTTCTTATAGTTATTAATATTTTATATATTATTATTCTTATAAAAATATGTCATTAATCATGATTCAATATTCGATTTTTCACAGTGCTCCAAAGCATCTATATGACTTGCTCTCTTTCTATTGTTTAGGCTTAAATTATGCACTCAACTGGCACTTTTGCTTTGTTATGCTTATACTACCAATAATGAAAAAAATTTCTAACGATTTTAAGCAAATTGTAATTTTAATATGTATTATATACTGTATTAATCTATTAATTAGTATTTATAAATGAACATCATTAATTCTGATCCAAAATTAGGATTACTTACTCGTCGTTATATTTCACAACCGATTTCAATGCCAATGAGCGAGTGAGAAGGTAGAGGGAAACTCCTCCCCCGTTGGGAATCAAAATCACAAACGCCCAAAATCCCAATTGCAGCAATCAGAAATCAACACACACCAAGGCCAAGAAAGCAAATTTTTACAACAATTGTATCCAAAAACAGATATGAAATATCAATCATCAAAATGGATATCAATTCTTGATCTTCAGGTATTCAAGAGAGGTTAAGAATATATATAACAGTAAAAGGCATACAAAATAATTTTCTTTTCTTCAAAAGAAACAAAGATTTTTTTTTTTTTTTTTTTACAAATTATCAGTAATAAGGGTAACAACTTGAGTCAAAATACTCAATTGATAAGTTTAATTTTTATTCCCAATGGAAATAGAAGATATCGTCCGAGATATAATATCTCAAAAGTTTACCTTGGATGATTCAAGGTCCCAAAATTTCTTTGCTGCCCTAATTGCCTTGTTGAAGTTGCTCGTAGACTTGCTGCCCAAATACTCAGTTGCTCAATGACTTGCTCAAAAGTTGAATTTGGAAATTTTTCAAAAATAAGAAATAGCCGCTTAAATTTGTTTATTTTTATCATTTATACCCTTAATAAATTTTTAATCAAATTTCATCCTTAAATTTTATTTTTGGATCAGTTTGCCATTTAAAAATACGGCATATTAGTTCATCATATGATAGTGTGTATTTAGAAAACGTGAAAATTTAAATTTTTTGAGGTTAGAATGAACAAAAAATAAATATAAAGAATAATTTTTGGGCAAAATTGTGAAGAGAGAGAGAGAGGAAATGGAGCAGCCATCTTCTCCGGGAAGAAGTCCAGTGGAGCTGAGAGATTGTTTAGAAGAGCTGCTAAAGTTCACTCTCGAATCCCAACTTAACCAGACCTTGGGATTCGATCTAGGCCTTCCCAAAGATTTCTGCTGCTACCTCCTTGCCCCTGATTCAGGTACGAATTATTGATGCATTCTAGATTTTCTTCTCCTGTTCAGTTTTTGAGAAAGTCTAGATTTTTAGGTATTTCAGGTAAGAAGACTCTGATTTTAATTAGATTAAGCTATTGTGAATTGTTTAGGACATCCTTTGTACAAGCATCTAGCATCCACTTTGTGTGAATATATATTCTCTGGAGCATCATGTGGGACATCCAACAAAATCCCATCATTCAATGAAGATATTGACCTGAAAGAGAGAGAAAAATTCAATGAATTGGTTCTAGTTGAAGGAACTAATTTACTAAATGTATGTCTATCTTGTTAGTGTTTCGACAAATTATGGTATTCTGACCTGATAGTTTCATATCTTATGAACTCAAGTTTCACTATTATTAAAATATTTGCAGAATGTTATCAGATCTTGAAGACTGTCAACTTTGAACTTCATGTTCAGGAGCCTTTCTTCACACAGTTGAAAGGTATATATCTGTTTTTGGGCCTGCATTTTTGGGATGAAATTTCAGGATACATAAATTTCTTTCCTCTTGATCTACTGTGTTGCTAAACCCTACAAATTGAAAGATTATTTGGTACTGTTTGTAGATGGCCTGAAAACAGTTGAAGGAAGATGTGCTGTAGGCGATTATAATCGGTACAGTTTGTGACGCATGCACTTGTTTGATCTGCATTTTCTTGCTTGTTTCATTTATATTTCTTGTTAACTTTTAGTATACTCTTACTGCAACTCAGCTCATCAGATACCTTCCTCTTCTCAACATTGGCACGTGATATTAAGCAAAAGGGTGAAGACCAAAGCTATTCTTGCACATTGATGTTAGAAAAGGAACATGAATTGAAAAATCATAACCACTGAATCTAACATTGAATGGGGATTCTTATTGTTCATTGGTCAGTTGGAATTATCTCAACTTTTTTTTTTAGTTTTATCTTTCATTGACACGCATTGGGTGTATTCAATTAGTCTTAGAGGGGAGGGTAGTCTTTTATTAATTTCTTGTTGTCTTTTCAGTCTCATGTCCAAATTATTCAAGAAAATCCACTATAGTTGGTGGTACTGCATATTTTTTTTCTTCATATTATTGTTGTCTTTTAGTCGCATGTCCAAAATATTAAGAAGATCCGCTATTACTTGGTTGTGCTGCATACATCTCATTGACCTTATGATCTTTCACACTGTTTGCAAGGTTAATTGTATGGTTTTGATTCTGAGCACATCTTTTGATATGTAATATCGCAATTCTTGCGCTTGGACTTGCCATGGATGTATAGAGTTCTAACTTTAAACTCAGCCAATTTGTTATGAATCTGACTTTTGCTATATCAAATTAGAGCTCTTGATTCAAGCACTTGAATTCTACTAAAATGACCATTTTGTTTTCAATCTTTACCTGCTTTTTCCATATATCCATCTAATTTATCTTTCTTTGCCTTCACCAAAAGGTTTGATATATCTCTTATGTTGTCTCCTCTATAATTTTGTCTCAGAATTGAATCAGGAGCATTTATCCTCTTCAATAAGTGTCTGTTGCTTCAAGTTGAGGTGATATCAGTTCATTTGGAACTTATATGCATCCTTTTCACTATTTGGTTTTGTCATAACTTCCTAAATATGCAGGATATTCACTGGCATGCTTCATTTTCTGAGATGTTGGAAGTGGAAAGTCTTGCAAAAGTCCTTCCTGGATTAAAAACAATCGATGAAGGTAACAGCCTTCTACCCTTTTTTTCCCGTTTCTGGTTGTTGTTGCAAGAATAATTATCGAATCATTGCACAGAATAAATGCATCATGTTAGTTGCGAAACAATTGCATTTCAATGATGATAGGTATTTGTTTACTATAACACAGAATGTCAGTAGTATATAAAAAAGTGGAATGCTTTTTTTTTCCAGGTGTTAAAGTTTACAGGAAGTTTTACAGAGAAGAGAAAGAAAGGGCAAATGGTGTTTATGCTATTTGTGTTGCACGATCAGCAATCCAACCTTACATTCCTTTGGCTAGAATTCTCTCTGTGAGTTCTCTTCCTATCTGAACTGTTAAGGTTGCAATTTGCTATTGAATCAAAAAATTGAGCTTATATTTTCCAAACATGCAATAGTCTTTTAGTTAATTGTGCTACTGAATTGACTGAGATAAGGATGTCACACAGGAAGATGTGGAAATATTTGGAATGGTGAAAAAGAAAAGCAGCCAAAATTAAGGAGAATATAATAGAAGAGTAGTAGTTATCCATTGCAGTAGTCGTCTTCCTTTGAACTCTGCTTCAAAATGGTGTGGGTTTTACATTTAGCTGTTTCAGTTAGTCCAAAAGAATAAGAATGCTAGGATGCATTATGACTTGCTAGGCAAAAACAATAGAAATGGGAAAATGAGGGCACTTGTTCAAAGGTTATTTAGGTCTTCTTAAGGCAAATGGAGACCTAGTGATGTGGCACAGGAAGTTAGGATTAGATAAGAAGGTACACAGTACTAGTGTTATGGTGTTAATTAAGTACAGGAAGATATCACTTTCATGGACAGACCTTAAATGCACCAAATCATTTTATCATCTCAACTGATTGAAGAGAAATATACAAAGCTGAATTCAGCCATAAATATATATATATATATATTTAAGAAATCTATTTGTTTTTGACACAAAAAAAAAGCCATTGGTAGACTGGCGGAATTTTCAGGATTTGGAGTGATGAATCAGATTTGAAAATAAATGATAAAAAAGAAGTGCACAAATCTTGCTAGAAGATGCTTCATTTTGGTTTGTGCATCTGGGGAATCTCAAAGGTCACATCTCTTAAATGGTTTTCTGATGCTGTTTTTTCATTTTGAGAGCAAATTATAGTGATTGATACTCTTCTGTTTGTGTGGTGTTGTTTATAGCATAGTAAGATCATAATTATTTTCTTCACTTGCTGTTATTATGCACTTGATTTTCTGCATAATTTTATTGGCTTGTCGCACTTGCACTGTACATAAGATAGAGATGTATGTAATTTTCTCGCTGCCATATATTTACTGAATGCGGTCTAATGTTAAAGCTTGGAGCAGTGTTTTCTTGTATGCTAAATCTTCCAACCCAACAACAGATTTAAAAAATATTTCTTTTAAATTAGGAATATTGAAACTGATTTGGAGTGCAGCCATGGTAACATGTACATTTCTTACATTGTTTTCTTGTATGTTGAATCTATATAGAGAGCAGCTAATTTATGCTGAACTGAACCTGATCTTGTTATTTTAAACATGTGATTTAGGGATTGAGTTCTAAAGGCATTGAAAAAAGCCTATCGATCCGTAGCATCTTCAAGGAACAATGATAGATAAGCTCATCCATCTATCCTGCCAAAATCAGCTCATCTTTCTTCACCTGCAGCTCATTTTTCTCCAAGGAAATGAAGCATTCTGGATTCATAGAAACAGCTTCAGACTATGTTATAGTATAAATGAATTGGAAGAAGGGGCAAAATACCCCTAACCTACTTTATACTAAATATAATTCAAAATTATGTCACCCCATCAATGATAAGACATAATAAATATTTGATTCAATATAAATGCAATTAAATTAATATTCAATTGAGATATAATTATTCGTGAGGTACATATAATTATAAATATTATATGTATGTAATAAATGTTGTGAAATAATATTCATATATTATTTCATTCGTATAAATAAATAAATATTTAAATATTGAATTTCTCCGGTTAAGTACAACATATTTCAATACTGTTCGATTTAATTCTTAGTCCCAATATTATTTGAGATTCAGAACCATTTGAGAGTAAATAAGTAGGACTGTTGGCTCTAATTAAAAAAAAAAATTAATGTTACTGTTCAATTTTGGATCTTTATATTTTGGTGGTAGGATTTATGAATTTTTTTTAAAGTATTATAGGTTAGTAAAATACTCTCTTATTGGGTCTGCAACTCGAAAATCTGTTTAAAAGAAAAAATATTTTACTATTTAATCTCACCTCTTGAAAAGTAGATTTAGGACTGTTGTATGTACGTTATTTCGATTTTAGATTAAAATGTCAAAAAATCTGAGGGTTTTTATGCAATTGACCGTTTTATTTTTTTTAAAAAATAAGATTATTTTGAAAATCAGTTACCTGCTGCGGAAACGGAGAAGGTGGAGAGCAGAAAAAGAAACTCAGAAAATGGAGCAACTGAGAGACCGCATAGAAGAGCTGGTGAAGTTCACACTCGATTCTCATATTAATGAAACCCTAGAATCCGATCTATTCCTTTCCAAGGATTTCTGCTCCAATCTTCTCAGGGACGATCCCTACGACGCCGTCTTGTTTCCCGCTAGCTGCGATTCTGGTAATTTATCATCTCCCGCCATCCCTGGTTAACTTCTTTTTTTCTTTCGAAAAATAGTGTCATTTTCTGCTCAATTGTCAGTACAATTAAAAAAGAAGTTATTTTTGGGTGAGGTTCTTGATGGGAAGAAGAGGTGGCATTATGGAATAGTTCAATGGGGGCTTTAGTAAGCTGAGTCGAAAGAGGAATATAATTCGTCCTCGTTTTCCACCTCGTCTTATCATTATATTACTTACGGAATCAGTTGTTGGCAATGTTTTGAAGTGTTATCTTGCGAATTAATATCATGTGTTTTTGCATTGAAATTTTCTGCAAATTTGATGTGTGCTGCTAGTGACATGATTTGTTTGCAAAGCAATTGCATTTCCAGAACTATTGCTTTGCCATGATTTAATTGAAATTTCTCCCATTTTCTCGAAGGAATATTGATTGCTTCTTACTTAAATACTGCAGGCTCTTTCGAAGGAGTACTGAAGTATCCCTTATTCAAGCGTCTAGCTTCAGCTTTATACCAATCTATAATTTCTGGGTCGTTTTTTAAGACATATGATTCAATAGAATTCATCAGTGAAGATACATCGTTAAAGCTGAAAGAAGATCAATGGAATAACTTAATTCTGGAAAATGGAACTGAGCTAATAAATGTAAGTGGAGAAAAGGGCACAATTTGTTGTGTGATTTTATATTATATTGTATTTCTTGATTTGTTTGTTAATGCATTTCTCAGATGTTGAAGGCTGCATTTTATGAATTTCATGTTCGAGAGCCCTTCTTCTCACTCTTAAAAGGTACTACTGGTTGTTTTTATTTCCTTTTGAGATTATTGATTTCCAAGATACTAGAAGTTCCCTTTCAGTCCCTTATTTCGATCGTTGTTTATGTGATTAAAAATTTATGCTCTAATATTTTTACTGTGTATAGACGGCCGGAAAACAATTGAAGGAAGGTGTGCTGGTGGCAATCACAGTAGGTATTGCTAATATAAGTTGTATATCCATAGATTGATTATTATTTGCTTCTTTTTTATTGTGTATAATTTATCCTTCAGTTTTTAATAAACATATTTTATTTTGTGAAAAGGATTACATATAACTATTTACCAACAGTCCAACGTTGGAGCAGATGCAATTACCAAAATAGTGTAGAATCTTTGTGTATGAGAATTGTGACAAAAAAAATTTTATAGTGTTAATAATTAGCTATAAAACATGATTAGCTTCATCCCATCCCATGGTCGTGGATCTTCCAACTCCTTTACTCTCCTCTGTTAGTCCTCAAAAAGATACAGTTAGGATTATTATCAGTTTCCATGAAAAGTTATCTAACCTAAGTTAAATTACAAGATTGTTAAAGCCCAAAAAAAAAAAAGAAAAATTTAAATTTTCATTAAGGATGTTTATTTCTCGGAAGCTGTTGCAGCAGCCACTTTATTGCCATAATGTTGCACCATGAACCTTTACTGCACTTAAAACTATGTTGTTGTGTATATTATTGTCAGGGTCCTGCATATTGTAATAATAAGCTGTTCAAATTGTTTCATTCAAAAATCTATTTTTTCATTCAAAAATCTATCTGCTTATTGGTTTCTTTTGTTGTTAGAATTGAGCCGGGAGCTTTGGTTCTTTTAAACAAATGTGTGGTGCTTGAGGTTCAGGTGATACTATATTTATCCAATTTATTCATTTTCAAATTTCCAGTTGGGTTATCTCTGTAATTTTATTGATTAACAGGATGTTCATCAGTATGCTTCTTTTTGGGAGATGTTGGAAGCAGAAAGTCTTTCAAAAGTCCTTCCTGGCGTTAAAACTATTGAAGAAGGTAAGAATATTTTGCTTTTACCTGGTGCTGTATTGATGTTATGTTATTAATGCTCCTATATGAGACATGAAGAAGATGAATGATAAGGTGTTTATTGGTATTGTGGTTGTTGGGCAGCCCGATACCCTTATTTCAAGAAGGTAAAGATGAAAGCTAGGATTTCTGTTAGTGGTTGATATTGTTGACTAACATAGTGGAATATACATACTTCATATTATAACACAAATGAGTGGACAAAGAAACTAAGTATTTTAGTATAATGCAAATAATATTATAATAATAAACATTATTCAAGATATTGGCGGCCAACAGACCCATTTGGCTTTCTATTGCTCACGCTTAAACAAAGAGGAAAACCCATATTTGTAATCTACTTCCATGTAGATAGGAGCACCCACATAACACACCTAAACTATGAAGAAAGATAAAGTAGTGTTACATTTTCAATCCTCCCGCTCAACATTGACTTTCTCTTGTTCATTTGCTTATCATGTATCCTTGCACCACCATGCTTCCTCCTACAACTAGCTCACTTCACTTCATTTGCTTTTGTTGCTTTATATACTTCTCTCCATATTGACACTTCCCGTTAATTGAACACTGCAAACTTGACCTGGCTTGAGTTTCCCAGCATGGCTAGCTTTCTTCCACCATGACATCGTGATGCCCAGCAGCCTGCCAATCAACCTTGGTCCTTGACCAATTAGTTTCACAACCTTTCTTGATTGTGCATGATTGGTGCTTATCACCTTCACATTGATTAGTAATAAGCAGTCTACTCTCCTTTTTCTTAGACCACTCCTGTGCAACCCCAAGTTCTCTCTACTAGTTGTTCTTGGAGTGACTTCTAATTACCTATTCGGCTGTGTCTCACTAGCAGTTTAACGTGCCTCATCACAAAAATCCATATTCACTTCTCCAGCTTCAATAGCTAGAATCCTCTCCAAGAAAATATCTCAGTGACTTGCCCCATTTTTCTTTTTTCTTTTTTTCATCTACATGGAAGAGCCTGGCACTAATACCACATGTTGAGTCACATGGTAGACCCAAATAGAAACCTAACACATTGTAACACAAATACATGAATCAGTTAAAAAAATATATTTTAATTTAACTCAGATTACATAACAATAAACATTAACTAAGACATTGGCAGCTATTAGACCCATTTGGCTTTTTGTTGACCAAGCTTAAACAAACCATATCTATAACCTACTTCCATCTACATAGGATTTCCTTCATAACTCTAAAGAATACTATTATGATTACTGGATTCTAGGCTTGAATTTAGTGATTATACTAGCTGTAAATTAGGGTTGTGCATGGTTCTTGGAGATTTTGAACGAAATCAAAAAATCGAGGAAAATATTCAAAACCGAAACTATATTGTTGACTTTCTTACAAGAATTGGACCAAACTGTACCGTTGACTTTAATTTGGTACGGTTCTAGAGATTTAATTATATTCAGACTGAAAACTCTATTGAAATGTATTAAATTGGACCAAATTGAACTAGATCGAAGTAACAGATATTTAAATATTTATTTATTTTAATTATATAACATTCTCATAATATTTTATATAATATTCAGCCTGATTTCTCATATTCTTATAAAATGTACTAAACCACCATATATACACCAGTTTTATTATACAAGTTAACTAAAAATAATATATAATCTATAATGAAATTTAGGCCAAAAATATATAGAGTTAGAATATTTTTCACATCTTATATGGATACATATTATATGCACTCAATTTTAACATCTAAATAAAATGGTTAATTTTTAAGTGTCAACTTATGTTAATTTAAGAATGATGCGTATCATTAAAGTAAATAATCATATATTGATTTATTTTTTCTGAATATTATAAATTAAAATTTTAATTATATGTAATTCAGAAAATACGAATATGCTGAAATGACCTTATAATTTATAAGATGTAATTTACATGGTACGTGCATAAGATAAATGAATTATATTTTCAATTCAAACACTTAAATTTATTATTTGAATTAAGTATTTGTCATCTTTTAGTAGAAATTTAATGGAGTTTGTGATTTTTTTTTAATTTTAATTTTAATCTAATTTGAAAATTAGTAAATTTTTATTGAACATCATACAGAATCTCCAAATCACTGGACTGGATTGGATTGGTTCAAAAGGACCGAATCTCTGAACTATATTGGACCGAGATTTCAAGACAATCCAATTTCAGAGAATTATACCTTCCAATCCAATTCTAGACACTATTTTTAAAACCTTGAAATTCAATATGATTCCAAAAATATTTAAATCACCGGATTGGACCGGACTATGCACAGGCCTACTGAAATATTGTAAGTCTAGGCTTAGAATTTGGCTGTAAATTAGCTAATTAGCTTGTATACTTCCTATTTTGTATACTTCACTCCATGTAAATTTGATACCATGATAAATTAGAAGAAAGGAGAAAGAAAAGAGAGGAAGAGAAGAGGAAGATTGAATGTATCAGCTTGATTATTCCCTCAAGCTATATGGGAATTTATATAGAATGAAGTATACGAAATAGGAAATATGCAAGCTAATTAGCTAATTTACCGCCAGATTCTAAGCCTGGAATTGCAGTATTTACAGTTAGTATAATCTTCAGCTTATATTAATTGAGTTATGATTATTTTTATGTTACACAAGTGTAACAATTGAAAAATGTGCTTTGTGTGATTTATCTTGGAATTTCTTGCATATCAGTTTGGGATTTTTCTTGGTATTAGTTTTTATTTTATTTATAATCTTTACTTAATTATTGCATCAATTTAAAATCAGAATTTGTTGCAAATATTATCAATGGTGATCCAAAATTTGTTAGATCTAATTCTTTAATAGTACATATTTATGGCAATTCCAGGTGTAAACATATACAGGAAGTTTTATCCAGAAGAAAAGGAAATGTCCAATGGGGTTCTCGCAATCTGTGTATCAAACTCCCCTCCTCAGCCTTACCTATATATGGCTAACATACTGTCTGTGAGTTGTTCACCAAACTCAAGGACTATATGTTTCACAATGAGAAATCATGTTAATTTTTATGAGTTGGAGCTTTGATTGCTTAAATGCAAATATGACATGCCTTTAAATTGTAGCAATGTCAGTTTGATAAGGTCAAATTTACATGCATCAGAAACCTGGATTCTTGGACTAATGTGCAATTCTGGATCCTGTACAGCAGAACCGTAATATCCACATGATATGATGATAATATTTCCAAGGATTACAGTTGTTAATGAAACTGTTGATGTATGTCTGTAGAAATCTCAACTGCATCAATCCCTAGAAAAAGGCTATATATGATAAGCAATGGTATATGCTTTGGTGTTTGATCCAGGGACTAAGTTATGATGGTGTCAAAAGTTTGCTAGGCCTTGCACATACTGTTGGAACAGTTTCTGATGCCCTTCCTCCACCAAGATCAGCTCTTCTGTCATCCTTTACTTTGCCATATAGGCCAAATGTAAGAATATGGTTTGCAATAACTTGCTTGTGGTCTTTTTTAATGCTGGGGAAACATTTCTTTTTCTTCTTTTTCTTTGTTCCTTTTCTTTTAGGGGCTTATTATTGGTAGAGAGCCATATCCTTTTGTAAAAATGATAACTTTAAATGTTCAAATACTATAGCATTTGCTTCAAGAGAAATTCTGAAGAAAATAAGAGCTCAAAACATTGGTTTTGTAGGCATGAAAAGGCAAGAGAGCGGTACTAGGAGTGTGATGCTCTTCATTGTTTGCTATAAACACTTATCTATTTCTTCCCATTCATCTTTAGATATCTACAAGACTACGATAGTCTATAAATAGACCCATTTGATGGTGGTAGTGAGATATATTTACATTAGGACTCACAAATTGGCATTGCAGAGTTGTATATTCTTACTTTACTTTGAATGTTTATGAATTTCTTTCTGTCAAAACAAACAAGAAAAAACATAGAGTACTTCAAGTTTATATTCACGTTTGAAATAATTTATATATTCCTTAAAATTTTACAAGTTTGATGTTTCATAACTTGCATTATTTTCTCCTTTCCTGCCTTGAGGTCAAAGGTAGTGCCTTGACACATGGTGCAAGAGCCTTGGCGAAGCATGCTAAAAGGAGCAGCAATAAATATTGGGGTATTCTTGGTGGTAATGGTAAGACTCTAGTGCAAATCCTTTATTTGTCCCTATAGTCAGCTTTGTTCATAGTGTTTCATTATAGGGCTTACTATATATGTTGTGCCTTCATATTCCATTCTTCTTTGTTGTTAAAATTTTAAGAGTGCATTTTATGCTTCTCTTGATAAGCCAAAAAAAAAAGTTGTTCTAATTTGCATGTCCTATTTCTCCTATTTGTTTCACCCTCTCCTCTCTCTCAGTATAACTAGACTTTGAACCTATGCTTAATCAGTTAATCTAGAATAATTTACCTATACTTGATCTAGAATCATTCATGTAATATTCAGAAATAAGAAATAACCTCAGACTTGATGGCATAAAGCTACTTATCTGTTAGCCCTTGCCCTCGAGTCCTCAACCATGGTCTCCTTACTCTGACCTTAAGAACCATGCACAAGTACCAGAACAGCACCAGCCTAATTGCCACCAAAAATGCAACAGGAAGTCAACTCATCACTTATCCTCCAACTTGTCATCAGCTTTAGCATCATCAATCACGTTACGTTTTTTGCTAACATAAAATTACCACCAGTGAGCGCTGCCCTGACATTGTCTCCAAAATAGTGCCTGATGGCTCAACTTATAGTTGCTTCAAACCTCAAATCCCTGAAATCCCTTACCTTAGATCTTGATGCTTAAAAGATTGCCTCTAATTGTTTCTACCAATCTCAACTGATGCAGGAGCTTAATTAACCAATATAGTGTTGTTCTTTATAATGCCATCATTGTACTCTGATGCAGTATTTAATGAGATGAATTTTTTCTACCATATCTAAGGTGTCACCTCAATTTAATTCAAAGCCAAAGCCTGAATTATCTAGGTTGCATTTGTATCGGGCAGATTCTGAAATAAAAGGATATGAACTCAATATTATAGTTTGATTAACCATAATACAAAAGTTTGCTTTGACTGGATAGTTTCATGAAATGTTTTGGATGAATTTGAATTACCTTAAAAATGGTGTAAATTCAGTTACATTTATTAAGTTTTAACTGAAAGAGTTCTTTTGCCGTCATGTATTAACAAGTCTTCAAAAGTTATTATGAAATTCAGAATAAAATGTTAAATTTAAATATTTAGATTTCAAATTTCCTATCCCAAGCAACTTTAGGGCAATGAAGGTGGGGCATAACTAAAAGCAACTAAATTCTGAGAAGCTGAAGGCTAAAAATTGTTGCTGACAGTAAAGTGATGAATCTCTTGTAGATCTCCATGGCTTAATTATGAGCAAGTGTAACTCTTAAAACAAATGTTTTGACCATCTGTACACAATAAATGACTGTAAGGCATCTTTCATACTTTTCAAACAGTCAAATGCATCCAACAGTACCTATTTTAGTTCCTGACAAGAGCCTTTATTTACGAAACATGCTCTATGGTAACCTATTTGACTGAAGTACCAATTGTTCAGCCTCCTCTCTCCTGTTCCCTTTTGTCTTCTGACAAATAAAATATATATAGCATGAAGCATACTTGACTCTCAATATGAGTTTTCCTGGATCCTTTGCTGTAATAGATTGTTCATGCAGATTGTGTCACATGTTAGTTTGGCTAGTATTGTTCTTTCAGTGCTTGAAAAACCTAGTTTTTCATACTTTAAAAAAGGAAGTCTTCTTACATTCCAGACTGGCTTTCAGATTATGTGTTTAGCGGCTAAATTTTAATTATTTATATTTTTACGTTCCAGATGATACTAAAAATAGGCATGCAATATATATAATCGGTTGCTTAATTGCATCTTGTCGTTGGTCAAATGTGCATATTGTTCCACAACATGGGGCTGTCTATGAGATAAGGATGTGTGATGGGTATGGGGCACGGTGGTCTAGTGATGGAACCAAGGTATATTTATGCAATTAATAAGCATATTTATGTAGTAATGTTGCACTGATGTTTTTACAGAGTTGCGAACCTACAACTGCAATTTAAACATTAGAAAATTACAGGTGAAAAGATTTTTGGTTGGATTTCTTCCATGTAATCTGTCTTTATGCAATATTATTTGCAGGCATATTCCCAGTTCCCTTCATAGCCTTTTGCAGTTGCAAAATGTGCATTACCCAATCTTATCCCTTTTCAAACAACTAGTCACACAAGAGTGAAAGCATGGAAACCATAAGGCAAACCTTTTACTTGTTTGCTAAGTCTAAAATAAAGAAAAAAAAATACCTAAAAAATTGCATGTCTTACCCAAATTCAAATAGAAATTGAGACAAAACTCAACAAAAAGTCTACTCATTATTGCCTAGGCGTTTAACTGCTAACATACTTGTTTATGTTTTTGTCAGTTTATTGGATTTCTTGAGCCATACACAGAAGAAGGTCACTCAAAAGGATGGAAGCATTAACTCACTTGAGAGGCATTCCGCTGTCTTTCTAGATCTATGTGGGTATGTTTCTCAACAACATAACCTCCCTGCACTCCATCTGGTCCAATCTTTATCCTCACTTTCTTATGTTTTATTTTAAAGAATGACTGCTTCTACATATCTTATGGTGCTCCCTCCAATCACTTCTCATTTTTATGATATTATGCAAGCCTTCATTGACTTGAGTTTAAGTTTGTTATTGTTACAATCTTTGGGTTTGAAAATTTGGGTGCACTTTCCCATATAGAATTAGTTGAGTTGGGTTTAGGACTTCCAATTTTTCTAGAGTTAGTGGCACGAAAATGTAATATACTCCCGCTTGAATGTAGTTCAAACCATTGCTTAGATGTCGTCCCTCATCTTCTACAGTTCAAACCATTGCTTAGATGTCGTCCCTCATCTTCTACATACTCGTTGATTTGGCCATGTGTGCATGCATGCCTATTTGTATGCACCATTGCATATAGTCTTATTTGATTTGAGTTAGGTTGTGATTCTGTGAAACATGAATCACACAACATAAATGAATCAGTTGATGATTTGTCAAATTAAATAAATAAAAAGAGCGGTGCTTAATTATATGCCACTGATTGCAGATTTTCCAAGTATTGGGTCAAGTGTCAATGTCTGTCATTGATTGGTTATTTTGAGGATGTGTCCAGGTTACACTGACAAGAGGGAACTAGAAGCAATACCTCCAAAGATTAGTAACCGCATTGTTGACACTGCTATTTTCTTTGCCTTCCACCCATTGTTAGAAAAGGCTCAGCCTTTAGCACATGGGATTCGTCACCACTACTATGACAGCTGCTCATTACAGTTGTGTCACTGATTGCTGGAGCACAAACATTTTTTTTCCACCTTTTAGTCTCTCTTATGGAAGTTAAGGCTCACATTATCAGACGACATTGGCAAAAATTAGAACTTCTTGAACTAATATTTTTGATTGAAATGAAGATGATGTTATCCAGAAAGAAATTCCAAAACAGTATTAGTTAGACAGTGTCCATGCATCGTTGTTGTGATTTAATAATATTTTCATTTTTCAGATTGGTGATGGTTTATTATGTTGCTGAAGTTGACATGAGCTTACTCTTCCACCAAATATATATATATATGTTAATGTACAGCGCACACATAAAGATACAGTAGGTTATGACTAAAAAGACACTTCTGATCCATATCCTTCTAGAATAGGTTACAGTATATAGTTATATTAAGATTGATGCATTGATGAGCTTCAGGAAAATGTGCAATTGATCTAACTGACAGATGTCAAGTTTTATGTGCAGTATCGAAGTGATTCTTGATGATGAATGGATGATTGGTGATGATGATTGGATGAGTGGTATGTTGCGTCATATGACAGGTTCCGAATTTATAATGTGGTTGGGCTCTTAATTCGTCATGAAAGTATTTGTATGGATTTACGTGCAACGACATTTGCTGGATTCCTGTTATTGACTAGGGCAGGATTGATTGTCAGGTAGTTGGACACAGGGTTGTGGGTTAGGACAAGAGTTGAATGAACCATCATTTTCAGGTCCTCCTTTGATTAACATTTAGTGGATGTAATTATGCTGTCAACTGTTCATGTTAACATCTTGAAGGATTCTGAAAACGGATATAACATGCTTGATTTCTGCTCATGTGTTTTAGTGCTTACCCTACGGATTTATTCCATCTTTCACTTTATCCCTTTTTCTTTAACAGGTGGAGTATAGTTGAAAGATGGATTGAAATTCTGTGCATATCCTGTACTCTCTTTAACTGCTGCATTGCTATTACTAGCTTAGCGGTTACCTGCTCAGGTTATTGAAGAAATTCATAGCATAGCCAAGAAAAATCATTCATCTTTTATTGATCAATCAGCTCCAGCGACTTATACGTCTACTGCTGGAAAATTTATCAGTGTTGTTGTAGTGCTATTCATGAAATTGCTCATGCTAAATGCAATATGGGGAGAGGTTAGAAATGTTTCGAAGGACTTTGGGTTCTTGACAGTTTCATTAGAAATCTGTAGAGAAGCGTGCAATTGCGTCGAAATTACTCTTTTACCCTTGGGCGAACAAAGGTTTGGTTCCTTTATTTTTTGGGCAAAAACCGCTTGTTTTTATTCTGTTAAATTTTTTATATTTTAATTATATTATTATTAAACTCTCGAACAATTATTTTTTTTTTATTTTTTTATATGTCAAGGACTTTATCTACTAATTGGAGACTCTGTAGAAAACAATTACTTGTCATGTCATCATATTGTTTTATATAAAAAAAAAATTAAAAAATAAAAAATAAAAGTTCTCAAAAGGATAGAGTAGAATGCAATTGAAATATACAAAATTAATAAACAAAAGCTATAATTCGAGAGATCACATCAGCCTCCCAACCCAAGTAGCACTTTTTCCTGCTTTATCTAAAACATGCCGTGGCTTTTTAAGTTTTCCATTCAACATCATAATTTTATTATTATTATTATTATTATTATTAAGCAAAGGCTTCAAAGACGAACTTTCCAAATTTTTACGTCTTAAATTCACTCAGGGTTTACTGAATTCATCACCACAAACAATAACTAAATTTCAATGGGTGAAATCAAATTCCTATACGATTGCTAAATGTGCAAGCACACAATTAATAAAATTTACCACTGTTAAATTTTCCCACATTTTCTGCCAAAATATTGAGGGAAAAATTGAACCATACACTGTTTTGGGAAATCTCCACAAAAAATTCAACATTGTAAATTTGTAATTTTAAAAAGATTAATATTATGTGAAATGTCTAATAAAAATTAAAGTTAAAAAAAGAAATAAAATCAATTTGAGTATTATCTTAATCTTGCGGTAACAGTAATCGAATTCAATTATAAATTCAGTGACTTTTGAAAAAAAAATACAGTTATATTATATTTTTCCATTATTAAAAACTAAAAAGAAATGAGTGATCACTACATAAATTAAATTAAATTAAATTAAATAATAAAATAATTAATTACCCTACATATATATAAATATAAATATATATGTATGGGATAGAATTTTATTTTTATTAGTTGTCGGCTTTTGGAGTGGCCATCAGCCCTTTTGAAGACAATACCCACTTTCTTGTTGAAGAAGACAGTTCTTTTTTGGCCCTTTCGGCACAAAAGCCTCTGCCCCCATATCACTTTTGGGGAACCTACAATTGCTCCTTAATTCTTCCTTTTTATTTTTTTTTTCCTCATAAGTTTTTTTTTTTTTAAACACCTCATAAGTTATAAAACTCCGTTAATTTAAACTTTTTTTATTTTAATTAATTCGGATTTCCAGCAGGTAAAGGAATCATTATTGATACCTGAAAAAAAAAAAAAAAAACTTGCTATCCATGTAAGACCTATATATTAAGAAATAAAATTGCAATTACTTATGATATTAGTATGCAAAATTGAAAAAGAAAAATATCATCAATTAAATTTTAGAATTAAAATATTGCAATTACATTTATATGAACACATTAAAAAAAATAGTTTCGTATAAGTAGTGTAAAGGAAAAATGGAACCCGACTTAATTTTTTCTAAAAACTAATTTAAATAGCCGAGTTATTCAAATCATTATAAATAATAATTTAATATTATTGTTAAGGAATATGGGATAATTACATGTAAGCCTGGTTCGTCTTGTTGCTTTCTTCTCTTACTTCTGCTACTTACTTTTCTTTTTATTCCTTTTTTTTTTCTACTAGAAGATAAATATGATAACAAGAACAGAGCCATTAAATTTTATTCGGGTGGCCAAATAAATTTTTTAAAAAATGCACTATTTTGTAACAATTTTATTCTAACAATAAAATTTATGTACAAAAGTTAAAGTGTATATATATATATATATATAATTTCTCAAAATATGCAATGAAACAAGAAAATTCAAAAATAATTTACTGCAAGTTGAAGCAATCCATTATTTTGAGAGCAACCTTTTTTTTCTTTTAATAGTTTATGAAACTTGAGATAATTATTTAAAATTTTTCTTTTTCTTTTCAATTAGAAATTAGGAAAAAAATGAGTAATTTGCCTTTACTAATTCATTACCATATTGGATTACTACAATCAATTACATGTTATCTTGTAAAATAAAAGTAATAATTTAATTATTTATCAAAATAAATGTGTATTTTAAATTTTCAGGGGAGCTAGTAAAAGAAAAGTTTTCCCTTTAGTACCCTCTGTTATATGATAGGTAGGAAACACATCTCATGATGGTAAAATTATTATGACAATTTTACCAAAACTTACTAATTTTTATATCCCAAATCTGATTAATTTCACAAGTGGTTAGGGATAAACCATAGTAGTTACTCATTAGTATTTTTTTTTTACTTTAAATTTTTTTTTTACTTTAAATTTTTCCAAAAAAAAGATAGAAGAATGTCTCTGTTTTACCCAACATTTTCTGGTGTGCTTATACCTAAGTTTATAATGTAGAAATGAAATTAATTAACAAGAACCTACTCCTTCCTTTTGGCTGAATTGATATATATAGTTTCTTAATTAATAACTTGCAATGTGAAAACTCCAACATTCTTTATGTTATTCTATTTGGATTTCTTTTATTAATTGTGATGGCTAAAGTTGTGAATTCTTATTCTTATTCATCTTGGTGTTTGTTTATTTGAGTTTCTGCCCCAAATTTTCAGTGGCAAATAAAAAATAAATTAGGTGTTCGGTCAAAATAGTTTTGGAAAAATATCATAAAAAAATTTAAATTTTGCCAAATTTTACTATTATATTCAAAAAAAAATTAATAATATGAACTTTCATTTTAATCATAACCTGATTATAAATCTAGATGACAATGATGTGATATATGTAATTAAGTGAAATGATGTGTATCGACTATTTATGCCATGTAGGATAAATTTCTTTTATAAAAAATCCTGAAATTTGTGAAATTTAGCAAATATATCTTGAACTTACTTTTTTTAAATATACAAATTTGCATTTTTACTTCATAAGTAGCCTAAGATGAAAAGAAAACTTTAAGCGATAGAAATTTCTACCGCTTAATGATAAAAATTTATTGTTAATTAATTAATTTACAGAACTTAATAAACTCTTATATAATTAGTGTGTTATTGAAAAATTAAAAAAATGATAATTCATATATATTGATAATGAAATATATTAAATAAGAATACAATAAAAAAATGATTAAACTTAAGAAAATAAATAATTAAAAAAGTAAGCTTTTTTATCTTTTTTTAATGGAGAGAGTATTGATATATCTTACTATTAAATGACACAAATTAAAAGTAAAAAATGAAAAGTAGTAATATCTTATAAATATTTTTTTGTTTACATATTAATAACAAAGATAGTTTATTTGACTTAATGGTGAGTTTATCTTAAATTTACATGGAAATTATGAATTCAATTCTCTACACCACCATCATAAATATTTTGGTTTATAAAATTATTTTTAATATTAAAAAAATTTCAATTATTTATTTTTTAACTTGAAATTTTTTTATAATTATTTGAATTCATTGTTATCATAAATATCATATAACAATGACACTTTTGAAAAAAAAAATTTAGTTCAAGATATATAAGCTAAATTCCATAAAATTTAGAATTTTTTTTATAAATGTCAAATGGCGTTGTTTGGGAATTATCCTACGCAGCATAAATAGTCCACACAAAATGATACGTTATTCGTTTATATGTGTCACGTCATATTCACATATGTTCGAAATTAGATTCAGATCAATTGAGACTATATTTATATTAAAAACGAAAGTTCACATAATTAAAATAAAAAAAATGGATATAATAATCAAATTTAATAAAGTTTAAAATTTTTATGGTATTTTTCTTATAATTTTCAGTGGTCTAATAAACTAAAAATTAATTTGAATATTTAGTAAAATAATAAAATCCAACGATTGAAACTACCAACCGTTAACTTATAAAATTTGTACTAATTAAAAACTAATTTTTTTTACAAAAAGTTAAAAATATAAGCATTCATATGAAAAGTTTTGAAAATTTAATAATTTCAGTTTTCACACCAGTTTTTAAATATTTAATAGCTAAAATAATTTTATCTTTTATTTATATTTATATCAATTTATAATAATAATTTATATATATATTAGCCACAAAATTATATTTTCTATTAATTTTGATTTATATTTAGTTAATTATTCATTTTTTATGTTATATATAGTATGTATTATAACAAATAAAATGTTACTACATGTATTATTAATAAAAAGATTGTTAATAGTTATTTTATAAATGAAAATTAATTTTTAACTGTTAAATTATCAGATATTTTAAAATTAATTCTAAATTACTGGTTGCAATTTTTGGCCACTAACACTTTATCATTATTAAAAAAAACCCTTAAATTAAATAAACCCTTAAATTGATATAAATAACCCAATATAACATTTCTAGCAGTCATTTTATCAAATAAAATTCATTTCGAAACACTAAATTATTAAATACTTTAGAATTAATTATATATGAACATTAATAATAATTGAATATTATTATTAATTGTTGACCACTAATTATATTATCGATAACCCAACATCACTGCTAAATCAATAAGCTTTTCATAGAAAGGTATAAAATCAATAGCATGCATTAAATAAAAGGAAAAGAAGTAGTCATGGCATGGTGAAATTCATGATCACACATTAAAATAATACTAAAAGCTTTTCATTATACATAGATAATTTTTTTATTTCACAAATTGACAATAATTAAATAAGTAATTAATTCTTCGATTAAATTAAATTAATTTTTGTTCAGACTCATTTTAAATGGTTTAAATATTAAATAATTTTAATATTATAAAAGTATTTATAATTAGCTATATTACTATTGTGTATTTAATTAAAGATAAAAAAAACAATTAAAAAAAAGAAAGAAATATGATAAGGACAATATAAATAGGGTGGAGATAACAATACATAAAAGAAAAATAAGAAAATAATAATTTTTTTTTTGAAAAGGTACCCAAATAAGGGGAAAAAATTATAAAAAGCTTGATAACAAAATAATAAGTAATGGTCATATGGCAAGAAAGTTTTTACTTTGATGTGGCAGGCCAGCCATTTGCAGCTTTGCCCATGAATAAATTTCATCAAAATTATGTAAAAGATTGAGTCATGTAAATGCTCCCATTAAAGCAAATTGTCCTTTTTTTTAATTCAAATTATAATGTATGAAAAATAAATAGAGACAAAGGAGGTTACAAAATCATGGTCCACATGTGGATGCAATAGCAATGAAGGCTCCATATATATAAGAAAGAAAGAAAGAAAAAGATAAAGGAAAGAAAGCTGAAGCAAAAACATGCAATTTCTCCAATGATTGGTTGAAGAAACAGGAGCCTCTCCCTTGTCTTTTTGTCTAATCATTTCTATTGGAATAAACTTGTTTTAGATACCATTTCATTTTAATTTTAATTTTGGTTTCTGATCTTTAATTAAGTTACTTCTTAATTTTAAAATATTCTGATTTCGTCTCTTCATAATTTATTAAATTTATTTCTGATATTAGTCCAACCCAAGATTCCATTAATAAGCATGAAGGGCCCCAAAATTGCAAAATTTTTTATATTAAAACATTGGAAGAAACTGCTGGCATCAACTACTGCAGTTTGAAATTATTTAATTAGCTTCAGAATTTACAAAAATTTACATATCCAAATTATTTTTCAAACAAATTATTTCCTTAAAGAGAGTTACCAGTTAAAAATTTTCATAGCCTTTTTTAAATTAATGAAAATTTTTCAAATTGATGTGATATATTGAAATTAAATAAATCTATCAAAAACTAACATATGGCTGATAGATTTTTATAATACATTTTTGCATTTTTCTGCTATGGTTATATATTAGCAACCTTTGCACATTACTAATTAATCATCCAAACAATGAAGCAAATAGGCACTAAGGATCCATTTGACTGAATTTTAGGAATCGAAATTGAAATCAGAATAGGGTGAGATTGAAAATGGAATGGAATGGTTATTCTTTTTTCTTGTTTGATTCAGTATAAAATTGAAATATGATTTGCTTTGAAAGTGTTTATAAAAGATATTAGAATTGGCTCTTCCTTCTATAAATAAATAAATAAATAACAAAAAGGAATGTACTAAAAGATTGGATTGAATTTAATCAGAAAAAAAAAGGAAGAAATTATTGTATGCTTATCGTATGAAGGTGAATATCATAAAATTTCCATTTTCTTGGTATATATATTTTTCAAAATAAATAAATAAATAATATTAAAAGTAAGTTTTCATTTGTATTAATTTCTGCATTTTGTGATGAATTGTCGGTGACTTTTTTCTTTCTGCTTTCTTTTTTTCTTCCTTTTTCTGTGCAGTAAAAGAACTGTGAACTTAATTGACAGCTTTTGCAACTTTAATCTATAGTCAATCCCTCTTTTCCAAAGTCTTTCTTTCTATGCTCTTTTTTTTTTTCTTTTTCATCCATTGGATAAGCCCTAATTAAGGCTGTGGAATACAATCTCCTTCTTTGCAATTAAAGTTTGAAAGTTGATTAAGTAATAGTATAATATTGTAAGATTAGACAATATTTTCTGTTTATAAAAATGGATTAATGGGGCCTAAGCCATGATTATATAATATTTAATATATTTGAGAAGGATATAATTGACATGAACACATCAGTAACCAACAACACTACAAAAGAAGCATTTTCAACCCAATTATATATCATTTAATTCTGAATGGGAATACTTATATATATATATATATGATTGTAATAAAAAATCCAGTTAATGATAGTAATTTAATTAATATTATAAGGCATTAATGGCTGCAATTTGTACATTATACTGGAATTTCTTTAATTATTCCAGTTAATAAATTAGTTCATTTTAATTAGAGTATATATAGTGCACACGATATTGAGCTAGAAACATTCTGTTCAAGTACAAATTTGTGCCTAATTACACCATGGCCCTTGTTAATTACATCAGGCTGAGTCTATATAATCATCATCTTTCTTCTACCAAAGTTGAATTATTAGAAACAGTAATATTGATTATCACACAATAATTATATGTGTTAAATGTTAATCAAGTACATATCAATAATAAAAGGTAATCACTAATCAGAGATGGAAATTTAAAGTTGACAAATAGTAAAGTTTATTTAGGTAAAATCATATCAGAAATTAAAGTCACAATAATTATTAAAGCTTATTTCTAATGTTGTATTGCTTTTATCATCATCTAATTGTTTGTGTTAAATCAAGAAAATATGCTGTTAGTTATTTTTCATTTAACAATACTGCTACCAACAATCAGGATTCCCATAACAAAATTAATATTAAATTCCTCTCCCAAGAACCCCCACCTATCAATAACTACAATGTTGATTGTCTCCTAATGATTGTTTTATGCCCATTTAAATATGATTTAAGTTTGATGCCCTTAGTTTTTTGGGTGCACCAAATTTCCATGCGACTATTATAGCAACACTGCAATAAGCATAATGGCTATTCCCTTAATTTATTAGTATCATTATTGTCAATTTCTTCTTTTTCACTAGAACATCAAATGTTTCAAATTGAGCATAACAGCATAGCACAGGTTTACTATTTTTTCCTCTTTTTTTCTTTCCTCTTTATTCTTCTCTAATTTATTATAATTTAAACTCAAAATTTTAAATGCATATTCCCCAATACCAATAATTGAAATGAAAAATTTTTAGGTAGACTAAATCTAATATGTTATCTGTAAATTAATTTAATTAGACAATAACACATATTTTATTATTTTATTTACATTGGTTGGTTGATTTAAATATAACAATTAATAAATTTACATACATATATCAATATGTGATTGAATTAGTTTAATAAATTAAATCTATGTAAAAGTTTCTTAAACTGAAGAAAATTTTTGCCCTCTAATAATTATGTAGACTTGAAAATTTTTACCCTCTATCTTGTAATATAAAACCTCATTCTTTTATTTATTTATTTATTTTTGTTATGAGGGGTACAACTAAAATTCTATTTTTGAACCTTATGACTCAAGCTAATTACTAAATTAATACTATTAAATTAAAGCTTATTAATATAAAAGTGATCAATTTGATTATACTACATTCAACTGTTAATGCAGTAAATATATAATCCTTGAACTGTACTTAACCCTTCTGAAGTTACAATATGTCAGAGTAGTTGCAGAGGAAAACCATGCACCTGGTCAACAAGTAACATAGTAGATGTCTAGTAAATAATTATATATACACAAATATATATTTAAATATCACATAATTAGATGCACAAGAATTTGCATATAAGCTAATAATAAAATAGCATATATAATACATATGACAATGACCTTAGAGAAAAAATAATAATATATTAAGGTTCTCCATATGATATAGCTTTGTACTTGACCATTTCTAAAACTGAGATGAAATTGAGATTTGCAAAGCAAACTCTAGAGTCAAAGGGGGCCTAGCTCCCCCAATTACACATGGACATAACATTCTTTACCCAAAAACAAACGCGCACACACCTCTTCCCTCCCCATCAACAAAGAAGCAATGATCAAACAACAGCTGGAGCAGCTGCAGCGGCTATAGATATGCACAGCAACAATAGCAGCAGCAACAATAATATCATCATCATCAATAGCAACAACAATCATCCTCAAAATAGCCACACATCGAATAGCCGGTCATCAGATTCCGGGGAGGCTTGTGGTTCTACAAGCAACAAATGGGCATCAAAGCTTCTTCGGGAGAGTGCAAGAGCCATCTCTGAGAAAGACTCAACGAAAATCCACCAACTCCTGTGGATGTTAAACGAGCTTGCTTCCCCTTATGGAGATTGTGATCAGAAATTAGCTGCATACTTCTTGCAAGCTTTGTTCTGCAAGGCAACCGAATCGGGCCAGCGATGCTTCAAAACCCTAACTTCAGTTGCAGAAAAGAATCATTCCTTTGATTCAGCAAGAAAATTGATACTTAAATTCCAAGAGGTAAGCCCATGGACAACTTTTGGTCATGTAGCTTCTAATGGTGCAATCTTGGAATCTTTAGAAGGGGAAACTAAACTTCACATAATTGACATTAGCAACACTCTTTGCACTCAATGGCCTACTTTGCTTGAAGCGTTAGCTACAAGAAATGATGAGACTCCCCATCTAAAGCTCACAGTTGTGGTGACCGCAGCCAGCATAGTAAGATCAGTCATGAAGGAAATAGGCCAAAGAATGGAGAAATTTGCTAGGCTAATGGGTGTTCCTTTTGAGATTAATGTAATTAGTGGGCTAAACAACTTATCAGAGCTCACTAAAGAAGGATTATGCATTCAAGAAGATGAAGCTATCGCGATTAATTGTATCGGTGCATTAAGAATAGTTGAAGTAGAGGAAAGAAACGCAGTGATTCGAATGTTTCAATCCCTTAGCCCTCGAGTCGTCACCATTGTTGAAGAAGAAGCTGATTTCACAAGCGCAAGATATGACTTTGTTAAGTGCTTTGAAGAGTGTCTAAGGTATTATACTCTATATTTCGAGATGCTCGAAGCGAGCTTCGCTCTCACGAGCAACGAAAGATTGATGCTAGAAAGGGAATGTTCAAGAAGCATAGTTAGGGTTTTGGCTTGTGATGAAGAAAATGATGGAGGAGAGTGTGCAGAGAGAAGAGAAAGAGGAAACCAGTGGTCCGAGAGGCTCCTGCAAGCCTTCACCCCGGTCGGATTCAGCGATGATGTTATCGATGATGTTAAGGCTTTGCTTAAAAGATACAGAGCTGGTTGGTCACTAATACAACCTCAACAAGATGAATCATCATCTTCTTCAGGACTCTATTTGACATGGAAAGAGGAACCAGTAGTTTGGGCTTCAGCATGGAAACCCTAAAATTAAAATTTTCATATATAGATCATAAGAGGAAAAAAAAAATTAGGGTTTTTTGGTGAATTGAAGAAGAGCTTAATTAGCTAGCTATACAAGAAATTGTTCTACACTATCTCAAGTCATCAAGAGGGTTTATGATCATGCATGGCAATTTATTCACAAAGTTTGAAGATAATTGATGATGATCATAAACAATAATCATATAATCATCATGGAGCAGTTTGATTTTTCAAAAATTAATTCTTCTCATCATATTTATCTTATTGTTGTTTAAGTACTTTTTTCTTTTTTCTTTTCTCTGGCTTTATGCTTGGGAGTTTGTGTTGCTTTTCAGATTATTGTATTTGTTTGAAGGTGTTTGCTATTGTGCTTCTTTTTCAGTTCCATTACCAATTATATATACATATATAACTCTTTTGGATTTCTTGCTCAATATCTTTCTTCTCATCTCTTTCTGGTGGAATTATTGTTCCTGTATATTTAATTAATATATGGTTTTATCCAAAGTATGATCTTCTTTTCTTTCATCATTAATTCCTCAAAGTATATTCTAACTTTGAAATGGCTTATTAATTAATTAATTATGAACAAACAGGTACTAAGCTCATTAGTTATAACTACATGTTGCTCTCTTTTGTTTTTACTTATTTGTTTCGCCTCCCTTGAATATGGCATAGAAGAAACAGCAGCTTCTTCTTTAGTTCTTGCTAGATTACTGCCTACCAACCAAGTTGTTGGAATAATTGGCTATAGTATTAGTACCCATTGAAGAAGATTAATTAATTAAGATATATATATATATATATATATATATATATATATATATATATATATATATATAAATAATTGGCTATAGTATTAGTACCCATTGAAGAAGATTAATTAATTAAGATATATATATATATATATATAAAAGAGAAGTACAACTTTTTTTTTTTGGTAAGAGAAAAGTGTAATTTATTAATTAAAACTATATAATTGGTGAATTCATTGATGGTCATGATGGGGGCCTGCAAGATCACTTGTATAATTTTGTATAATTAATCCGTGGAAGAATATTGCTGATTTTTTTAGGTAGGATACGCATGGAATCTAAATCTTAATATAATAATTAACTTTTTAATTATTATTATTATTATTATTATTATTATTATTATTATTATTATTATTATTATTATTATTATTTAGCATATATATATATATATATATATATATATATATATATATATAGTTATTCAAATGTTGGACTTTGAGTCGCCCATCATTGGAGAAGTAGGAAATGACATCTTGAATAATGTGAAACTATACATATATTAACTTAGCTACTATACATATAGTCCCATGACCCAAGCAACCGGATTGCCAAAAGATTTTTGCCTATTTGGCTTTGAAGACTTCGAGTAACTTTCTTCAGAAAAAAGGGGGAAAAGCATTGCTTTTCAAATTTGTATGCGTATAGAAAGGAAAATAGTTAGATTTGTTTAGATTAACCGTAATTCCTATACAAATCCAGGTTAAAACATCAACATACTAATTGATTTTCATGAACATATATATACACAATTCCTAATAATTTTATTTTTGTGCATATGGTTCTGATTGGAGCTATAACTATACAATTTTGAAAAAATGACTTTCAAATGATTAAATTAAAAACAAAAAAAATATTTATTTTATAATTGATTTTGTTTAAAACTGATTTTGGATTTACATCTCTATTAAAAGCTATGGCTTAAGGAGGGAGAGTGTCCAAATTATTATAAGTAATAATTAGATCTTATACTAGCTAATGAGATATCTTTAACAAATATCCTCATGCAAGTGCAAAGCCAAAGTTATACAAAAAATTTCAAGCGTGAAGGAACATATATAGTGGCACTGGACATCTTCTAGCATGAAAGAAATGAACATCTACATATGGTGATCACCCGAACAATATTGCAACAGTATTGTTGTCATTGCTGAAAATAGGTTTTTAACACAAGTTATCTTCAAAATCTAGTTCATGGAAGGAGAGATATGGTTAAGTTATCATAAATAATATTTATATTTATTAATATGGGATATATCTTAACAAATATGTGTTTATAATAATAATAATAATAATAATAATAAGGATTTTCAAAATAACTACTAATTAGTCGATTATATATCTTGCAATTTGGATTTATAAATAACTAAATCACACCACTTAAAATAATTAATCTAAGTTATTACTACTGATAGTTAAAGCATACTCTTTTGTTCACATCCCTTTTTGTTGTGGGAATCTAAAGCATATTAAACTAATATCTCAAGCAAGTACCTCTCCAACATCTTTCTTATGTATTTACCAATGTGGAATTTGCATAAGGGTGTTACATCAACATTCTTTTATCTCTCAAATTCATGCATATAACCAACAATAATGAGCATAGAACTAGCTAGCCTTACTAAATAAGGAATTCAGACTTCTCATCTTCTACAAAAAAAAGGGGAATCAAAGTAGAATTTAGACATCAAATTCATAATCGATCACTTTACAAGTTACTGATACATAGGTGCATTAATTTAAACTAACACTAAATAATTTAGTTATTAATTAATAATTCATATCGGTTATATTAAGATAAATATTAGATTCTCATGACATTTATTTGAAATTGATGATGTATATACAACAGATTTTTGTAAGAGAAACTATACACTTCATCTCTATATACATATACATAATAAATATCATTTACACAGTACTATGGAAAATATTTATATGGGATTATTACTTCTTTAACTTTATGGCTCAATCGTAGGTAATATTTTATTTTATAGGCAATTTCGATTGTCAAGGATTAAAAGTCAGACTCCATGTGTTTTGATACATAAGCATAACTTATTAAAAAAATATTGAATTTTTTCATTGGATGTATTATGTAATGACGAATAAATTCGAGAAGTGTTATTAAAAAAGGGTTTTTTTTTCCTTAAAAAAAAAACAAGATAGATAATTATAATGAAAAAAATATAAATAAAAAGACATAAAGAGAAGGAAGAGAGGGACCAGGAAGAGACATTGGTGGCAAACAGATGAGTACCAACTAGATCCCAATTTTGCTGCTCTGTCTGGTGATTTGAATAGCATATATTTGCCTTTAATTACCATACCCATGTTCTCACTTTAGGCCTACATTATATAGTGGAAAACAACTTTTCTCGATTTAGATAAGAATTTCACTATTCCTCACATGCATTTCTGTGTAATACTCTTCTTTTAGGTTTATATATGGCAAAACACATATCTTTGGATGTTCGAAGATGAATGGTTTTTTTTTTATTATGGAATATTAAAATTTTATTGTATTAGATTTCATATATAGAAATGACATAATTAATACACATTGGATTATCACAATGCAAGATCAAATTATACATATTAATTAATTATACTGTCACATTATACACTATAATGAACTATATTAATATAGTTCTGTGATCTAAATATCTGTCGTTGTTGAAGAGAATCTCACATCGAAAATTTAAAAGATATAAAAAATATTTATAATTATTATATAACTAATTTATGATTAATTTAAATTATTTTAAAATAATGGTAATTTCAAAATTACCAAATTCAACTATTTATATATAGTCACTCAAAACTTTAATTCAAAAAAAGATGGGAGTGATAAACAATACTATAAGTGAAGATGAGCAACAATAATCAAGAATCAAGTGCTTCTTCTTCAATTTTAAGTGTATTCTCCAATAATAAAGAAAGATGGAGTTTCTTCAAAATCTTTTTCCTTGCAGAGGGAATGCATATAACTATCTCTCACTTTTACGTTAATTGGGGTTGTAATGTATAACTGCCTAGTAGTTACCATTTAATTAATTAATTTTTTTTTATTTAATTAATTTATAAAATGGATTGAATTGCATCATGGGTGACCCGTCTACATATTCCATATATTGCCTCTAAAATTTACACGTTAAGTTCCAACATGACAGAATAAATAAAATAATATATTTCCATTTAATGGTCTCAATTATATCAATAAAAAAATAATTTATTTCTAACATAAAAATGTCAGTTAAAAAACATAATAAAAGAAAAAAAAACTAATTAAACATAAAACACCTAAAAACATACAAGACAAAATAATTTTATCTAATACTCAGCCTTTGTGCTGGGGTAAACTCGAAACGGAATAAAAATATTTATTTGAATTTATAAATGCAATAAATATAATATTTAAAAGTAAAAAGAAAAATTGAGAACACCCAAAATTTATCCAATTCAACATGAGCCTATATATAGTGAATGAGAAAATTTGTGAGATACTCGAAATTCTATCAAACTCAAACTTGACTCCATATAATATTTAAAATATTCAAGGATGAAGTATAAACTAATTGAATAAAAAAATATTAAAATCAAATAAAGTTCAAGAAAGTTCGATTTTGAACCCAAATTGCATATACATATTTAGTAAATACTATATTTTTTCATATTTAAATATATATACGTACTATTAAATTATTTAAAAATATAAAAACTATCTTCTATTTATGTTTTATTAATCATTCTTATTTAACTAGTTTGATGTGCACATGCGTTGCATGAGATAAATGAAATTTATCAAATAAGTGATTAAGAATTTCTTAATTTATGATTTGAAGGGAAAAAAAAAAAGCCTCCTAAAATTTTTCTTCTCATGCATTTAACTTTTGCTTTATATGAAAAAAATTGTTCTTAAATTAGTACTAAAAATAATATAAACAAAAATTTATTTAATGATAAAATTTAAATTTAAATTGAATATGTAATTTTTAAAATATTAGAGTTAGGGGTGTAATAGAGTCGAGTCCAGTCGAATCGAATCAATACAATGTCAGGTTCAAACTCAGCTATATTAAAAAAAAATTAAATTTGAACTCAATCGATTTTTTTTAATTGTTCGAAATTTGACTCTAAAAATATTTTACCTACTTGAACTCTACTCAATAAAACTTGAATTAATTAAAAATTTTAATAAATAGTAAATTCAACTCGATTAAACTCGAATATATTTAAATAATTATGATATAAAAGCAATTTAATAAATAAAAAATAAATACTCAATTAAGTTCGTGAACCTTACGAATCGGATATTGTGATATTTGAGTTTTACTCAATAAACTATTCGAGTTTAATCTCAACTCGAATTTGAATATTTGACAAGTGGAGTTCGTTACGATTCTAATAAGAAATTTTGAATCAAAATTGTTAAAAAAAAATTGCTCCAAGAACAAACGATTCAAAGTAATGGAAGGAGCATCCCTCACTAACATAATTGGATGACCCCACACAAAAATCAAAAATAAAAAAAAAATATTAACATATTGAAATTTAAGAATTAAATTTTTAATTAAGGAGTTTCCATGTGCAACTATTTTTTTTATTTTTTTTTCGCTGATTTTAAGATGAATATGCATGACCCAAAAGCAAACTCCTCCAATCCTTATCAAATTGCAATAAAAAATTTGATATACATATTAGGAGAGACAAGAGAATCAGTTGAATTAATAAACAAACCCAAAATGCAAATGCAACAACATGAATAATTTATAATATATTTCTATACAGAAAACCAAAAGAATCCTAATTAATTAATAGCTTCAATTTTAGGCATACAATAACAATAGTTTTTTTTTTTCATTTTCATTTTTTAATTATATCAATGGTTTAAAAATAATCATTCTTCCTAGTTTTCCTATTTATATTAAAAATAAACAAATTTTGAATCCTATATTGATTTGTGAATTTGAGTTATATCTTTCCTCATTAGCCTTAGAACTTATTTTTCTTCAATACTTTTTTCTTATTTAGACTCCAATAATTAATTTTCTTCCTATTTTATTTTTTTTCCTTCTAAAATAATTTTCTTTCTCATATTTATAGTATTCTATACTTTTGCCTTATTTTGACACCGAGAATAATCTTTCTTCCTATTTTATTTTTTATTCCTTCCAATATTTCTTTATATTTTTTCTATTTATTTTATTAAAAATATATAATGGACTTTTGGTCATAAAAAATATATCTCCGATGGTATTATAGTCTAAAAAAATTGCTCACACTATACTTTTATATATAATATAGATATAGATATATGGCCTATATTATTGATTAATAATTATTACTACATGTATGTATAATATAAATAATTTTAATTTTAATTAATATCTTATAAATTAAATTTATTTTTTAAAGTTAATTAAGTTATTCTAATACTTTAAAATAACATAAATGATTTACTGTTAAAGAATCTTTTTTTTTTATTATTGATTAGTATACCTTGCAATTTCTGATCTAAGTCGAAAATCCGACTCGTCAGAAAAAAATTTATTTGAGCCCGACTTAAATTTGAACAAAACCTGAATGGTTCAACCCGAAATCTTTAAGGTCAAGTTAGTCAACCAAAGGACAAGCCAATGACCCAGTTTTTGAAAAATATTTATATGTACTTTTTTAGTCTTTTATTTTTTAAATTTGCAAAATCGAATTGTAATTAATCTAAATTTAATTTTAATATTTAAGAATTAATTAATTTAATATTAGTTGCTTAATAAGTATTATTTATTTACTTATTAACTACAAATTACTAAGTACTAATTTAATTAAAAATTCAGCATTTGAAAATTAATTCAGTTAAGTTCAATTAATCAATTTTAATTTAATTAAATAAATATTTAAATTTCATTTTAAGTTCAATTTAATTAATTATAAGTTTAATTAATCAATGAATCTAAAATTAATCCAAATAAGTTCAATTAATCAATTGAAATTTAATTTAATTAATTAATCGATTGAACTTTAATTTAATTAATTATATTCTAATTTAATCCAAACAAATTCAATTAATCAAGGAATATTTGAACTTTAATTTAAGTTCACTTTAGTTGGTTATAACTTATATTAATTAACTTAGTCTCAGTTTAATCAATTTAAATTTAATTAATCAATTGAATTCTAATTTAGTTAAGAACCAATATAATACGAATTTGAAATGATACGAAACCTAAAAGGCACAGGTCCGGTTTGAATTTATAGCCAATAAATCAAAATTGACTTGAAAATACCGATCTAACTTTAAAATGACACAAATTCAAACCGAAATCAATCATGATCAGATTTTTCATGTTTAAATCCAATCCATCCTAAAAAAACATGACCGAACTCAAAATTGACCTAAAAAATTTACGTAAATCCAAAATGATTTGAATTCAAATTCGTCTTATCCAATTGGCTGATATATTGATTGGCGATTGCTAATCATTGTTATTGACCACTAACAGCTTTTCGTCACTGCCAAATAAAAAATCTCAAAGCTGACCTATAAAAATCCTGTCAAATTCAAATACTTGCGAGTCAAAGTTCGGACTGGCCAAATTTGGATCCCGACCCAACCTAGCGCACATCTTAGATTCTTAGGCGGTGGAAAGAAAAAAAAAAATTGGTCCAAATACAAAATTACATATAAAAATAACAATTATAAAAATAAAAAAAATTACCCGAGTATTTTTTTTTTCAATTTAAATTATTTTTTCGGTAATTTGAATTCTAATTTTTATAATTTTATTTAATGCAATCTCTTTACTAGCTTTTTGTTTATTTTTAGATAGAAATTTGACGGAAACATTATGTTATAATGGATAAATTTCACTTATTGCTCATAAACTTTGATGGTCGTAATATTTTGACCTTTAAATTTTAATTTATAACAAAAAAATTACATTAACTTAACATAACTGTAATGTTAATACCTCATTAACAAGATACAGACAATATTGTTACCTGAATTTAATGATATAACAATTTCTTTCTTTCTCGTGTCAACTTTTTTTTTAATTATCTCTTCTGCATATTTTATTTTTTTTAATACATAAAGGGGGCAGTAGCTCCAAAAATTAAACGGCAACTAGGCACTCAAACTGAATAATACACAATTCATGATCAATCCAAAGATGAAGACCTGGATGAGGATAAAGAAGCTCATGAAACCCAATATCCCAAGAGCTAGCAAAGGAGGCTAACCAGTTTGCTACAAATTTAGTTTCTTCCTATATATGTGACAGAACTGCACATGTCAATCATTTACCAACATGTTCCTAATTTGATTAACAGAAGGATCAATGTTTGAGCCAAGAACCGTTAACCAAAATTGTAAATAAATTTTTATTTTCTCTTAATAAATAAAAATATTTTCACATTATATATCGATAATTAAAAAATATTTAAAAATTAGATTTATTTATTTTAAATAATCCAAGAAATAGATATTATTAATAAATTAATTTAAAAAAAATTATTCTTTTATTTATTTTATTTATAACTATTGAAGTTTAGAATTTAGTTTTTCTTAATGGATTGGAAAGAGAAAATAGGAAGAGAGACTTTATTATATTGATACCTAGTGTCACGCCCCGCAAAGGTTCATGCGGAATTTCCCGCACATTTACATTTTGGCACACATATGTAATATTCTAGAAGGCCAATGTAAACCGTTAGATTAAATGGATCGTGGCCGTCCATTTCGGTAGGTAGGAATTAATCCTAGCCCTCCATTTGTTAGGTGAGAATCAATCCTAGCCATCCATTTTGGTAGGTGGGAGTTGATCTTAACCATTCATTTGGTAGGTGAGAATCAATCCTAGCCATTCATTTGGTAGGTGGGAGTTAATCCTAACCATCCATCTGGTAGGTGGGAATTGATCTCGGCCATCCATTGAGGAGGTGGAGGCCTATATATACCTTATGTAAATTCATTTGTAATCATTCACTCAATTCAATCAATTGAAGCATTTCAAGTAATACAAAGCTTTTCTCTCAAACTCTCTTGTGTTCTTGTTTTGCTATTGAATCTTCTCGATCTCTAAGTTCCATTCTATTCTCTTTGGAGTGCTTTTATCGGGTTTGGAAGGCAGGCTTAGTACAACGGACCGTGCTAAGTGCCGCACGATTGCTAGCTGAACTCTAGGGTCGTGACAGTTGGTATCAGAGCCAGGTTTGAAGCTTTACTACCTTTGGCATAATGAAGGCTACTGCCCCAGCTACACCTAGCGTGGAAGTTCCATCAATGGAACGTGGTCGTGAGGAAGTTCGGAAACCATCTAAAGAATCTCGAGCCAAGTCGAAAGACATGATTTCTAGCTTGGAAGCACGTGTTGTAAGTGCTCAGGACAACTTGGGAGAGTTGTTCGACCGAGTAGACAACTTGGAGGAACGTTGCAGCGGCTTGGAGGCCGAGGATGCGGAGATCCATGCAGCAGTCAAGATGTCACTCAACGAGCTAGACGGTGGATTAAGGCAAGAGATTGATGGGCTGAAATCCGAACTTGTTAAGGTACGTGATCTCTTCCAAAGAGAAATTTCCAATGTGTTGCTTAGAGTTGAGGATATGGGTGGTGATCTAGCACTATGCAAACGGGCTATGGCTTCGGGAACCAATACAACCACTATCATTGAGGCCAAGAAAGTGGAAGTTCCTAAGCCAAAGACTTTCAATGGTGCTCGGAATGCTAGGGAAGTTGAGAACTTCCTATGGGGGCTGGATCAATACTTTGAGGCTACTGGCGTAACGGACCATGCCAGTAAAATCCGAACTACTGCCATGTACTTGACCGACACTGCTATGCTGTGGTGGAGACGAAGACATGGAGATGTGCAACGTGGGGTGTGCACAATTGATACATTTGAGGACTTCAAAAGGGAGTTCAAAAGCCAATTCTTCCCCGTAAATGCTGAGGAAGAGGCGAAAGGCCGGCTTCGACGACTAAAGCAGATGGGTAACATAAGGGAGTATGTGAAGGAGTTCACAACCTTGCTGCTAGATGTCCCTGACACATCGGACAAGGATGCCTTATTCTTGTTCATGGATGGTCTCCAATCATGGGCTAATCTTGAGCTCAAAAGACGTGGTGTCCAAGACTTATCTTCAGCTATTGCCGTTGCTGAAAGTCTTATTGATTACTCCTCAAACAAAGAAGGCTCAAGGCCAGCTGATAGAAAGTTTGTTGGAGCAAGAAATGGGGGAGGCCATGCCAAGAGTCAAAACCATAAGAATCACAAAGAAAGCTACTCATTCAAGCCCCGAGACAAGGGGAAGGAAAGGGAAGAACGTGGTGCCTCAAAGACCCGTGTGACGTGCTTCATATGCGACGGACCGCATTGGGCACGAGAATGTTCCAAAAGGAAGACATTGAATGCTTTAGTTGCCTCCACTCATGATAAAGAGAGAAGTGAGGCAGATGACGGTGCAAAGATGGGATCCTTGCGGTTGCTCAGTGCATTGCGGAGTGGCCCGACGAACCCCAAGGGACTCATGTTTATGGATGCAACCATCAATGGGAAAGTCGCCAAAGCCCTAGTCGACACAGGTGCATCTCACAACTTTGTTTCGCTAGAGGAAGCCAAGAGACTTGGTCTCAAGGTTGCCAACGGAGGTGGCTCCCTCAAAGCAGTTAACTCGGCGGCACAACCTCTCCAAGGAATTGCCCACGGAGTAAAAGTCAGTCTCGGTGCATGGACTGGCCAAGTGGAGTTATCTGTGGCACCCATGGATGATTTCTCGGTGGTATTTGGCATGGAGTTCTTGGACCAGGTAAGAGCTTTCCTTGTTCCATGTTCAAACTCTATGTGCATTATGGATGGACCAAAGGCTTGTCTAGTACCGACAGAGAGGACCACCAAGCCTACTACCCAAGCTCTCTCAGCACTTCAATTCAAGAAAGGATTGAAGAGGGAAGAAGAGAGTTACTTGGCCATTCTAAAGGAGTATGATGATGATGAAGCATCACCACAACTAAACTTGCCGACGGAGGTGCAAGTTGTCTTGGATGAGTTCCAGGATGTGATGCCGGAGGCGTTGCCAAAACAGTTACCCCCAAGGAGGGAGGTGGACCATGAAATTGAGCTGGAGCCTGGCACAAGACCACCAGCCATGAGTCCTTACCGGATGGCAAACTCGGAGTTGGCAGAATTGCGGAAGCAACTCAACGAGCTGTTGGATGCTGGTTTCATTAGACCATCCAAAGCCCCATTTGGCGCCCCGATACTTTTTCAGAAAAAGAAGGATGGTTCATTGAGAATGTGCATTGACTACCGCGCTCTAAACAAGATCACGGTAAAGAACAAGTATCCTATCCCACTCATTGCTGATTTGTTTGATCAATTGGGGAACGCAAGATACTTCTCAAAGTTGGACTTGCGGTCGGGATACTACCAGGTGCGCATTGCAAAAGGGGATGAGCCGAAGACTACATGTGTAACAAGGTACGGTGCTTATGAGTTCCTTGTTATGCCCTTTGGTCTCACAAATGCACCTGCTACCTTTTGCACTCTCATGAATAAACTCTTTCATCCCTACCTCGATCGGTTCGTGGTAGTATATCTTGATGATATAGTAATATATAGTCGGACTATGGAAGAACATCTTGAGCATTTGAAGAAGGTGTTCGAGGTCCTCAGAGAAAATGAGCTATATGTTAAAAGGGAGAAATGTTCCTTTGCCCAAGATGAGGTGATGTTCTTGGGTCATAGGATAAAAGATGGGAAGCTGATGATGGATGGAGACAAGGTGAAAGCCATCCAAGAATGGGTACCTCCTACTAAGGTCCCCGAGTTAAGATCTTTCCTTGGACTTGTGAATTACTACCGGAGATTCATCAAGTCATATTCAGCAAGAGCAGCTCCACTAACTGACTTACTCAAGAAGAACAATACTTGGGAGTGGACAAACAAGTGTCAAGCCTCATTTGATGACTTGAAAAAGGCCATTACCGAAGAACCAGTTCTTTACTTGCCAGATCCCTGTAAGATGTACGAGTTGCATACAGATGCTTCAGACTTTGTCATTGGTGGAGTATTAATGCAAGATGGGCACCCAATAGCATATGAGAGCCGCAAGCTCAATGAAACTGAACGCCGCTACACGGTGCAAGAAAAAGAGATGACTGCTATCATCCACTGTCTAAGGGTGTGGCGACACTACTTGTTGGGTTCTCACTTTGTGATCATGACAGATAATGTAGCAACTAGCTACTTCCAAACTCAAAAGAAGTTGAGTCCCAAACAAGCTCGGTGGCAAGACTTTCTGGCGGAATTTGACTATAAGCTTGAATACAAGCCCGGTAAGGCCAATGTGGTGGCTGATGCACTAAGTCGAAAAGCAGAGTTGGCAGCTTTGAGTAGACCAAGCAGTCCCTTGCTGGAAAAGATCAAAGAAGGGTTGGAGCATGATGCCCTGGCTCAAAACCTCTTTGTCCTCATCAAGGAAGGAAAGACAAGGCGATTTTGGCAGAGTGACGGACTACTCTATGCCAAGAAAAATCGCATCTACGTTCCTAAGTGGGGGAACTTGAGAAAAGAGCTGATCAAGGAATGCCATGATTCACTATGGGCTGGACACCCAGGTATGAAACGCACCCTTGCCTTGATCAAGTCTATTTACTACTGGCCTCAACTGCGGGATGATGTTGAAGCCTATGTAAGAACTTGCCTTGTTTGCCAACAAGACAAGACAGAGCAGCGTGCACCCGGTGGCTTGCTAGAACCGCTGCCTATTCCAGAGAGACCATGGGAGAGTGTCTCGATGGACTTCATCACTTGCTTGCCAAAATCAGAAGGCTTTGGCAGTATAATAGTGGTCATTGATCGCTTCAGCAAATATGCAACATTCATACCTGCCTCGACGGATTGCACTGCAGATGAGACTGCACGGTTGTTCCTCAAACATGTTGTGAAGCATTGGGGAATTCCATCAAATATCGTGAGTGATCGAGACCCACGATTTACTGGGAAGTTCTGGACAGAATTGTTCAAGCTGCTGGGATCAGACTTAAACTTCTCCACCAGTTTTCATCCGCAAAGCGATGGGCAGACGGAACGTGCCAATGCACTACTGGAGCTGTATCTGAGGCACTTTGTTAGTGCCAACCAACATGATTGGGCTAAGCTGCTGGATGTAGCCCAATTTTCTTATAACTTGCAGCAAAGTGAATCCACTGGCAAGAGTCCCTTCGAGATCATTATGGGACAACAACCTATGACTCCTCATGCTTTGGCTACAAGCTATGAAGGAAGGAGTCCTGCAGCTTTCAAATTTGCTAAGGCATGGCACGAGCAAGCTGAGTTGGCCCGAGCCTATTTGAACAAGGCATCGAAAAAGATGAAGAAGTGGGCTGACAAGAAAAGAAGAATGGCCGAATTTCAGGAAGGAGATTTGGTCCTTGTCAAATTACTACCACAACAGTTCAAGTCCTTGCGGAAGGTTCACAAAGGGTTGGTACGGAAATACGAAGGACCATTTCCTGTCCTTAAGCAGGTTGGTAAGGTGTCTTACAAGCTACAACTCCCTCCGAAGCTTAAAATCTATCCAGTCTTTCATGTAAGTATGTTGAAACCTTATCATGGAGACGAAGAAGATGCAAGTCGAGGAGAGTCAAAAAGGGCACCCACTGCAGTAGTAACCTCCTTTGATAGAGGAGTGGATTCCATTCTGGCAGACCGCTTAATTCGGCGTAGAGGTGTACCAAGTTATCGGGAATACTTGGTCAAATGGAAGAATGCCCCAGACATAGAGGCAAGTTGGGAACCTGAAGACACTTTGTGGCAATTCAAAGATGACATAGAAAGGTTCAAGCGTGAAGGCGCGACGAGGGCGTCGCGAACTTGAGTGGGGGAGAGTGTCACGCCCCGCAAAGGTTCATGCGGAATTTCCCGCACATTTACATTTTGGCACACATATGTAATATTCTAGAAGGCCAATGTAAACCGTTAGATTAAATGGATCGTGGCCGTCCATTTCGGTAGGTAGGAATTAATCCTAGCCCTCCATTTGTTAGGTGGGAATCAATCCTAGCCATCCATTTTGGTAGGTGGGAGTTGATCTTAACCATTCATTTGGTAGGTGAGAATCAATCCTAGCCATTCATTTGGTAGGTGGGAGTTAATCCTAACCATCCATCTGGTAGGTGGGAATTGATCTCGGCCATCCATTGAGGAGGTGGAGGCCTATATATACCTTATGTAAATTCATTTGTAATCATTCACTCAATTCAATCAATTGAAGCATTTCAAGTAATACAAAGCTTTTCTCTCAAACTCTCTTGTGTTCTTGTTTTGCTATTGAATCTTCTCGATCTCTAAGTTCCATTCTATTCTCTTTGGAGTGCTTTTATCGGGTTTGGAAGGCAGGCTTAGTACAACGGACCGTGCTAAGTGCCGCACGATTGCTAGCTGAACTCTAGGGTCGTGACACTAGGCCGGCTTGGTAAGTTGGTCATTTCTAAGCTTCAAGAAAAATATTTTTATTTATAGTGACTATACATTGGTTACTATTTTTTCAACTATTAGATAAAAAAAATTTAATAATCTTAATTAATTATACAATAATAATTATCATTTAATGCTATTTAATATTAAAAATTATGATAATTACCAATATAGCCGTAATAATTGAAAATTTTATTTATATATATATATAATAATAATAAATATTATTATTATTATTATTATTATTATGAAAAGAACCTAACATATTAAATATTTTTATAATTTTATTTTAATATTTTTTTCGTCCCAATTTGATCCAAAATATTTGTAAAATTTGCAATTAATAAACTCTTTCATCTATTTTATCATTAAAGATAGACAAAATTCTGACGTGACTAATTTCATATGGTGCTACACTAGCTCACACTATTAGAAAATTATAATTTATATGGATACATTCATTCCTAAATTTTTAAATATATTAATAAAAATGTGATTTTTTTTGAAATTATGATGTATTTGTAAATTGTAATTTTCTAATAGTGCCAACAGATATGGCTATGTAGATTTAATGGGCTCAAAAAAAAGGAAAAAAAAAAAGACGAAAGAAACTGCTTGCAAATTTTGCAACCATTTTGAGTTCCGAAAATTGTATTATGGATTCGTATTTATAATATAATGTGTATCATTTATTTAAATAATCAAATATTTTATTTTTTAAAATATATAAAAATAAATATTTTTGTATTTATAAAAAATATTGGATTCATATAGAATATCAACTTGGTGTATGATATAAGAATTGTTTTGAGTTCAATTGAAACGAAAGCCATGGTACCTTCTTCCGTCAAGCCCACAATCTCATCGTAACCCAAATTGCCATACTTACTCTGTGGCTCAAGCCCAATGAATACGCAAAAAATGTTTCAGTGGACAAATACATCAGCCCATACCGATAAAAGACTGGTGTAATAAAAATAGATTTGTGGGGGTATAAGTGTCAACACATGATAAAAAAAACTCCTAGGGTTTAAAAACAGCTTTATATATATATTTATATATATGTGGATATCACTAGATTAGGGTCTGGGGCGTGCTCACTTCAGTTGAAACTTAGAGCTGTGAAAAGGCCCGATTCAAAATGGTAGTCTGCTTGTTCTTGCTTGTTATTTGATTTACATGTTTGATTTTTGTATGATTGTTTGATTTACTTGTTAGATATTTAAACAATGGTTTGCTTTGATCTGAGTATCGTCACATATTTAAAGATGATTTTCTATCTCCGTGAATGATATTCTTATTTGATACGCTTTGAGTGCTTCTGATTTCATTTTGATGCTTAGATGTTATTCTTGTGTTTATTTCGTCTTATGGATTTTGTTGAATTTGTGAATATAAGCTGATCCCATTATTTGTTTTTTTTTAATGAGAAGTGAGATCTGAAGAGAAGATAGAGATTCATTATGTCTTGAGATTGTGTGTTATCTATATGATGATATTTGCGAACAGAAAATGAGCTGTATAATATAGCGTTATTAAAACTAATTATGTGTAAGCCTTGTGAAGCTATTTCCTATCCGAAATTTTGGATTCTGTAGCATCATCAAAACTAATTGCAGACAAACGTTGTGAAGCATTAGTTGGAGATCTTAGCACTGACAGTAATTCCTTTTGTGTTGCTCAATTTTATTTCTTTTGACTTGTTCATTGTATACTTTTGCCAAGCATATGAACAAGGAGTTTAGGGTTTGAAATTTGTTAGATTCAGAAGCCTTCAATGTGCTTTCTGAAATCTCAACTCCAAGTCTTGTGCTTTATTTGTTTCCATGTCTCTCTTTTTAGTTGTTAGTTTTATTCCCTGGTGATTTTATGATCACATGGAGCAAATCAGCAAATTTCATTATTTTGACCTTTAGTTTTACTGAATTATATAGGCTATTCAATGCTTCACTATCTGGTCAGTGTGGATTTTGATTGATTCCCTCTTGACTCGTTCCCTTGAAGCAATAGTGTTTGTGTTGCTTCTTTTATATTTCTCCTCATCTCTGTCTCTGTTGAGTTGAGGGTCATAACACTGGAGCAACTATATTTCATTTTTTAAAAAAATTTAATTATAGGAAATGGCAAATGGAGCTGTGATGAGTCCTACAGACCTGTAATGATTTGCGGGAATGATCGCAACTCTTTTAAGAACATCTAAGGGACTGAGTTCCTTAATACACTGTTTTCTTTATGCTTTTAGATCCTTGGGTAAGCAACTGTAAAGGCTTTGTCTCAATGTTTATTTTGAGCTTGAAGCTTTATGCTAGATTTAATTAGTTAATGCTGCAATTATTGAAGCCTAAATGGATGCTTCTTTCACTATCCAAGGCTGAACTTTCTGTTGCATTTGGATGTCAGAAAACTTCATTCTCCTACCATCGGAACTATTTTTTTTTGAAGAAATTGGGTTTCTACATGGTATTGTTTCTGGAAAAGGAACTTGAAGGAATTTTTTTAAGATGATGTTTGATGAAGCATTTGCCTGTAGAGGAAGCATTTCCCTGGGCTTTTTAACATTATCAGTCTAGTCACTGCACGTAGTAAACTTCTTTTAAGCATCAGTTCCTGTTGAAATTGAGATAATATTAGACTGTGCAGTGATGGGTCCTACAGATCTGTGATGATTGCAGTGATGATTGCAACTTCTTTAAAAACATTTAAGGGACTGTGTTTTTAATACTATTCTCATAATTTTATCTAGCTTTTTTCTTAGTTCATTCTCCTTATTGATCTGAGAGTGCACAAAGTTGAGCGCTTGTTACTCTTTGTTTTCCAAGTACTTTGGAGGATATATCAAACAGACAATGATGAGTCCTACAGACCTGTAATGATTTGCGGTGATGATCGCAACAGTTTGAAGAACATCTAAGGGACTGAGTTTGTTAGTACATTTGTATTTTAAAATAAAGTTGGGTTATTCTTTGCTCATAATTTAAATTTTTAGTCAGCACAATGGCTTCATGTCTATGTTTATTATCAGATTACAGCTTTACACTAAATTTAATTAGTTAATGCTGGTGTTACAGAAGCCTAAAAGTTGTTTCCCTCGCTATCCAAAGCTGAATTTTATGTTGCATTTGGACGTGGGGAAACAACATTTTCTTGTTGCAGCTTTCAATTAATCTTTTTCTTAGCTCTCAATATAGGCTTCTAGAGTACAGGTGTTCTCCATGCTTATATGCTCTAAATAATTTTTAAGATCCTCTGTTCTTCACTAGCTCAAGTTTGTCCACCTTACATGTATCTGCACTGTGGATTTGATAGTACAGAAGTATTTTCATAATGACTAACCTCTACACGCTGCCACATTAGATTCTTGTAATTCATGATTCTGCACTTCAATTAAAATTATTTGGTTGTATTTGACAATTTTCTAATTCCGGAGAATCAATAAGCTTTTGAGATTTCATGTTTATCCGCTTATATCCTGTTATTTTTTTTATTAATGCATTTTCTCAGCTTTAATATTCAGTGTGTAATGATGCTATTTCTAAAAATTGATTGTTTTGTACACAGCCCAAGCAAATTCATGAGATTAAGGATTTCCTTCTCACTGCAAGAAGGAAAGATGCACGCTCTGTGAAGATCAAGAGGAGCAAGGATGTTGTCAAGTTCAAAGTCCGCTGCTCCAAGTATCTTTACACCCTGTGTGTATTTGACTCTGAGAAGGCTGACAAGTTGAAACAATCTCTTCCTCCAGGTTAATTGTGAAATCTTGTTTCTTTTGTGCTCTGCCATTGTTTATGAATACATACAGCTGTCAATATTTGAAGAAGAAAAATGAACAAAATAAACACTGTAGAAGTACATATTCGAGGCACATTTGCGTATTCATAAAATGAAGATCTAAACCCAATTCAAATATTGGGATAACATTGTGTTTTATGGGTAATAATCTAATCTACTCCATCTGATGTGTGTTTGCAGGTTTGACTGTTCAAGATCTGTAAGTGAGGTTGTCAATTAGTTTCTAGGAGATATGGACAACAATTTCAGTTTTGCCTCATTCTATTTCTGTAATGCAAATACTTGTGCGGATTTTGGCTTTGGTATTTCTGTTTTCAGTCATCTTCGTTTGTAGTTTGTCAATCGAAATTTTGGAACTTGCGTTGTGGTATCTATCTCTTATCAACAAGTTCTTGGATTATTGATAGCCGTAACCCTTTTTAAGGTTGTGCATCTTGTTTATGCGTTAATGATTCGTCGTCAAATACATCATCTCGATAAGAAATTGAATCATTACTATTACTGAGCAATAAATAATGAAAGAATAAGCTCAAAAGATAAATAACCAAGAATGCTCAAGATTTGAAATTGAACAGTATTGGTATAATTAACCAATGTGCTAGTTTTTAATATTTTCATTCTAAAATGGTTGAGTTTTTTATTTTTTCAAATATAGTTGCATATTATTCCCACTAAATTATACTAAGGGCATATCAAATTTTAGAACGATAGATTCCATTTATTTTTAGAAAAAAAAAATATATTTTTTTAATGTTTAGTTTAATAAAATTTTTAATCTTTGGTTTAAAAAAATGTTTTTCAAGTCAAACTAAAAAAGTATCAGAAATATGGAAAAACAATTTCCAATTTTTGGAACGGTAAATTATTTTCTAATGCTTATCATGTATAAAAAACGAAATTACTGCTTCATTTTTTTTTAATTTTTATAGTGTCTTATCAAAACTTAAAAAAATATTATATTTTTTTGTGGAAAATATGAGGAAACTATTTTCTAAATATATTATTTTTTTGAAACATGAGAATTTTGAACCTGTGACTGTGATTTGTAATATGGGAAATGAAGAAAACACAAATTATTATTATTCATTTAGATTAGAAAATGAGCGCTAGTAGCACAGAAATTGGGATTCGTCAAATCCAGAGTTTTAAATAACAGTTTTTGTATCTGTCATTATGTAATATTTTTTTATATAATAGTTTTTTTAGAGTTTAGATACGAAAGATTCATATATACTTGCTAATTGAAAATAAATATTACACCGTTGTATTATTTGTTAGAGTGATATAAATATTACATAATAATTTAAAAATTAGTTTTTTTTAATTATTATTAATTTAAATTATGGATGTAAATTTTTTTTTATTTCTGTAAACTATTGATGTAATATTTTTTTAATACTGTAGAATAATTTTCATAACATAAATAGTGTATAATATATATTAATGATCAAAATATTTTTTTTTTGTTGTTCATCATATTTGGGTATAATTTTTTTTTATTCTTTTGTAAGCATGTATCATTTATAAGTATGTATTTTTTACATATTTTTTAATATTAATAATGTGTATTGTATAACAAATATTTTTTTATCAATCACAAATGAATTATATACAAAAATTGAAAATTTTTTTCATAATAAAATATTATTTGTTTATAAATAAAATAAAACAATTATTCTATTTTCTTATAAAAAATAAAAAAATTATAATAAAAAAATTTAATTTAATAATATTTATTATGATATTATTAAAAAAATATTATGTAATTTATATTTTTTAAATAAAATATTTTTATTTAAATATTAATTAATTTAATACATTATATATTGAACTTTGTTGTTTATCTTTTATTTATTTATATAATTTTACTTGTTATTTTTTAAAAATTTATATTTTGAATGAATATTACAGCTCATTCGAATCGATATTGTGAGAGTGATTTCAAGACCAATATTTAAAAACTTGTTCAAATCTGATTGATAGGATCATGTTGTGAGTGTAATTTCTCTGCCTGAATTGATTTCATTGTTTTTGTGACCAGCTTTGATGGTCAATTTTCAAATTAAAAAAAGGATCGTTTTTCACGTGTTATAAGTACGAGTGTAAAACCGAACCACAATTAAAATTAAAAATTGAACCGAATCAAATTTAGTTTATTTGATTTTATTTATTCAATTTTCGTTATAATTGGTTCAGTTATCTATTGAAAATTCAGTTTGTTTGGTTTGGTTTGGTTTTAAATGTTAAAAAATCAATTAAACCAAACTAACTGAATATATATATATATATATATATATATATATATATATATATTATATTTTTAATGATTTATTCTAATTTTTAGGTAAAAAATTATAGTTTATAATAATTTATTTCAATTTATAGTAGAATAAAGTCATGAATTATGAAAATTTAATCTAATTTATATTAACTAGGTGTGATAATTGATTTTAATTTATGATAATTTATAAAGTTATGGTAATAAAATTTAATTTATGATAATTATGGTAGTTGATGAAATAATTATTATGTCAATTTACCATAATTTATGTTATTTTATCTTAATTTTATAAATTTATATTGTTATAATTAATAAATTATAATTATAATTATAATTTATATAAATTTAATTAATTAATTAAAAACCGATTAAACCGAACCAAACCAAATCAAAATATTTTGGTTCGGTTAGATTTAGTTCTAAATATTATTTGGTTTGATTTATAAATAAATTTCAGTTTGATTAATTTTTATGAATTTGGTTCAGTTCTAAACCGAAGAGACTAAATGTTGACCCAAGATACAAGCCCCAAAGCCTCATGTTCAAGAAAGAGATTAACCGGTTTCTTGGCATTTTTTTAATGTTTGTTTTAAATAAAAAATCGTATTTGATTTTAATCATCATTTTAATTTTTAACTATTAAAATAAATATGACAACTAATTCAATGCATCTATAAAATTAATTTTTAATATAGTAAATTAATTTATTTTTCCCATAATAAAAAATTATTGAAAATTATTTACAATATTAATTTCATCCATATAAGAAAAATATTGTCCATTTTAATATATTCAGAAAATTTTGCCCAGTGTTAACCATCAAGATTTATTAAAAGCAAACATAAAAATTATTATTCTATAATTTACATGTAAACAAGCCATAGTAATCAACAAGTTGCCCCGGTCATTATTACTATTATTATTTTTGGTGAGATCCAATCAATAATTAACTAATTCTATTTATAATATTAAAGATTATAAAATACTCCCTTACAAATTCGAAATCTCGGATTAAATTAGAAAAAACTCACACTATCTTATTCACAGCTTTATATTTGTGGGTATTATTTTTTAGTATTTAATAAGTTTAAATTGAATAATTTTTAACAAAAAAAAAGCATTTTTTTAAAATAGGTTTAATTCCAAGAAATTGGCAAGGTTGTTATAGACTTGCCGCTTGGGATTGTCAATTTATTTTTTTGAGTTCTTATAAGGTCTCGTCTCTCTTCTTCCTGCTCAGCAAAGTGGACTGAGAATTCTCTCCATACTCAAATGTTCTGCTTTCTTCTCTTTCCTCTGCAATATTTCTCTTTTTCTCTTAATATTCTACTTGCTAAAAAACTATGAGAGAATGAATTTTATCGAAACTGAAATCACTGACTAAAGCAATTGATTTTGATTGTTTTTTTTTTTCCTCTTTTTCTTTCTGGTTCTGGCAGCTCTGAATTTCATGTTTAAATAAGGTAAATCCTATCATTTGAATTTTCACAATGAATTTGGTCTTAGGAAAGAATTAACTACTTGGGCTGCTTAATTTAACTTTCGTTTGGTTGCCGAGAAAAAGAAACTAGTAGTTTATCTTTGAACTCGCCTTTTGTTGTTACTTGTAAAATTCTGTATTTGGAAATTTTAATTTGGTTTTCTTTATTTCCATTTCTGATGCTTTTTTATTTATTTTTTTTTATATAATATGAACGAAAATGGAGTATTTATGTCTTATCTATTTCTTGCTAATATCCTATGGTGGGAAATTCGTTGTTTGATGATCGTTTCTTTCTTATATTTTCTTCTTTACTTCCTTATTTGTGGAAACTTTTAGGGTTTTGATCTGGGATTTCAACAATAGAACTGACAGAGACTTCTGAAATCCAATATGGTTCATCTTTAATTTGGCGTAAGGCCAAGTCTTTACTGAGTGCGCTCTTACTCGTGTAATTGCTGTTAGACATTACTGGGAAGGTGGTTTAGTTGTGGTGCCAGAAAAATGGTCGCGAATTTAGTAGTAGTTCAGACTTCAACATGCCCTTCTTGTTGTCTTTATCATTGACTATTGTACGCTGTGGTTGTTCGAGTTTCCTGCCTTTTCTTCCATTAAGACTGCAAAAGCAACTTATGCAAGTAAGAGCTATGTCAGCAGATGCAGGACATAATCAACCATCTCTTTCTTCAGAGAAATAGAATCCACAACAGTTGTTCTGGAGGTTCCTCAAAGTATATGGAGGCAAACAATAAAACCATTAAATGATTTTGGGTTTGGACAAAGAAGCATATGGGAAGGTGGTATCGGGTTGTTTCTTGTGTCAGGTGTAGTTCGTCTCGCACTCAGTTTGGCTTGGTTGAAGGGGTTTCAAATGCGTTCTAAATTCAGGAAGTACATGGTTGTATTTGAGTTTGCTCAAGCTTATGGTATTTGCACAGTAACTTCGGTTAGAATTAGAGGGGTAATTGTTGGCAATGTTATCAAAGTTAATCCTTCTTTGAGAAGTATTGAAGCAGTTATGGAGGTGTGTGTATCTAAATTTAATTTCATGTATGACCCATTTTGACATGAAGTTCTTTGTTTTCTATGGTTTATACTAATTCAAATTTGTTGCTTTACATTTTCTAGGTTGAAGATGATAAAATAATAATTCCTAGAAATTCGTTGATTGAAGTGAACTAGTCAAGTCTTCTCGTGGAAATCCTGATTGATATTATCCCTAGAGATCCAAATCCAACGCCTTCTGTGGGACCTTTTAATACTAAATGTGTTAAAGAAGGTCTAATTCTATGTGATAGGCAAAAGATAAAAGGACATCAAGGGATGAGTGTTGATGCCTTAGTTGGCATATTCACCCGTCTTGACGTGAAATGAAGGAAATTGGTGTTGCCAAAAGTTATTCATTGATTGAGCATGTTGCAGTTGTCATTAAAGAGGCAAAGCCACTGCTTATAAAAGTGTGTTTTGTCCTTTTGTTCTTTTTTCTTCAATCAATTTTTCAAATATCTACTATATCATTTATAAAAAAATGGCTTCTTGACATAGCAACACAAGTCTTAACTTCTCACAAAATTAAATTAAGCTGGTTATCAGTTTTTGACACCAATATTAACAGGTAATTAACTTTGAGTGCATGATGGGGCATGTCAAGACAATTTTAGCAGAAAATTTATAGAGGTAAACATTACATATGTCTGACTTTTCAGTGAAACTATAGTAGTTCTTTAATAAGCATTATTTATTGCATTGTGTGGTTGCTGATAAGTTGTGTAGAGAAAAATTGTAAGGAGAAAAAGAAATTATTGTAATACTTTTTCTTATTTTTGATAGAAAAAATATAATACATATTTATAGGAGAAGAAAACTCTAGAATTGTTATAATAAAAGAAATAATCAAATATGGAATCCCTACAATCAAGGAAATAATCAACTTTGAAAATAATCAAATTGCCATTGATTATAGGATTTTATTCTTAAAATATTATCTTCCCTAACTTTCCAACACTCTCCTTCAAGTTGGTACAAAGATATTAATCATGTCCAACTTACTAACTTGAACGTCAAACTCTTTGGTCAAAATATTTGCAACTTATTGTGTGGTAGGAATAAATAGAGTGCAAATTATCTATTCTTTTAGTTTCTCTTTTATAAAGTGTCTATTAACTTTAACATGCTTTATTCTGTCGTGAAAAATTGGATTATGAACAATATTAATAGTTATCTTATTGTCATAAAACAGACTCCTAGGCAAGTTAACTGGCCTATCAAACTCTTGTCAAACTCTTTTTAGCCATAAAACTTCACATACTCCTTGAACCATTGACCTAAACTCAATTTCAGTACTACTTCTCGCAACTACACTCTGTTTTTCACTTTTGCAAGTAACTAGATTACTCCACAAAAAAGTACAATATCCTGAAGTTTACTTCCTATCAATTTTGGAACCAGCCCAGTTTGTACACTTCAATTCATCTCTTCTCATTTTTCTTAAAGAAGAGACATTTTCTTGGTGTACCTTTAAGATATAAAAAAATCCTATATACAGACTCAAGGTGTTCTTCATATGGTGAGTGCATATATTAACTTACCAAACTTACTGCAAAGACAATATTAGGATTCGTGTGAGATAGGTAAATCAATTTACCATCCAATATTTGATATCTTTCTTTATTTATCAGGATTTCATCTTTAGTTTTACAAAGATCGACACTAACTTCTAATGGAGTATCTAAAAGCTTACATCCACTCATTCCAATCTCTTTTAAGAGATCAAGTATATATTTCCTTTGTAAAACTACATTACCCTTCTTTGATCTTTTCGCCTCCTCTATCCCAATAAAATATATCAGCTGACCCAAGTCCTTAATTTCAAACTCCATTGTTGGGCATTTCTTCAATATTTTTAATTCCTCTAAATCATCTCTAGTTAAGATTATATCATCAACATACACAATCAAAATTGAGATCTTATTTTCAGTAAATCTTTTTATGAACAGAGTATGATCATATTGTCATTGATTGTACTCTTGCCCTTTAACAAATTTTGTGGATCTTTCAAACCAGGCTCTAGGGGACTGTTTGAGTTCATATAAGGATTTTTTCAATCGGCAAACCGTACTTCAAATCCTTCAGTAAAACTATATAGAGGCTCTATGTAAACCTCTTCCTCTAAGTCCCCATTCAAATAGGTATTTTTTACATCAAGTTGATTTAGTGCCCAATCAAGATTTGCTACAATAGATAAAATGACCTGATCTGTATTCAACTTGGCTACCGGAGAAAAAAACTCTAAATAGTCTAGTCCATAGGTCTGAGTGTAGCCTTTAGCTACTAATCATTTCTTGTAACTTTCCAAAGATTCGTCTGCATTATACTTCAGGGTAAACACCCACTTACACCCAACCATAGCTTTTCCATTTGGTAAATCTACCTTCTCCCAAGTAGCATCCTTCTCCAAAGCTCTTATCTCCTTAAAAATAGCTTCTCTTCACTTAGGAACCGTTAGAGCTTCCTGAACATTGTTAGGAATAGAGACATTAGATATATGGAAAATAAATGCATGATAAGATGGAGAAATATTATTATAACACGCAAAATTAGACGAATGATGTTTTGTGCAACATCTTACACCTTTTCTAAGAGCAATAGGGAGATTATCAGTTTTATGGGAAGAATTAGACTCAGAGTTACCTGAAGGAATATTTTTCGACATGTTAATAGAATTATTGTGAATTTCAAAGTTCAACCATTGATTAAACTCTTGGTGTGCTAGCGGAACTATGGTCTATCTTTTTTTTGCTAGATATTTCTTTGAATAAACAAGACCTTTATATCATTTTTATCTATTTATGTCACTTTGTTAGTGTTATTTTGAGATGGAATTGTCACATCTAGTGATTGTTATGAGAAACATCATCAAGAAAACCATAATCATGGAAAAAAATCAACAGTTAAATCAAAACTATCTAAAAAATTATTTTAATTAGTGTTACTCTCCTTCTGAAGATGGAAGTTACTATAATAATAAGTTTCTGCAAAAAAAAAAAAAGACATCATCCATTAACAAATAATTTTTTGTGAAACTAGATCAAAACACTTGTAACCTCTTTGATTAGTGGGATAACCAACAAATATGCGTTTATATGACATTGGATCAAATTTTGACCTTTGTGGGTTGTGATAATGAACAAATGCCACATTACAAAATTTTTTTAAGGCAATATCAATTATTAATTGAGTGTATAGAAAACTTTCAGTGAAAACTTTGATAGGTGTTTTGAAATCCAAAATTTGTGTAGGAAGTCTATTAATCAAATAAGTGGTTATTAAAACTGTTTTCCCTCAAAGATATTTAGGCATTTTAGTTGTAAAAACTAGGGTTGTCAATTTGTGTCGTGTCTTAATCGAATATGACACGATTATACCAAATATGAATACAACATGATTAACTAATCGTGTCAAAAATTTGAAACACGAACACGACACAGTTAAATTTCGTGTTAACACGACACGATACAATTAGACACGATTAACTAAACGTGTATAAATTATACGACATGACACGATTAGACACAATCTACTTAATGTGTCTAAACGTATACATTTTATATGACACGACACGATTATAAATAATTTTACTTAACAAGACACGACACGATTATATACTAATAGACACGAATATTAAATTAAAAATTTAATTTAATCAATTGAATCTCAATTTAATCAATTTACATTTAATTAATAATTTTAATTTAATTAATTAAACTTCAATTAAATATATATAAGTTCAATTGAACCAATTTAATTCATTCATTCATATATAAATATGTATTATATATATTTATAATATTATAATATATATTTGAATTTTGAGTAAGACTAAAATAATTAGTCATATCTTTATAATTAATAAAATAACATATTTTTAATCGTATCTTAACAGGTTAGACAGGTAAAATCCGTTTATGACACAATTTTTCTCGTGTTGCAATCGTGTTAACACGGTTATGACCTATATCCATTTAGCTCATATCTATATACGGTTATGTCTGTGTCGTTTCGTATCGTTTAATCGTATCGTGTCCAAAATTGTCAGCTCTAGTAAAAATCATAGCCCTAACCATTTGAAGAAAATGTTTGTTTTTTCTTTCATCCACTTCATTTTATTGAGGTGTATTACTACACGAATTTTGATGAATAATTAATTTTTCAGCAAAAAATTTTCCTAATACATTGTTGAAAAATTCATTGTCATTATCACTTTGAAAAAGTTTAATGTAAGTTTGAAATTGTATTTGAATCATATTATATCGTTAAATACATTCTCAGTATCATATTTATCTTCTAACAAGAAAACTCATATGACTCTACTATGATCATCAATAAAACTAATGAACCAACTTTTTCCAAATTTTTTTGATACTTTTGAAGGATCCCAAATATCATTATGAATCATGGTAAATGGTTCTGGAATTTTATAAGGTTGTGATGAAAAAATAGCATGATGATGTTTTGCTAATTCACAAGATTCACATTGAAAAACAAACTGATTTTTATTCATAAATAACTTTGGGAATAAATAATTTAAATATTAAAAACTAGGATGTCCTAAATGATAATGTCATAACAAAATCTCACTATCACTAGAAATGGATTGTTGTGAGTATTACAAATACTATTCCTTATTAGTAAGCTATAAATTTGTTGTAAATATTACTAATTGTGTAATTAGCTTAATTAGGTGATTGACTTCATATTTTATATCTCTTAATATATATATATATATATATATATATTGCTCTTTTCCTATTAATAGAAATCATCAAATTCTTTGTTATTAGAGATAGTTCTAAAAAAATTCCAGTCCTAGTTTTTTACTATGTTTTCGTTCACTGTCTATCTTAGAAGTGTAGACACGTTGAAGTTTTTGGGTCATCCTTTTCGAGTGACCATTGAGTCTCACCGCCCTCACCAACTATTGTGCCACTTTGTGATCGATTGTTCTGCAAAGTTTGGTCGCCTGAATCCCAGTGAGTACCTCTCACGCACCTATCAAAGTTCTTGCTCTGACATCAAATGTCACTGCATGTAAGCATGTGAGCCATTCTTTCCATCTCCAATTAATTTAATTCAAGTCACCTCCTCATTCTCACCATCATATTTGTGATATGTGTTGATCAATGAAGGTTTTCTTCTTCTTACTTTTTCGGTTACTATATGGGATTGTTGTTTCTGTATGGCTGGTTAAGTCTTTTCAATTGATAATTGAGACTATTACTATGGTTGATGATAAGAAAATTTTAATTGACTGATGTTGTTCCTATGTTATCTAAAATTACTGATCATAAGTATCTGACTCTAATTTTTTATACTAGTCTAAGACTATGAAACTTTATTTGTTAAATATATCTCAGGATAATCATCTCACTAACAAACCTACGACAGATGATACTCTTCTAGAATATATTAGAATTGAGGCCCATTTATTTCTATAAATTAGAAACTCTATTGATATTGAGGTGGTTAGTTTAGTTACTCATTATGGGACTATTAAAGAAATAATGGAATTTTTGTATTCTGACAAAAGCAACCTTTCTCGTATTTATAATGTTTGCAAGAAATTTTATCCTGTTGAGCAACAGGGTCAGTCATTGAAGACTTATTTTATGAATTTCAAATGGATTTATGAAAAATTAAATGTTTTATTGCCTTTTACTTTTGATGTAAAAGTTCAATAAAATCAGTGTGAGCAAATGACAATTATGAGTTTTTTGGTTAGTCTTGATCCTCAGTTTGAAGGTGTCAAATCATTGGTTCTTGCTAGTACTGAAATCCTCTCATTACATAAAGTCTTCACAAGAGTGCTTTGTGCTGATACAAATATGATGACCAACTCAGTACAATAATCCAATGCCTTTGTTTATTGAACTGAGACCAGTCGTTCAAACCTCTGAATGAATAAATAAGGGAATAATAGTAGTTACGGTTCTAGGAATCAAGAATCAAAGGGAGTTTGCTATTATTTTCATGAACCTGGGCATACTAAAAGAGCTTGTTGGCAACTATAGAAAAAAATCAAAAGTTACAATATGCCAATGTAGCTGCAAATGTAGCTCTTGAATCAGGGTCTGACCAAATTGTTATTATTTTAGCTAATGAGTATGTCACATTGATCTACTCTCAGGAAGCACTTAAGCATCCATCTTCATCTATCTCTGCTATTGTCGAGTTAGGTAAACCAAAAATGTCTCCCTTCTTGTTTCATCCAATGGATTATTGACTCAGGTGCCATAGATCATATGAGAGGCAATCCTAGTCTCTTCTTAACTTTTCAGCCATATACATCTACTGTTACCTGAGCTGATGGGTCTACTTCCTCTATTCTTGGGTTTAACACTTGTAATCCCATGTCCACTATTTCATTATCATTTATCTTAAGTATACCCAATTTCTCCTTTAATCTAGCATTCGTCAGCAAAATAACTAAGTATTTTAATCGTTCTATCTCATTTTTCCTAATTTTTGTCTTTTTCAAGATCTTATGAAGAAACAAATTATTGGTAAAGGATGAGAATCAGAAGACTTCTATATCTCAGATGATCAGATACCTCCGTCTATTACCTACACTAGTGTTTTGTTTTATTTTGAAGCACATTGTTAATTACGTCATCCATTCTTGCCTTTATTGAAGAAATTATATCCACAGTTTGAACATGTCATCTTTAACTTGTGAAGCGTGTCAGTTTGCTAAATATCATTATGTGTCATTTATTCCACGTGTCAATAAAAGGATTAGTGTCAAATTTGAGTTAGTTTATTCTGATGTTTGAGGCTTATATCCTATTATATCTAAAATTGGATTTAGATATTTTGTTACTTTTGTTGATGACTTTACTTGTATAACTTGGCTTTATTTAATGAAAAATCATTATGAGTTATTTTTGCACTTTCTTACTTTTTGTGTTGAGGTTAAAACATGGTTTCATGCTTCTATCCAAATATTGCATAGTGATAATGCCAAAGAATATTTATTCCATCATTTTTAAACTTTTATGAGCAGTAATAGTATACTTAATCAATGATCTTGTATTGGTACTCCTTCACAAAATGGACTTATAGAGAGGAAGAATAAACACCTTATTGAAATTATCAAAGCTCTTATCTTTCAAACTAATGTTCCCAAACAGTTCTGGGCCAATGTTGTGTTAATTGTTTATTTCTTAATTAATCGCATATCTTCTTCAGTCCTTCAAAATCAGTACACTTTTTCCCACCAAAACTGTGTTTCCTATTGAACCTCCCATATTTGGTTGTATTTGTTTTTTTTTTTCAGAATGTTCATCCTTATATCACTAAGTTAGATCCAAAATCACTAAAGTGTGTTTTTATGAGATATTCTTGCCTACAAAAGAGGTACGATGTTACTTTCCTACTCTTGATAGGTATTTAGTATCTACAGATGTTACTTTTCATGAGCAGATACCTTTTTTTCTATTTCACCTTCCTCTGTAGGTCCTCTAGAAGAAGATGATGTTTTAGCTTATCATGTCACATGTCGGAAGTTTGATGCAAGTCCTACTCCAATAGTCAAACCACCTATTATACAGGTCTATTATAAAAGACTAAAACCTTATGAGTTTTCTCCTTCTAAGATGAATCCGACACTGGTATCTTCTTCATCATCGGATCCTTCCTCCAGTGACATTGATTTACTTATTGTCCTCCAAAAAGGTAGCTGACAATGTACTTATCCAATTTCTTCCTTTGTTACTCATGATCACTTGTCTTCCTCCTTGTGTTCTTTGTTGTCTCACTTGTTTTTGTAGAAATTCCTAAAATTATTAAAGAGGTTTTATCCCATACTGGCTGGTGAAATGCAATGTTAGAATAAATGGGTGCTTCAGTGGCTAATGAGACTTGGGAACTAATAGCTCTTCCACCTGGTAAAAAAGAAGTAGGGTGCAAATGGATATTTGCAGTGAAATTTCATTCAGATGGTTCAGTTGCATGACTCAAAGTTTTCCTTGTGGCCAAGAGCTATGCACAAACATATGGAGTTGATTATTCTAATATATTTTTCCTTGTTGCTAAATTGACTTCTATTTGCCTCTTCATTTCTTTGGTTGTTATTTATGATTGATCCCTCTATCAGTTAAATGTTAAAAATGCATTCTTTCATGGTAATCTTCAGGCGGAGGTGTATATGGAGCAACCACCTAGATTTGTTGCTCAGGGCGAGTTAAGAAAGTCTGTCAACTTCAAAAATCTCTATATGGCCTAAAACAAAATCTTCAGGCTTGGTTTGGTAAATTTAGTCGAGCAATGGAAGCATTTAGGATGCAAAAAAGTAGATTTGATCATACATTCTTTTATAAACAATTTGCTTATGGGATTATACTCTTAGTTATGTGTGCAGATGACATCATCATCAGTGGAAGTGATACTCAAGGAATTTTGTCTCTAAAAGAATTTCTTCAGAATTAATTTAAAATAAAGGATTGTGATTGCTAAAGTATTTCTTGGGAATTGAGATCTCAATAAGCAAAAAATACATTGTTTTATGTTAGAAGAAATATGTTCTAAACTTACTAACTGAGACAGAAAAATTGGGAGTTTAGTCATATAGTACTCCGATGACTCATAACCTTCAACTTATAAAGGATGAAGACTTATTTGAAGAGTCAGAACGATATAAAAGGTTGGTTGGTAAACTTAATTATCTCATAGTTACTCGGTTGGACATAACTTATACAATTAGTATTGTAAGCCAATTCATGTCTGCTCTAACAATTCATTATTAGAAAGTTTTAGAATAATTTTGTGTTATTTGAAAAAAGGTCTTAGGATGAGGTTTGGTGTACAAGAACTATGGTGACACTCAAATTGAGTGTTTCTCTTATGCAGATTGGGTAGAATCTAAGACTGATCAAAGATCCATTACTAGTTATGACTTATTTGTAGAAGGAAATATGATTTCATAGAATAACAAAAAGCAAAATGTGGTGTCTTGATCTAGTACTGAATCACAGTATAAAGTTATGGCCAGATCCATGTGTGAGGTAATGTTTATCGCTCATCTTTTAAAAACATCAGCAACATTATAGTGTGATAATTAAGTCGCAATCCATATTGCTTATAATTCAATCTTTTATGAACAAACTAAACATATAGAGATTGATTATAATTTCATTCGTGAGAAGATATAACAAAATTTAATTTTTACACGGTATGTCAAGAATGGAGAACAACTTGTAGATATTTTCACAAAAGTTTTGAATGAAGCTCAAGTATATTATATTTGTAACAAGTTGGGCATACTTGATATCTATGCTCCAACTTGAGGGGGGTTTTATGAGTATTACAAGATATTATTACTTATTAGTTAACTTTAAATATTTCTAATTGTGTAATTAGCTTAATTAGGTGATTTACCTTCTATTTTATATCTCTTAGGGCTATATATATATATTATTTTTTTCCTGTCAATAGAAATCATCAAATTCTTCAAACTCTTTGTTGATTACACAGATATAGAGTTGAAATAAATCTGTCGATCTTGCCTTTCAAAGGTCAAACCATCATCAAAGAAGTATAGACCATCATTCTACTTAGCAATCCCAATCGTCTCCCCCGATGTTAAATCCTGAAATGCAGAATGAGAAGACAAAAAATTAACACAATAATTATGATAATTATTAATTTAGTGATTGACAAAATATTATACCATAAGGTAGGAACATGAAAAACATTTTAAAGATTTAGTGATGGAGAAATTGACACTATCGCTTTTCCTACAATAGTGGAAAAGGAACCATCTGCAATTTTAACCTTTTGATTTCCTACACAGGGTGAGCAAGTGAACAAAAATTGCAAAGTGTCGATCATATGGTTAATAGCACCTGAATCTAATATTGAGAAGACAAAAAACTTTAAAAAAACAATGGTTGCAATGGAGGAAATACCTGAATGAGCAATAGAATAAGATGGACTAGAAGACTTTTCTAGAGAATTAGATTGAAATATTTTATATAAATGCTCTTAGTGTTCCTTTATGAAGGAAAGAGACAATGAGGATGGTTGTTGCCTTGAATTTGAATTACTCATTTGAAATGCTCGAGCATCTCCCTCTAGCTTGTTATGACTACTCAGTTTCTTCTTTCCATTTACAAGTTTGCCATGTAACTTCCAACAGGTTTCACGGGTATGTCATGGCTTCCAACAGTAGCCACACTAGTGTCTAGTCTTTCCTCTATGTCTATCTCCTTCAACATCAGCACTTCGTGCCACAAGTGCTAACCCTTCATTCTCTGGTTTTGCACTATAATCATTTTTCAACATCACTTGTTATCGAGTTTCTTTCCTACGTACTTTAGAGAATACTTCCCCTATAGAGACCAATGGTTTCCGCCCCAATATGCGTCCCCAAACTTCATCAAGCTCTTTATTCAAACCTACTAGAAAACAAATATTCTATTTTTTTCTATTTTCTTCTTGTACTAGGCACTATCACCTGGGCTTTCTCATTCCTCTTCTTCAAATAAATCTAGCTCCTACAAGACAATCATCATATCATTATAATATGCAGTTACTTCACAATCTCTCTGCTGCATTTTCCACAATCTAGTGTTCAATTCAAATAATTGTGAGTGATTATCCAGATCTGAGTATGTTTTTTTAAAGGCATCCCACACATTGTCTGCTATTAGAAGAAACATGAAGGGTTTGTCGATGGTTGGTATAAAATTGATGAACCAGGCTGTCACCATTGAGTTCTCCAATCACCACCTGACAGTTTCACTTCACCATTAAAATAACCTAATTTCCCTTTGGTGTCTACTACTAACATCATGGACTAGGATCATTTAAGGTAATTTTTTCCATTCAACTTATGAATGGTGATTTGTAAGAAGTTTTCAGGCAGAGAAACAGTCGTTGGGTTTTCTCTTCCTTCTATCAACGTCATGGCGTTGTTTCCTTTAGAAAATGCCAACTTGGAGCCGACCATAACGGCTCTGTAATCTATAGTTGAACCTAGGGCTCTGATACCATGTAGAGAAAAAATGTAATGAGAAAAAAAAATTATTGGAATACTTTTTCTTATTATTGAGAGAAAATATGATACATATTTATAGGAGAAAAAAACCCTAGAATCTCTATAATAAAGGAAATAATTAAATAATCAAATATGGAATCCATACAATCAAAGAAATAGTCAGATTTGGAAATAATCAAATATGCCATTGATTATAGGTTTTAAGAATAAAATCTTATTTTTCCTAATTTACCAACAAGTTGACATCTTTAATGATGAAAAGAGATCATTTGAATGATCTATCTTTCCGTTTGAATTTTCCTAATCAAATTTATTGCACATTTATCTTTGACAATTAATGTGTACTAATGCAAACTTTGATTCTGATGTAGTGATATCTCAGATCCAGGATATGGCTGAAGACGTACAACCTTTGCTTACTGAGGTTCGTGATAGTGGTCTCCTTAAGGAAGTTGAGACTTTGACTAGAAGCCTAACTCAAGCCTAAGGTGAATTATAAAATTTCCTTCACAATCAACTGGATTACAGTCTTCCCCATCATTCCCCCCTCAATCCCTTTCCCCAGGACACAAAAAAATATGAAGTAAAGCGAACAGTTCCTCATACTTATTACCTTATTGACCTTATTGTACACCTCTGATATTGGACTCGAGTGAAATTGAGATTAACTCATCTTTCTATCCCTTATGTTGAAGGTCTTTTTTCCCCTAGAAGAAGACTATATTAAAGGTTCAGGCCTGCAAAGTAAGGCAATAATAACTGCAAGGCTGACCACTTGGTCATTATCTGCACTTTGAAAGGATCATTTGTTGCTAGATTTTTAAAGGTTAGTAGTGGCCAACAGCCAGTCATTGAATGAACTAGACATAATCCAACCAACACATCACATAGTCATTTTTGGGTGCCATCCAACTTTCTAGACAGAGGTATGCAGTTGCTTCTGGCATTCTTTTACTGTTGTATATGTACAGCCAGGGATTTGCCAGCCCTTACTTTATATAATAACCATAAAAAATATTCCTGATTGAATTTTAATTTGTGTTAATGAAGTTACCTCATCTAGATAGGCAAGTTATTCTGTAATTTTTGTTCTCAATATTTTCTCCTTCTCAATACAAGATGAGGGTGATGCAGTGGTTTGAACTCAATTGGCTGCACGATGAGACAAGTAATCAGTTATTGACCTATTGACTTGGTAGCCTAAACCCCATATATATAGCTCAATCGATGATTGTCTTTGAGGCTTACCCTGTAGATTTTGTTCACTAAGTTTTGCAGCTTACGCTTAACTTATTTTTTGCTAACACACAGTCTAGCTGTATTTTGCACACAGGCATATAGATGATTGATCCTTATCTTTATCATATTATACCCTCTTCCATAACATGTTGATGTTGATATTATAAAAGTTTATGGACATTTGGTAAAATATGGTATGTTTTTGAGTTTGCAATAGAACATCATCTTGTCTCTTTGGGAGGCCTGTGACTTAAATAGACTGCGTTTTTGTGTGGGACATTCAAAAACTGCATGAAAATTGCACGAATTCTTTTTTTTTTTTCTAATTTCCTATTAATTAATATAAAGAAAATGAAACTTTAGTTCTTCCTCTCTATTATCTTTATAGTATGGTTTTTGTTAGGAATCAACTTTTTTATGCTCAATACACATTTTATTTAACTGTATTAGTTGAGGACTACCATTACCTATAGCTTGTTTCTCTGCCCCTACCTGTTTTTCTAATTAGATAATGATTATCTCTTCATCACTATTAGATCATTTTCTTTCACAGTAGCATTGTATTACTATTTGCTAGCTTCACTAGCCAGAATCTCAAGTGTTACCTTTCTCAACCTATGGATTTGCATGATCTAAGCAACTTATTTTCTCAAACTCATTAAAACTATTGCGTCTCTCATATGGTGTTTATACCCACAGCTGCCTATTTGTCTGATCTCTCTCTGTGGGTGGAAAGAACTATATATATAAGCAACAATATGTGCAGTCCATTGGAATTATCATTAAATATGGGGAATGTTTTATTTAGAATCCATAGCCAATAAAGGATACTGGAACCAGATATTATCAGTAGAACTTAATTTTTGTCTCTGAACATATTTCTCAGTTGCTAAGTGTTCTAAAAGGGACACCTGTAATCATCTAGTATAGTGGGAAACCTGAGAGGTGATCATTTTTAAACTAGCTCAACCTTAGGTTTGGAAATTGTTTTGGATTGGGAGCATGAAATTATTTCTCAAGGTGCAATTTTCTATCCCAATGTTCATTTTAATAATATTTTATGCAAAAGTAATGATCTTTACTGCATTTAAAATTTGTTTCAAAAAGATGAAAGTTTGCTGCAATTTTACCAATGTGTTGATTGCTTCTCTAGGAAGCCTTACATAAGAAATAGTTGAATACAATGCCTTCTATTATTAACTTATGATCTTAACCAGAGGAAAAATCATTTTCATTTCATCTGGGATGTTTATTGGCAAGTAGATTCTACTATGTCAGAATTAAGGTCATTCTAGAATCACATAATTACATTCATAGAATTAACACTATGATGGCAAGCAGAGGCATGTCAATCTGATTTTGATGGGTTGTTAAGCTATATGATGTTGTTGATATCTTAATATTCGCAGTCTGATATACATGTTTGATTTAGCAATATTATGGTTCAGTTTATGGGCTGAAAGGAAGAAGAGGACATTCTTCATTAAGTAAAGGTAAAGAATATCTCTCAACACATTGCTACAAAATGAAAGCGGTGGAATTTTTTCTTTTTCTGCAAAAAAGCGCATACATCCATCATGACCCAGAACACTGAATTGATCCAGAAATCCACTTACAGTATGATATTTACTCTGAGAAACATTGAGGTGAGATCAGATTCTAAATGTTCCAACAGGTTTAGCTATGCTTTTGCCAATAATTTTTTTGTTTGTTTAATTTTTTCTCTTTTTCATCTTCAACCATATTAGCATGTAAGCTTTGATATTCTGGGATTCACTGGTGATGAGGCTACAAGACGAAACTTGAAAGCACTTATCAAGTCACTTAGTAGGATGTTGTGAAGGCAGGTGAAAGTGTTGGACACAACGAATAAAATAACATAAATAAATGTGAAATAAAATAATCAGCAAAAAATAATACCTACAATTTAACGTGGTTCACCTTTTAATTTGGGTTACGTCCACGGACAACACTCCGAATATTTTTCTTCCACTAATAAAAATTAATGGGTACAAGAAAAGAGTCTTCCCTATACACAGACTAGAGGTAATATAACAATTTTGAAATAAACCCAAAAATAGTGGCACACAATTGTTTTCCAAAAACATCCCAAAATATTTTCCTCACTATTTTTGTCACTCCTTAAATTTTGGAAAAAATTCCAAAAATCTAACTCTCTCTCAAATTCTCTCAAATGAATTAAGATTGTTGTAATTCAAATGAAAGGAGATCTGCCTATTTATGGAAAAAATATTCAGTGTGAACACAAATCAAAAAAGTAAAAAATATTAGCTGGAGGAATTCAATTTGAAATTGAATTACCGCAACTTTTAACTTTTTTATTTTATTTTATATGTGGTGGGACCCATATGTAGAGTGATCCACACCAAACTTTTTCAAAAATTTTGGCTATCAACAAATCTCTCCTTCCCGACAATGTGGGGCTCCACCATTCCAGCAGCTAATCGACAATATTCAAAATATGATCTTGGTAGAATCTTCGTTAACATGTCTGATCCATTTTCTTATATATGGATCTTCTCAAGCTATAGTAGCTTCTTCTCTATCACATCTCTGATCCAGTGATATCTTACATCAATATGCTTTGATCTTGAGTGAAATGAGACATTCTTTCCAAGATGGATAGCACTCTGACTATCACAAAATAATTGATATCAGTCTTGCTACAATCCAAGTTCTTTCAAGAACTTCTTAATCCACAACAACTCTTTACATGCTTCTGTTGCTGCAATAAACTCTGCTTCAGTTATAGAAAGTGCGACGCACTTCTAAAACTTTGATTTCCATGACATAGCTCCCCCTGCAAAAGTGATCAGGTAACCTGACGTTGACTTTCTAGAGTCAACATCGCCAGCCATATATGCATCTGTGTATCCAACCAGCACAAATTTGGTATCTCTAAAACATAAACATATTTTTGAAGTACCTCGAAAATACCTAACAATCCACTTTACTGCAGTCCAATGTTCCTTTCCAGGATTTGAAAGGAATCTGCTCACTACTCCAACTGCATGAGCGATATCAGGTCATGTGCACACCATGGCATACATCAAACTTCCAATTGCTGAAGCATATGGAATCTTGTCCATCTCATCCTTCTTTTCGTATGTAGAAGGGTTATGTCTGGAACTCAGCTTAAAGTGATTAGCAAAAGGACAACTAACCATTTTAGCTTAATCCATTTGAAATCTCTGAAGTACTTTCTCAATGTACTTCTCCTGTGACAACCATAATTTTTTGACATTCCTATCTCTGATAATCTTCATGCCAAGAATCTGGTTGCTGGTCCCAAGTCTTTCATAGCAAAAGACTTACTCAATTGCTTTTTCAAGTTGTTAATTTTGGAAACATTCCGGCCAACAATCAGCATGTCATTCATATATAGCAGAAGAATGATGAAATCTTCATCAGAGAATTCCTGTACAAAAACACAATGGTCTGAAGTAGTCTTATGGTATCTTTGCTCCCCCATAACTGACTCAAACTTCTTGTACCATTGTCTCGGTGACTGCTTCAAGTTATAGAGGTTTTTCTTCAATTTGCAAATATATTCCTCTTTTCCTTTATGTTTGAAACCCTCTGGTTGCTCCATGTATATCTCCTCTTCCAAATCACCATGTAGGAAGGCAGTTTTGACATCCATTTGCTCAACCTCCAGGTTAAGACTCGCTACTAACCCCAACACTGTACGGATGGATGTCATTTTCACAACTGGTGAGAAAATTTCATCAAAGTCAATTCATTTTCTTTGACTGAATCCTTTGACGACCAATCTGGCTTTAAATCTCAGATGGGAACTGTTCTCTTCATGCTTGATTCTGAACACTCATTTATTTTTCAAAGCTTTCTTACCTTTTGGCAATTTCACTAGTTCAAAAGTATTGTTCTCATGCAAGGATTTCATTTCATCTTGCATGGCTTCAATCCATTTTTGTCTGTGCTCATCAGTCATTGCTTCTTCAAAGTTTTCTGGTTCTCCCCCATCAGTGAGTAACACATACTCATTTTTTGGATATCTCTAAGACATTTGTCTTGCTCTATTACTCCTTCTCACAGGAATTGAGGAGTGCACAAGTGATGGTTGATGATGAACATCATCATCTTCAGCATCATCTTCTGGATTGTCGATGGGAGCATTATTTTCTTCAGGCAGATCAGCATGATCTTCATCCCCAACTTGTATTGGCACCGATATTGAAGGAATCAATTCTAAATTTATTAAGTCACCATTGGAATCAAGAATACCTTTCTTTTTCCTGACAATATCTTCAATGGTCTCCTTTTCAACGAAAATAGCATCACTACTTTTGACAAGTTTCTTCTCCACTAGATCATAAAATCTATAGCCAAACTGATCTTTTCCATAGCCAATAAAAACACAATGTCATGTTTTGACATCCAGCTTGAACCTCTCATCTTTTGGAATATGCACAAAGGCTTTACAACCAAATACTCGCAGATGATCATAGGAAACATCCTTTCCTAACCACGCTTTCTCTTGAACATCTAGCTTTAGAGGGATACAAGGTGAAAGATTTAACACGTACACAGCCGTGAGTAAAGCTTCACCCCAAAAAGTTTTAGGTAACTTTGCATGTGAGAGCAAACATCTAACTCTCTCCATCAAGTTCTATTCATCCTCTCAACCAGGCCATTCAACTGCGGTGTTTTTGGAGGCGTTGTCTGATGTTGAATACCATGTTCTTTGCAGTAGGCATCAAACAATCCAATGTATTCTCCACCGTTGTTTGTCTGGATGCATTTCAACTTCTTTCCAGTCTGTCTCTCAACTGAGGCATGAAATTCTTTAAAGACATTTAACACGTGATCTTTTATCTTTAAAATATACACCTATGTCTTCCTCGAATAGTCATCAATGAAAGTCACAAAGTACTGAGATACCACCATGGAACCTTTGGTAAGCTTCCATTAGTTATTTGAGAAGGTACTGCAAAAACCTGCATCATCGAGTTTTCCTACAGAGATCAAATTCAGACGAATATCTGGAATATGTCTGACATCTCTCAGGACTAATCTGGTACCATTCACAGTCTCCAAACAAACATCTCATCTGCCAACAACTTTTGACAGATTATCATTTTCCATCTTCACAGCGCCAAAATCTCCTGCTGTATAAGATGAGAAGAATTCCTTCTGAGACGTGGCATGAATGGTAGTGTCACTATCAATTACTCAATTGGTCTCATGGGATGTGAAATTGATAGTATCATCACAAATAGGAGATCCTTCATTTTGCTTCTCCATATGTGGTAATTTGTGTCATTTAAGCTGATCATTTTAGTGTCATTTGTCTCCATTTTAAAACAAAATGAGACTCATTCAGCTAACAATAAACTAATAAAATCTTTTCTGATGTGAAAGATCAGTCAATACTGCAACCACAGAGCATACTAAGAATTTTATAAGACTGACAGACTGGCTTTGATACCACTTGTTGGTCACAACGAGTAAAATAATACAAATAAATATGAAATAAAATAATCAGCAAAAAATAACATCGACAATTTAACGTGGTTTACCTTTTAATTTGGGTTACGTCCACGGACAACACTCCAAATATTTTTCTTCCACTAATAAAAAGTAATGGGTACAAGAAGAGAGTTTTTCCTAGACACAGGATAGAGGTAATATAACAATTTTGAGATAAACCCAAAAATAGCGGCACACAAGTGTTTTCCCAAAACACCCCAAAATATTTTCCTCACTATTTTTGTCACTTCCTAATTTTTGGAAAAAATTCCAAAAATCTAACTCTCTCTCAAATTCTCTCAAATGAATTGAGATTGTTGTAATTCAAATGAAAAGATATCTGCCTATTTATAGAAAAAATATTCAATGTGAACACAAATCAAAAAAGTAAAAAATATTACTGGAGGAATTCAATTTGAAATTGAATTGCTGTAATTTTTGACTTTTTTTATTTTATTTTATATGTGGTAGGATTCACATATGAAGGAACCCACACTAAACTTTTTTAAAAATTTCGGCTATCAACAGAAAGCTGAAAATAGCATGGTAACTTTCAGAATTTGATTAGATGCCAGAATGGTTTCCTTCGTTATCATAGGGAGCAGAAACCCTTCATGATTCTTACAGTTCTTTTGGTCGCATCTGCATAGAAAATATCATGTTATAGGTACTTACTGCATTTTTTTTTAATAAAGTTCTCTTGCATGTTTTTCCTTAACCTGGTCAAAAGTGAGAACTAGATGCTTTCAACAGAAGCTGATTTGTTTCGAAAACATGTGGTTTAGCTTTTTGAATATGCTTGGAAAAAGCTTCAAATATTTTCCCATTGGATATGATTTCCCAGCTACAATTTTCCATTCTGGAGAAATAAAATGTATCACTGTTAGCGTGTAGTTAATCATTTTCTTTTTGTTAATTAACTTCCAGCAGACCATAATTTGAAGAATTGAGCGATTGGAGTTATCTTATGCCTATGTGGATTAATTTGCCAACAGAATTTATTTCCAGGTGGGATTTTAGTTAGCGAGGATCATTACACTCTCTGCGATGTTTTGTTGCATAGCCTGCAGATTTTTTCCCCTTTTTTCACCCCTTAAGAAAATGCAATGCAGTGTCAAAATGCTTGAATGAGTTAATGATGTGTCATTTTGTCTGTAACTTCGCTCCATAACAGACTTGGTTTCTCCCTAGAAAAGCAAGTCATCATGTGAAAATTGGAATTCAAAATGATATTTCAATTGCCTATGAGAAAATTGGAATTCAAATCCTTTCACAAATGTTGGAAGACTAATGTTAGATTGTGGGAGGCTTATGTCATCATGTGCACATTTCTATTTGCGTATTAATTATTTAATTTTTTTTACCTAGGTATTATATCCAGAAAATAGAATTCCTATTTAACCTAAAAAAAATCATTTGGTTTCGAGTACATGTTGGGTTTCTGAGTTTCTGTTTAGTAAAAGCTGGCAGGCTTTACTATAATAATCATGGCAAAATGGAAATATTTTTCTTTTTATTGTACCTACAAGGAAAGGAGATTCAATTTTAAATTTTATAAGTGCAAAATAAAAGATACAGTACCATAAGAGTGTTGACAAGATAGTATGAATATTTTTCAGTTTAAATAAATGTCTCGAATTTTAAATTTGAAAATACAGTTACTTTAAAATTAGTGAAAAATGATTTGCTATTCTTAAGATTTTATTCAATACAAACAAAATTAGTTATCATATGTGATTTTAATTAATTAAGAATATCTGTAATCTGATTAAAAAAAATGAAAGACGCAATTCACGGTGAATGAACCTTGCACTGTATAAATCAATTATTAAAAGCATCCATTCACTGAAGAACTTAAAAATATTTTCTTATCAAAATATAAATAAATAAAAAGTGAAGGGAAAACTATATAAAAGTTGAATATGATGATATTACCCCGTATAATTGAATTGAATATTGATATATAATTACATATATTTAAAATGTACATAAGGTTGGAGGCAATGACCCGTGCTGAGAAAATGGATAAAAGTGTCATTTTATTAAATTTCTGCGATTATTAATTTGCTTTCAAATTAATTTTTGAATTAGATTAATACATAATTTCATTTTTGTTTTGATTATAGAATTCAATGCATAATTAATTGGAAATAGCAAATGCCGTTCATAAAAGAAGTTTTCATTTTTTCTTTTGAAAAAATGAAAATTTATTTCTGACAACAAAAAATTGAAATTTGTAAAATATTAATTAGACCAATAGTCAATTTTGAGACAAACAAATCACTGAAAATTTTCAAAAAGCAAATTCAGCCTTCATCCCAAGGAAAATCATATACATAGACAACTCTTGCATAGGAAACCCATCAAGCCGAATGCATGAAAGATTAAGTGCTTGATTGTTTCTTAATCATAGTCATTAACCTTTTCCCATAAGGATTATGTGTAAGCAAGAAGCTAAAACTTTTTGGTTGTGTGTTAATTAATTTTAAAACAGGAAATAATTACAACCACTTTAGCATATTCTCATGCTTTTTTTTTTCCTAATTTAATTATGGGCTACAAATTTTCAAGGCAAAGCACAAAAAAGAAAAAAAAGAAGAAATCATTAGGTAATGAGTCATAATCCATTTGGTCGGTAAAGTTAAGACAAGTCGTAATTGCTTAATTGAAACAAAGAACCAAGAAATGCCATTAATTGGTGTTATTGTATTGCAATTTCCATGCATTGAAATTAGTAATTTGCTAAAATAAATTATTTCTTTTGTGAACTATTATATATAGAAAATTAATAAAAATATTAATGTTTTATTCTTTCTCTCTCAATGAGACTATCCATTTTGAGATGCAAACAACAACAAAAAGGGATGGAACACGCTCTCTCCTCTAGGAATGACAACGTCCCTGGAGGAACATGACCAGATTAAATGCAATACTGAGAAATTCAAGCGTAGATTAGAAGAGAATGACAACGAGAGCTATGGAGAGGCTGATAGTGAAAACATAGAAGCCATGACGATGGATGGTATGGTTGATGGAAGTAAGACAGATGTGGATAACGGAAGAACGACAACTTCCTTTCTGACATGCTAATGGGCTCATGCATTCCAGAAACGGTGATGGGTGATGAGGATGAAGATTATATTTCCTCTGATGATGAGTCAGATGAAGAGGACAATGAGAACTGCCCTATCATCAAAGTGTCTAAGGAGGAAAAAAAGGGGTTACGTCAACCATGGAGTAAAACCCTAATAATCAAGACGATTGGCTTTAATTTCATGCAGTGAAAATTAAAAGATTTATGGAAGTCAGACTCCTCGTTTTCGTTCATGGCTACAGAGAACGGATTTTATGTGGCTCACTTCAACTCTATGGATTGTTGAATTTTGGTAATTTCTCAATCCTACATCGGAAGTGGAAGAGAAAGAAATAAAGAAAAATATTAGTCTATAAAAAAAATTTCATCCATTCTTAACAATCCATCACAAACATCAATCTCTTACTTCTAAAATTTGTTGTATTTTCTCTCTCTCTCTCTCTTATAATATTTCACTTTGTAATATTTTTTTGAAATAGTGGAATATTATTTTAGTAGTGTCCGAAGACGTAGACATAATTAGCCGAATCTTGTTAAATTCTGTTATTCTCTTTATTATCTATTTAATAGTTATTGTCGGATCATTTATTTTAGTAATATATTATGCTTTAAATTATCTGAGAAAAATTATGTCACCAAGACTCTAAGAGTCTAAGGAAATTGGTTTTTAAGGGAGACCATTTGTGACTCCACCAACTATCTGAAAATTTTTCTTTGTCTTAATTTTTGGCACAATTATTCATTATGGTAGAAACTAACCTGATTTCCACAACAATTGGTATCAGAGCCAAGGTTACTGAGTTATATGTTCTATGGTTGCAGCGTAAGCTGATCTTCCACATCATAAAGGTTTCCTTGGATTCTTGGGTATTCTGCATTTGAAAGCTATTAAATAGTCTTAAAGAAGAAATGACAAGAGACGGACAAAAATTCACGATAGACACAACAACTTCTATTTCATCAATTTTGGCCAGAACTGCTGTGGCTAATACGAGAATTGCAGTGGAAATTTTTTATGGTACATGTCATTTTGGCATGTGGCAAGGTGAAGTTCTAGACACATTATTTTAGCAAGGCTTAGACATTGTCATTGAGGGAGAAAAGCCAGAAGGTGCAGATGAGAAGGAATGGAGGACAATCAATTGTTTGACATGTGGTACCATTCGATCGTGTCTATCCAGAAAGCAGAAGTATGCCTTTTGTAAAGAAACTTCTGCAAGTAAATTGTGGAAGACACTGAAGGAAAAATTCTTGAAAAAGAGCAGTCAAAATAAGCTCCATATGCAGAAAAGGCTATTCAGATTCACATATGTTCCTGGTACCACGGTGATTGACCACATCACCAATTTTAATCAACTTGTAGCAGATATGATGAATTTGGATGTGACTTTTGAAGATGAAGATCTAGTCTTAATGTTGTTGGAATCTCTTCTTGAGGAGTTTGTGTTTTTAGAAACTACTTTACTCTATGAGAAAGCTGAGGTGTCTTTTAATGAAGTATGTGCTACACTATATAACTATGAATTGAGGAGAAAAGACAAGAATGATAACATCAGTGGAAAAGTAGAAGCTTTGATAGTAAGAGGTCGTTCGAAAAATAAAAACAAGGGAAAAAAAGATAGATCAAAGTCCATAGTGGGCAAAGATGAATGTGTCTTTTGTTGAAAAAATGAGCACTGGAAGAAAGATTGTCCTAAGTTGAGAAGTAAATCTGGCAAAGACAAGACTGTTGTAGATTCAAATGTAGCTGAATGTGATGATTCAGACTTTTCATTAGCATTGATGCCATCAATAAGCAGTTCGACTGGTTGGATCCTGGATTCAGGCTGTAACCACCATATGTATCCCAATCGAGAATGGTTTTTTGATTTTAAAGAAATTGAAGGTGAAATTGTCTATACAACGAATGACAACCCTTGTAAAACAATTGGAATTGGTTCAGTCCAGTTGAGGAATCGTGTTTGATTAATCAGAACTCTGATAGATGTAAGACACATGCTCAGTCTGATGAAAAACCTCATTTCTATAGGAATCCTTGGGAGAAAGGGTTTCACTATAGTTATTAAAAATGAAGTAATTAAGGTTATATCTGGAACACTTGTGGTGATGAAAGGAGTTCAAATGAGCAATAACTTGTATAACTATGAAGGCAATACAGTCGTTAGAACAACAACAACAGTTTCTAGTGATGACCAGGAGCTAGAAACAACCAGATTGTGGCATATGCGCTTAGGGCATGCAGGTAAAAAATCCTTGAAACTTCTGGCGAATCAATGATTATTACAAGAAGTACGAACCTGCAAATTAGATTTACATGAGCATTGCATCAAAAGGAAGCAAACAAGAGTGAAGTTTGGCATTGCAATCCATGATACCAAGGGTATTCTGGATTATGTTTACTCATATGTATGAGATCCTTCCAAAATTGCTTCAATGGGAGGTAAACACTACTATGTTACCTTTGTTGATGATTGTTCAAGAAGAGTATGAGTGTATACAATGAAGACAAAGGATGAAGTGTTGGGAGTTTTTCTCATATGGAAAAAAAATGGTGAAAACTCAGACGGGCAAAAATATCAAGTGTCTTCGAACAAACAATGACGGAGAGTATACAAATGATCACTTCATGAAAATTTGTAGAAATAAAGGAATTGCTTGACATTTCACTGTCAGAAATATACCACAATAGAATGGGGTAGCTGAACTCATGAACCGAACTCTATTGGAGAAAGTTCAGTGTATGTTGTCTAACGTTGGATTAGGCAGACAATTTTGGGCTGAGGCTGTAACATACGTATGTCATCTCATTTATGGTTTGTCATCAACTACTATCAATGGAAAAACACCTTTGGAGGTGTGGTATGGAAAACCTGCTACAAATTATAATTCCTTACATGTATTTGGTTCCACTGCATACTATCATGTTAAGGAATCGAAGTTAGATCTAAGGGCAAAGAAAGCTATCTTTATAAGGATATCATTTGGTATCAAAGGATATCGTTTATGGTGCCCAGAGACAAAGAAAATAATCTTTAGTAGAGATGTTACCTTTGATGAGTCTACCGTGTTAAAAAGGTAATAGAGGAGCAGACAGATGGTTCTCCACAGTAAGTGGAGGGAACTCCCAAACAAGGGGAGTTTGATAGAAGAAGAATTGTTGATCCAACAATTGTAAAGTCTGATAAAATTACTCCTACAGCAAAAGATGAGATAATGGTAGAAAATAGATCAGATGAGGAAACAGAGGTTTTACCATAAGAACCTCTTCAGCAACTTGAGCCAATTGCACTCTGAAAGCCAAAAAGGAATATTAAGAAACTTGGTCGACTTGAAGATATGACTAATTATACATCTTCAATAGATATGAAATTCATTCCACTTATTTGAAGCTATTCAAAGCTCAAAAGAAGAAAAATGGAGAAAGACTATGGAAGAAGAGATGCAGTCCCTTGAAAATAATCAGATATGGAAGCTAGCAAGTTTGCCAAAGGGAAAGAAAATGATTAACTGTAAATGGGTTTATGCAAAGAAAGACGAATTTCTTGACAAGAATGATATCCGCTACAAAGCAAGATTGGTAGCTAAAGGCTACGCTCAGAAGGAGGGAATTGATTATAATGAAATGTTTTTTTCAGTTGTAAAACATTTCTCTATTATAATATTGTTAGCCTTGGTAGCACAATTGAATCTGAAACTAATTCAACTGGATGTAAAAACTGCATTTTTACATAGAGACTTAGAAGAAAAAATCTACATGACTCAGCCAAAAGGATTTAAAGTTGCTGAAAAAGAAAATTTGGTGTGCAAGTTGAGCAAATCGTTGTATGGATTGAAGTAATCTCTAATACGGTGGTACAAATGATTTGACAAGTTTATGATAAGGCAGAAATATACAAGAAGTAAATATGATCATTATATATATTTGCGCAAGCTACGGGATGGTCTTTTATCTATCTTTTCCTTTATGTTGATGATATGTTGATAGTTTCGAAAAATGAATGAGAGATTCAGCAGTTAAAAGCTTAACTAAATCAGGAATTTGAAATGAATGATTTAGGAGAAGTTAAGAAGATTCTCGATATGGAGATATGCAGAGATAGAAAATTGGAGAGACTTTGTTTGACTTAAAAACAATATCTGAGAAAGGTACTAAAACATTTTAGGATCAATGAGAAAACAAAACCAGTTAGTACTCCACTTGCTCCTCATTTTAAGCTCAATGCATATTTATCTCTGAAAAATGATGAAGAACGAGAATATATGTCAAAGGTTCCATATGAAAATGTTGTTGGTAGCTTGATGTATGCAATAGTGTGTACGATGTCTGACATTTCACAAGCAGTTGGAGTTGTGAGCAGTTACATTCATGATCCTGGTAAAGGATATTGACAAGCTGTGAAATGGATTCTACGGTATATTCAGAATATTGTAGATGTTGGTATAATGTTTGAGCGGGATGAGAAAATTGGTTAGTATATAGTTGGATATTGTGATTCCGACTATGCAGGTGATTTAGACAAACGTCAATCTACTACCAGTTATGTGTTCACACTTGCAAAAGCACAAGTTAGTTGGAAGTCCACCTTTCAGTCAATATTTGCTTTGTCTACAACAGAAGTAGAGTATATGACAGTTTCAGAAGCTGTTAATGAGGCAATTTGGCTTCAGGGGTTGCTAAATAACTTGAAAATTGGTCAAAAGCATGTCAAAGTGCATTGTGACAATCAAAGTGCTATTTGTTTAGCAAAGAATTAAATTTATCATACAAGGACGAAACACATCGATGTTCGATATTATTTTGTACAGAAAATTCTTGAAGATGGTGAGATATTGCTTCAGAAGATTCTGACTGCTGAAAATCCTGTAGATATGACAATAAAAGTTGTGACATATGTCAAGTTCCAACATTATTTGAACTTAATAAATGTTCTTAAATTTTGAAATTTGGTGTTTCGAAGCGCACTTGGAGATATTACTGAAATTTGTAAAATAAGAGTTTAAATAATATTTGTTTAAAATTGTGAGATCGCAAAAGTGAAGATTTGTTGAATTTTGGTAATCTCCCAATCCAAAATCGAAAGTGGGAGAGAGAATAAGAAAAATATTAGCCTATAAAAAAAGTTTTATCATCTCTTAACAATCCATCCCAAATATCAATCTCTTACTTCTAAGATTGGTTGTATTTTCTCTTTCCCTTGTAATATTTTACTTTGTAATATTTTTTTGAAATAGTAGAATATTATTTTAGTAGTGTCCGATGATATAGGTATAATTGACCGAATCTCGTTATATTCTGATATTCTCTTTATTATCTATTTAATAGCTATTGTCGAGTCATTTATTTTAATGATATATTGTGCTTTAAATTATCTGAGAAAAATTATGTCACAAACACTCTAAAACTCTAAAGAAATTAGTTTTTAAGGGAAACTATTTATAGCTCTACCAACTACCTGATAATTTTTCTGTCTTAATTTTTGGTACAATTATTCATTTTTATGGAAACTAATCCGATTTTCACAATATAAATGATTATGAATACGCTTTGTATGGTGGGCCTTGTATGATCTTAGACCACTGCTTGACTGTTAAATAATTGATCACATCCTAGTGTAGATTAAGATCCCTTATCATGAGATAAGAGTAATAGGTATAGGTAATATAAAACTTTTTTTTTTAAAAAAAAGGTCCACTTTTATGAATGTTTAGTAGTGGAGATTTTTTTTTTTAAACATGACAACCACTACACATCATAAAAGAAAACAACTCATAATTTAATTGTTTTCATTTTTTAGTTAATATACTTGTTTTTAAAAAAAAAATAAACTTCAGTAGGGGTGTTCATAAACTGAATTAATCCGTACTAATACACAATTAAATTATGGTTTAATAAATGTGGTGGATTTGATTGATTTGTATTTTTTTCAAATTGTATTTTATAAATTGGATTGGATTTTTTATATTTCAATTCTCAAACCGACCAACAATACGCATATATATAGTGCTAATTTCTAATTTTAATATAGGTATAATTATTAATTAAAATTATATATAGAGTAACTTAATTTTAAACGAAAATAAATATATATAATAAAATGAATGAAAAAAAATCCAACTTAAAAGAATTAAAGTTTTAAGATGGTGTTGTATTTTTATGTTTACATGTGTAAATTCTAAATTTTTAAATTTCTAAATTCTAAAAAATCCAACTTAATGTCACAATTCTAAATTTCTCTTTTCTTTCTTTTAGTTTGTTGTATTTTTATATGTACATGTGTTGTTGTTTTATTTTAGTTTAACAACAAAGTGTGATTTGACTTATTTTATTATTATTAAAGAAAATTAGAATGTATATAAAATTAAACCGTAAATTGGTTCAATTCGATTAAAAATTGTGGTTTGAATTTGATTAATTTTTTTTATACAAGTGGATTATATTAAATTAATAAATTTTAAATTCGGTAAATTATGAATTTATTTGATTGAATATTATATCTAATATGTATCAAATCCTACTTCAGTATTTGATTTGGTTGCTTATTGTTTCAAGTTTAAGAAATAAAAAATAAATCAATTCTATTGAATCGATCAAATTATAATTGAAATTTTCAATCTAATTCGATATTTTATTTAATTTTAAAAATATCCATTGTTTTCCTTATTGACTTTGGATTAAATCTGTAGCTCAGTAGCTTTAGGTAGATGCATGTGGGTGCCTTGGATGCAATTTGAAATTGGTGGCTGAAAGTTCGTACCATTTCAAATAGTAAATGATTACTTTATTAGATAATATTATTCTCCAATGTGTGGAACATTTTTATCGTCTAATTATTCAGGAAAAAAATTATTAAGCTTTTCACTTTTTTTATATAATAGTTAATTTTATTTTTTCTCCCACCCAATCGGTATTATATAATTCGATATTGTATATTTAGATTTCGAATTTAAAATCTTTAATTAAAAAAATTATCATCCCATCACACCTTTAACATTAATTTAATTTTTCAAAATGAATAAGAATAAATATATTGATTTAAACAAATAATAAAAACAGTAAAATTTATGTCCAAGAGATATCAGAGATTTTTAAACGAAAGCGGCAGAAAGAGAAGCAGAAACACCCTCCTGAAATTATCTTTTAAAATTTTAATATTGGAATTTGAATTTTAGCTTATTATTATATTAAATTTAAAATGACAATTATTTAAAGATGAATTATGATGAGAAAATTAAATATATGAGAAACCAAATATTTTTTTATCACTGGTAACGGCGAGCTCTTTTTTTTTTTTTTTTTTTGCAAGAGTAAAATGAAAATTTGAAATTTTAGAGATCTTATTTTTATATATACATGTCTATTGGTGAATGTATAAAACAAAAACTTATATGATTATATCTCACAAAGGTTAAGTGAAATTTCCTTTCCTTTTCTTTATTATTTTTTTTTATTTTTTTGATAAAGAAAATTATTTTCTTTGAATCAGAATAATATTGTGAATAAATTAAAATCTCAACAATATTGCATTAATTAGATGTTGCACTATGTGGTAAAATGTACATATGATTTGAATGAATACCAGCCAAATTTTTTGTGGGGCAAATTTTTGTCTACCAAAATCAAGCATTAATGGGATGCTGGACTACTTTTTCTTTTTTTTTTTTTGGGAAAAAAAATATAACTTGTTAAATGCATGGTGAAATTAAATGCATGAGTTTGGATGATATTTATCCAAATTTGTGGGGGCAAAACCGACCAACCAATTAAAAATAAACCCTTGTATATATATTGGTAATTACCAAATACTGTTAAAAGGTGAATTTAATTCGTGTTTAATGAACACAATAATTGTTTATCAGAATTCAGAAATATAAAATTAATAGTAAATTACCATTTAAATATGCATCTATATATGCCTAATCACTGAATAAAAACAAAAATAAAAATCGTTGGCTCGTCGGCTGCAATATGACAAGTATGGCCACGGTTGGTAGAATCTTTGCTTGTACTTTGTTTCTTTTCAAAAAAGCAATTTTCTATTCTTCCAACGTTCAATCCTTATTTTTATTTATTATTATTATAGTTATTGTTATTGAAAAAAAATTGTCAAATTCAAATTATTATTGGGTAATTCAAATACAATAACATAATTTTAAATCCAAATATCCTATTACGTAATTATCAATTTTTTTTTAAAAAAAATTTATAACTAATTTAATCGGATTTCTATCAAATATCAAATCGAATGAGATCCCCATTTTTTATTTTTTGAAAAAAGAAATTCATCATACGAAATTAAAATTTTATTAGATTATTAACAAATAAAAAAATTGTTATTTATAGAATTAACCTGAAAATTCATTATTTTATAAAAGAGACCAATATAACAGAAACAATAATACTGTAAAGAAAAATAATATGTACTTGAATTAAATTTGAGAAAAAAATAAAAATAAAAATTTCGATATCTAATCATCTTTGATTGAAGATTTTAAAAAACTTTTTCAAACAATTGAGGTTTGAATTTCCTTCTGCACGGAATCTCCAACGATTTTCGTTGATGAAAAAAAAAAGGATAAGATAAATAATTTTTGAGAAAACTTTCTTTACCTTTTTGAACGAGAGGGTTAATTGGGTCCACTTCCACTATCTACCACATGTGCGTTATGCTGATGAAGCAGCATCAAGGGTCAACAAAATAAATAAATTATTTTTTTCAGGAAAAATAGATAAATTATTTAAAATGTATATTCTTATTCATGAGTTGGTGAGTTATTTGTTATTAATTTACATTTCTGCTTTATAATTTTTTTATTCCATTCCGGTTTCGAATTTTTTTATTATATATATTTAAATATATAATAATTATTTATATATTTAATATAATTAATATTTTAAAAAATAATAAAATAAAAATATAATAATCAATTAAAGTAAAAATAAAATTCTTATTTAAATAATTAATTAATTAAAATAAAAAATATTTTTAATATTAAAATAAAGTAAAAATATTAATAAAAATTAGAGATCTTTATTCACATGTAGTATGGGAACATAGATCCAAAAAAACATTTTTGCTGGATCAAACAACGAAACAGGATTTCAGGATGAAAACTCGGTCACAAATCTATCATGTTTCCATTTCTAGTCACTCTGCCAATATTATTAGATTAATTAATGGATTTTAATTATAAATTGAGTTAAATACATTTTTTATCATCTCTATACTATTTGTATTTATTTCATTAGATTTATATTTTTCTAAATTTGTCCTCTACCTTCTTAAGTATTTCTTTTTATTACTAAATAAGGTCAAGTTTGGCATATTTAATAAGATATTAATTTTTAATTGTGTGGACAAATCATTTAAAAAAAACTTTGGTTCATAGAAGGTGAAAAAAGTTGAGTCATTTCCAACAATCCCAACTATCTATAGGAATTTTCCCAAAAACCTTATATGTTTGGGAATTTTTAAATTTCAGAATCTTAAAAGGGCAAGAGAAAAAAAGAAGAAGAAATGATGCAGTGTATTTATTTTGATTTTTTTATTAATTTGATTAATCATTTCAAACTAATTCAATTCATATATTTATTATGAAATAATAATTCCTAAGAAGAGATATTATATATTTAATATCAAAACTCTAGGAAAGATATATAAAATATAGTATTAAAAATAAATAATTAAGGTAAAGTAATAATAATAAAAAAATAACATAGGAATAAGACATGTCAACTGCTTAACTCGGAGACGTGACACCTTTTCAGGTAGCCGACACGCCATTACCTCGTTCCTAACACTTTGCACATGCACCCATTTGCTTTGCCATACAAGTAATGACATAAAATATTTATAATTAATTTTTTAATAATTATAATATGAATATTTTATATAAAAACTAATGGGCATTAATAAAATTAACAAAAGTTTTTTTTTTTTTTTTTTTAAAAAAGTGTTCTTTCTCTATTCCCTGTTCATATTCCTTTCCAGTTTCTACAAGAAGCTCTTGGAAGAAAAATATGGAAAAAAAAAGGAGAACTTTTATTTTACTATATTTAAAAATGCACTATTATTTAGATAGAAAAACAAAATATAAAAAGGAGAGAAAATAAGAAAGTAAAATAAGAAAAAATTTTAGCTTGGGAGATAAAATAATTTTTATTTTTCAATTATTACTTTTATCTACAAAATGGCGATATAATCACTACACTTTTCTCGAATTACAGTAAAATTATAAAAAAAAATTTTATCAAAAAAATTATTGAACCATATTTTCGTTTCACTAATATCACTTTCGGTCAGTTTTCAAATATTAGTAACTGAAAATTTGGCATATTACCGAATTTTGTTATGTCATTGTTCACGTTATTAACAATTTAAAAAAAAATGTGCCACATGTCGGATCCAGCTAGCAAAAATGATTAATTTCATCTACCATAACTGAACTTTACTTCATTTAATATAAATATCACTAAACTTTTTTATCATGAAAAAATAACAAAATTTTATTTTTATTTAAATTTAGAGTAAATTTGATAAATAGACAATTGAAAATCAGACTTAAAATAGATATAGCGGCAGATTTGTGCCAAAAATTTTGAATTTGTTGTCTTCTTTTTCAAAAATCATGATTTTTTGTGACTAACAAATTGAATTTTTTTAATAATGCTAGCTTGAATTATGTCCAAAATAGATAATTACCTCAGTCTCCTAAGTCTATTGTCCAAAAAAATAAGAATGAAGTTTGTCGAAGTTAATGAGCATAAAGTTGACACAAAGAATCAAATGTTACATCAGATTTCAAGTTAGATTTTCAATTATCTATTTATCATATTTGACTAAAAGTTATTCAAATGAAAAAAATCAATTTTTTTTTATTTTTTGACAAAAAAAATTTAATAATTTTACGACAAATGAATCAAAATTTAGTAACCGTGAAATGTTATATTTTTCTAAATGGATTTATCATGTGCAAAATTGATATAATTTTTGGAAGTTGCTGACGTGTTATCTATTTGGATAATAACAAAGTATGATGTGACAAAATTTAATAATATGTCAATTGTCACATCAGATTTTCGGTTACCAAAATCTAAAAATTGATTGAAAGTGATTTTAATAAAACAAAAATATTGTACAATAATTTTTTTGAGATGATTTTTTTTTAATTTTACTGTCATTAGAGTAATGCTAGATGATTAGAAATGAAATTAACTCGAAAGAAAACATAGAAAATTAAAAAAAATTTCAAAATTACTAATAAAATTACTTTTTTATCCATAATCATTATAGTAATGTATTTATTATTTTATAAAATGACGAGCAAAATAGTAAATATATAATATTACAACTTTATTTTTTTTATAATAAATTATCCAAAAAAATATATTTTTTATTTTTTTTATTATTTTACTGCAATTCAAAATATGATAAAAAAATAAAGAGAAAAAATAAAATTTATTTTCTCTTCCTATTTGAGAAAAAATAAATTTATTTTATTTTTGTTTTTCGTAGAAAAATTGCCAAACACGTTGTTAGGGATTCCTGCGGAAAGAGACTCATCCTGCGATATTTAAAATTCTTTTGTTTTCTCCCCTTTCACTACTGAGTTCTGCTATCCAATCCAAGCGACCCAAAGTGGGTCAGGTTCCTATTTTTGTAGTCATTATAAATTTTTTTTTTGCTTGTGTGATCTATGGGTCCGTGTCAGTGACTGACCCTCTCCCTCTGGATTGTGCAATATCAAATTATCAATCATGCAATAAGCCTGACATTCAATTATTCCCTTTATCTTTCTTCTCTTCTAATTCTTCAAGTTTTCAGCCCCAAAATGTAATAGACATTTCTCTAATTTTTGTTTGTGTTTTCCTTTCCTTCTTAATTCTTATCTTCTTCTGTTAAAGGGAAAAAAGTTTGCCTTTTTTATTTTTTCCACCCACGTGATTTACTTTGGCTCCATAATACAGCTGCAATCAAACCCCATTTCCAAAATTTGTTGGCTTTCCATCTTTGGGTTTCGTATAGAAATGGCTCTTTATTTGTTTTTATTTGTTTTATTGAGTAAAAGACCAAATGCTATTATCAATTGAAGATTTATAGTCATTTTCTCTTCTGGATTGTTGAGTTTCTTCTGGTACAGTTCACTTAGTTTCCTGCCAAGCTGTACAACATTATTACTACCATATTACTGCAGACATTCTTGGAAAAATTATTACTTTCTGGGTTGTGTTATATGATTAATTTATTTTCTTGATCATCTAATTTCCTTATTTTTATTTTACTCTTTTGTTGAGCTCTATGATTAACGCATTTTCTTGACCATATACATATATATTAGTTGCTCTGTTTTGTCGTTTTTTAATTAATTTAATTAAGCATTATTAGTTCCATAACATCTTCTCATCTGATGAAACTTTAGCATTCCTTTCTCTATTTTGAATGCGATGAGAATGAACCCTTTTTGGTAACAAATAACATCTGGTCCAAAGTGTAATCCTTTCTTTCCTTCTCTATTACCTCCCAAAGTCCGAATCTTTGATTGATTCCCTGGTTTCAATCTGGGTATTATTGACAAAAACCCATCCTTTTGGTTGTTTCCTACAAGTCTAGTACTATTATATTTCCAAAGAACTTCATTTCCCCATTTGGTTGTAGACTGATGCAAATTGAAGGTCTGTTGAGAAATGGCAAATCTTGTCCCTGGAGTGCTCTTGAAACTTTTGCAACACATGAACACAGATGTCAAGGTTGCTGGTGAATATAGGTCATCTCTATTGCAGGTGGTGAGTATTGTGCCAGCCCTAGCAGGTGGTGAGCTATTTCCTAACCAAGGGTTTTACCTTAAGGTATCAGATTCATCTCATGCCACTTATGTATCTTTGCCTGATGAACATGATGATCTAATTCTTAGTGATAAGATCCAATTGGGTCAATTTATTCATGTTGAAAGGCTTGAATCAGCCTCACCAGTTCCTATTCTTAGAGGTGTTAGGCCAGTCCCAGGAAGGCACCCTTGTGTAGGGAGCCCTGAAGATATTGTAGCTACTCACTCTCTTGGATTCCTCAATAATAATCGCGATTCAAGTTCAGGTTCAAAACATCTAGAGAAAGTGAAATCACCTAGGAAAGGGAATTTAGGCAGCAGTAATGCAGTTGAGAAGGAGAAGCAAGTTGGGATCAGAGTGAATAGCAATGCTAATAAGGAGGATTCATCAAATAAGAAAACCTCTTCTCTGAGTAGGTCAAAGTCTCAGTTGTCAAAAGCAACAATAAATTTGGATTTTAAGAAGGAAACGTCGGCAAAAGTGAAATCATCAAGTTCAAGGTCGATTCCGTCCTCTCCAACAAGTTGTTACTCACTTCCTACTTCATTTGAAAAATTTGCTAATGGGGTTAAGCAGCAGGCAAATGTTAAGGGCTTGGATAAGGGATCGACTAAGTCGGGAGCAGTGGAAAAGACGAGTTCTGCCCGTGGAGCAAGTCCAACTGCAAATAGGGTACCGGTCATAAAGAATATAGTTCATGGAATTGAGCTAGGGGCCAAAGCTCTGAGGAAGAGTTGGGAAGGGAATATGGAGGTGAAGAATAGGGAGAGTTCGAAATTAAGAGCTACTAAACATGATCCAAAGCCTGAACCTCGGAGTATTTCTGTAAGTATAACCATTTATGAATATGACATTCAATAGAATGATTCTTTTTTTCTTTTTTTTTTTTCACAAAAAAAATATGCTAGAATTGTGGATTATAGGTTGGTTAGGCAGATCTTATATAAGTCAAGGTTTTCAGTGTTCTCATCGATTGTTCTTTATTGGTGGTATATTAATGCAGATTATTTTATTAGGATGAACTGTTTTGAGAGATGGAAATGCTGAATTGATGATGCATCTCTAATATACTCTCCCTAGATGTTCCCTCTACTAGTTTTGAATGCCGTTTGCTGCTTTCTGTATTCTCCTATTCTGTTGGATTTTGCCTAATTCTTCTTAGGACGAACTAGACTATATCTAATCTAAATGTATGTGGCAGGCTCCTAGAAAAAGCACGTCAAGTGAGAGGTTGCCATCTAAAGATGATTATAAGACTCAATTATCTGCCAAGTCATCCAAAGAGGAGATAAAAAATCCGATATCTGTGAAGAAAGTTACAGCAAATGGAAATTTGAACGATCATGAAAAGTCAAATAAGCTAAGAACATCTGTTGGAAAGAAATCTTCGGGAGACATTGCGAATAATGGCTTTCCAGGGAACCTGGTCAAGGTTTCGATAAATAGTAAGAAACTGACTGAGGGAAGTGTTTCATGGACTTCGTTCCCATCATCTCTTTCTAAGCTAGGAAAGGTAAAATCTCTTTGATAGCTTTGATCTTCATAAGTTAATGGTCTTTCTTCTCTTGGTTTAGTTATTTTTTTCTTTTTCTTTTTCGTTGGGAATACGGGAATCTGAACCATCTTGCTAGATGTAATAAGGCCTTTTCTTTTTCTTTTACAAAAGGCTCTCACTTGTCTAGCATTTGATTTACTGTAATATTTGATCAGTTATATTTGCTATCAACTGATTCCATTTAACTATTTTCTAAGATGATAAGAAGGATAGAAATGAACAGAATTTTTATTTGCAGTATTTGATAAAATATGCTCGCTAGAATTGTAAGTCAATGTTAGCTCTATAAGTCCTAACTATGCAATAAGTTGTTTGTACCTGAAAGGTAACTAGTATTTGTCATTTGAGTCTCATGAATCTATTAGACAGAATCGCGAGTTGATACTACAAAAGGATTCCTTGCTCATGTAACAGTATTTCTACAATAACAGCTTGCTTTTAGCTGACCCATAAATTTTCCTCATAAATTAAGTAGGAGAGAGAGTTCCAGATGAGTGCATCATTGTAGGTTTATTAACTATTCCTGATCGCTAAGGCAAATTCTTTTAATTCCATATAGATTTTATTTGTTCTTTATTCATTTGGTTTTCCAATCTGCTAACACATATGTTAAGTCCTTTATCTTGTTTCCATTTTCTCATTTTTGTTTACATATTTTTTATTGCAGGAAGTTATGAAGCATAGAGATGCTGCACAGGCAGCAGCGATAGAGGCTGTGCAAGAGGCTGCTGCTTCAGAGAGCTTACTTAGGTGTCTAAGGTAAGATACTCAAGTTGTAGACAAGTACTCACTGCTTGAAATAGGATAATTTGATCTACAGTTTAGCTTCTAGATGACAAATTTTTGGCAGTGCTTGAGCAAGATTCTAGATCCTAGTGTGCTAATTTATCAATCTTCTGATCTATGTTTGTGACATATAGGTCTTTGGTGGAATCAGTGTGTGTAACCTATGGGATAGAATAGAACCTATTATCATTGGTTTTATTACCTTAACATTGTTGGTTTGTTAGGTTTTGTATTATAGCTGATGACAAAAAGGGTTGCCAATTGAGGTGACAGAAATTACTGTATCATGGTTTGTCTGGATTCTTGAACTCTTTCAGCATTGAAATTATTTGTTAGGTTAGACTAGCATGCCTGATTTCTATATCACAAGAAGATGCAAATTAAGAAAATGTGTTCTCCTAGATCAGTTTATTGTGAGCTGAACCACAGAGTCTCGTATCTCTCAATAATTAGGAAATGGAAAGTGTTTTTCATGTTTTTGTTGTCTGGACTTCTGCATATCTAATCTATGTTAGACACATTTCAGGAATGAACACATGCATATGAAGTTGTTTTGATTTACTATTGTCACATAAAATAACCTTTGTTGGTGTTGAATTTTCACATTAAATGAATACTATTATGCAAAAATTGCTAATTGTCCAACATATATGGATTTATTTGTAATCGTGAAGGATTTTAGCACATAGTTTGGAAGGGACATGTGAAGTTCTGTTCCAACATTTGTTGCTTGAAATGGTGAATTTGTGTTTTTATAGAGGCTATGTAGCAGTCCATCTATAAATTTGACATTAATTGATAGAAAGTAAAGATTTAAGGAATGCTATATCCTTAAAATATAACATCTGCGTTTACAGCTGACTTCAGATACACACATCAAATGCAATTAAAAATATTTGTTTCAATTTTTCTTTCATGAAGACACACATTGTTGCAAAGCATAGAACTGGATAATTGTGTTTATATATATATATATATATATTTTCAAAAAAACAGAATTTTATCCTGCTTCTGGTGCTGGATGAGTAGGGTGCTTTATAAAATTGACCATGAAACTGTATCCTGCCTTACTGAATACAGGATCAGATGTCAGCGACATCTGTTGCATAATTTAAGTGGACACAATTTTATTTATGATGGCTCTTTTTTTTTTCTCCAGAAGAATAGTTTTATTATTATTGAAGATAATGTACACAGTATTTTCGTGATGGGTTTCTTTTGTTTTTTTTTTCCTTTAAAGGAAGTATAGTTTTAGGATTATTGAAGGTCTGAAGTGATAAATTCTAAAAAACTTTGTTGTGAACATGTATTGTTTTTTCTCATTTACTATTTTATTCTGTCTCCCTCTTTCCATTGACAGCATTCATGTCTAGGTTTTCGTTTCTTTTTATTTCCTTTTAATTTAGAATTATTATATATGTATACTAAAATTATATGTTAGAAAAATGTTGATGACAAGACACTTCAGATATCCCTAATTGGCGACTACTCCCCTTAAGATGTTCTGCCCTATTTTGTTTGTGTCAATGTACATATGGTTGAAGTGTTTGAATTTATAAAATGCAGACTTATCTATATTGACATGCACTATCCTACACATTATGTCTGTTCGTTGCTTCGCTAAAGAGATCATCTAGACTTCCTCAATGCAATGTAGAAGTCGTATTTTAATGTTTAATGTATGCCTTCATAAAATTTACTGCGAAAAGATGTTTGTCTCCCCACCCTGCTCTCCCTATCCCCAAAAGAAAACATAAATAAATTCTTTTAGTTTGTTGATTTTGCAATTCTATTGTCCAAAATATGCCTGCACCTGGTCATCCTTTGGTGGAAAGATGAGGGGATGGTGTAGGGATTTTGAAATGGGTATGACTGAGACATTGCATTGTGTATATACAGCAGCTGATATGGCTTAACTTTCTCTGAAGCATTTCATTATTTATATACTTCAGCTGATATGGCTTAACTTTCTCTGAAGGATCTCATTATTTATATACAGCAGCTGATATGGCTTACTTTTCCATGTTGATTTCTCAACTTCTTGCATTATTTTCAGATAACCTCATTGTGCTGTGAGCAGATGAATCTTTATATTATGCCTAAATGATTACATGACCATGCTAGGGATTTCTTCATAGTAACTTTCTCTTTAATTTTTCTTCTTATCTTACCAGATTCATGTTTCTAATTGTTTTAATTTCTCATTATCTACTCTATGATAATGCCTTTAAAAATGTAGATGTTGATTTTTTTAGGATTAAAAACAATTTATTTTTTTTTAATTAATAGGGTCATGCGGCCTAACAATGATTATATTCTGTCAGGCTAAATATTGTAAGTTGATATAATCTTAAAGCCAATCATTGAGCTTTGATTGGTCTATGCCAACTTAGGTTCCTCCTTAATATTGTTGGTGAAGAAATGGAGCTTTTGATTGTACCATGTCAGCATACATTCGGGTCCCTTTGGTTACTGGAAGCTGTCACCAAATAAAATACATGACCAACTTTGCAAAATTAAATTGACAAAAAAGCTACCGTTATAAAATACCTAAACATACATTTTTCTTTTTTTTTTTTTGCTTGGTTACTAGTTGGAGATACCCTTTTTGTTGTAGGGGACTACACATAACGAAGAACCCTTTGCACTGCTCAATGCAGATATTTCCATTGCATCCAATGAAAATATTTTCTTTGGGTTGCCGAGAGGGAATGCACACTTTATGCACATCCTCTATGTACCATTTTCTAATGCTTTTTGAAGAGGGAAGCAAATGATTTTACTTCCAAAAAAATTGCCAATTATAGAAGCAATATTTTGTTTTTTACCATGAAAACGTAATCTTTACTGAAACTTAGCTATGCCTCAACTTTGATTTAGTTGGGTTGGCTCTCTGTTTTGGTTTTTCCTCCACTCCACTTGTTAGGGACATCCAAATAAAGGTCAGGCACTGTTAGATTGTTTTTACTAGTTCACTATTTCCAAAATAATCCAATAACAAAAGTTGTAAGTAGAAAAAATAGTCACACTACGATCATAAAGGCCTTGTTGCAAATAGAAAAATTATTCAGGATACGGTCATAAAGGCCTTGTTGTTCACAGTTGCGGTAGTGCAAGCACCTAATGGAAATTAGAAAAGGAAATTAAGGCCACATCATATCTGTAATTTTTAGGTTAAACTGTGAAATGAAGAAGTGAATCCTTTTAGAGCTTGATGCTACTGTTGAATGTCTAAATGAAATAAGAATTTCATAACACTAAGCTGCAGTTTTCATGAAAGATTGCAGTTTGACCATGAAGTTATATATCCGCCTATAAATGAAGAGATGAGCTAGTGTGCTCCACTTGAGGATAGTCCAGGACATCACATCACACATATTAGCTTGACTTTTATGAATATCTGTGTCATTATGGTTCTGTGATACTGAACATGTGTGGTACATTATTTGCTTGCAGAGGAGCCTAATAGTGTATTAAGGATTAGAAGTCCTATGTTGAGGAGAGAGATTGAGCATTTACTTAGACTTGGGAGATATTGCTAACCAAGAAGGGGAATTTGAGTATGGACTATGGAGAGCCTTACAGATCCTAAAAATGATTGTAATTTTAGATCAAAATAGAATGCATTTAAATAACGCATATATTTATGCAATAGGGCAAGGTTGTGGGGTCTATGCTAAGCTATAAATTAAAGTTTAGTTTTGTCAAAAATGTATAACTGCTGCTGTCATACAAAAAATAAATGAAGTGAGCGTAGTGTGATCTGTAAAGCATCAACTGCTAAGGGATTCCCTCAATTTTTTTGGACTTAAATAGGTGAACACTTACAAGACTCTTTGGTGCTGAAATTCAATTAATAAAAAGGGGCTCTTAGGATTTGGAACTTCGACAATCCAGTTGAAGAGGTTCTGATAGTAAAAAACTATTTAAATTATAAGTTGAACTTATGGTCTTTGGCTCAAGAACATTTTTTTTGTCCTCTAACATCAACTTCAAGACACAAAGGGCCTTGAATTACTCGGAACCAAATGCATATATATACTTCCATAGAAGATTAATGAGTGATTGTTGTTGAAAACAATTAGTGCCTAGCAATCAAAACAAATCCAAGTGTGAATGAAAGATGTGACATAACATTTAAAATTTTATGTGATAATTAGAGTTTAATGAGAAAATGCGGACAAAGTTCATCTGTATAGTGATCTGCATATACAAGAAAATGTGTAGAGAGCATTGTCCTAATTATCAATGTCCAATTGATGGTTATAATTTCCTTCTCATTTGGCATATTGCCTCCACAACTGAGAGACTGTGGCCAAAGTGAAAGCAACTTAAATTCTTGCTCGGTGAAGTTGTTTGCATTTGAGATCTAAAGCAATTCTAAAGAGCGTCTTTGTTTTAAAAAAATTTCAGAAACAATATATAATTCATTATTTGTAAATATCTGTAGTTTAGTTAAAGCAATGTCTTGACTTGCTTTTTCTTCCCCCACTTCTTGCAGCATATACTCTGAGCTAACTTCCTCTGCTAAAGAAGATAACCCACAACCTGCTGTGGAGCAGTTCTTGACCCTCCATGCAAGCTTGAACAGTGCGAGCTCAGTTGCTGATTCTCTATCTAAAGTGATTCCTACGGGTTCATCCTTAGATTCTGATGACGACCTATCAGAAGAAGTGCTAAAGATCACATCTGATAGACGTAAACATGCAGCCTCTTGGGTCCATGCTGCATTGGCCACCAACCTGTCATCCTTTTCTGTTTATACCCGAGAAACATCTTTAGCTCCCAGTCAAGGACAAAAAATTTCTGCTAGTAATCAACCAGTTCTAGTCCTCGAAAATTCCTCAAAGAATGGATCAACAAAAATTCAAGGGAAAACCCGCCCATCGGTTGTTTCTAAGCTTGTAGCAACTGGAGCCTTTCGCAAATCAGGGGATACTTCTGCTGGCATTCAGAAGATGCAACCCCAACCTCCAACTGAGTGGATAAGAGGGAACGGCCTTGATGAAGCTGTGGACTTGGCTTATATGTTGCGGATGGAGTCCCAAGATTGGTTCTTGGGATTTGTGGAAAGGTTCTTGGATGCTGATGTGGATTCCTCAATTTTGTCTGATAATGGGCAAATAGCAGGCATGTTGACTCAGCTTAAGAGTGTGAATGACTGGTTAGATGAGATTGGATCGAGCAAGGATGAAGGTGAATCACTCCATGTTTCAACAGAGACAGTTGACAAACTAAGAAAGAAGATATACGAATATCTTCTTACGCATGTTGAATCTGCTGCTGCTGCATTAGGTGGGGGATCACAATCATCACCAAGGATCCGAAATATAGAAAAGAAGACAAAAAGATGACTTTGATTAGTTTGCAGCTTGGCAATGAGTGGTGATATGCATATATTATAGCAAGATTCTTACAGTAGCTGTGTCCTTAACCACCAAGTGGGCTATAAGGACTGTGAGGTGCTCTAATTTATGTACATAAATCCTACATGGGTTTGAGGTATAGATGGGTTCCTTGTGAAAGAAAGCATTGAAACATGAAAATTTCAAGGTATTTTTCTTTTAAAACATTTTCATTGGCATTTGTTTTCTGAAATTATACAAATTACAACAGTCCAATAAGCTTCTAGTAGAGAAGGAATTGGTATGAAATTTTCATTCATGCTAATTAATATTGTGTTGAGCTCATACAAACTATACAAATTCTCAATGAAGTTGCCGTTTTTTTTTTCAAATTGCAGCTAGGGTACCAGAAGCTTTCATGAAATTTTAAAATAGATTATCTCATTGAAATTAAGAAAATTATATTATAATCTCTTTGGTAGGTTAAAAATAAATTATTTTTGTTGAAGCTATAAAGTTATGAGAAAATTATAATAGTTAATGAGTAAGGATAGACTTCTTATATTGTTTGTATCTATGTGGATTTTTATCGCTCAGTGCAAAATTTTCTTTCTCCACAAGGGCAAGAATTGCACTGGAAATGGAAAGTTCAATGAAAATGACACCCACCAAATAGAGCTGAAAATATTGTATTCGATCTCCATTTATCATAAAAATTAATTAAAAAATTCTATTATAATATTAAATATAAAATTATGAAAATACCCTTCTCATAAAAGAAATATTTTTAATATATAATTTGACTACTGTTAATTTTTGAAATGAAAAGTGAAATTTAAGTCTGATCCTAATTAAATTTAAATCCAATAATTAATTGTTTGTAATTAATTTTTTTGAACAACTGTTATAATTAAATTACAAACATTAGAATTTACATTCATCCAACCAATGTTTGTTTTGCAAAAACAAGAGCCATTTATTTCATAAAAAACCAAGAGTCATTTATTTCTTAAAAAACCAAACAGCTCATAACTAACAATTCCATAGAACAGACATGCAATTAGCTTGAAAAAATAATTATTGATAATGAAATTGTGATTAATACTAAAGTTTTCAAAATTAAAATATATCTATCTCTAATGATAATTTTTTTTATCATTAATTCATTATGTATAACTAAATTAAAATTTTAATATAAACTAAAAAATAAAAGTAATTGAATTTTTTTTCTAATTAAACCATATATAAATTTAAAAGTTAACAAATATTTTTAGTTGTATTTATTATCATATTGGTTCTATCATAATGTTTTTAATTGAACATTATGAAATGTTTTTAATTATTTAAATATTAGTTAGAAAGTTGAAGTACTTATGTTTAATATTGAGTTAAAAATATTTTTATAATATTTAAGAATTAACTATATATATAATTAATTGCCTTTCGTTTGATTTTTAATGTAGATTTTGTATTTTGTTTTGGAAGAAAATGTATTTTTGGGAACTTTTTTAGAAAATATATTCTACCGCAATTTAGTAAATATATGAGGGCATTTAAGTAAATGAATAGTATTATTCAAATTCCATTTTTCTCCATGTATTTCCATTATTTGCAGCGATCGGACTTTGACACTGTGAAGCTGGCTTACCAGAAATGGAGGAGAAGCCTCAGCTAAACGTGATTTGGGGTTTAAAGCTTCTGTTTTTACTCATCACTCTCCATTCCGTCTTTCTTTTTCGTTTAGTTTTCTCTGAAATTTTCTTTGAAGAGCGTTTCGAAGGTAAAAACAACTCTAATCAACCAAAGAATCCATCCAAGATATGAAGAAAACTAATAAAAGAATTCACTGCTTTGAACGTTCCTTTTCTTTTTTAGTTTCCCTCTTTCGATCCAGTTTATAGTCCCTTGGATATGTGATCTTGATTGCATATTAGTATTTTGACTCTTTCTAGAAACTTCTTCTAGTCAACGGTCGGTCAATGTGCTAATACTGTTTCATCAATCTGTGTTAGAATCTAATTGTTGCAATCTTTTTCTCATTCTTTTATATTGATTGATTTTGGGTTTGGAAAGATGGGTGGAAGGATCGTTGGGTGTTATCGGACTGGAAAAGAAGCGAAGGCAAAGCTGGTACTTTCAAGCACACAGCTGGGAAATGGTCTGGAGATCCTGATGATAAAGGTATTTTTAATCCTTATACTAGCTTAGTTTCTAGTATTCTCAGCAATTTGTAATTTGTTAACAAATGGGTTCTTTTCATAAATTTGAGTTGCCTGCTAGACATGTTGTAAATTGGGAGTTAAGTTATATATTGCATCTGCCTGTTTGATGTTGCTAGTACATGTAATTGCTATGATGCGCGAAGATGTCTTTAGGTGAATTTTTAATATGAATTTTTATGAGAGAGACTGAAAATGCTTGGAATTAAATGACAGTGGCAAGAGATACCCCTAAACTTAACTAAGCTTGTTGAAATTAGTCCGCATAAATCATTTTCTTCCTTTAGGCTTCAGTTAGGATGAATTCTCCTAGTCATTGTTGCAGTAGATATTGATGATTCCTGAGAATGTTTCAGGTATTCAGACATACAATGATGCCAAGCATTTTGCCATATCTGCGAAGATACCGGAGTTCAGTAACAAGAATAGGACCCTTGTGGTCCAATACTCTATCAAGTTTGAACAGGACATCGAATGTGGTGGTGGTTACATGAAACTTCTTTCTGGTTATGTCAATCAGAAGAAATTTGGCGGTGATACTCCTTACAGGTCTGTCTAGTTATCATTTAAGTTTCATTGGTTGTGCCTTGTGAAATTTAAAACCTCAAAATTTCTGGTTCGCTGTGTTTTTAATATGTTGCTGCATATGAGTATGTAAGCACTGCGAGCAAATTGGGGATATAGCTATAAAATTCATGGATAGAACCATGCCTTTTCTTAATGTTCTGAGATGTCCATCACCAAAAATAGCAAACATGTTTATAAATGTTTAAACTTTAAACTCTTTAAGCTGGAGTCATATACTAATTTTTCCCCAAACATGATCTATGTGCTTGTTCTGGCTCACCTTATGAGGTATTAGTCAAACAAGTTCGGATTGGATCACTTTTTTAGATGCTGAAGTTATGCATGTGCTTCTACTGAGTCATGTTTACTCATGTACATGTGAACAACAGTTAAATGGGAAACCCCATTAATGTAGGAATCTGCCATGGGCTAGCTGTTGTCTCCATTGATATTAACACCTACTTCAATTGGGAGCGTTTGGTTTATGTCATTCTATAACTGTTTACTTATAATTTTTCTAACCACATTCATTTCCTCTTTTGCAGTTTTATGTTTGGACCTGATATATGTGGCACACAGACGAAAAAGCTCCATGTTATACTTTCTTATCAGGGGCAGAATTATCCCATAAAAAAGGATATACAATGTGAAACTGACAAGCTAACTCATTTCTACACATTTATTCTTAGGCCTGATGCATCTTACAATATCTTAATTGACAATCGAGAAAGAGAATCAGGAAGCATGTACACAGATTGGGATATCCTTCCTCCACGTAAAATCAAAGACACAAAAGCAAAGAAGGTATGTCCTGGTATTCATTAAACATTATTAGAGGAAAATATCATTAGGCTAATAGTCTTCTCCATTTGTGCTGGCTTAACTGCTAAATCCACATGTAGTCACATATGAACCACAAAAGCAATATTGTACTGCTCTTTTTTCTATTGCTGCCCCAGCCCTCTAACACCCTGCATTTCTTTTCGTGGTTCCCTGTTGCACCCCTTAACTACCTCCGTAATGAGCAATTGAAGTGTCAGTTTTACTCTGCCTCCAAAAACTCTCACGACACAGAAATCTCCTTATATTGCATGTTTTTTTTCCTAAACAAAACTATGTACTGACTCTAATTACATTGATAGCCTGTAGACTGGGATGACAGAGAATATATTGATGATCCTAATGATGTCAAACCCAAGGTAATGCTATGTGTTTAAGACGGAGATTGGAATCTTGATCTTTGTGTTCCCAATAAAATTTTCACTTATATCATCTGCTTTGATGTTGCAGGGATATGATTCTATTCCAGCTGAGATTCCTGATCCAAAGGCTAGAGAGGTATATTTGTTTACTTTGATCCCATCCCAGTAGAATATAAAGTGTTTCTTTTTTTTTCCCTGTTTCATCCAGCAGGGTTAAGACCAATGATTTTTTGGACCAACCAAAATCCCAACTACTCCTTACATCCTTACATTAATATATATATATATATATACACACACACACACAACACATACGTATTCATATGCATCTCACGTATTTGTTAGGAATTAGGATGATCTAAGTAATGAATAAGAAAAATTGCATGATGCTAATCCAGATATTTTAGTTGATCTATTAGTCTTAGAAGAGATATTTTTCTCATATTTCATTATTTATGTTGCTGTTTGAATAGCCTGATGACTGGGATGAGGAGGAGGATGGGATATGGAAGCCACCCAAGATACCAAATCCAGCTTACAAAGGTCCATGGAAAAGAAAGGTGCATCTTTGCTATTGAGAATGTTCAAAATAAAGTTCTGTTAGCATGTTACTCATCATTGACAGAAATACTGTACTGCAGAAAATCAGGAATCCCAACTATAAGGGGAAGTGGAAAATTCCTTGGATCGATAATCCAGGTGTTACTCTTTCCAATGCCATACATTATCTAGCTATGTTATGCTTTAGAAGTGCAAATGCTTTCAACCTGCTAGAATGAGTTTGAAAGAAAGAAAGAATATAAAGTGGAATTGAAGAACAATTTCAAACTGCTGGACATGGTTTTATAACTAGAGAGAATTCTGTTACATTTTTTCTAAATTCTAATTTTGGTGGGAAATAAAAGCAAAACCAATTTGTGGTCCTAATTGAATATTAAGAGGAATGTAGCTCTAGCTTGTAAAGGGAATGTTAATCATTATTTTGATGAAACTCCAAGTTTGCATCTATGCTGTCTCAGACCATGCTGTCAATCCAACAGCTGTCTGGGTTTAACACTCCACTTTTGCATATACTCATAATTTTCTTTTCCTCTTTTCTTCAGAGTTTGAAGATGATCCTGACCTTTATGTGCTGAAGCCAATGAAGTATGTGGGTATTGAAGTATGGCAGGCAGGTCTCATGACTTCTCTTGTTCTACTGGAATAAGAATATAAAGTACTTTTATCTTTCTTGTGGGGGTTGGGGTGTGTGGTTGTAAGGGCAATAGAAGATTAATGATGTCAATAATACAAATAGAAGTCTAGAAACTATAAATAATCATCTGATTTGTATAGTTTATATCAGAATGAATGAATTTGTACTCAAATGTTGATTAGACTTTTTATTTGGTCTTTTTATCTGTTTGGGTTTGACGGGCTACATGGGCTGATAGTTCTCTTAGCTGACTTGGGTTTATGTTCCTGATATTAATATTTAGAATCTGATTACAATGTAGTGGTACGTTGCCACAAATTCTTTCGTATTCTGTGTTCTCAGTGGGTTTTATATTTATTCTTGTACAAAATGACTCGTTTTGAGCCACCATTATCTGATGAGATGGAATGTTGCATTGCAGGTGAAGGCTGGTTCAGTTTTTGACAATATATTGATTTGTGATGACCCACAATATGCAAGACAAGTTGTGGAAGATATTTGGGCCAAGAATAGGGAGGTGAGATACTGTGTTTAGAAATTGTACAAGCAATTCTATCCTCTGAAGCAGCCTTGCTCAAATAGCTTATTTTCTGTAAATTCTAGCTCGAAAAAGAGGCATTTGAGGAAGCAGAGAAAGTGAGGAGAGCTCGAGAAGAAGAGGTGAAAATATTGATATGACTCTTTCTGGGATTCTGATGTTAGGTCTATTAGCTCCTTAGTAATTCTTTGTAAATGTTTACATGAATAGGAAGGTGAGAGGAAGAAGAAAGCAAGAGGACATCGATCCAGGAGGGGTCAAAGAAAGGTATTGTATCATGCACTTCGTTCTAATCAAACCAGTTCATCTTTTTACATTGCTGCTTCAAATTTTCAATTCTCTCTTACAATTAACATTTTTATTGCTCAAATCAAATGTGAAATCTAACATAAAAATTTTATTTTGCAGTATGATCCTGACGAAGATGATTACCATGTAAGGATATATTTTGTACTCTTCTCATCTTCATCTTCTGTTATGCTTTTCAATTTATTTACTTATTTTCCAGAGAACCTAATTTACCCTACATCCTTGACCCCCTTTTTTTTTGGTGATTTTGCAGGATGAACTTTAAAATGTCTGGAGCTCTTTATATTGAATCCAACAATTGAAAAAGAATGGAGTTTCAAATTGCCTAATTCTGCTATTTTTCTCTTATCAGAAATTATGTCCTGTATCTCCAGTTGTACAAATGCTGTTGTAACATTTAAGTCAAACCCTAAAATAACTTCAAAGTTGACTTATCTGGTGTATGCATTGAAATTTATTTGAGTAAACTTGATAGACAATTTTGCGCTTGGATTATTGAAATACTGAGGTTTGAGTGGATTTTAGTTATGCTGCCCTTTTACCATTACAATTTCATAATTGGGTAAAGATAAAAATTAAAAAAAAATATTTTGGTAATTAAATTTATAAATTTATTAAATTAAATCTCTCAATCAAAAGTTGTCAATTATGAATTAATTTTATTAATTAAATACGAATTAAATTAGATTAAAATTGACAATTATGATAGTAAATTAAAATTAACAATTAATTATCATAGTAAATTATTTTCCTTTTAAAGAGATTCTTCTGGATATTTTTTTACTAACAATTTGACTTGTTTTCTAACATTAATCACCACCAAATAATCATGAAAAAAAGTGAGTTGTGAGCACTTCATTTTGAATAGTGAAAGGCATACATTAAACCAGTTGATCACGTTGTTAAAATCATGACCATACTATTATTATAGTGTAAAATTTCAAACTTTTGACAGGGCATAAATAGCTAATAATTTTTTTTATAAGTTTATGTAACAACAATAATTATAAATTTATTATAAGTTTATGTAATAATAATAATTACGATAACTTTTAAGAGGTGAGATGAAATGATAAGAATCTCTTCTCTTTTAACTGGAGGTCTGAAGTTCGACTCTTAGATATGGAATTACTTTAAAACTTGAGAGGAAACACTTTACTTTTTTAATAAGTTTACCTGACGTGAATCCAGATTACTAAATAGTTAGAAGTTGAAAAATAATTATAACAAATTTGATAGATACTGTGGGATATGCAAATAAATAAGAAAATTTCAAAAACAAATGTAGTCACTCTTTAACAAATTTGGGTACCAATTTTGTATTATTGTATTCTCCTTTGAGCTGTTCTATTATCCTATTTACACTTTCTGATGCCAATTTTTGTAGTAACGGGAAAAATCACAACCAAGGCTGATGTCTTTATTTTTGAGGCTGTTCTAATGGACCTATTGATTGAGTTAATGGTAATCAATGTGGACAAAATAGAAGAAAGTCAGTACATGGCTGCATGGTTTTGGCATATCAAATCGGCTAAGCAATTGATCCTGCCCTTGATGTCAAACATGAAACGTTTGAGAGTATCTCCACCACTGTTGAACTGGCTTGTGGCTCCATTCTAGCCATCTAAGAATTTTTAAAATTCTTATTTCGCACAAAATTGACAGCTAGAAGCAAATGAGTTGATCAGATGAAATTATGATTTCTTTTCCTCGTAAACCAAACTGACTGTCATGAAAAATTCTGCAATCAAATCTAGGATCACAGCCTTGTGAACAGAAAATTGACGACACATAAACTAAATCATACTTCAATCTAAAATATCAGTGAAGAATCTGCAATAACTTTGTGCAAGAATCAGATAACAAATATGCAAAGAAATTAGGATTTCTAATTTTTTCGTAAGAAGGTTTTGAAAATAATAATTTGCAATTAATTAGATATTTTAGGAATGTGAGTTTATGTGATAAATAAAAGAAAAAAAAATAATTATGAATGTAATAAGTGTGCTTAGGATAATATGTAAATATTTAATATGAGATTTGAAAAATTATTTAGAATTTGAAAAGTCATTAGGTGTTAGCTATAGCTATATATATCAGTAGTTAGTGAACAGAAATATATGAGTGAAACAAAATATAATATAAGTTTGTGTATTTTCCCTTTTCTATCATTCTTGTGTCTCGGTGTTTTCTTATAATTTTATTATTGAAGTAATATAATTTGTTCGCCACGTTTCCAACAAAGTGGTATAATATCAGCGTAAAGTTGATCGTGGAAGATAAAAAGAAACAAAGGTTCAGATTGGCTGGTGTAAGAGGCAATCTCTATTGAAAAAGGGTATTATAAAACAAATGATGTATCTTGTAAGTTTGAGAGAAACTTGTTAAAAAGATGCAAGTCAAGAAGATTTCACAAATTGGATGATCTTTGGGTTTGTAGAAAAAACCTATTGATAAGGAAAGTTCTCAAGTTGAAAAGATATTGAAGTTTTGAGAAATACTCTAAAAGTGTTTTCAATAGCTTGAAAATGTGAAGAAATTAAGAATGAAATGTCATTACTCAGTGACAATTTCATATAAATCAATTTTGAAATAATTACTTGAAAAATTGGGAATGTCATATGCGAATTATGAGTGCGAAAGAAGTGGACTGAATCATTAACTAATTTTTGTGACAAAAATTATTTCTGAAGGCATATATGAAAAATATACATAAAGTGAGTTCAAAGCGTATTCGAAGAAGAATATTGAGAATAAAGCTATTTTATGTATGATGAGGTATTTGAAGAGTGTTTATAAAGTGATCATTGAATATGTGAATCAATGTAATTGTTTGAATTGAAAAATGATTTGAAAGACTTGTATCAAACTCATGAAAATTTTAGAAAAAAAAATTGATGAAATAATTAATGAACTAAAATGACTTAAAGACTAAAATGGAGGAACAAAAATATGAAAGGTTTAGTTATTGTAAAGAATCGATTTCAGTTAAGCTAAAAAGAAAAACGGTATTTGCAGTGCTTGATTTTCCATCAAGATGTGGTATGATCTTGTGTTGAAGATTTTGAAAGATTGAAGTGATAAAAATATTGCAAATTAAGAGAGGGTATTGAAAATAGTAATTTGCAAACAATTAGATATTCTAAGAATGTGAGTTTATGTGATAAATAAAAGATAATAATATAATTATTAATGTAATAAGTGTACTTGTTTAGATATTTAATATGTGATTTCAAGAGTTATTTGGAATTTGAAGAGTCATTAGGTATTGGTTATTTATGTGAATGGTTCGCGTTTCCAACATGAGGAACAACCATCAAACGGAGGTTAATTCTTCTATGTATTAATAAAAGTCCTAGCTATTTGCAGAAAACTTCAATTATCAGCTATTAGCTCAGATGAAAATAATCTTATGGATGTTTTTTGGATCAACGGTTTCCCAATCTGTTGAATCAAACTAAACTAAAATCCAACAAAATTTTGGCCCCAATAGAAAGCCTATCAAGCCTAGCAGGTTAATAAATGAGAAAATTACATTCTATACCCATTTTTTATAAAAAAAAAATTCATTTTACTTTTTTCTTTTTTTATTTACATTTTTACTCTTTTTTTTTTCTTTTTTTACCTTGTACTTTATAATTTTGATGTTTTGAATTTAAATAAAAAAAATTGTATAAATAGAATTTGGATTTATTGAAAACACAGTTTTGGAAGAAATTATCTTTTGGGGTTAAAAATATCAAATTGGATACTAAAAAAAGTAATTATGTATTTTTTTTCCTAACAAATTAGCCTCCTAATCTACCACTAAACATCATATCTCATACTTCCTAGACTCTAATTTCTCTATACACGCCTAGAGGAGTATCCAGAAACATGATATTCTCTCCTAGGTTTATCGTGTTAATTAATTGAGTTTCATCATACTTATAACAAATAATTTTTGTTTTCCTGAAACCCCCTTTTGTCAATATAATCTAGTTAGTAATCTTTTTAACATAGTATGCAGAGCTAGGATGAAAACATTTTGAGGTCTTTCTTTCCCCCCAAAGGTTTAAGTTGTTCAAGCTATTCCTTTCAACATGTCTTTTTAAAAATATGCATATGTAAGACATTTTGAGAATTTTGAACGTTTTTAATGCTAAAACTTGCTATTAAGTATCATTGCAACGCTTTTGGAGAAAAAAAATTTATTTTTAATTTTTTTTAGTTTTAAAAATTATTTTTTAAAAGAAATAGGTAAATAAATGTTTTTTTTCAAAAGCATATTTGAGAAAAACAGTTTATAAAAAATTTAAAAAAATCAGTCAATTAAATTAAAAAAATATAAATCTATTTTTTGGACATCTAATATTAATCGCAAATATCACCTTATTATGTCTCATCATATGAGTGTTTTAATGTCCGCATAGCCATCTAGTTCTATTTAGGTTTCCAATTGTAGGTCCTAAAGTGCTATAGATGAGGGATCAATTGAGCAATTGAGTTAGTATTCAAATTATGATTTCTAATAAAAAAAATGTTTTATAATAGGGTTTTTTTATTGGTCCCTTTCTAGTTACAATTTTTTAACACAATTTTCTATTTGAAACTTTTCTAATCAACATTTTTCTAACCATAAATGAAAATGAAAGAAATTTTTTCACAATAAATTAATTTTAATCCAAAATGCACTTCAACACTTGAAATTCATTAGAGTTGTAATTTAATAGAGTTGAGCCGAATATTAATGAGTTTGAATTTAACTCGTTTAAATTTGTTATAAGGTTGAGCTCAATTCAAATTTTTATATTTGAACTTAAATTTAGCTCGAACACAATCTGAAACTTTTAAACGAATACATTTACAAACTTTTAAACGAACATATTTTCAAATTAATGAACCAAACAATATTAAGTCAATCTTGCAAAGGTTTTTAAGCTCAGATTTGAGATCGAGCTAGACTCATTAAGATTAACAAATGATTTTGAATGAATTTTTTTTCAAATTGAGATTTAAATAACTCAAGAGTGACTTTGTCCATTTACAACCTTAAAATTAACTTAAAAATGATTACTTTTCCTTATTCAAAATAAAATTGACTCTTCAAATTCAAAACACAAGTAATTTGTTTGAAAAGCTAAAATAACTTTCAAAAAAGCATTTTGTTTAACCATAAATTTAAAATGAAAGAAAGCTTAAACTATTTTTACAGATAATTAATCTTAATTCAAAATGCTTTTCTGTACTTGAAATTAACTTAAAAAATGATTAGTTTTCTTATTCAAAACAAAGTTTACTCTTTAACTTTGAAAATTCATGAATCAGGGTTTTAATTTATTGCCGCTATAAATATAAATATCTTGGGAGACAACACCTATAGGAAAATTCATTAAGAATCAAGAAAAGGGAGTTCCTTCTTTGTGTTTTAACATACCCACTACTTATTGTATTTGTGACACCCTTATAACAATCATTCTATACATACGTTATGTAGATTAATACAATGATAATCGATGTGTGCCAAAAAAATTTCTTAATTTAATTTAATGACCATAATATTATTAACATTTATTAATCTTTTTCATTTTTCCAAAAATCTCGGCAACATTACGACTATAGATTAACTATCATACCTGCAATTCAAACAATACACAACTCATTTTTTGGCACAACAATACACATATAATACAATATTCTTCATTCAACCACAAGTTGACATTACATTTTTTACACATAATAATTCACAAATGTTTTTATCATAATATGTACAATATTTTATTTCTACAACTCTATATCTAAACATATATACTCATGTTATTCTTGATACAAACGTACTATTATTTATTCTTCCTTCAACACCCAAAATTTGTATGTTTGTTTTTACCTTTCCTGCTACTATCTGCATCTAGTCAAATAATTACGCGCTGAATATTAATATACTCGATAGTAATTACTAATCTAAAAATTTCCACTGACATATATTTTTTCATGTATTTATACACGCAATAATATTTTTATACACTATTCAAATTTTCTCTTTAATACATTTATCGTTCTTTTTATCAGTACTTTATTTTTATTTATCCTTAATTCACTATTTAATATCTTAACTAATTTTAACAATTTTTCTTAATTATTTTTTCAGTCTACCCTTGAACTTTCAATTTTTTTCAATTTAGTCAATTTTCACTTTATTTCTTTAATTAACCATACCTTTCTTTCTTTATTTTTTTTCAATCTTTTATTTAATTAGCTACAAATTTCACTTTAGTTCCCAAATTTTTATTTATTTACAATCTTGTCATGACTTTACATTTATTTACACTTTTGTCACTAACATTTTTATTTTTCATTTATTTTTTTAACTACATAATTTAACATTTTTCTTCCACTTAAATTTTATTTTTCAATTTTACTATTTTTGTCACATTTATCATTATTATTATTATACCATTTTTATCATAATTATCGTTTTTATGATTTATATAAACTTTCTCACATTTTTTCACATTTATCATTTTTTCCTCACTTATTTCATTTTTATCATAATTTTCAGTTTATTCATTTTTATCATAATTTTCAGTTTATTATTTTTTATCATATTTTTCACATTTATCATTTTTATCATATTTTTCGACTTTTATTCATTTTTGTTTGATCTTTTTTATTTATTTTATTTTTTATCATTTAATTCACATTACTACTTTTATAATTTTATTCAATTTGTCATTTTTATCATATTTATCACTTATCTCATTTTTCTTACATTTTTCATATTTATCATTTTTATTATTTTTCTCGTATTTTTCACTTATTTTTTTTACATTTTTACTATTATATTCACATTTACCTATAGTTTCAATCCGATAGAAAATTTTCGGACCGGATACATAGAATGTAAACCCAAAGAGTCTATTACACTGAAAAGTAATTCCAAATGACCACCCGAGCACTGCACTGTACACTGAATCACTATCACTGAAGCAAACCATCATTGGTTTACATAAGCGAGTTGTCATGACCCGCACCGCGGTAATCGTATCCCTATAGATAGTCAATTATATCCTGAGCTAGATTTAACCATCAGAAAAATAACTAACGAAATTATTTTATTTCTTTAATTCAATTTTCATTAAATACATAAATTTCATTATTTTTACATTATTAATCACTTAACATTTTATTCATCCATAACAATTTTATCACCACTATAATTTTTTCATACTTTTCATTCTAATATATCAATAATTCATTGTGAACATTCAATTAAGTCATTAAGCATCACTAAACACACTTTATTCATTATTTTTTTATTTCATGCATAATATAATTAATATTTAGGAAAATATTCAATATTTCATTTAAAAATTCTCAATAAATTTACACACACTAAAAATTATATTTTCTTGCATTTCATGACTAAATTTTCATTTAATTAGCAAAAAAAATATTAATTTTTCTTTCTTCATATTTCAGCCTATAATTAATTTTCATCATTAAAATTTTTCTTTTACTTTCTAATTATTCGTTTTACTAATTTACACATTAATTATTCCATATGTAATATTACAATAAAATGTATTTATTCCTTAATATTCATTTTTCACATAATAAGGTCATATTTTATAATTTCTACTAATTAATTTTTTAATTGAAATTAACCATTCTAATTCACTTTTATAATCCCTTAATCATATTTTAAGTATTAATTTGAAATTACATGCAAAACACACAAATTTCTAAATTTCCATAATCCTAAATCATGCTTAATTAATAGAAATAAATAGATTTTGAAATCACTAACCTTATTTCTTTTCTTTAACCTTTCTACGCTTCCTTTTCCTTACATTTTTCTTTTGAAGTTCCTTCTCTTCCTTGATTCCCTTAAACTTCTTATTGGAACCCTTAAATAAATTTAAAGCTCTTAAATTCTCTTACCTCACTTTTATACCCTCACTTGAATCATTTAATTTCTTCTACATCTAACCCTTCAATTGAAGATAGGAGATCTCAACTAGTTATTAGAGGGGCTGAAATAATATTAGGGTGCTTAATTTTGGTGTAAGAACTATAGAAAAGAAGATAATTTTTGGTGGAGAAAATGGAGAAACCCATTTGGCTAAGGGGGAAGCATAAGAGGAAGAAGAAGGTGCTGAATTCTCTAAAAAATTCTGATATTTTAATCATATATAGGTGGCTGGAACGGGCTGGGCTTGGGCCAAGACAAGAGATCCAACCCTATTTAGGCCCATTTGTGAATTTAAGGCCCAATTAAGCACTATAAATTATGTTGCCCAGATATTAAGCCAAGAAGGGGGGTTGAATTGGAGTTTTAAAAATTAAACTTTAAGGTGCGGAAATAAACAATTAATTTTAGGAGGGATAGAGAAAATTTTGACACACAGATTTATAGAGGTTCGAGTGTTAACAAACCGTACTCATCTCCCCAATCGCAATTGGGAGTTTCACTAACACACTAAGTGTTACAATGGAGTTTTGCAAGCTCACTCCCAACTATGGTGTTTCTCACAATGGCTCACACCTAACCGAGAAATCTCTTGTGTTTTAATGGCTCACACAATAACCAATTCCTTGTGTTTTATAGGCTCACACAAACAACCTTCCTTGTGTTTTACAGGATCACACAAACAACCTTCCTTGTGTTTTACAGGACCACACAAATAACCTTTTAATTTGTGTTTTGAAGGCTCACACAACTAACCCTTACAAGTGTTTTACTCTTAACCCAGAAATACCCAAAGCTCACTTGAGTAAAGATTACAGAGAGAACCACTTATAAATCTTAATTGCTCAAATATAAGGAGCAAAATTTTTTTTACAAAGAATAGATATGTTCTCAAAGTATGAAAGTACAAGATAGCTTGTGATTTGAAGTATATGCTAATCTTTTGTTTTTCTTATCATTCCCTTTTATCCTTAATGTATAAATGACTTCCATTTATACTCTCATGGTTGAATATAGTCGTTGGAGTGCATTAAGTAAGAAACTAGCCGTTGTACCAACCAAAAAATCGCGTCTGACATTTTTCTCTTTCATTGTTCACGGGCATGACTATGCTTGTCACGGGCGTGACAGTTCTTCCCAAGCCGTGACTGAAGTGGTGACCTTGGTCGTGAAGCTCTCTGAAATGTTTTGACATATATAGTCACGGGCGTGACATACTCATTCACGAGCGTGACAATCTTCCCAACCGTGATCCAAGTGGTGACTCTGGTCGTGAAGCTCTCTGGATGAAATTGCATGAATCTTCACGGGGGTGACTGAAATGCTTACTTCACAGTTTGTTTTTCTTTCATGGCTGTGAACTTCAAAAGTTGGTTTTGGTAACAGTTAGCTTCTTTCACGGGAGTGGCTCATAGAGTCACGACAGTGAACATGCTACTACTTGAATTTTGTATTTCAATGATTATTCTTCCAATTCTCCATTCTTGCTATTTTGATCCATGTCCTATATAAAAGACTTAGAAGACAAGTATGTTAAATACAATATTGCTATTTTATTTGTTATCATCAAAATGACAGAAATACCCCTTAAGGTTTAACAATCTCCCCCTTTTTGATGGTGACAAATAATCTAGCAATATGTGATTTTGAGAAGTCTCCCCCTCAAAATATACTTAGGATAAAAATTTATAATATGCAAGAATAGTAGATAATGATGTAGCATTGAAATAAACTTAACTAGATTTAAGTGTATGCAAGTTATATGAGAAGTATATCCAATAACTCCTTTTTAAGACATGAAGTATATATAAGATATATTTAAGGTATATCATGGCATATTTATATTTGTAACTTGCTTTAAGGTATATGCAAAGTATACTTAAGGTATATCTAAAGTATATAAAGCTTAATTTTCCAATTATATACTTTGCATATGAAATGTTGAATCAAGATTTGTAATCCATTTCAAAGTCAATTCAATTTTGATTATTTGATTCAAAAATCATTTACCTTAATATATATTGCTAATTTGATCTTATGTTGCTAGTTTGATACCATTCTCCCTATCATATATTGCCTATCATATATTGCTAGTTTTCTCCCCCTTTTGTCATCAATCAAAAAGGATATGAAGATTGAAGTAAACAAAAGCAAATATATATAAAGGAAATGATACAAACTGAGTTAAAATGTTCAGAAAGGAAATTTAAAAATTTTCTACACACAAGCAAACATAAAAAAATAACAAACAAGCAAAAAAAACAATCAAATTTAGGCTACTCTCTAGCCTATCTCCTAGTCAGACATCCTATCACGAAGCCTAGCCACTTCAGCCTCAAGGCTGTCCATCCGAGACTCCATGAATTCTTTGAGGTTTTCCAACCTCTCATCCATTGAAGTCTGCAACTGCTCAAAACGTGGTGCCAAGAGGTCAACCACCTGCTGTGCTAAGGATGGTGTGGAAGCTGAGGACTGTCCGACGTCCTGCTCAGCTGTTGGAGGTGCTTCTTCGACCCGAGCCCTCTTCTTCTGCTGGACTCCCTGGAGGCCTGCTTTAAAATCCTCCGTGTCATTATCTTCCTAGAGAATCTCCCCAGCAGTGTCAGTGAAGCGGTAAAAGATATCATTCTGGAATACGATCCTGACAGCCGCTCTCCATCTTGATGAACGACTCGACATCCAGGCGATCTCGAAGATGTGCAAGAATGATGTTGAAATGATGGGCATCCAGCTTCAAATAGTTGAGCTTCACTGCGATATGGGTGACATATGCCCCAATCAAAATATCTCCTGTGGGCTTGGTGGCAATGGAGAGAAGATGGTTAGCAAACCATCTGGAAAGTGCCACTGTGACTCCCCTGCGAGCCATCTCAAGGAGGAAGAGTTCTGACTTCCTAATAGTTCCATTACTTTCTCCCCTAGCAAAAATGATATAGGTTAGGAACCTATGCAAATACCTGTGTACTGGGGCCACAAGATGAGTGCTCTTTGTCTTCTTCACGTCCCAGCTACAATTATATCCAAAATGTGTCCAGGCTAGAGGGGCAGAGAATTCTACCTCAGTCTCATTTAGAATGCCATCAGATGGTAGGTTGAACAATTCTCCAAATGCGATGGCGCTGAGAGTGTTAGGATTATTGCAGAGTTGGAATTTCACCACTCTAGTAGGTGAAACCTGCAAGGTGCTGAGAAATTCCAGCGTTGGCTCCCTCAGAGTCGGCTGATGAATTTCAACAAACTCTTTGAGATGACAGGCTTGCAGTTGCTCTGTCATAGCCATCTCAAGCCTGAGACTATGGACTGTCTGCCAATCGAAGGATCTTGATGATAAAAGAGGTCTCTTATTCAAAGTTGCATACCGAGGATGGCAACTCTCTGGAATGCAATTCATGAGGTAATCTGCATACCTCTTAGGTGCATGAGACTTCTTTCTCTTTCCTTTAGACGAAGCAGACTCTATTTTTGAAGAAATTTGTTGTTGATGGAGTTGAAAATGATTTTGACAAAAAATTTGATGTAAAACCCTAGAAATGTATGATTTCTGATGAAGATTTTAACTTTTGGTGGTATTTATAGTGAAATTTCAAGTATTTGGGGTCGGAATCTTCAATGTCTCAATGAATGAGAGTAAATGAGAGCGGTTTTGGGAGATGAGAAGTTGAAATGAAGGTTGTAACCGGCTGTTTTCTTATATATTCGATACATTCACGGACGTGAATTATGGTTTCACGGGCGTGAATGGTCGTGTTCACGGTTTGCTGAAGGAGTGTTTCACCCGTGAATAAAGGCGTGAATATGTTCACGGGTGTGGTGTTTGAACCTCACGGGCGTGAATGATCATCGGTCACGGGGGTGAATAAACGGTCACGGACGTGAACTGTTGAAGTTTACTACTTATGCCCGTGAAGCAAGTCGTGACACAAGGCGTGAAAGCTTCTGTGAGTTTTTGGGGTGTAATTGTTCACGGGAGTGAAAATTCGTCACGGGCTTGAAATTCCATTTTCACGGGTGTGACTCAAGCAGTGAAACTAAGTTTCACCACTTGAAGCCGTGAACCATGTCGTGAACCAAAGTCGTGAACGACACTGCCTCTTTGGGCCTCTTAAGTCACAGGCGTGAATATATGTCACGAGCATGACTTCCCTAGAATTTTCATCAATTTAAGTTCTACAACAAGACTGAATCATTTCAACAAAAATTCTACTTCTTAAAACATGAATTCTGATCAAAATTTCTATCTTATAACTTGTGATATGATTTAAGATCAACAATTAAAATTTCATATTCTTGCAATCACAAGGTTAATCCATCAATCATACCTAGTTCTCTTCTAATGAAATTAAATCTTTCCTCATTTAGAGACTTAGTAAAAATATCTGCTAATTGATTTTCTGTGCTTATAAATTCTAATGCAACATCTCCATATTGAACATGATCTCTAATAAAGTGGTGTCTAATGTCAATATGTTTGCTTCTAGAGTGTTGAATAGGATTCTTTGAAAGATTTGTAGCACTATTGTTGTCACATTTTATAGGTATATGGTTCATCCCATGACCAAAGTCCTTAAGTTGTTGTTTCATCCAAAGAATTTGTGTACAACAGCATCCAACTGCTACATATTCAGCTTCAGCAGTTGAGAGAGCAACTGAAACTTGTTTCTTACTAAACCAAGAAACCAAACATTCTCCAATGAAATGACAAGTACCTGAAGTACTTTTCCTATCCAAAAGACTACCAGCATAATCTGCATCTGAATATCCTATAATATAAAAAGATGAATTCCTAGAATACCATAAACCTAGATGCAATTATCCATGTAAATATCTTAAAATCCTTTTTACAACATTTAAATGAGATTTTTTAGGACATGATTGAAATCGTGCACATAAGCAAACACTATACATAATGTCGGGTCTAGAAGCAGTAAGATATAGAAGTGATCCGATCATACCTTTATAAAGCTTTTCATTAATGCTCTTACCCTTTTCATCTTTGTCCAATTTTGTTGATGTGCTCATAGGAGTCTTGGCATTTTTGCATCCTTCTATACCAAATTTCTTGATTAAATCTTTGGCATATTTGGATTGGTTTATGAACATGCCCTCATTGCTTTGCTTTATTTGTAGACCAAGGAAATACTTAAGTTCTCCCATCACGCTCATTTCAAATTCCCTAGTCATGCACTTAGCAAATTATTGACAAAGCAACTCATTAGTAAAGCCAAATATTATATCATTAACATAAATTTGAACAATTAGTATATCATGCTTATGCTTTTTGATGAATAGTGTAGTGTCAACATTTCCCTTTGTAAAGTTATTTTCTAATAAAAAAGAACTTAGTCTCTCATACCAAGCTCTTGGAGCCTATTTTAAACCAAACAAAGCTTTTAAAAGTTTAAAAACATGATTTGGAAAATCATAACTTTCAAAACCTGGTGGTTGTTCTACATACACTTCTTCATCTATATAACCATTTAGAAATGCACTTTTCACATCCATTTGAAAAAGTTTGAAATTCATGTGACATGCATATGCTAAGAGTATTCTTATAGCTTCTAATCTAGCTACAGGTGCATATGTTTCATCATAATCTATACCTTCTTCCTGATTATATCCTTTTGCAACTAGTCTTGCTTTATTCCTGGTTATTAACCCTTGTTCATCTAATTTGTTTCTAAATACCCATTTGCTACCTATGATTTGATGATCCTTGGGTCTAGGTACTAGGTTTCATACCTTATTTCTCTCAAATTGGTTGAGTTCCTCTTGCATGGATATTACCCAACTTTCATCATTAAGAGCCTCATCAATATTTTTAGGCTCAATTTGTGAATTAAAAGCAATGTCAGTGACTAAATGCTTAAAATGAGATATAGTATTTACTCCCCTTGATAGATCACCAATTATTTGCTCTTTTGGATGATCTTTTGTCATTCTCCATTCTTTTGGAAGTTCTTGTTCCATTTGTTCTTTGATTTTGAGGAAGTGAATTTTCTTGATCATTTTCTTTTTTTCCATTTTCAATATCAAGTTTTTCCATATTACCTACAACATCATCAAGAGCACTACCTTTCACAAGATCAAGTTTACTAGATTCATTAAAAATAACATGCATGGATTCTTCAACCGTTAATGATTTTTTATTAAATACTCTATATGCTTTGCTGGTTGTAGAGTATCCTAAAAAGATATTTTCATCAGACTTAGAGGCAAATTTTCCAAGATTATCCTTGGTGTTCAATATAAAACACTTGCATCCAAATACTCTAAAGTATGATATCAAGGGCTTTCTTCCATTCCATATCTCAAATGTTCTTAGCTCAAAAGAGTGATGCTTTTGAAAATTACCTAAGTAAATCTAGAGTAATCATCTACAATGACAAATGCATAATGTTTTCCTCCTAAGCTAGTAATTCTAGTAGGTCCAAACAAGTCTAAATGCAGGAGTTGAAGAAGTTTTGAAGTACTTACTATGTTTTTGGCTTTGAAAAATGACTTGTGTTGCTTTCCTCTTTGACAGGGATCACATGTCTTGCCTTTTTCATATTTAACTTTTGGTAATCCTTTTACTAGTTCTCTTGTGCTGAGACTTTGTATTAAGTCCATGTTAGCATGACCAAGTCTTCTATGCCACAACCAAGATTCATCACTAGTAGTCACAAGACACTTAGAGGAATGGTTAGATAGTTCATGTAAGTTTATTATGTACGTATTGATATCTCTATTTCCTTTAAATATTTCTTGACCATCGATAGAGATTACAAGACATTCATTTGAAGTAAAGATTACTTTGTTTTCTTTATCACATAATTGACTTACACTTAACAAGTTATGTTTCAAGCCATCAACAAGTAAGACATCCTTAATAAAAGTAGTACCATTAACACCAATAAAACCAATGCCAATTACCTTACCCTTTGCATTTTTTCCAAAGGTAACTTTACCTCCATCAATACTTTTGATTTTATTGAAAAGTTCTTTGTCTCCTATCATATGCCTTGAGCATCCACTGTCTACTAGCCACGCATTTTTGTTTATTGTGGACTTGAGGCATACCTATAGAATCACAAATCAAGTATAATTTTTAGGTACCCAAATGAGTTTGGGTCCTTAGGGGTTAACACATGAAGGTTCCCAATGAGCCTTCCTTATCCAGCAATGTTTATTTATGTGACCCATTTTCATACAGTAATTACATTGTTTAGGTCTAAACTTGCTTTTTGGTCTTACACTGTGTTTAAATGCCATAATTTTATTAGACTGATTTTGAGAACAGTGGCATGCACATTCATGATTAATTTGCGTTTTTCTAGATGCATGCTTCTTATACATAAAGGCATGATTATTTTTTTCTGTATAGAAGGTTTAACATTCTTATTTCTTGATGCAGTTCTAACAGGTGTGGAGATGTGAGATTCTTTAGATTTAACAAATATAGTTTTGTGAGAAGATGATGATGTGTCCTTAAATCCTAGACCATGTCTAATTAAGGGTGGTCTTTGAGACACAATGAGAGTATCTAAGCTTTCTTTACCTTTGTGAAATTTAGAAATGGAATTTCTAAGTTCCTCAACTTCATTTTTCAAAGTATTATTTTCTTTTAACAACGAAGCTGTTGAGGGTCTTGATAAGTATTCATCTAATGACTTTTGAAGAGATTCATTAGATGATTTAAGCTTTATGTTCTCTTTTTCTAAACCATCTATCTTATTTTTCAAATTAGAGATATTATTTCTATAGGTACTAAATTTAGTTCTATATTTCTCTAATTATATATTTAATTCTTCTATTAGGCTTTGCTCATCATCATCATTGTCACTATCACTATTACTATCATTATCACTACTATCATTATTGAAAGAATATGAGTGTAGTGATCTTACTTTGTCCGAGACGTGATCCTCAATAGCCATGAAGCATAGGTTGACCTCTTCACTTTCATTATCATCTTTTTCACTTGAAGAGCTTTCGTCATCCCATGTGGCTTTATGACGTTTCTCCCCATTGTCTCTTTGGTATTTGCTCTTATGCTTCTTGAGCCTTGGACATTCTGGTTTGATATGTCATTTCTTTCCACATTCATAGCATTTTACCTATTCCTTACTTCTATGTGTGTCATTAGAAGTTTGTTTGAGGTTTCTTTGCCTGAATTTTCTGGAATTGCTCATTTTCTTTTCGATGATTCTTTTTAATCTCCTTGAAAGCATAGTGATGTCCTCATTTTCATCATCACCCATCTCTTCATCATCTTCACTTTCTTCTTGAGATTTTGAAGTAGAGGCTTTGATTGCTAAGAGTTTTCTTTTCTCTGGCTCTGCTTCAAGCTCTCTATCTCTCTTCACTATCATCTCATGTGTGAGAAGCTTGCCAATCAGCACATCAATATTCATGATGCTCATATCTTCATTTGCTTCTTCTATGCCAGCAACTCTTGAACCATAGTCTTTAAGAGGAAGACTTCTCAAGATTTTATTGTTTATATCTTCCAAACTCAGATGTTTCCCAAGTTTCCTCATTCCATTTATAATGGATAGAAGTCGGTTGGTCATGTCAGTGATTGACTCATTGGATTTCATCTTGAAGAGCTCATATTCTGAGGTTAGAAGTTGAATCTTCTTAGATTTGACTTGCTTAGTTCCCTCATGATAGTTCTCCAATGTCTTCCACATGCTATATGCTGTTGAGCAGTGTTGTATTCTCCCACATTCTTCAATAGATAATGAGCTTGATAGGATTGTCATTGCCTTCTTGTTTTTGAAATTTGCTCTTCTTTGAGGCTCTGTCCAATCATCTCTTGATAGGATTTCCTCTTCACCATCAGCTCCTCTTCTGGTTGGTGGTGTCCATTCTTTTCGTACACTATCCCATACTTCAATTCCTTCACTATCCAAGTATGTCTCCATCCTAAACTTCCAATGGGCATAATTTGCTCCATCAAAGTAAGGTTTGAGACTCTGGAATCCTTCACTGGCCATATCTTACTTTTTACTAGCGCTTTTTAAGCTTCGATGCTAGACAAGGCTCTGATACCAATTGTTGCCCAGATATTAAGCCAAGAAGGGGGGTTGAATTAGAGTTTTAAAAATTAAACTTTAAGATGCGGAAATAAACAATTAATTTTAGGAGGGATAGAGAAAATTTTGACACACATATTTATAGAGATTCGGGTGTTAACAAACCCTACTCCTCTCCCCAATCGTCATTGGGAGTTTCACTAACACACTAAGTGTTACAATGGAGTTTTGCAAGCTCACTCCCAACTATGGTGTTTCTCACAATGGCTCACACCTAACCCAGAAATCTCTTGTGTTTTAATGGCTCACATAATAACCAATTCCTTGTGTTTTACAGGCTCACACAAACAACCTTCCTTGTGTTTTACAGGATCACAAAATCAACCTTCCTTGTGTTTTACAGGATCACACAAACAACTTTCCTTGTGTTTTACAGGATCACACAAATAACCTTTTAATTTGTGTTTTGAAGGCTCACACAACTAACCCTTACAAGTGTTCTACTCTTAATCCAGAAATACCCAAAGCTCACTTGAGTAAAGATTATAGAGAGAACCACTTATAAATCTTAATTGCTCAAAAATGAGGAGCAAAAAGATTTTTACAGAGAATAGATATGTTCTCAAAGTATGAAAGTACTAGATAGCTTGTGATTTGAAGTATATGCTAATCTTTTGTTTTTCTTATCATTCCCTTTTATCCTTAATGTATAAATGACTTCCATTTATACTCTCATGGCTGAATATAGTCGTTGGGGTGCATTAAGTAAGAAACTAGCCGTTGTACTCTGACATTTTTCTCTTTCATTGTTCACGGGCGTGACTATGCTTATCACGGGCGTGACAGTTCTTCCCAAGCCGTGACTCAAGTGGTGACCTTGGTCGTGAAGCTCTCTGGAATGTTTTGACATATATAGTCACGGGTGTGACATACTCATTCACGGGCGTGACAATCTTCCCAGCCGTGATCCAAGTGGTGACTCTGGTCGTGAAGCTTTCTGGATGAAATTGCATGAATCTTCACAGGGGTGACACCTTTATTCACAGGGGTGATTGAAATGCTTACTTCACGGTTTGTTTTTCCTTCATGGCTGTGAACTTCAAAAGTTGGTTTTGGTAACGGTTAGCTTCTTTCACGGGAGTGACTCATAGAGTCACGACAGTGAACATGCTACTACTTGAATTTTGTCTTTCAAGGATTATTCTTCAAATTCTCCATTCTTGCTATTTTGATCCATGTCCTGTATAAAAGACTTAGAAGACAAGTATGTTAAATACAATATTGCTATTTTATTTGTTATCATCAAAATGACGGAAATACCCCTTAAGGTTTGACAAATTATTTCTCTCTCTTTCCAAACTCAATTTTATCCAAATTTGATTCCATAATTTATAAAATATTTGTATATGTCTAACAAAATTTTTTTTAACTTAATCGGAGTTCATTTTCTGTCCGTCTGACTCAAACCGAACTGATAATTCAATTTTTGGTGTTACCGTAAAATTATTTTTTCAATGCCAAATAATTCTAAATATTATTTAAAGTCTATTCATATCTTAAAATAAAATTTTAGATGTTGTTTGTTATTTTTCATAGCCCAGTCAAAAGTATAGTCAACTAATTATTTAATTAAACTTGGTCCATTTTTTCTTAATTTTGACTTTTGAAGACTTATTTGATCTCATTTTCACTCCAAAGTTTTCTTCCGAACTAGTCATAACCTATATTTTTTGATGATTAAGTAAAATATTTTTTCACTTACGGATGTATTTTTAACCCTTTGATATGCTGATCAATTTCGGAAATTACAGTTTACGACTAATCTGTTATTTGGGTCATTACAATATTGTCTTCTATTTCAAAGTTCATTTAATTTAGGCCAGATATTTAGTGCTATAAATCCACTTAATAAAATGCAACAAAACATCGAACATTTACACGAATTCTGTAAAATAATTTGAATATTTATATGAATTCTATGAGAAAATTCAAACTTAATCCATTGAACAATAGATGGATTTAATTTTATGCTACATTTATACACAATATATATAATTAGTTGCTAGTAGTTAGAAATTGGAAAACTGAAAAATCCTTGATCACTTGGAAAGTAAAATAGTAAATCCTTGAATTCAAAATGAGACATGTCTTGAAAATGAGACAGGAGTTCGCACATTTATTGGTGTTCCATTTTTATATTTCCCAATCAATTATTAAGGAAATCGATCAGAAGTGCATGAGTTTTTAATGGGAAGGACGAGAGGATTACAAAAGGGGAGGCCCAATTTCATGGAATGAATAGTCTAAACCAAAAGGTGAACAAAGGTTGGGTATAAAGGAGATTTTTCTTTAGAATAAAGTCGTGGTTGGTAAGCATTCATGAGACTTGTTATCAAATAAATCATCATTATAGGCATAATGGATTCTAAAAAAATAACTTGAAGAACAAAAATTTGTGGGTTGTTCCTATTCCATCACACTCCAGTTGGATATGAAGACACATCTTAAAAACGAGACAGGAGTTCGAAAGTTTTTTTGAATACAAACTTGGAAATGGTGATAGATTTTCCTTTTGGTATAATCTTTGGCTCAATGGAGAGACGATTGTTGATAAGTTCCCATATATTAATATTAAGGATGCCTGGAATGAGTTAAGAAGTCGTAGCAAGAAAATTGAGTGGTGTAAGATTATTTAGGGAAAGCAACATATTCCAAGACAATGTTTTATTGCCTAGCTTGCTTTGAAGAACATGTTACTAGTGAAGGAAAAACGTTCTAAGTGGGGAATGACCAGTGTTAAGACTTGCTACCTCTATAATACTAGTAGAGAAAATATGTCACATCTCTTCTATTGTGACAGAGTGCCGATATGAAGAAAAATAAGTGAATAAAAAAATAATTAAGAAAACGGATAAAATAGAACACAAAGATTTAACGTGGTTCAATAATTTATTTATATTCATAATAGAAGAGCAACAAGAAAATTTCTACTATATAAAAAAAGAATATTACAAGAGCCTCCAATAAATATCACTCACAACCCAAAAATTATTTAAGAACAATTTACCCAAACTTCTCTCACTAATGAACTTTACTTTCACTTTAAGTATAAAGAGAAAATATGAAAAAACAAGAAGAGAATTTATATTGCTTTGAGATATTTTGGATGAGATTTGTAGGCAAAACAATAACCAATTTTTAGTCATTAAGTCATTAACTAATTTGTGGCCATTAAGCCACAAACTTGACATTTTTTCACCATTCATGTGGCTCTCTTAATTGCCACACATTTGTCCATAACTTAAAACCACACAAAAAAATGTTCACAAATTTCCACTTTGGCTTAAGTTATCTATAGTGTCTTCTTCTGATGCTCTCCCTCTCAATGGATTATGTTCTTAATATACCAATTAAGTTCAGACAATGTTTGAACTTGGTTATTGAAACTGGCTTGATCACCAAATTTGCTGGATTGTATGTTGTAGATATCTTATATACTTAAACATTTCATTGCTCAACCACATCTCAGATAAAGTGCATCTTAACATCAATGTATTTAGTTCATTCATGATGTATTAGATTTTTTGTTAGATGTATGACACTTTGATTATCACAATAAACTTTTGTCTTTTTCAATTGTATACCCAATTCATCAATTAACCTTTATAACCAAATAGCTTATTTCATTGTTTCAGTTATTGTGACGTACTCTGCTTCAATTGTAAACAAAACAACAAAGACTGAAGATTTGTTTTCCAACTAATGGTATATCCACAAATAGTGAAGATATATGCAGTGAGTGACATTTGCTTATATAAGTTTCCAATATAATCTAAATCGATGTAACCAATAATTTTTTCTCCAATATTTTTGAATTTTTTATAAACCAAACCTACATCAATAGTACTTTCAAGTAGCTTAAAATTCACTTTACAGCTTGTTAGTGAACTTTTTTAGGATTTTCTATGTATCTGCTAACCACACTAATAACATATGCAATGTCTAGCCTAGTGTATACTATGGAATATAAGACTGTCAACTACACTAGCATAACGGATATGAGATATATGTTTTATCTTGTCCTCAGTTTGTGGTGATAACGCAGTTGAAAGTTTGAAATGAGTTACTAGTTGAGTATCAACAAACTTTGAATTCTCCATTGCAAAATGTTATAATACTTTTTCTATATACTTCTTTCATGATAGAAAAAGTGTGCTCATTTTCCATCTCTATAGATCTCTATTTCCAAAATTTTCTTTACAGCTTCCAAAATCTTCATTTAAAAATCTCCATTTAATTGAGCTTTCAAATTGTTAATTTCTGACAAGTCCTTATTATCAATATATATGAGCAAATAAATAAAGGACTCATCTACGAGCTTCTTGAAATATACACAACTATCATATTTACTCCTACAATAGTCATTTCCAAGCATAAAAATATTGAACTGCTTGTATCACTGTCTTGGAGATTGTTTTAAACCATTCAAAGATTTTTTTCAAAAAACATACATGATCATATATATACCTCGAACTTCAAATTTCTCAAGTTGCTTCATATAGATTTTTTCTTCAAAACTGATATGCAAGAAAGTTGATTTGACATCTAGTTGCTCAAGTTCCAAGTTTGAATGATCAATAGAGACAAGTAGAGTATGGATTGGGTTGTATTTTACCATTCGAGAGAAAACTTCATTGTAGTTGATGTCTTCTCTTTGTGTGTAACCTTTTTCTACCAAACGAGCTTTAAACCTTGCATATTCAACTTCAGAGATTCCTTTTTTCTTTTTGAAGATTCATTTGTTTTCAATAATTTTTTGATCCTTTATTTTTTAAAAAATTTTCCAAGTATGATTTTTGTGAAGAAATTCAATCTCTTCCGTCATTGCAGTTATCCACTATGTAGCTTTTTGGCTATTGACAACTTCTTGGTATGATTAAGGCTCATAAGAATCAATGTTGTCAACAACATTTAGAGCATAAACAACCACGTCTATATAGCCATACATTTAGAGAGGTTTAGTCGCTCTCATTTGTCAATTTTTAGTCAATTGATAATGCTGCAATTGTTATGTATTTGTTTCCTTAAGTGGATGTCATTTTTTCTCATCTTTTTAATCCTTTGAGATTTGTTATGTGCTTTTCTGGCGTCTTTGAGTTTATGTTATGAGCTGATCCTAGTTCATAGTAAGTAGAAGGTGTTACGGGTCGGCCTCGGGAATTTGAATGACTTTATCTCAAACTACGCCTTCTTTTTAGACTTCTGTGAGACTTAAGCATCATAGCTTCATTGAAAGTCACATCCCTACTAATGATGCATTTTCTTGTTTCTGGATACCATCACTAGTATTCTTTACTCCTTCAAGATACCTAAGGAACATGCGCTTTTTTTGCCCTTGGTTCAAGCTGCTTTCATTCACATGAGATTGAGCATGACATCTAAATACTCTTTAATTTTTATAGTTAGCAGGAATATCTGACTATATTTCTTCCAAAATCTTGAAATTGATTATCAAAGATGAATATTTATTAACCAAGTAACAAGTTATGTTAACAACTTCAATGCAAAACTCTTTTGGTAGCCTAACATTATAAAGAATGCATCTTGACATATCTATCAAGATTTTGTTCATTTGTTCTACGAGCCCATTCTATTGTAGAGTGCGTTTATGGTATGGCGTCTGACAATACTGTGATCCTTAGAGAATTTATTGAACTATCCTCCATAAAACTCTAAACCATTATTCGTTCTAAAACACTTGATATGCTTTCCAGTTTGATTTTCAATCAAGGTTTTCTATTATTTGAATTTGACAAAGACTTCATCTTTGTATTTCAGGGTGAGTACCCAAACCTTCTATAAGTAGTCATCAATGAAGATTAGCATGTATTTGATATACTGTGAGAAGGAACTCGAGAAGGACCTCATAGATCTGAATGAATGTAGTCTAAAATGGCATTCGTTCGATGAATTGTTGTATTAAACTTCATTATGCATTATTTTCCAAATACACAATGCTCACATAAGTTTAATTTTTTGGTCTTCTAGCCGCATTACAAATCTTATTACTCACTTCGACTACACCCCTTTCACTAATATGTCCAAGATGCATATATCATAACTTGGTGACATTAGAATCAATGGTTGAAGTTACAACCAATGTTTTCAGATCCGGCCAATGAATCGAAAAATATAGAGAGTCAAGTCAAAGGTTCAATCAGGATTGAACCAGTCATAGTAAAATTTTATCAAAATATAATCTTTAATATGTTCATACACAGTAAAATATGAAAAATAAATATATTAAATCTATTTTATACATAATTAAATGTTCAAAATGTTAATATTTATAATATTTATAATTTAAATGAATACATAACTATATTTTAAAATATTTTTAATATATAATAGAATTAATTTGTTTATATTTTTTAATTTCAAATATATTAGAGTTCCAATTTTATCAATTAAAATAATACTTTCAATAGAAATCAAAATAATTTAAAATATTTTATATGTAAAATTTTGTAATGTTGTATAGTAATATTAAAAATACAAATACTTGAACTCAACTTTATTAAAAATACTCGACTCTTAAATATTTTTGTAGATAATTAAATTTTTTAATATTTAATTGTTTCTAAAATAAAATATTTTTTATTAATAAAAATAATTGATACTAAAACTTTTTAAATATATATTACTAATAAAAAAATATTTGAAATAATTAAATGAATATTGCTTAGCTATTATATTTTATACGCTTTGTATATGAAATAAAAGTGTCACATTAGTATAATGGCTAAAGACTTGAAATTTATCCCTCAACACCCAGGTTTAAACCCCAGCAACACCATTTCTTGCATTTTATCATCATTTTTTATCCAATCGGACTTCATAACTGTGATCGGTTTCCAATTAAGCTAGTCAGGTCACCGATTTTCTGACCAAGATATATCATCTCCAGATCTGATGCTCTAAATCAGGTTCTTTTTCAATTCCCGAACATGTTCAATATCTGTCAACATTCTCATAGTTACATCATAAATTTTGATTCTTATTAGGCGGATATCGACAATCTTACAGGCTTTGTTATTTTCTAATAATATCTTCCTTCCCTCTAAGGGTTGGTATGAAACAAACCAATCATTATTAAGACTCATGTTGTATGAATAACCCGAATCAAAGATTCACTCATTTTCTAAATCATGTTCTAAGATTGTAAGAACATTTGCACTATTGTAGCCATCTACTACCGCTACATCTCTAAATTTAGAAGTTGTCTCTTTTCTTTTGGCTTTGCGCTCGAGACACTCTCTCTTCATATGTCTTCCTTGTGACAAGGATAGCATTTGAATTTTCATGTTGTTAATTTTGTCTTGAACTTTGATCTAGTTCAACCATTAGTGAGACATCTTTTTTCTTGTCTTTTTCTTATGAATAGAACTTCCACAAATCTTTCAAATTTGTTTTCTGATAATCTCTTGTTCAATTCTTTTGAATTCAATACTGACATTGACCTATTCCATAGTAAGAATATTACAATTGTATATCATGGTATTAATGAAGTGCTTGTAGGAATTTGGCAAGGAACATAATAAGATTATTGCTTGATCTTCATCATCAATTTTGATATCTATATTTTTAAGATAAAAAATAATTATATTAAATTTGTCTAAGTGCTCTTTGATAAGTTTTCCTTCTTGCATTTGAAGAGTATAAAGTCACTTCTTCAAATATAATTGGTTAGTAAGTGACTCGGTCATGTACAAAATTTCTAGCTTCAACCACAATTTTGTTGTCATATCCTAATCAAAGACTTCTCGCAAAACCTCTTCTGCCAATACAAAAGCAATGCACAATGTGCTTTCTCCATTATCTCATTATTCTTTTTGTTTGACAAAGACTCTAGCATAACATCTCTACACTTCAAGGTTTTTGCTAAACCTTGGTGTACCAGCAGAGCTTGCATCTTTACACGTCATATATTGAAATCATTTTCTCTATATCAAACTTTGTCCTAGTCATATCTCTGATACAATCTTTAAGTGTGAAAAATAATTTAACTTTTTTTTATGTAGATGATTCACTTATTAATTAGAGGCAACCAAAAAATATATGATAAGTAAATATTAGCACTTAAGTCAAATTCTGATACTAATTTGTTGTGACAGAATGTCGATATAGAGAAAAATAAATAAAAAAAATGATTAAGAACACATATAAAAGATAACACCAAAATTTAATTTGATTCGACAATTTATCTACGTTCATGATAAGAAAGTAAGACGAAAATTTTCACTATGTAAAAGAAGAATATTGCAAGAATACTCTCCGATAAATATCACTAATAACCCAAAAATTATCTACAAACACTTTCACCAAAACCTCTCTTACTAATGAATTTTTTTTCACTCTAAGAATATAAGAGAAAATATAAAAGAAAACAAGAAGAGAATTTAAATTAATTTGGGATGTTTTGGATAGGAGAATTCATAACTATTTTTAGCCACAACAATGACCCATTTTTTTGTCATTAAGCTACCAACTTGATATTTTTATCACCATTCATATAACTCTCTTAATTGCCATACATTTTTACATAACTTAAGCCACATAAAATAAAAAATGTTCACATATTCTTTGACTGCAGATTTTCAGCTGCATTCTGGAATGAGGTCTTAAAGAAATATGATGTCAAAAGAGGGCCGTTTAAATGGAGGAGAAAGATCAATTGGTTTTGAAGTCATTGATACCATCTATTAGATTTGGGCTGAAAGGATGAGAACAGTGTTTTGAATAAAATTGTAAATAGCACTAGCTTTTGAATTATAGAATTAAGTTGATCTGTTTTCTGTGTTAGGCTGTTTATTTTCGTTGTAAAGGTATACACATTCTTTCCTTGGCAATAAAAGTTTATTGACCCAAAAAAAAAAATATTTGGAGGCACCAAATAACAGAAAAAAATTGAAAATTTTTCTTGAAGTGCACATTGAATTCAACACATCAAATAAAGCTAAACAAAAATAAAATGTGGTAACAAAGAATAAATTATCCAGTTCTTATGATCAAATAAAATTAAAAAAACAATCACATATTATCTGTAGATGCTACCTCAAATATCACATTAGATTACAATAACACAAGAATTTAATAATGGAGAAACTGAAAAAGAAGTCTGAGATTCAGAAAAATGTTAGAAGAACAAAGAATGCTAAGCCAGTCAAGAACGATAGAACTGAGCTTGAAATGATGGACGCTCCGTTGGCATGGTCTCCTGCTGATGGACTGCTAGCTAAACCTGCAACTTTAATTAATTATCATCATTTATTTTATCATTATTTCTCATATAGTTATTCATCCCAAATCTTTAGGTATCGGAAGATGTACTGAATTTTAAATGAACCAAAATTTTATAAATTTACTTAAAATAACTTGAATAATTTGAAAAAAAATAAATAAATTACTTAGTTAAAAAAATAAAAAAATAAAATTTTTTGACTCTAATTGGTGAAAAAATACCTGATGGGGGAGATATTCGGCCTGCTGTTGGACCTGTGTTTGCCATTGGACCTTCACTTGCTATTGGTGGTATAGGGTATCCAATGGCTGCAAATAATAATAATAATAATAATAATAAAAATAAAATAGTCAGGATTATAATAATAAATGAGAACTGTTATTTTATTTTATTTTTAACTTATTAAATTCTAATTTCATTCTAATATAATTTGCAGAATAAAATATGAAAAGTTACGCTATCAATAATTCGAGCCAATAAACTTCATTTACATGAACAGAAGCTCATATTATTATTATCATCGTCAAATGATAATAACACAGTGTATAAAAATTAAATATTTTTACTGTAAAATATTAATTTCTTATAATTATTCACAATTAATCTTTGTGCATAAACTAATGATAAAAACACTTTATCTTTTTCGAAGAAGCAATTTTTTTAATGCATATTGCCAAATGTTATTATCAAAAGTTGTATTTTGGTTGTTTTTATTATTTTTTAAATTAAAGTTTATATTTTTAATCCTAGAAAAAATGAATCGTTAATTTACACTGTAACGAATGAGGAAGAAAAAGAAAGATAAATATATCTCTCACAAAACTAAAGATTAACAAAAAAAAAAAAAATAATTCAGCTGGGTCATTTATTATTATTATTATTATTATTATTTATTGCCGCGACCGTTGAGGTTGGTCAAGAATAAATCGAGAAATGATGAAAAAGAACGGCACATTAACTGCAAGCGGTTGAATTTGATGGCCGGATGAACGGCTTTATGATAATTAAAGTTTCCCTGTCAATCCGCCTTGCATTATCTCACTATTTTTAGAAATAAATAAACTTTCTTCGTCTTATTTTAATAAATTTATTTTAAAAAACATAATTCACTTATTTTTTGAAAAATAATAATGGTATACTAATTGTTTATTATATATGTATTTAATGTGTTTTATTTTCTGACAAAAATGAATTATTATTTTAATTTTTCAATAATATCTTTAATTAATCCAAGATCATAATAGATAAATATATAATTCTAATCGTATTAACTATATTTTTTAAATTTGTATAAAAATAAAAACAAGCCTATGAAATGGAAAAAAATTATTAATTCTATTTTTTTCAAAAGAATTGAATTTCTTATTTTTTAAATTGTATATAATTTGTTTCAAATTTAAGAAATCAAGATGATTGATTGTGAACACGTGGTAAATTAAGCAGGCTTTTAAGAATTAGATTCGTAAAAAAGCAGCGGGTTTTTTACACGATTCAAAAATATAAATCAATCCGTTTGGAAAAATGACCTAAATTTGGCTTAGATTCATAGAAATCTCGAATAAATTGACAAAATAATCGATTTTTTCAGCAACGAATTTGAAATGATTTATTTGATCCTAAAATTCCATTATTTTTTGTTTTTATCAGTAAAATGTCATCCACTTTGATACGAGTCCATCCAAATTGTAAATACTATCTATATTGATATTTTTTACTCTAAAAAATAATTTATTCTAAAACTATTTTTTCCGTAAATCTAAATTTCATTTATACATTTTTTTTATTTAAATTCAAAATATTAATAAAAAAATTTTAAAAATATAAACAAAAAAGTAAAAATGTCTTTTTTTATAAAGAATATAAAATATAACTTTTTAAAAAATAAGAAAAAAATATCAAACATGAAATTATGGCCTAATAAGAGGGAAAAAAGAAGTAAAAATTGTTGGACGATTAATAGAGTATTTGAAATTATTATTGAATATTAAAAAAATATATTTAAATTTTTTTATTTAATTGATTAGTTTTTTAATTTTTTTTAAAATTTATTTCTAAAAAAATATCTATTTATTTTTACTAAAAATAATTTTTAAAATTTAAAAATATTAACAAATGAAATATCAATCGGAATATAAGTTACTCACTGAAATAAAAAAAATGGAAAAGGAAAAGAAAAATTACCTTCGCACGTGCTAACGGGAGGAGTAGCGATACGACAAACAGAAGGAAGCCTAAGAGCTCTACTAATGTCAATTTTGATACCAAAATTCTCAGTCAAGCTTGAATTACTCAACAGCTGACACAAACATATAGGGTTACTGTCCACCAATCCCGCCACCTCCGGGCAGCAATTCTCGTCCGGCGCCCTCGTCTTACTCCCTTCCATAACATAATTCAAGCAATCCGTCATGTTAGTCAGCGGAGTCAAACAATCAGTACCGCCCGTTGTGGTTGCAGGGCCTGGCGCAGAGGATGGCGAAAACGGTTCCGGTGATGAAAATGATGGAGCTGGGGCTGCAGGAAACGGCACCGGCGCCTGCGCGGATGCTGTGCATAATATTGAGAACAAAATGGTGGCGGAGATGACGGCGGCGGCGGAACGCGGGGTTTGCATATTTGTACGGTGGTTGGATTTGTTTTTCAGGTGCAAAGAATGGTGTTTGGGGGTTTTGGTTAAGCGTGTGAAGAAAGACGATGTGAAAGTTATTATATAGATAAGGGAGATGTGATAGAGAGTCTAAAATCAATAAATCATTAGATAGGCAGACCAAATTAATAAATATGCAACTACCAACAAAGTTCTAACTCTTGTTTCTTATGTGTGCAGTGTGCCTCCACCGTCTTAGTTGACATGATTACACCTTCAAATCTGAAGTTCGAATCTCCACTACGTCCTTTATTTCTCTTTAAAATAGATTTATTTTTATTTTTATTAATAACTTTGGTTAATATACTAATTGGTACGGAATTGATTTAAAATTTATTTTCCGTGCGAGTAAATTTAATTTAATATTTAATAATTTAAAAATTATATAAAAATAACAAATATATAAAAATATATAATTTTTTATGTAAATATATATATATATATATATATATATATAAAATTTTATATTTATATAATAATATAAATTCTAAATTATTATAATTATTATCTTTGCCTATTTATATTTTGATGTTATAGAGACAAGTTACTATATATATATAAAAAAAATTTAGAAACTAAAAGAGGTACTGTAAAATATTTTAGGGGCATATGCTCCCATTGCTCCCACTGTATAGATACTATCAATTTTACTTATTTTTTTTAAAAACATATCCACAAATTAATTATATATTGGCATATTAGATTATTAAATATTGTTAAAAATGTAAATGACTTATTAATTTTATTTAGATGACAAAAGAAAAACAAACGTATATTTATGAGACCAAGGAATTAATATTCTTTTATTCTTTTATGCTTATATATATATATCTATATATATAGAATTCGGAAATATTAGTTAAATTGATAATATTTATTTAGATTCAATTTATAATATATTAATTAGATGATAAGATAATTAGCATAAATTCAGTTTTGAACTTGATATATTCATTGGATATTCTCATATGCATAAATTATTATAATTGATAATCAACATGTATAAGTTTGTTTACGTAGTTGGTTATAACTAATTAAAGACGCCATTTCTGTATATAATATATTATGAAAAATGCAATTATTTTATTAATTGTTATTTTCCATCTTGAACAGTAAAATATTTTTATTTAATAATCATCACAAACACTAACTTGCAACAAACTAGTTGGTACGAAATTATTTCATCTTAATCAGAGGTTTTGAGTTCAAATTCTAATTATGTAACTATTTTAAATTTTTTGATTAAGTATTTTACTGTTTTTTGGAATTCTATTTGATATGAATATAATTAGTTTCAACTCTTTAATATATACACTGAAAACACATATAGTTTTACACAAAAAAAATTTGATATATACATCAAGCACATGGATATACGTGATTTTAACTATATAATTTAATAATAATAATAATAATAAATGCCTATATATATATATAACATGAATAACATATTCATAAAATAGGTCTAGAGCATTTTTCAATATATCATAAGATCCAAAAAGAAAAAGAGGGAAAACTTATTTTCTGGGTCATCACAACCTGGCAAAAACCAAAGCAAATGCAAGTTGGTTGCTTGTTTAGATGATACATAAATGCTGAAGCCACAAGAAAGCTAATAAAGCATTAATTTGTAGCTATATTACACGAGATGAAATTAACCATGTCCAATTGGAAAACTTTATATATATATATATACATAGGTTTCTTATTGAATTCAAATAATCTTGAATTAATTCTTGTGCGAAGAAAGGCCAAAAAGAGCCTTAGCAGCAGTGATTAATTATTATCCCAACCGAAAACTGGGGCCCGCAAGAATGTTGTCCACAAGGCTTTGCAAAGAGAGGGATGGGTAATGGGTTCTTGGGAAGTTGGAGGTTGATAGCCTCGAAGAATGAAGGGGGCATTTATGACTGTGGGTAATGAATATTTTTTCAAACTTATGAAAAAGAAAAATTCAACTTAATATAGCCATCACATGTTGTTAAGTTACATTTATATGTTATTGGTGTGGGTTTGTATATTCTGTAGTTGGGATCAGTGGATCAAAAGGTAGTTGGCAGTGCAAATGCAATTCTTCATGTGCTAAAGGCAAGGTTGTGGCCAAGATATATGGTGCCAATTAAGAATGGTTCATTTGAATTTTTTTTTTTCCTTCTTTCATATTCAATCAAAAGTTATAGCCATTGGAATTTCTTCATTTGTTCAGTTCTAAATTATTGAAGCAAAAAACTAAGTAAAAGTTCATAGACAGTATTCGTTACACTTGAGAATTATATTTGTTTGTCATTTTCCTCCTTGATGAAAATGAGAGTTTTCGCTTCAAATTTCTGTTTGTATATAGTTGGCATCCATCAGAGCCAGTTGTTGAGAAGTGGAAAATGTTTCTATATGATTTTCTTTTTTTTTTTGTTTTGGATTTAAATCCAGCATAAATACGTAATTACTTAATTTGTTGCTACTTCCCAAATAATTACAATCAAGTTAGTCTCTTTATTACATCTTATATATATGATTCAATTTATTTTATTGTTAAAGAAAACATATTCTACTTTTTCATAAATTCAAGAAAAATTCAATTCTCAATCTAATAACTTCGAAAATAAATTTAATATAATTTAATCAATGCTCTAGAAATCTAAAGACAGTTGAATTATTATATTTTGCAATAATATATTTTGTATAAAGAGTGATCCTTTTATCTATACAAGGATAGATTTGGAGAGCTAAGTCCCAAGAAAAAGAAAAGATTAAAGAAATTATGTACATAATACAGTCAGAAATTGATGCTACAAATCATGCGATCAAATCCCATAATAGGTTATCCTAACCAATATGCCATAAATCACGCTAACTATAATACTTCCGTACTCTTTTAGCGCATGACTAGATAAGAAAATGTTATGTTAACTCCTTTTTCAGATCAGATTTGTGAAATAAAATTCTATATGCTTTCTAAAAATATGTTTTTTACACATATTTATTTTATTTTTTCAGCACATTTCCAACCATTATATTACCATAATAGAGGAAAACTATGAACATTTTGTATTATTTTACAAAAACTACTCACACTTTTTTAAAAGTAAAATTAAGTTTATATATAACATGGAAATATACATAATAAAGGAACAAAAGTGTGAAACCCATTTTGTTAATACTGTTGTTGTTTTACCAGTTTAGGACAAATTTTACCTACTACTTTTATCTATAGGTCTTTTTTCATTGAATCTACATAAGAGAAACTCTCATATAAGTATTAGGTTTAGTGATATATACAGAGAGATAATATACTATAACATATGCATCATACAATAACATGCGATCATTTTTTTTCTTCCCAAATTTAATTTCTTTTATTTAAACTTATTATTTAATTATTACTTGCAAAGTTCATTTCTATTTATAATGCTCTACATGCACAAATATCAATATATATGCAATCGCACAATACTCATTAATTTCTTTTCTTATTTTTTAAAAAACTAATACTGATTATCTACTTCTTCTTTTTTTTGCCAAAATACCTAGACTAAATACTATAAGAAAATAAAAAAGAAATATATATATAGGTGTCATAAGAAAATGTATGTCCACATATATAATAGATAGTAAACTGTCTATGGACGTTCACTGCCTACAGATATTGTGGCCTTCGGCATTACAACTTATTATCTCTAATTGACATGTTAATCTATTACTCATTCTAGTTTAGGTTAGACACAATTTATAACTCAATTCCAAATGATCATAAGTAATATTTTTCTTTTAAATTCCATTATTGTATTTTTTTTATATTTTAATTTATAGTGCATTTTTATAGTTTTGTCATATAATATATATTGCAATTATTAATTCATAATTTTATTTTCTCACTAATTTTATGGGCCTCATGACTCAATTGATTATACAATTACTCAATATAAGTATCATTCGTATTTTATCATAACGACCAACTCAATTTACATATTAAATTCCCAATATGCTCTGTTTCTCTCAATTTTCATACTCTGTATTGGATCTCAATTTTGAGTATGATCTCATTCGAATTAAATTAAATGTTTTTGAAAAATTATAGTTTAAGATCTTAAATTTAATTTTCAATTTGAATCACTTAATTTTAAACTTTATAGCAAAAGTTACATAAATTTGAATACTAACTAGTCACTGAAATTTTGTCCAAAATTTTTCAAGACAGATTTATACACAAATTAAAAATAGTTACGTTTAAAATCAGATTTCATATTTTTCATGAAAGTTTAACCTTATTTCTTAAGTTTCAAATCCAACAAAGAACATCCCAAACCGAATTCCAAAACTTGAGTTATAGCATAATTTATATAGATTACTCCATAAAAATTTCAGAAAAATACTTTATCGACATAACTACCACATTCAATTGTGTAATTAACTAAATATGCTATAATTACAATCTAGCATACCAAATATTTAAATCATGCAAATACATAAAGATTTTATAGGCTATTATTTTAAGATATACACATACCTCTTTGATTTCTTTTAAGCTTCTTCAAGTCTCTTTTTCATTTCCTTTGTTCTTTTTCCCTCTCTTGTTCTTGATTTTATATTTTTCTTGAATACCTATGATATGTAAGCATTCCATAAAAACCTTTCTTTCATCATTAAATCTCTAAACTCTATTTTCTCTCTCTATAGACTATATACTCTCTCTCTTTAAAATCAAGCTCTAAATAAGTTTAAAACCTCATTTTCCTTCAAAGAAAAGTGCAAAGGTAAAGAAAAACATCTTACTTTTACCTTTTTCTTTATAGGGCCAAACCACTAATGTTTTCTCTCCTCTTGACTTGTTTGTTTCTCTTCATTTTTGTTTCCTTAAGTTTTTTTCAAACCTTTCCATGCATAAAATTTCCTTTTTCTATGTCTTTCTATTTCTTTCTCATTTTTTTCTCTCTTCACAAGGTTGGCTATAGTGGAAAGATAGGGGGAACATGTAAAGGAGGATGGATTGTAGAATTTTTGGGTCAAAGAAAATGATAAGGAAGAAGAAGAAAAATAAACAAAAAGAAAAGAAATACAAAATTTCAATGGTGGGTCCCATTTAACATAAAAAATTTTAATATTTTGGATAATCTCACTCTAATGCATTAATTCCCTTTCCATAAATGGTATGGCTAGTCATCACTTATTTTAAGTGTCCAAAATTATGTTTAAATGGTAAATAACTCACTCAGCTCTCCAATTTTCAGTAAATTATAAATTTACTCTAAAACTTCTAAAATTTTGTATTTAAGTCATTCACCATAATCTAAAATCTTTAGACCCTTTAATTACTTTATTAAACATTTTTCATAATTATTTATCATAATTTTAGTTTTTATTTGGTCAAAATTCAAATTTCAACTCATATCGAACCAACGCATCGATTTAATAACATGTGAGACTCGGGACCTAAATTAGCGGATATAATATGATATCTCATTTAAAATAATTTTTGTCCTTGAAATTTATCTGCTCATTCTGTACTAAACAAATGTGGGTACTGTCTTCTCATAACTTCTTCGCTTTCTCATGTGACTTATTCAATCGATTGATTATGCCATAATACTTTAACTAGAAGAATTCTCTTATTCCATTACACTTTTCTTTCACGTGCTAACTGCACTTTTATATTTTTAGTTGGAAGAATGTGCGTCGGGTCCGATATGTATCTCCTCAGCATCAAAATATGGAAGACATGTATTTTATCCAACTTTGGCGACAAGGATAATTGAAATGTCATTGTTCCAATCCTTTCTAAGATTTCATAGGGACCAATGAATCTTAGGCTTAGTTTTTGTAACATCCTTGACCTTTCCCACATGCATTTCATTTAACATAAGCATCTTGGATACAATTCAATTGAATACGTGCATTTCATACGTATTTTCGTAGGAACAAGTTTATGACACGCACTAGCTACGTGTCCTCGTATTTGTCACTTGTATCGAGTCACACTTGTGTAATTATAACCTAAATGAGGATAACAAAGTATTAGAAATGAATTGAATAAGGTTACTAAATTAAAGTAAGCAAAATGATTAGATTAAGATTAGTAAACATTTACATTGTTAATTTAGTTAAATCAGGCCAATGATTAAGCTGTATTATTGTGTGAATTAGTGGAATTATAAATATATGTAAATAATAATAATAATAATAATAATAATAATAATAATAATAATAATAATAATAATAATAATAATAATAATAATAATAATAATAATAATAATAATAATAATAATAATAATATAGACAAAATAAAATGAAAATGACACAAAAGAGAAATAAAAGAGAAGAGAAGAGAAAGGAGAAGAGAAAGGAGAAAAGAGACGAGAAAAAGGTAAAAAGACAAAAACAAAAAGTTAGCTTTATCTTCCCATTTCTGCCTTCTTCTCTAGCCCGACTTCTTCTTCAATTTCCTCCATTTCAGTCTTCAATTCATCCTTGTTTCATTTGAGCTTTGAGTCAAATTGATTCCTTGCAAGTTTTTTCTTGGTAAGTAATCAATTCTTATTGCTATAGGGTTGATTTGAGTTGCTTAGGTTCAATATTAGGCACTGAATTGCACCTAGATTTTGATATTAATAGAAATTGATTCTGGAAAGGTGTAAAACACAAAAGGTTTTCCTTTATGTCTTACATTTATGGATATGTAAATATTTTTGCAAGATGTAGTGTATAGAATGAGATATCCTCTTCGTACTGAAACTAGTCAGGGTGTGAACCCTAACCAAGTTAGCTACTGTGTGCTTTGATTTTGAATATGTTAAAGCCCTTATTTGAAGTATCTCAAAATATAAAAATTATAGATATATGTGTGTGGCATCTGTATACCAAATATCAGGTTCATAGGGCTTGTAAATGTTGATTTATGGTTTGAACTGCCTACTAAGTGCCCTAAGCAGATCCAGTAACTTGTTTGGATAATTTGATCTTGTTAGAGCTAGATTCTGTAAATGATCAAAACAGAAACGTTATAGGTATATGTCGTAGATAAAGTTTTGTACTAATTTCAGCTTAATGGGTTATGTATAGACTAAGTTATGGCCTTTGAAAGTCATACTGGTCCGGAAGCCAATTCTATTCTGGACCAGTAAAATGTTTGTTATAATTTAAAGTTCTTATAAACATAATTGATAAAAGTTGAAAACATGAAACATGTTCCATATGAACCCATATAAGTTTATTTAAAGTTTCAGTAAAAGAGGACTTATAGATTATAATTTATGATGAAACCAAATGAGTACCCTGAAACTGCCTAAAGGCAGAAAACAAGGCAGAAATCAGAACACTCTTAGAAATTTCACCAAATATTGTACAATGATCCAATTGGTCTGAAATTTTAATATGTTATATAATTTTATGTTATTGTTAATTATTAATAAGAATCAGATTAATTGGTCAAGTATAGAAAACGTTATAGGCTAAATAGTCCCATAAGGTCACACTGCCTCATAGGAAAAATCTTAACTATTGACATGAACAATGCATATTAATTTGTTTTAAGCCACATTAAGTCTCCCTAATCATGAGTTAATCAATTATGTTTTCATATTAGACTCGCAACATATTGGAGACCCACAAAGAGTGGATAGATAATAAGTTAGGGGTCGGAATCAAAGGAGAATGGTGAGTCTAATTATCGATTGAATTCTTTAGTGCAAATGAATGTTGCTTGCTATGTGATTCATATGATTGTCATAATTGGTCCTTGATAATGTAATGATGGATAATTTGTGACATTGTGGTACATATAAATGGTATACTTGTGGTATATTTGAAGTATATGTTTGACATATGTGATATATATACATGGTATATGTATAGTATATGCAAGGTATATGTGTGGCATATGAGGTATATATGTGGTATGTGTATATTATATGTGATAAGATACAATGGTTGATGAATGCTTAATTACAAGTGCATATGCATATGGACTAAAAAGGCGTTGTGACTAGTTAATCGATATTGTAAAGCAAAAGAAGAGACCTATGACCCAACAAATGTGCAAATGAAACAAATGATCAAGCTAGCTAGCAAATGCAAATGCAAATGTTCACATGGAAAATATTCACATGGAAACTCGGGGCAATGTCTGTTTAACTTGGTCACAACAAAATGAAATAAGCAAAACATTTTCATACATAAAGAGTAATGATTATATGTTTCAACTTTATTGATACTTATATGATACTGATGAATGGAATGGAATACATGGTATATATATTGGATTTGTGATTTATTACTATGAGTTGTTTGGTACTTTAGAGCTCATTGGATGGTTATTCTCACTGAGCCACAACTCATCAATTTGCATTATTTTTCAGGTAAAGAAAAATGATATCTCATTTTGAGTAGTGTATAGAAGACATGGAGCACAGGTCATTGGCCGAGTCTCATCACTCTCTCTCCTTGCATTCCACACAAGCATGAAAACATGTCATTTGTATTTTAGATTTATATGTTTGAATATGTATTATCACTCTAGATTAGTTTTGAAATGTATAAATGGAAACAACCTGTAATCCTTCCGATGAGAAGTTTATGTTTTAATATATGTGATATATCGTATTGTGGTTTTTAATGTTGACTTGAAAAGTCATTGAGCGATATTACAAGATATGAGACTTGTAAAGTTATTGAATAGAATTACAGGATATAAGACTTGTAAAGGCATTAGTTGATTTTACAGGATATGATATGAAACAAATTTTACTACCACTGTTATCAGGGCATTTTCTCTTTTCAACATGTAGTATGTGATTATTTTATACAGAAATAGGTTATACTTAAATGCATAAGGTGTGACGTTACATTTTTGGTATCAGAGTAGGGATAGGTTCCATGGGAACATGCATAAGCATAATAACATGATAACATATGCATCCTATGTGTTGAACATTATGTAGTGACAAAATTTTATATATACTTTAGGGACATCATAAGTCATGATTCACCAAGGAGAGGGGGGCCGACTGAAATACATTCTCATGAGGCATCACCTCATTTACATAGAGATCAACCAGCACTAGGAGCTAGAGCTCCAGTACATGCATCACAGTCATCTCATGCAGAAGTACCCCATGAAAACATAGAACAAGAAGTATATGGTCCTGAAATGTACAAGGAAAGACATTATGACAAGCTGAGGAAACATGGTGCAACTAATTTCAATGGCACAACAGACCCAACAGAAGCTGAGACATGGCTGAAAAGGACACAGAGGGTATTGAATATGATGAGATGTACCTCAGATGATAAATTCGATTATGCAGTATCCTTGCTGCAAGGAAATGCTTATGAATGGTGGGAGACAGTCCCCGACAGTGATGCACAACCACCGGTGTTGACATGGAATGATTTTCTTATGGAATTTTAGAACAATTACATGCCTAAAGCATATAAAGATGAGAAGAGGAAGAAATTCCTGAATCTAAAACAGGGGAATATGTCTGTTGCGAAGTATGAAGTACAATTTAATAAACTTTCCCATTATGCCACTTTCATGGTCTCTATTGAAAGAGACAAATGCAGGAAGTTTGAGGAGGGCTTCAAATATGAGATCATAAACATAATCATGACTACTGATCTTGATAATTATGCCAGACTCAGAGTTGCTGCAATCAGAGCTGAACGGTTAATGAAAGAAGCTGAGGAACAACAAATAAAAAGGCCATCACGTGAGTTCTTTGGTGAGTCTAGCAGAAGGTCGGGAAAAAGAGGTAGATATATGTCTGCACAATCTGGCAACAGAAGTGGGTACTCCAGTTCTAGAGGTCGAGGCATGACTTTCTCTTACCCAGGCAAAGGGCAGAGCCAATATGTTGAACAGAGGCCCACATGTAGTCATTGTGGTAGACAACATACGGGCGAATGTAGAAGGCTCACAGGAGCATGTTATTTCTGTGGATCGATGGAGCATATGTATAGAGACTGTCCAAATAGAGCCAAACTAGCAGAGACCAGCAGAGGCAGAGGAGTATCTGAGACTACAGTTGAGGCACCGAGGGTCTACCATACTAGTGGGACACAGGGCAGAGGAAGAGGCAGTGGCAAGACTGGTACAATGGGCAGAGGAGTGACCAGATCTGAAGGTAAGAGTTCTATACCCCCTACTCAGGCCAGAGTGTTTGCTATGGCTAGACAGGAGGCGGTGGATGCTCCCGAAGTAGTTACTGGTAATATTTACATTTATGAGATGTTAGCATATGCATTGATTGATCCAGGCTCCACTCATTCATTTATATCATTGCATATGACATCTAAACTGTATCAAATGCATAAGCCTTTGGGGATTGACATAAATGTGAGTACACCATTGGGAATAGTGGTAGTTGTGAATAATGTCTGTCGTGATTGCCTGATATGCATTGACAGAGCTGAGTTAATAGCTGATCTGATTTTATTGCCAATATATGAATTTGATGTGATACTGGGAATGAACTGGTTAACTAGACATCATGCAATAGTGAATTGCTTTACTAAGGAAGTAATTTTGGAATCACCAAACCAACCAACGGTAGTATTTCTAGGTGAAAGAAAACTTGTGCCTACATGTCTAGTTTCAACTGTAAAGGCATTTCGAATGATCAAAGGGGGATGTGAACCATATTCGGCATATGTGACTGATACTAGAACCACTGATAGCTTGCTTGAAAATATACCAGTGGTAAGGGAATTTGCTGATGTATTCCCAGATGATCTACCTGGTTTACCACCAGATAGAGAGATAGAATTCACTATTGAACTAGTACCAGGAACAACACCAATATCAAGGTCACCCTAAAGAATGGCCCCAGTTGAGTTGAAAGAACTGAAGGCCCAATTGCAGGAGTTACTTGACAAAGGATATATTAGACCTAGTGTATCACCATGAGGAGCTCCAGTGTTATTTGTTAAAAAGAAAGATGGAACAATGAGATTGTGCATCGATTATAGGCAACTGAACAAAATGACGGTGAAGAACAAATATCCATTGCCTAGAATAGATGATTTGTTTGACCAGTTGCAAGGAGCCCAAATATTCTCCAAGATTGATCTGAAATCAGGCTATTACTAGCTGAAGGTAGCAGAAGCGGATGTTCTAAAGACTGCCTTTCGAACTAGGTATGGACATTATGAATTTTTAGTAATGCCATTTGGGTTGACTAATGCTCCAGCTGCATTTATGGCATTAATGAATAAGGTATTTCAACCATATCTGGATAGGTTTGTGATAGTATTTATTGATGACATATTGGTATACTCAAAGAATAGGGGAGAACATGAACAATATTTAAAAGTTATGTTGCAAACTTTGAGGGAGAAATAATTATATGCCAAATTGAGTAAATGTGAATTCTGGTTAGATCATTTGGTGTTTCTTGGACATGTGGTGTCGTGTAAGGGCATAGAGGTTGACCCAAAGAAAATTGAAGTTATGGTAAATTGGGAAGCTCCTAAAAATATTTCAGAAATGCGTAGTTTTCTGGGTTTAGCCGGATACTATCGCAGATTTATTGATGGATTCTCCTTAATTGCTAGCCCTTTGACTAAATTGTTGAGAAAGAATGTGCCTTTCAAGTGGACTCTAGAATGTTAGAGGAGTTTCGATGAACTAAAACATAGGCTAACCTCAGCACCAGTGTTAACCATCCCTACAGATACAGGTGGGTTTACAGTATATAGTGATGCTTCTCACGAAGGCTTGGGATGTGTATTAATGCAATATGGTAAGGTGATAGCTTATGCATCTAAGCAACTGAGACCGCATGAGATCTCATGTCCAGTGCATGATTTAGAATTGGCTGCAGTTGCATTTGCATTGAAGATTTGGAGGCATTATTTGTATGGTGAGACATTTCAGATCTTCACAGACCATAAAAGCTTGGGTTATTTGTTGACACAGAAAGAAATAAACATGAAGCAGAGATGGTGGTTAGAGCTATTAAAAGATTATGATTGTACAATTGAGTAGCATCCAGGAAAAGTCAATGTGGTAGCAGATGCATTGAGTATGAAGGCCAGTAGCAGTGTAGCTCATTTACAAACATCCTCTTTTCCATATTTGATTCAATTACGATCCATGAATGTTGAATTAAATATGCATGATAGAGGATCATTGATTGCTACTCTTTAAGTCAAACCTATGCTAAATGAGAGAATTAAAGAAGCACAAAGCAAAGATCCTGAATTATGTGAGAAAATTGATGTGGTAAGGCAGGGAAATAATACATAATTTCATTTGCAGAATGATACATTGATGTTAAAGTCACGCATATGTGTTCCAGACACTGAGAACTTGCGTCAGGAAATAATGGAAGAGGCACACAATGCACCGTATGCAATGCACCCAGGGATGACAAAGATGTATCATAGTTTAAGGCCTTATTACTGGTGGTCAAGAATGAAGAAAGATAGCAGAATATGTTTCCAAATGCTTGACATGTCAGCAGATTAAAATTGAACATCAGGCACCAATTGGTAAGTTACATCCATTGCTAGTGCCAGAATGGAAATGGGAAATAATAACGATGGATTTTGTCTATGGATTGCCAAGAACTCCACGAAAAAATGATGCAGTATGGGTAATTATTGACAGATTAACCAAGTTAGCACATTTTCTACCTATCAGATGAGGTTGTACACTTGAGAGTTTGGCCAAATTATATGTGAATGCGATAGTCAGATTGCATGGCATTTTAGTGTCCATTGTGTCTGATAGAGATCCACAGTTTACTTCACATTTTTGGGCGAGTTTACAGAATGCATTGGGAACAAAATTGAACTTTAGCACTACATTTCACCCACAAACTGACGAACAATCAGAGAAAACTATACAGACATTAGAAGAAATGCTTAGGGCATGTTCTATGGAATTCAGAGGTGATTGGGATGAATATATAACATTGATTGAATTTGCTTACAACAACCAGTATCATAGCAGTATCCAGATGGCACCATATGAGGCATTGTATGGCAGAAAGTGCCGAAGCCCTATCATTTGGGATGAAGAAGGAGCATGTGCATTAGAAGGGCCAGAGATAGTGCAAGACACAGTGGATAAGATCAAGGTTGTCAAGAACAAGCTAAATGTAGCCCAAGATAGACAGAAAAGTTATGCTAATCAGCATAAAAGGGAGATGGAATACGAGTTAGGAGAAAAGGCATTTCTTCATGTATCTCTATGGAAAGGAATAATTCGGTTTAGCAAGAAGGGTAAATTGAGCCCAAGGTACATAGGGCCTTATGAAATTCTTGAGAAGATTGGTCAATTGGCTTATAGGTTGGCTTTACCACCCGATATGGCTCAGATACATAATGTGTTTCATGTGAGCATGCTTAGAAGATACAGGTCAGATCCTACACATGTACTTAAAGATCAAGCCATTGAGATTGCAGAGGACAAGAGTTATGTTGAGGAACCAGTGCAAATCATTGGATACAAGACTAAAAAACTAAGAAACCGAGAAATACCTTTGGTTAAGGTATTATGGCGTAACCATTTACAAAAAGAGGCAACATGGGAAACAGAAGAAAATATGAAAAAGCAATATCCACACCAGTTTTCAGGTATTAATTTCGAGGAAGAAATTTTTAAAAGGATGGGAGAATTGTAACATCTTTGACCTTTCCCACATGCATTTCATTGAACATAAGCATCTTGGATACAATTCAATTGAACACGTGCATTTCATACGTATTTTCGTAGGAACAAGTTTATAACACGCACTAGCTACGTGTCCTAGTATTTGACACTTGTATCGAGTCGCACTTGTGTAATTATAACCTAAATGAGGATAACAAAGTATTAGAAATGAATTGAATAAGGTATTTAAATTAAAGTAAGCAAAATGATTAGATTAAGATTAGTAAACATTTAAATTGTTAATTTAGTTAAATCGGGCCAAATGATTAAGTTGTATTATTGTGTGAATTAGTGAAATTATAAATATATGTAAATAATAATAATAATAATAATAATAATAATAATAATAATAATAATAATAATAGAGACAAAATAAAATGAAAATGACACAAAAGAGAAATAAAAGAGAAGAGAAGAGAAAGGAGAAGAGAAAGGAGAAAAGAGATGAGAAAAAGATAAAAAGACAAAAACAAAAAGTTAGCTTTATCTTCCCATTTCTGCCTTCTTCTCTAGCCCGAATTCTTCTTCAATTTCCTCCATTTCAAACTTCAATTCATCCTTGTTTCACTTGCATTTTGAGGCAAATTGATCCATTGCAAGTGTTGTCTTGGTAAGTAATCATTTTTTATTGCTATAGGGTTGATTTGAGTTGCTTAGGTTCAATATTAGGCACTGAATTGCACCCAGATGATATTAATAGAAATTGATTCTGGAAAGGTGTAAAACACAAAAGGTTTTCTTTTATGTCTTAAATTTATGGATATGTAAATATATTTGCAAGATGTAGTGTATAGAATGAGATATCATCTTCGTACTGAAACTAGTCAGGGTGTGAACCCTAACCAAGTTAGCTACTGTGTGCTTTGATTTTGAATATGTTAAAGCCATTATTTGAAGTATCGCAAACCATAAAAGTTATAAATATATTTGTGTGGTATTGGTATACCAAATATCAGGTTCATAGGGCTTGTAAATGTTGATTTATGGTGAATGGAACCATGACTGTTCCACGGTTTGAACTGCCTACTGAGTGCCCTGGGCAGATCCAGTAACTTGTTTGGATCATTTGAGCTTGTTAGAGCTAGATTCTGTAAATGATCAAAACATTAAATTTATAGTTATATGTCGTAGATAACTATTTGTATTAATTTCAGCTTAATTGATATGTATCGACTAAGTTATGGTCTTTGGAAGTCATACTGGTCCGGAAGCCAATTCTATTCTGGACTAGTAAAAGTTTTGTTATAATTTGAAGACCTTAAAGACATAATTGATAAAAGTTGAAAACATAAAAAATGTTCCATATGAACCCATATAAGTTTCTGTAAAGTTTCATTAAAATATGAGTTATAGATTATAATTTATTATGAAACCAAATGAGTACCCTAAAATTGCCTAAAGGCAGAAAACAAGGCAGAAATCATAATACTCTTAGAAATTCCACCAAATATTGTACAATGATCCAATTCATCTGAAATTTTAATATGTTCTATAATTATATGTTAGTGTTAATTAGTAATAAGAATCAGATTAATTGGTCAAGTATAGAAAAGGTTATAGGCTAAACATTCTCATAAGGTCACACTGCCTCATAGGAAAACTCTTAACTATTGACATGAACAATGCATATTAATTTTTTTAAGCCACATTAAGATTCCCTAATCATGAGTTAATTGATTATGTTTTCATATTAGGCTTGCAACATATTAGAGACCTACAAGGAGTGGATAAACAATAAGTTAGGGATCGGAATCAAATGAGAACGGTGAATCTAATTATCGACTGATAACTTTAGTGAAAATGAATGTTGCTTACTATGTGATTCATATGATTGTCATGATTGGTCCTTGATAATGTACTGATGGATAATTTGTGACATTGTGGTACATATAAATGGTATACTTGTGGTATATTTGAAGTATATGTTTGACATATGTGATATATATACATGGTATATGTATGGTATATGCAAGGTATATGTGTGGCATATGAGATATATATGTGGTATATGTATATTATATGTGATAGGATACAATGGTTGATGAATGCTTAATTACAAGTGCATATGCATATGGACTAAAAAGGCATTGTGACTAGTTAATCGATATTGTAAAGCAAAAGAAGAGGCCTATGGCCCAACAAATGTGCAAATGAAACAAATGATCAAGCTAGCTAGCAAATGCAAATGCAAATGTTCACATGGAAACCCGGGGCAATGTCTATTTAACTTGGTCACAACAAAATAAAATAAGCAAAGTATTTGCATACATAAAGAGTAATGATTATATGTTTCAACTTTATTGATACTTATATGATACTGATGAATGGAATGGAATACATGGTATATATATTAGATTTGTGATTTATTACTATGAGTTGTTTGGTACTTTAGAGCTCATTGGATGGTTATTCTCACCGAGCCACTACTCATCAATTTGCATCATTTTTCAAGTAAAGAAAAGTGATATCTCATTTTGAGTAGTGTATAGAAGACATGAAGCACAGGTCATTGGTCGAGCCTCATCACTCTCTCCTTGCATTCCACACAAGCATGAAAACATGTCAATTGTATTTTGGATTTATATGCTTGAATATGTATTATCACTCTAGATTAGTTTTGAAATGTATAAATGGAAACAACCCGTAATCCTTCGGATGGGAAGTTTATGTTTTAATATATGTGATATATCATATTGTGGTTTTTAATGTTGACTTGAAAAGTCATTGAGTGATATTACAGGATATGAGACTTGCAAAGTTATTGAATAGAATTACAGGATATAAGACTTGTAAAGGCATTAGTTGATTTTACAGGATATGATATGAAATTGTTTTTTACTACCACAGTTATCTGGGCATTTTCTCTTTTCAACATGCAGTATGTGATTATTTTATACAGAAATAGGTTATACTTAAATGCATAAGGTGTGAAGTTACAGTTTTTATTTCTTACCAAATCTCAGCATTTTCGTCCAATGCGAAACCTTCAGGAATACTTTATCTCTTATAGCATATTCAATGTCCCGCCTCTTCAGATCTGCATAACATTTATGTCGATCTTAAGTTGCTTTCAATAAGTTGATCTTGAACTGTTTTCAATCTTTTTTTATTCATTTTGACTTTTTTCTCTGTTCGTTGTACTATTTTTGGCCCTATTAACTTCTTCTCATTCAATTTAGAGTAATAAACCAGTGTTCTGCACTTCTTTCTATACAATACCTCGTAAGAAGTCATGTTAATACTTGTCTGATGATTGTTATTATACATATCACAACTTCAAACTAGGGCACATAACTCCTCATCATATCTTCTAGCAATTGGATTACCTGCTTTGATTATTTGTTTGTCTATGGATGAAAAGTCATACTAAAATTAAGTCGAGTTCCCAAAGTCTGTTGCACACTTTTTCAGAACTGCAAAATAAATATAGGATCTAATCGGAAATGATAAACACTAAGACTCCCACTATCTCATATACATAGATATTTGCCAGTTTGTTTAAGAATAATCCATTTTGATTGGTAGAAAAAGTTCTAATTTTATCAATCGATCCACTATTTCCCATACTGCATCATGTTTCCTTTGAGTCATTGGCAAGCCTAAAACAAAATCTATTATGACTATCTCCCATTTCTATTTTGGTATCGATATTGATTGTGATAATCTTGTGGGAAACTGTTGTTCATCTTTCGCTTGTTGGCATATCAGACTCTTGACAACATATTTTATAATATCCTTCTTCATCCATAGCCACCATTATTTAGCTTTCAAGTCTTGATACATCTTATTTTCTTCTGGATGCATGATATACACTTTCTCATAAGCTTTCTTCATAATATTTTTCTTCAATTCTTCCACACTCGGCACACAAATCCTATCCTTAAAGTATATTGTGTCATCTTCTATCAATGAAAAACCAAACTTTTTCCCATTTTTCACTGCTTTAGCTATTTTAATCAACTTTTTATCTTGTTTATGAGCATCTTTAATTCTCTGCATTAGAGTGGATTGTACTCCATCTCAGTTAAAAGCTTTTGCTTAGCATATTTACAATTATATTAGCTTTTTTGGCTGATAATTAATCACATAGTTATAGTCTTTAATCAACTTCAGCCATCTTTTTTGCCTCAGATTCAACTGTTTATGTGAGGAAAGGTATTTAAGGCTTTTGTGATATGTATAAATATAACATCTCTCTCCATATAGATAATATCTTCAGATCTTCAAAACAAACATTATTGCTACCAATTTCAAATCATGTGTTAGATAATTGAGTTTATATGGCTTTAACTATCTAGAGGCATATATAATTATCTTTCTTTTTTGCATAAGGACACAACCTAACCTATTATGACTAGTGTCACTATATATTATAAAGTCTTTTCTAGGTGTGGGTTTGAGTCAACACTAGTAGTTTAGTTAACATTACTTTAAGATGACTCAAACTCATCTGATATTCGTCTGTCCACTCAAAATGTAACACCTCTCCAGATCAATTATGTAAATGGAGTCACAATGGAAGAGAAACCCTGCACAAACCTTCTATAATATTCAGCCAAACCAAGAAAACTCCTGAATTCTATCACAATTTGAGATGATTTTTTAATTAAGAATAGCCTCAACTTTTCTAGGGTCAACTTGAATTCTTTCAGCTGAAACTATGTAACCAAGGAAACTAATTGCCTTGAGCAAGAATTCACATTTCAATAGTTTTATATACAATTGTTTCTCCCTCAATGTCTGTATTACGAGTCTGAGATGTTGATTATATTTTTCTTTGTCTTTAGAGTATACCAGAATATCATCAATAAATATCATTACAAACTAATCAAAAAAGGATATGAACAACCAATTCATCAAGTGCATAAATACTGTTGGCGCATTCATTAAGCCAAATGATATAACCAGGAACTCATAATGGTCATACCAAGTCTTGAATGCCCTCTTAGGTACGTCTGAATCCTTGATATTCAACTGATGATACCCAAAATGAAGATATATCTTTCAAAACATATTTGCTCTTTTTAGTTGATCAAACAAGTTATCGATCTTGGGCAGTGGGATACTTATTCTTGATAGTCACCCTATTGAGTTGTCAGTAATCTATGTAAAGACGTAAGATTTCATCTTTCTTTTTCACAAATAAAATCGGAGCACTCACGAAGATACATTGGGTCAGATGAAAATCTTTATCAAGTAGGTCTTGCAACTACACTTTCATCTCTTTCAACTTAGTATATGTTGTCCTATATGATGTAATAGAAATGGGAGCAGTGCCATATGCTAAATTGATTACAAACTTGATCTTCTAATTGGGTGGTAACCTTGACAACTCATTTAGAAACACATCTAAAAATTTAAAACAATAAGAATGTCTGCTAGCTTTGGACTACTTTTCCTTGTGTCAACCACATATGCTAGGTAAGCTTCACATCCTTTATTGATTAGTTTCCTTGCTTTCAGTACCGATATCACATTCTCTAGGTATCCTTTGTTCTCGCCCATCATTATTATCTCATCCTATTTTAGAATTTTGATAATCATCTACCTCTTCCCATAGTCTACCATAATTCCATGATGAGCTAACTAATCAATCCCTAAGATCACATCGAGCTCATAGAATGATAGCTTTATCAAATCTGCAGAATTTTGTCTGTCCTATATCTCAACTAGGTAACTTCTGAATACTTTACTAACCCTTACACTATGTCCTAACGGGTTAGTTACAAGGATCTTAAATTCTAAAGCCTTTGGCTCTAAAATCTCTTGATTGGGTGGAGGTGTGCACATATAAGAATATGTCAGTCTCGAATTTATTAATGCATGAATGTCAAAGCTAAAGAGAAAAATTATCCACTATCATGTTAGGTGCATCCTAGTCCTTCCAAGCTCGCATGGCATATGCCCTAGCTGATGCTACTCGACTACCCTTCGGGCTCTTAATAATTTTTGATATGGTCTGACTGGACCTTACTTAGCCTCATCTGCCTTGTCCTTTACCTCGGCCTCTGCTCTGACTAGAACTTTATGTTTGTATCAGATATGTGCTCCTATAACCTCAACCATATTGTAATACAAGGGTAGACTTTTCTCTAATGATCTTTGAAGTCACATCTCAAACAAGCTCTTATCACCCACCAACAATCATCAGTATATATACGGCTACAATGCTAGCATAGAGATAAAGGCGGTAATGGCTTGCATGACATTAGAGTCGGTGCATTGACAGTTGAAGTATTGGATCTCAGAGTTGTCATTGCCTAAAGGAAAAAAGACTAATAGAACTTTACCTCCAAGAGATCATCTTCTTGTCTGCCATAGAAATTCGAAGCCCTTAACTTCCATAGCCTCTCAAACTCTAATACAGGTGGGGTTGGCTAAGCATTCCTCTGTAATAATTCAATTATATTTCTTAAGAGTTATGCTTGCCCAACATTATAATGACTGCGCGATGAACTAATATTAGATTTAGATGCAATAGCTCAGTGAAAACTTAGTTATGATGATGCCTTTTCCTATAAGGGCTTAGTACTCTCCGCCTGCTTAGTGATAATCTGCCATGATCCTGAATTTATAACGTACCTATATCATGAAAAATAACAGTCCTAATTAGTAAAAAACAAATTCTATAAATGCAAATGCAGGTGCACATATGTCTTGCAATGCTGGATTATTTTCAAAATTCATTTAAAAAAATCTAAAATCGCTCTAACCGAGTTCTGATACCAAAAACTATATAACACCCCATACTTTACCGATACGTGGCCGGAAAGAGAATGTTATGTTACCTCCTTTCAGAAAACAATTATTTAATATTGAAAATCAAAATACATATTTATTTTATTTTTTCAACACATTTCCAACCATCATATTACCATAATAGAGGAAAACTATGAATATTTTATATACAAAAGTATTATTTTACAAAAACTACTCACTCATTTAAAAGCAAAATTAAGTTTACATATAACATGAAAATATACATAACAAAGAAACAAAAGTGTAGAATCCATTTTGTTAATATTGTTGTCACTTTACTAGTTCAGGTCCCATAGACTTTATCTACTACCTTTATGTACAAGTTTTTCTTCATTAAATCTGTATAAGAGAAACTCTCACATAAGTACTAGGTTTAGTGGTGCATATAGAAAAATAATATATTATAAAATATGCATTATACAACAATATGCAACCATTTTTTTCTTGCCAAAATTAATTTCTTTTATTTAAACTTATAATTTAATTATTATTTGCAAAACTCGTTTCTATTTATAATGCTCTCCATACACAAACATTAATATATATGCAATCACACAATACTTATTAATTTTTTTCTTATTTTTTAAAAACTAATACCAATTATCTTTTTCTTTCTTTTATTTTTTTATTGTACCAAAATACCTAGACCAAATACTAGAAAATAGTAAAGAAAAATAAATATATGGACTTTATAAGACAATGGATGTCCACATATATAACGGGCAGGGCGTTAAACGCTTACGAACATTGTGGCCTATAACTTTATATCTTATCATCTCTAATTGACATATCTATCTACCCATTCTAGTTTAGGTTAAGTACATTTTATAACTCAATTCCAAATGATCATAAGTAATTTTTTCATTTTAAATTCCATTATTGTATTTTTATAGTTTGATTTTTATTGCATCTTTACATTTTTATCATATAATATACATTCCAATTATTAATTTATATTTTTATTTTCTCACTAATTTTATAGGCCTAATAACTCCATTGATTATATAGTTACTCAATGTAAGTATCATTTACATTGTATCATAAGACCCAATTCAATTTATATATTAAATTCCCAATTTACAATTTGACTTTCTGGTAGTTTTCATACTCCATATTGGATCTCAATTTTGGATCTGATCTCATTCGAATTAAATTAAATGATCTTCGAAAGAATTATAATTCAAATTCTCAAATTTAATTTGCTATTTGAATTACTTAATTCTAAGGTATGTAGAAAAAGTTAAATTAATTTGAATACTAACTACTCACTAAAATTTTGTCCAAAATTTTCCGAGAGATTTTAAGTCACATATTATGCCCAAATTAAACATAGTTACTCTCAAAATCAGTTTTCTATTTTTCATGAAAGTTTAACCATATGTCTTAAGTTTCAAATCCGATAAAAACACACCAAAATGAGTTCGAAAACTTGAGTTATCGCCTAATTTATACAAGTTGCTCTATAAAAATTATAGCAAAATACTTTATCAACATAACTTACATTCAATTGTGCAATTAACTAAATATGCTCTAATTACAATCTAGTATGTCAAATATTTAAATTATGCAAATACATATAAATGTTATAGGCTTGCCTTAAGATATTAACATACCTCTTTGATTTTTCTTAGACTTCTTCAAAACTCTTTTTCTTTTCCTTTGTTATTTTCCATTTCTTGTTATTGATTTTGAAGCGATAACGAGGCCTGATTGCTAAACATAGTAGCATAGAAGGATGATGATGATGATGATGATGATGATGATGATGATGATGATTATTATTATTATTATTATTATTATTATTATTATTATTATTATTATTATTATTATTATTATTATTATTATTATTATAGTTGTGGCCAGCCACTTATGGTTGAAAAAGTGACTGAGGGTAGAGTATGTGGAGGCAAATAGAGTAGAGAGCTAAGTAAGGAGATCAAACTAATGGCGAGAGATGGCTGGACAGGTACTTGAGGCCTTCAGTAAACAGAAAAGCAATCATAGGTGCGTAAAAAGGTCATAAGGAAAAAGATGTATTAAAAAAGTCATTGGCTGTGGCTGCTATCCAAATGGCAAATGCCATCGATGGTCTAATATCAATAGTTGCAATGCAAATTAAACACTTACTTCCATTTTTTCTTTAAAAAAAATTCTCTTTTTTATCTTTTTCTAGAAACTATATGAAGACCACTTTATATTAATCTCATATAGAAGTGAAATTAAAAAACTAATAAAGTCCTTTAATAATTATATCCACCAACACAAATTCCAAATATAAATGACATTATAGAAATAATGAAACATAAAAAATTACAAATTATGCTGACAACCCTCGAATAAGGAAACAAAATAAGAATGAAAAAAGAAAAAGAAAAAGAGAAAACAATAAAAGAATCTAAGAAAGGAAAAAAATGGACTTCATCAAACCATGTCCCTCTTTAGTTTCTTCCCTTGTGTAGTTAAACTCTATTTTGAAGAACAAACCCAACCAAAGAAAGCAAACAAAGAATTAGTAAGATGAACCACTAGGAAAAAAACAAAAAACAAAAACTAACTACAAAAACGACTTCAAATCTGAGCTTAGTATAAGACCCAAGAACCGTACATAGATTTGTTCTTAGTCCTAGATGAGAGACCACCCGTCTAAGTAAAATTAGATTCCATAACTAAAAGCTGTAAAAGCCACCATACAAAAAATTATATAAAAAGAAAGAAGGATTTTTAATTGAAAAATGCAATTTATTTACCTCTCAATTTCCAAACCAAAAGTCATTTCAGGAGCAGGATTTTTAATTGGAAAATACAATCTATCCAAAAAGAAATCAAATTGTTATGGGGTTGAAATTAAATAATTTATATATCCTTAGGATATTGCATCTCTTCATACAAACTACACATTAAAGTTTTAATTATTCAATAGAAAATTAATTAAAAAGAGAAACCATGATCCTAACGAGAATACTATATGTTTTTCAAAGTGGTGCTTTAATCCATGTCAAACTATTTTGGAGCAAAGTATATGATTAGTTAATTAGGAATCATAGGCTAAATTTTATAAATCGTCATTCAACTTAGCATTAATGCACAATAATATTTCTTAACTTTAATTTGTAATACTAATATCTCTCAATTTTTATTCATGTAATAAAAATATATCGCTTATATATTTTTACAGGTTATCATTGATAATTAGACGATATATCATTGTTAATATAAAATGTACACTTGATGATTAGGCATATCATCATCTACATAGAATACACATTTTTTTTAAAGAATTATACTTAAATGAATTTTTTATGTTTATGGAATTATTCTTAGATGATTTTTTTTAATTTTATTTTATTGTATGATTATCATAGTATCACCCTATTGGAATTATTGAAGCACAAAAAAATCATTTAAGCATAATTCTTTTTAAAAATTGTGTATTTCATATAAGCAGTAATATGTAGTTATCAAGTATATTTCATATTGACGGTAATGTCGTGTCTAATCATTAAGAATAACCTATAAACCTATAAAAATATATAAAAAATATTTCTATTATATGAATTAATTTGGAAAATATTAATATTACAAATTAAAATTGAGAGATATAATAGTACATTAGTACTAAATTGAGAGACGGTCTACCAAATTCACCCAAGAATCACCTATCCAAATATAATAGGTACCTTACTTTGTTTATCTCTATTCCTACTTTACCCTTCTCTTAATTTTCTTAGGCTTGTATATTCACCTCACTTATAAATAGAATGAGTAACCAATCTTAAAAGATAAAACACAAAACTTAAATGTGCTTATAGAATGATTCACACTTATAAAAGAAAGATAGCATATCACCTTGCCATATATTTTGAATGCTCTGCCTCATCTTAAGCCATGACTCTTGGGATTCAGATTTATTGCTTCACCTAAATCCATACTTTTTCTATAAATTATTAGCTGTTTGAGTGAAAATCCAAATAATAATGATAAATCTAAATTCGAACGACAAAAAGTAATTAAAGAAATCATTTAATATGAAATTTACGTATGGCCGATAAGGTAGAACACATAAAAATGCACATAACAATATGTTACCTTGAAACATCAATTAATAGCATAATTTCTATTAGAAATAAATACAGGCAAATCCTAAACAATTAAAGCAAATAAATTGATTTTGTATAAAAGCATGCTCTTAATGTACTTTCATCAAACAAATAGCATGCATAAAATAATAAACCATAAATCGCAATCAACAACTCAAGTTACTAATACATTGGTACTAATTCGATCTCCCAAAATATGGAGTCTTCTTCTAGTTTAGGGTTTCACTAAAATCCCAGATCTAGGGTTTCCTCTTCCATTTTTTAAGGGAAGCTTTTTCCGATTTTTTCTTTAGTTTATCTTTTGTCCTATGTTTACTCTGTCTCCTCTCTTCTCTTCTGCATTTTTGGTCTTTTCCATTAGGTTTTGTTGTCTTCGTAAACTCTGGTTCTTCACAGTTAAACAGCTAGTTTTGAAGGGGTGCAATGGAATCAATATTAGAAAATAAGTTGAAAAGATTAAACTTGATAGAGAAAGAAAAAGGAGGAGTAGATCTAGGCAAAGATGATTGGGAGAGGGTTAAGGAGGGGGTGGATTTCAGTCTCTGCCTGATAGGTAGGTTATTATCAACAAAGCCATTTAATCCGAGAAATATGGAATGAGCATTGATGGGTGTTTGGCATTTGGTGAATCACTTCAGTATACATGAGATTGATGCACACATTTTTCTTTGCCAATTCCACAATAAATCAGATCGAGACAAGGTTTTGAAAAAAGGATCATGGCACTTTGATAAACAATTAATAATTCTAAAGGAGGCCAAGGGTGACTTACAACCTTTAATGATTTCTGTATACCAATGTTTCTTTTGGATTCAAGTACTTGATCTCCCTTTAAATAGCAAGAATACAAACTCGATTATTAAGATTAGGGGTAAGGCTGGGGAGGTCATCGAGATTGATAGAGGAGGAATGGAAACTGGAGTAGATATGTTAGGGTAAGGGTCATGTTAGATGTATAAAAACTACTGGTTAGGGGGACGATGATTTTGAATGGGAGGAAAGAAAATATGTAGATACCATTCAAATATGAAAAAATACATGAATATTGCTACTTTTGTGGAAGGTTGGATCATGTAAAAAGGCTCGCCCTCATAAAATTGAAGAGCACAAATTAGAAGTTTGACCTTTTAGTTAGGAACTCAAAATCTTGCCTTTCAAAAGCAAACTGATAAATCGCAATGTCAACAAAAGTAGTGGAAGTCATAAGGCTTCAGAACAAGGTGAGAATGTCAGCAAAACTTTGTTTGTAGTAAGAGATGAGGGACCAGTTAGTAGTGGTATTGATAGCAACAAGGATGAACGACTTGTAGAAATTTTTTGTTCAAAGGGTGGAGATGGAACTTATAAAGGAGTGTATGAGACATAATATAGGGCGATCGAAAGAGTGGTGATAAAAGATGTAAATAGGAATAGTAATAATGATTGGGGGTTATCTTAGTAGTCTCTTTGTCGATCAAAGCCATGCAAACCTTGCAGGAGAAAGTGATCAGGGGCATACAAAAAAGAATGATGAAGTTGGGGTGCCAATTAAAGGAGACATGCAGTTGGAATGCTCAGATGTTGCTTACCAATTCAAAATTTTAGTGAAAAAAAAAGGAGATGGGTCCACATATAGGGGTCAACCAAAAATACATTAAGGAAGAAAAAGGTAGATGGGAACGTTTGGATCGTATGAGTAAAACTGAAACCTACAGGATATGGATTCAAATCTGGTGTGTCTGGGTAAAGAACATATTCAAGCAGAGGTGGGTGATGAATAAGAAGGACTGATGTTGAAGAAGCTGAGGGTTTTGCTTGATGACAATATTAAATCGGCGGTGACTGGTTTTCAGTCCTGTTGAGAGCCATGAAAATCTTAAGCTAGAACCTTCGTGGTCTAAGTAATCCTCAGACGGTTGGTAATCTTTGTAAGTCAATTAAAAAGAGTTGACTGAATGTCTTTTTTATTATATCGTATTTTTGTTTTCATGTTGATTGTAGTGGTAGAGCTAGTGGATTACTTTTATTTTGGAACAAGGGTGTTGATCTTACTATTCAAAGTTTCTCTCAAAATCACATTGACTTCAAGGTAGATGAGGGTGGCATGACGGATTTATGGAGAGGAACTGTGATTTATGGTTGGCCTGATTGTGCTTCTAAGAGAAAAACGTGAGATCTTCTGAAGTCTCTAAAGAATAACAATAGTGAAAATTGGGTTCGCTTTGGGGACTTTAATGAGGTTTTATATAGTTATGAGAAATGGAGTTTTGGGTCTAGAGTATCGCATCATATCAATAAATTTAGAGAGGTTGCAAACAATGATATCTCTTTTGAAGGGCTATAATATACATGGGATAATGGCAAACAAGGTGAGGAAAATGTTAGGGAACATTTAGACCATTGTTTGGCCACTAATGATTGGTTATTTAAAATTTCCAAATGCAAAGGTCCTTAATTTGACCATTGTTTGCCTATTATGCTGGATAGTAATGGGATTAATAGTAGATGCACACTCTCAAGGATTTTTAGGTTTAAGGCAATGTGGGTAAGGGATAATAGGAGTGAAGAGGTGATACGTAACATATGGAAAAATGGAGCTCCTCTTATGGCAAATTTTCAAAATTGTGAAAAAAGTTTATTTAAGTGGAATCACTTATCTTTTGGACATATGGGGCAAAATATTCAAAATCATACAAAGGCTATTGAGCAAATTCAATTGGATAAAGATGCACCCTGTTGTCCAGATATTAAACCAAGAAGGGGGTTGAATTGGATATTAAAAATTTTAAACATTTAAGTGCAGAAAGAAAAGTTAAGTAGAGTAGGGATAGAAAGATATCACACAGGAAATTTTATAGAGGTTCGGATATAAACAGACCCTACTCCTCTCCCCAATCTCAATTGAGAGTTTCACTAACACACAAAGTGTTAAAATGGAGTTTTACAAAATCACTCCCAACTATGGTGTTTCTAACAATGGATCACACCTAACCCAGAAATCCCTTGTGTTTTAATGGCTCACACAATAAACCAATTCTTTGTGTTTTAATGGCTCACACAAATAACTCTTACAAGTGTTTTACTCTTAACCCAATATACCCAAACTCACTTGAGTGGTAGATTACAAAGAGAAACACTCACAAATCTATAATGCTCAGAAAATAATGAGCAAACAGATTTTTATAGAGAATTAAAGTTTGTTTGAAAGTGATAAATGCACAAATAGCTACAACAAGATTTTGATTCAAAGTAATTGCTATTTTCTTGTTCTGGATTCATAAATGACTTGCATTTAATTCCGCGCCTGACATGTTTCTCTTTCCTCTTTCACGGTCGTGAAAATGTGTGTCACGGTCATGAATGTTCTTCCAAGCCTTGACTCGAGTGGTGACTCTGGCCGTGAAATATTCTAGAAGGATTTGAAGTGTTTGATCATGGGTGTGACATTATTCTTTCATGGGCGTGAATTTCCTTCCAATTCGTGGTCCAAATTGTGACTCTAGTCGTGAAGCTCTCTGAAGGAATTTGACATATTTTCTCACGGGCGTGACTTTTTTTCACGGGCATGACTGATATGATCATTCACGGTTGCTATGATCCTTCATGGCCGTGAACTTTAAATATTGGGCAGTTGGCATTAAACTACATCATAGGCATGACATAAAAAGTCACGGGCTTGAACATGCTATTTTTTCAATTTTTATCTTTTTAAAGTTAGTCTTTCATTCTCCATTCTTGCATCATATTCCATACCCTGTTCAATAAATTTAGAAAACAAGTATGTTAAATACATTATTGCTATTTTATTTGTTAGCAGCAAAATGACATAAATATCCCTCAAGGTTCAATAATCTCCCCCTTTTTGATGGTGACAAATAATCTAGCAATATGTGTTTTTGAGAAGTCTCCCCTTCAAAATATGCTTAAGATAAAAAATTACTAAAATGCAAGAATTTTTAAGAATGATGAAGTGTAGCATGGATGTTTGCTTCCTAGTTTAGGTATATGCAAAATATATCCAATGTATACCAAATTTTTACTTATAACTAGTTAAGTATATGCAAAGTATATTTAAGGTATATTCAAAGTATATCAAGTTGTTTGCTTTTAACTAGTTAAGTATATGCAAAGTATATTTAAGGTATATTCAAAGTATATCAAGTTGTTTGCTTTTAACTAGTTAAGTATATGCAAAGTATATTTAAGGTATATTCAAAGTATAGCTACTTGCATATTGCTAGGTTCTCCTCCTTTTGTCATCAACAAAAAGAACATAAGAGATAAGTCATAAGGGAAAACTAATGCAATTATATTAATATCAAATGGAAAAAGTATAAAGTTTTTGAAAAGTAACTTAAAGTCCTACATTAGAAATACTAGAAACTAACAAACAGAAAAAATATCTAGCTAGATTTGAAGCCGGACATCCCATCTCTAAGGCGAGCTACTTCCGCCTCAAGGCTCTCCATGCGAGACTTCATGAAATCTTTGAGGTTTTCTAACCTCTCATCAATCGAAGCCTGCAATTGGTCAAAACTAGTTGCCAATAGGTCAGCCACCTGCTGAGCCAAGTTCGGTGTGGAGGCCGAGGATTCTCCAATTTTCTGCTTAACCTCTAGGGTCGCCGTCTCGACTCGAACTCTTTTCCATTGCTGGATTCCTTAGAGGCCAGCTTTGAAGTCATCTGAATCGTTGTCTTCCCAAACAATCTCACCAGCTGTGTTGGTGAAGCGGTAGTAAATGTTATTCTCATGAACTATGCAAACCACCGCTCCCATCTTGATAAAAAACTTGACGTCTAGTTGGTCTCTAAGATGTGTTGGTATGAGGTTGAAGTAGTGCTCCTCTAGCTTCAAATAACCAAGCTTTATAGCAAGGTGAGTCACGTACCCACCAATCAAAATGTCTCCGGAGGGCTTCGTGGCAATAGATTGTAGATGGTTTGCAAACCATTGAGATAAAACCACTATTAGGCCTCTTCGGGCCATCTCTAGGAGAAAGAGCTCGAATTTCCAAATTGATCCATTGTTGTCCCCTCTGGAAAAAAATGCTATAGGTCAGAAACCTATGCAGGTACTTGTGCACTGGTGATCGAAGGTGGGTGTTCTTTATCTTCTTGACGTCCCAGCTGCAGTCGAGTCCGAAATGAGTTCATGCCTGAGTGGCATAGAACTCCACCTCACTTTCATTAAGTATATCGTCAGATGGAAGGTTGAACATGTCACCAAATTATGTTGCAGTGAGGGTGTTCGGATGTTTGCAGAGTTGAAATTTCACAGTGCCGGTGGGAGAGACTTGCAGGGTGCTAAGGAACTTAAAGGTAGGTTCCCTTAGTGTTGGTTGATGTAAATCAACAAAATCTTTTAGATGACAAGCCTGAAGTTGTTCAGTCATGCTTGTCTAGAGACCAAGGGTCCTGACAGTGTGCCACTCAAAATATTGAGAGGAAATGAGTGGTCTTTTCTTGAGAACTGAGTACCTCGGATGACAGTGCTCCGGAATGATATTAAAAAGGTAGTCTGTGTACCTTCTTAGAACATGAGACTTCTTTCTGGTGCCTTTGGAGGAGTCGGGTTCCATTTTTGGTTATGAAATTGATTCTTGAAGAGAGAAAAAATCTGATAGGATATTTGAATAATACCTAGGGATTTTTGATAATTAAAATAGTTTTTTGAAGGTATTTATAGATGGAGAATGTTACTAGGGGGCCGGAATCTATGAAATGGTATTGAATGGTGATAAATGAAAGAAGTTGGAGAGTTAGAAATGAGAGAAATAACGACATAAAATATTTTATAGCCGACATCTTCACGAGCGTGAAATTCACAGTTTGCTGAAGATGCGCTCTACCCGTGATGAAGAATATGAAACAATTCATGGTCGTGACATTTAATGGTCGTGGACGTGAATGATGAAATTTCACGGTGGTGACAAATGAGTCGCGGTTGTGAAGTACAATCTTCACTACTTGTGACCGTGAGACAAAATATGACACAAAGCGTGAACGCTTCTGTAAGTATTTGGTGGAAATGTTCATGGTCGTGAATAAGTTTCACGGGAGTGACAGAAAAAGGTTATGTGCGTGAAACATAGTCTTCACTACCTTCAACCGTGAAGCATGTCGTGAAGCAAGGCGTGAAAGCTACTGGAGCTTTCGGTGATCATGATCACGGTCGTGAATATATGTCACGGGCGTGAATTGCCTAAAATCCTTATTAAATAAAACTAAGTTTAAAACAAGACCAAATGATTTATAAGGTGCTTCTATCCCCTATAATATATATTTCTATCAAGTTAGCCACTTCATACCTTATAAGATGAGACAATAACACAAGATTAACAATCAAGGTTCGACAAATTTGGCAATCATAATGTTAATCCATCAATCATAACAAGCTCTCTTCTTATGAAGTTAAATCTTTTTTCATTTAAAGACTTAGTGAAGGTATCTGCAAATTGATTGTCTGTGTTTATAAATTTCAATACAACATCTCCATATTGAACATGATATCTAATAAAATTATGCCTTATGTCAATATGCTTACTTCTAGAGTGTTGAATGAGATTCTTAGATAGATTTATAGTACTTGTATTGTCACATCTAATAGGTATATGGTCCATACTATGACCATAATCCTTAATTTGTTGTTTCATCCAAAGAATTTGTGTACAACAACATCCTGCAGCCACATACTCCGCTTCAGCGGTGGAAAGAGCAACCGAAACTTGTTTCTTGCTAAACCAAGAAACTAAGCATTCACCAATAAAGTGATAAGTACCTAAAGTACTCTTTCTATCGAAGAAACTTCTAGCATAATCAGCATATGAATATCCTTTAATGTGAAAGGATAAATTTCTAGGATACCATAAACCTAGATCAATGAGTCATGTAAATATTTTAAAATTCTTTTCACAACATTCAAATGTGATTCTTTAGGTTATAATTGAAAGCGAGCACATAAGCATATACTATACATTATATCGGGTCTAGAGGTAGTAAGATATAAGAGTGATTCGATCATACCTCTATAGAGCTTTTTATTAATGCTCTTATCCTTTTCATCCTTGTCCAATTTTGTTGATGTACTCATTGGAGTCTTGACATTTTTGCATCATTTCATTCCAAATTTCTTAATTAAGTCTTTGGCATATTTGGATTGGTTGATGAATATGCCCTTATTGCCTTATTTTATTTGTAGACCAAGGAAGAACTTGAGCTCACCCATCATGCTCATTTTGAATTCCCTAGTCATACATTTAGCAAATTCTTGGCAAAACAATTCATTAGTAGACCCAAATATGATGTCATTAACATAAATTTGAACAATTAGAATATCATGCCTATGCTTTTTAATAAATAAAGTAGTGTCAACATTTCCCTTTGTAAAATTATTTTCTAAAAGAAAAGAATTTAGTCTTTCATACCAAGCTCTTAGGGCTTGTTTCAAACCATATAAAGTTTTTGAAAGTTTAAATATATGGTTAGGCAAATTATGGCTTTCAAAACCTGGTGGTTGTTCTACATAAACTTCTTCTTCTATAAAACCATTTAAAAAAGCACTTTTGACATCCATTTGAAAGAGTTTGAAATTCATATGGCATGCATATGCTAAAAGTATTCTTATGACTTCTAATCTAGCTACATGAGCATATGTCTAATCATAATCTATTCCTTCTTCCTAATTATATCCTTTTGTAACTAACCTAGCCTTATTCATAGTTATTGAACCTTGTTCATCTAGTTTATTTCTAAATAACCATTTACTTCCAATGATTTGATGCTCATTGGGTCTATGAACTAAGGTCCATACCTTACTTCTCTCAAATTGGTTAAGTTCCTCTTGTATAGCAATCACCCAACTTTCATCATTAAGAGTCTCATCAATATTTTTTGGCTCAATTTGAGAGACAAAGGCAAGATTAGAATCTAAAGGTTAGACATGAGATCTAGTACTTATTCCCTTTGTAGGATCACCAATGATTTGCTCATTGGGGTGATCTTTTGTCAATCTCCATTCCTTTGGGAGCTCTTGCTTGTTTTCCTTTTGAGCTGGAGGTAGAGAGTTATCTTGATGTGAATTTTTTTGATCATTTTTTTCTCTTTCATTTTCAAGATCAAGTCTTTCCATTGTACCTACAACATCATCAAGAACACTACCTTTCATAAGATCAAGCTTACTAGATTCATAAAAAATAACATGCATAGATTCTTTAACAACTAATGACTTTTTATTAAAGACTCTATAAGATTTGCTTATGGTGGAGTATCCTAAGAATATACCTCATCAGATTTAGAGGCAAATTTTCCAAGGTTGTCCTTGGTATTCAATATGAAACACTTACATCCAAATACTCTAAAATATGATATCATGGGCTTTTTTCCTTTCCATAGCTCAAATGAAGTTTTGTTTAAGAGAGGTCTTTTAAAAACTCGATTTGAAATATAACATGCAGTATTTGTGGCTTCATCCCAAAAGTAAGTTGGTAAACCATACTCATTGTGCATTGTTCGAGCCATTTCAATTAAAGTTCGATTTTTCCTTTCGACCACCCCATTTTGTTGAGGTGTTCTAGGAGAGGAAAAATTTTGTGAAATGCCATGTTCTCGACGAAAATTTTCAAAGTTTTCATTTTCAAATTCTTTGCCATTATCACTTTTTATCTTTGAAATACAATATCCTGTTTCATTTTGAACTCTTTTAGCAAAGTTTTTGAAAGTTTCAAAAACATCACTCTTTTGAGCTAAGAAAATTACCCAAGTGAATATAGAGTAGTCATCTACGATGACAAAGGCATAGTGTTTACCTCCTAAGCTTGCAATCCTAGTAGGTCCAAAAAGATCTAGATGCAGGAGTTGTAGAGGTTTTGAGGTACTTACAATGTTTTTGGATTTGAAGGATTACTTTTGTTGTTTTCCTCTTTGGCAAGGTTCGTATGTCTTGTCCTTTTCAAATTTGACTTTTGGTAGTCCCTTTACCAGCTCTCATTTGCTGAGGCTTTGAATTAGATCTATATTTGCATGACCAAGCCTTCTATGCCACAGCCAAGATTTATCACTAGTAGTCACAAGACACTTAGAGGAAATGTTAGATATTTTGTGTAAGTCTATTATGTAGGTATTGATATCTCTACTTCCTTTAAATATCTTTTGGCCATTAATAGAGGTTACAAGACATTCATTGGAAGTAAAAATTACTTGGTTTCCCTTATCACATAATTGACTTGCACTTAATAAGTTATGTTTCAAACCATCAACAAGCAAGACATCTTTAATGAAAATAGTATCATTAATACCAATAGAGCCAATGTCAATTACTTTACCCATAGCATTGTTTCCAAAGGTTACTTTACCTCCATCAATATTTTTGATTTCATTGAAAAGTTCTTTGTCTCCGGTCATATGCTTTGAGCATCCACTATCTACTAGCCAAACATTTTTGTTTATTGTGGACTTAAGGCATACCTATAGAATCACAATTCAAGTATTATTTTTAGATACCCAAATGAGTTTGGGTCCTTGGGGGTTAGCGCATGAAGGTTCCCAATGAGCCTTCCTTATCCAACAATGTTTATTTATGTGATCAAATTTCATACAATAATTACATTGTTTAGTTCTAAATATGCTTTTTGGTCTTACAATGCTTTTGAATGTCATTTTTCCATTAGGTAGAGTTTGAGAGCAATGGCATGCACAAGCATGATGACTTGGTGTTTTTCTAGGTGCATGCTTCTTATACATAAAGACATGATTAGCCTTTTGAGATTTTCTTCTTAGGCTTACCAACCCTTGATCATTCCTCTTATGCATAGATGGTTTAGTGTATGTTGTACACTTAGCCCCTTGGGGCTGTTACAGCAAATGTGGAGATGTGGGGTTCATTTGACTTAACAAAAGTAGTCTTGTGAGATGAAGATGATGTACCCTTAAATCCTAGATCATGTCTAATTAGGGGTGGTCTTTGAGACACAATGAGAGTATCTAAACTCTCTTTCCCCCTGTGAAATTTTGAAATGAAGTTTCTAATTTCCTCAACTTTATTTTTCAAAATATTGTTTTCTTTAAGAAAAAATTTAGTTGAGGGTCTTGAAGAGTACTCATCTAATGATTTTTGAAGAGATTCATTAGATGATTTAAGCTCAAAGTTCTCCTTTTCTAAAACATCCATTTTGATTTTCAAACTAGAAATGTTATTTTTATAAGTATTGAATTTACTTCTATATTTCTCTAGTTCTAGATTCAATACTTCTATTAGGCTTTGCTCATCATCATCTTCACTATTATTATCATTATCTCTACTATCATTATTGAACGAGTATAAGTGAAGTGATCATACGTTATTTGAGACGTGATCCTCTATAGCCATGAAGCATAGGTTGACCTCTTCACTTTCATTGTCATCTTTTTCGCTTGAAGAACTTTCGTCATCCCATGTAGCTTTGTGGCCTTTTTCCCCATTGTCTCTTTGGTATTTGCTCTTGTGCTTCTTGAGCCTTAGACATTCCGGTTTAATATGTCATTTCTTCCCATATTCATAGCACTTTACTTCCTCTTTACTCCTTTGAGAGTCATTCGAGGCCTGTTTGAAATTTCTTTACTTGAATTTTCTGGAGTTTCCCATTCTCTTCTCAATTATTCTTTTCAGCCTTCTTGATAGCATAACAATGTCCTCATTTGCATCATCACTCTTTTCTTCATCATCTTTAACTTCTTCTTGAGATTTTGAAGTAGAGGCTTTTAGTGCTAGAGGCTTTCTTTTTTTTGGCTCGGCTTCAAGCTCTCTATCTCTTTTTACTGTCATTTCATGTGTTAGAAGTTTGTCAATAAGCACATCGGTATTCATGAAACTCATGTCTTCATTGGCCTCTTCTGTACCAACAACTCTTGAACCGTAATATTTGAGAGGAAGACTTCTAAGAATTTTGTTATTTACATCTTCCAAGCTCAGGTGTTTCTCAAGCTTTCTCATGCCATTTATGATGGCTAGAAGACGATTCGTCATATCGGTGATTGACTCATTGGATTTCATCTTGAAGAGTTCGTACTCTGAAGTAAGAAGTTGAATCTTTTTGGATTTAACTTGCTTTGTTCCTTCATGATAGTTTTCCAATGTTTTCCACATGCTATGTGCAGTTGGGCAGTGTTGTATTCTGCCACATTCTTCAATTGATAATGAGCTTGAGAGAATTGTCATTACCTTCCTGTTTTTGAAATTTGCTCTTCTTTGAGGCTTTGTCCAATCATCTCTTGACAATATTTCTTCTTCACCATCAACTCCTCTTCTAGTTGGTGGTGTCCATTCTTTCCGAACACTATCATAGACTTCAATTCTTTCATTATCCAGATATGTCTCCATCCGGAACTTCCAATGAGCATAATTTGCTCTATCAAAGTAAGGCTTAAGATTTTGGAATCTTTCATTGGCCATTTCTTGATCTTTGCTAGCGTTGTTTAGGCTTCAATGCTAGACTAAATTCTGATACCAACTGTTGCCCAGATATTGAACCAAGAAGGGGGGTTGAATTGGATATTAAAAATTCTTAACTTTTAAGTGCGGAAAGAAAAGTTAAGTAGAGTAAGGATAGGAAGATATCACACAGGAAATTTTATAGAGGTTTGGGTGTTAACAAACCTTACTCCTCTCCCCAATCTCAATTGGGAGTTTCACTAACACACAAAGTGTTACAACGAAGTTTTACAAGATCACTCCCAACTATGGTATTTCTAACAATGGATCACACCTAAACTAGAAATCCCTTATGTTTTAATGGCTCACACAATAAATCAATTCTTTGTGTTTTAATGGTTCACACAATAAACCAATTCCTTGTGTTTTAATGGCCCACACAAATAATTCTTACAAGTGTTCTACTCTTAACCCAATATACCCAAACTCACTTGAGTAATAGATTACAAAGAGAAACAGTCACAAATCTATAATGCTTAGAAAATAATGAGCAAAAAGATTTTTACAGAGAATTAATGTTTGTTTGAAAGTGATAAATGCACAAATAGCTACAACAAGATTTAGTCGTTTGGTTGCATTTAATGCGAAAATAGCCGTTGCACCAACTTTTAATTTCGCACCTGACATGTTTCTTTTTCCTTTTTCACGGTCATGAAAATGTGTATCACGGTCGTGAATGTTCTTCCAAGCTATGACTCAAGTGGTGACTCTGGGCGTGAAGCATTTTGGAAGGATTTGAAGTGTTTGATCACAGGCGTGACATTATTCTTTTACGGGCGTGAATTTCCTTCCAAGCCATGGTCCAAGTGGTGACTCTGACCGTGAAGCTCTCTAAAGGAATTTGACATGTTTTCTCACGTGCGTGACTTTCTTTCATGGGTGTGACTGATATAATCATTCACGGTTGCTATGATCCTTCATGGCTGTGAACTTTAAATGTTGGGTAGTTGGTGCTAAGCTACAACACGAGCGTGACATAAAAAGTTACGGGCGTGAATATGCTATTTCTTCAATTTTTGTCTTTTTAAAGTTAGTTTTTCATTCTCCATTCTTGCATCATATTCCATACCCTGTTCAATAAACTTAGAAAATAAGTATGTTAAATACATTATAACTATTTTATTTGTTAGCATCAAAATGACGGAAATACCCCTCAATATTCAACACACCCGAAAGAAGAGACAAGGTTAAAGTTCTCCAAAATGAGTCCAATGAATTGATAAAGCAAGACGAAATAATGTGGAGTTAATGTGCTAAATCCTTGTGGTTAAGCAAAGGGGATAGAAATACAAAATTTTTCCACATGAAAGCTTCGGAAAGGAAGAGACGTAACACTTTTAATAAGATTAGGGATGTCAATAGGAATTGGGTAGAGGAGAGAAAGAAATTGCGAAAGTTGTGAAGGATTATTTTGGTGAATTGTTTAGAGGACCAAATCATTTAGATATTGACAATGTAGTGAAGGAAGTAACTATATGCTTATCTGTCACATCTGTGAGTTAGACCCTGACCGTATACGTATACTGCGGTCGTTTATACTGCAGTATAAAAATGTACGATCAGAGTCTAAATACGGATAAATACATAAAAATTTAATTATATTAATATGATAAAATGAATAGAAATTTTATCAAATGAAACAATGTAATTTCGTATTATACACGCAAATCGAGACGACATCCCGAGCCGAAATTTGAGTTTTTCGCTCGGTAGTGAAATTATAATTTAAGCATACCAAAATATAAAAAAAAATATTATTTTAAGGTCATGGGGGAGTTATAAGGTGAAATTTTAAGGTTAAGGGTTTGAATTATGGAAATATGATCCTTAGTCTAAGTTTACAGTCTGATATTTCAGATCAGAAGCTAGAGAAATGCGATTACGATCAAAATGGAGTCGATATTATCGAAATTTAATTTTAATATTTTTAAAACTAATAAATTAGAAATCGGACGGCGGATGAATTTTTACTGGTCAAATTAAGAAAAATGATTAACCTGTAAAAACTCGATTTTTGTACCGATGGTCATTTTGCAAAATCGAAGAAACCGTTTCGAAGAGAAATTTATTTTATAATTTTTAGAATAATTAATTTGATGAAATTGAGTTGTTTAGAGGTTGAATTTTGGAGAATTAAAATTAATTATAAAGAAAAATGAAGAAAATTTTTGATTGGTTGGAAAATTTTTAAGTCAAAATTAATGGAAAATGTGATTAGGCCATGTGTCAATATTATGAGATAATTAATTATGCTATTGGCCAATGAGGAGATGAATTAAGGAATTAATTGTGATTAATTAAGTTAATTGAGGTATATATATAAGAATAATTAGAAATTCAATAAAAAAAATCACAAAACTCATCTTCTTCCTTCTTTCCACCATGGCCAAGAATCTCCAAGCCCCAAATTCCTTAAGTTCTTCAATTTTTCTTCTTCCAATTATATTAATCAGCAATTAAAAGGATTAAAGTTAGATTAGTGTGGGGAAAAAGAGATAAATGGGGAATTTTGGCAAAAAAAATCAAAGAATTTCTTGATACCCATTTGAAAAAGGTGAGATTTTGTTCCTTTCTCTATGTGATTTTGTTGGTTTAATTATTGCCATAATTATTTATTTAATTGTGGTGTGATTTTGTGATATTTGGTTGATGGAAAAATTAGGGTTTATGACAAAAATTTTGAAAAATTAGAGAAAAATAGGAAATGAAGAGAATAAGGCTTGAGGATGATGGATTGAGTGAATAATTGATGAAAATAAATTTTAGAAATTTTTGTGGAATTTTTAGAGAATTTCCATAATTATGGTTAAATTTTTGGAAAAATTATTTTGGAGGAATTTTGCCTTAAATTGAAGCTAATGGAGTTAATTAGAGTGTATGGAAGTGGAAAATAAATTTTGGGATGGAAGAAAAAAATTAATAGGATTTTTGGGAAATTTTTGGATTTTTAGCCAAATTATGGAAAACTTTATTGGGAGTTGTGGAATATTATTTTGGTGAAATTGATGATGGAAAACGAAAAAAAATGAGTTAGAGTGATGATAGGAATTTATTTGGAATTTTTAGAGTATTTATTGAATTAATGAAAATTCTTGAATTGAAAATGGACACTAGAAGAATAAAAGAAATAAATGGAGAAAAATAATTTTGGAGGCAGAAAAATAAAGCAAATAAATTATTATAAAAGAAAATTAATATTTGAATTTTTGGTCGTACCGAAAAACGTGATGACGACCAAAATCGAAATTTATGCAGTAAACATGTATAATAAGAAAATTTTAAATTATAGGATCTTGATATTCGTGAGAGCAGAAAATTTAAATTTTACTAGATTTTATGTCGTAAAGGGTTCAATAGCTAATCGAAATTTTTTTATCTCTAGGCGCGACGTTGGACCAAACGCCAACCCGAGATAAAGGGAAAGAGCCGGCGGATACCGGCAAAACGTAAAAAGGTTAGTGCAACTACTTTTATGATATTAGTCATATAAATATATTTTATGTGAAAATTGGAATTTTTGCAATTATTGAGTTGAAAATATATTTTTGTATTCTAGAAAATTTAAATGTTAAAAATTCTATTTGATGATAATTATTTTGGTATGAAAAGAATATTTATAAATTTTATGAAAAATGAAGTGAATTATGAATATGAGAATTTTTCCCACATGTTAGCCTAGACGTGAACTAGGGTATTGTTGGCATGCCAATAGGGTAGAAATTATGGTCCTGTGCATTTTTGTGGACCAATGAAATATTGTGATCTTGTGCATTTCTGTGGATCACCTGATACAATTGTCAGTCATGTGCATTTCTGTGGGCTGAGTCATATTACATTTGGATTATGTGCATTTCTGTGGATCCTAAGTTGGGATGTAATATGATACCCCTTTGATTCCCTAGGAGCAAGTCTAGGATGTTATAATATGTGGGTATATGAAAAATATATTATTAAGAACTCAGCGATATTTGAATTATAAAAATATTGTATTGTGGTATTTATAGAAAAAGACGTAAATTTTAAATTGATTTCATTTTAAATATATATTTTATTTTAATGATTATTATTATAAGAGTTTTTGCACCACTAAGTTATATACTCAGTGCGGGAGTTTGTTTTCTCTGGCGTAGGTTACCAAAGTAGCAGAGAGAGCGTCCTGATTTGTAGATAAAATAGCTGATTGTGGACCACATTATGGAGCACAGCAGTAGCAGTAGTAGCCACCCAGAGCGGTTTTGTCTTTTTATTATATTTTGATATGTATATATACAAGTTTTTAAATTTTATTACAACATGTATATAAATAAAATAAAAAGGTGTGTATGTATAATATTTTAGTATATTTTTTTTAAAACTTTCTAATTTTAAATATGTTTAAAATTAAATAAGTATTTTTGGAGAATTTTATGTTCTGTAGTACCTCTTATCCGTCTGATATATGGATGAGTATATAAAATGGTAAGGGGTGTTACATTATCCAACAAAATGATTCAGTTTTTACAGGCATCTTTTTCTAGCGAGAAAATCCTTTATGCTCTCAAACAAATGCATCCTATTAAAGCTCGAGGTCTTGATGGTATGTCAATTTTTTTTTAATTAATTTATGGCATATAATAGGAAGTAATGTCACAAATGTGGTTTTGAATTTCTTCAACAATGGAATGATGCCTATAAATGTTGATCATACCTTTATTACCCTCATTCCTAAGGTTAAATCATCTTAATCTCTGAAGGATTTGCATCCCATAAGTCTTTGTAATGTTGTATATAAAGTTATTTCAAAAGTCCTCGCAAATTATCTCAAGATTGTCTTGTCAGGCCTTATTAATGAGTCTTAAAGTGCCTTTGTTCCCAGTAGGCCTATCGCAAATAATGCCATTATTGCTTTTGAGCTATTTCACTCGATAAAACACATATGAAAGTGAAAAAAAAATTTCGAGTTTAAACTTTATATGAGTAAGGCTTACGACAAGGTGGAGTGGTTATATGTTGAGAAAATTATGCTTAAAATGGTTTTTCCCACTTATTTTGTTAAGTTAATTATTTCTTACTTATCTTTTATGTCTTTCTCTTTCTTGATTAATGGCAAACCTAACGGTTTTCTTAAACCCAGTAGAGGTCTTCATCAAGGAGACCCTTTTTTGTTATATCTTTTTGTGCTTTGTAACGAAAAGCTATCATCTTTGTTGACAAAGCATGTAATTAGAGGCATTCACAGAGGGAGAGCCAACAGAAATGGTCCAAAAGTTTTCCACTTACTATTTGCAGATGATGCCATAATTTTTGGATGAACAATATTGTAGGAAAGTCACCAGATAAAATAAAAATTTGGAATTGTGAGAGAGCCTCTGGGCAAATCATAAATTTTTGACAAATCTTAGATAACTTTTAGTAAGAATGTTACTGATTGGGTAAAGACTAAAATAAAAAATTGTTTCAAAGTTAAAAAGGTCTCCTAACACTCCAAATACTTGGGTCTTCCACTCTGATTGGCAAATCAAAAAAAGTAATTTTCTTAATAATAGAAGACAAGGTGTGGAAGAAATTGAAGGGGTGGAAGGAGCGGTTTGTATCAAAGGTTGGGAAAGAAGTGTTGCCTAAATCAATAATCAAGCTATTCCAACATATATAATGAGTTGCTTTTCTTTGCCTATTTCTATTGGTCATGAAGTTCAACAGATGGCTGCAAGATTCTGGTAGGGAAAATTGAATCTAGATAAAGGTATCCATTAGCTTAAATGAGATCGGTTGAGCCGCTAAAAAAAGGAAGAGGGAATGGGCTTTCCAAAATTTTAATGCTTTAACTTAGTTTTGTTAGCAAAGCAAGGATGGAGGCTCCTTAATTGTGGTGACTCACAGTGTGCAAATGTATTAAAAGACAAATACTTTCTATGGGCTGTTTTCCTTTAGGCTATTACTTCTCAAAATTGTAGTTATGTCTAGAAAAGTGTTATGGAAAGGGAGATATTTGTTGAAAGAGGGTTTATGTTGGTAATTGGGTGATGGTAGGAGTATCCAAAATCTGGGAGGATAGCTGGATACCTTCGTTAAACTTGAAAAAATTGCTGCCTATTAACAGAAACAAGAAGATGGAGATAGTATGTGACTTCATTGATACAAATTTGATGTGTTGGAATAGCTCTCTAATATTGATATCCTTCTTGCCTTTTGAGAAAGAGGAGATTATGTGGATTCCATTGAGCTTTAGGCATCCAAGAGACATATACTGTTCGGTTAGACTACTTTGTTGCAATGAAAAACAGGAGTACACTGGTATCAGAACCATCCTGCTCAACCCCTAATGAACCTATATAAAAGTTCATAGAGTCTCAAATGGAAATATTCATAGCTATTTTATGGAGCATTTGGCAAGAGAGAAATACAAGAGTTTATGGCCAACAACAGTCTCACCATGTTATAGTTAAGCGTGGTATGAATTTTCTACAAAGCTTTAAAGAAGCTAGGGGTCTAAATCAACAAGAAGGAAATACGTTGAGTTCCGATGCATATGTGTCTGACGATGTTATGGTCTTAGTTGGTAAAAGAATTGGAGAATGTCATTTTGCTGAAACAGTTAAGACAAAGGTCATTATATTTGGGTTTTAGTGTACCTTTGATTGTGGTTTCAAATACATCAATGTTGAATCCGATTGTTTGAGCTTAATAAAGGTTTTGATGAGCAGCTCTGACCAATGGGGTCCTTTTTATTTTTTTTATAGAGGACATTAAGTATTTATATAGATTTTTCAGTGCTATATATTTTTCTTATGTCAATAGGCGAGCTAACTTAGTGACACATCATCTTGCTAAATGGGCTTCCTCCTTGGATGAATGCATAATTCTAATAGAAGATGTCCCTTTTTCTATCTAAGAGTTTGTATTTAGGGATATTTCTTTAGCTCTTTTATAAAATTCCATTTTTAATTAAAAAAAATGCATTGGTAATAAACTAAAAATAAAAATCTAAAAGAAAATTTAATTTGGTAAATAAAAGTTTAAAAGACCAAATTAAAAAGGATCTCTAATTATAAGAAATAATTTTTTATATAGATTTTTTAACTTTTTAAATTAAATAAAGTTTTTTCATTATGAACAACTTTTTTTTATTAGTTGCTGGTAATACTTGATCATTGCAATCATTACAGATTGATTAGTTTACATGTTTGTCATAATATCCTAACCGCTAAGTGTCATTTATTTATTTTAGCTTTTAAATTTATTAATGGAAAAATTACAAAAAAAAACCTGAAAATATTCAATATATTTGCTTATTACAAATAAGGCTTTTATATGCAAATAAAAATAAAGAGCTAGTTTTGTTAGTTAAATTTAATTATACATAAAAAAAGAACAAGAGTGAAAAAACCAGGAGTTATATTTAGATTAGGAAATTTTGAATGAAAGAATTATAACAATCAATGAATTTATGATAAATCCACTATTTAACTATTTAAAAATATATCAAAATTTAAGAATTTTAGAAAATTTCTCACTCATCAAAATATTTCATTTTTGAAAGATTTGATTTACCAACTAGAAGATAGAAAAGTTCAAAATCAAATATCTTTTATCCATGAAAAATTGTTATCATATTGTTTTATTCCAAAATAATTTCTAATAAATTTATAGTATTCTAAAATTATCATTAAACCTAAAAATACAGCAAAAACTATTTAATCGGATTCTTGATTCTAAATAACATTAACATATAATTATATAAAATATTAAAATTTCAGATCCATTGGAATATTGTACAATTTTTGGTGGAATTTCTAAACGTATTATGTTTTCTGCCTTTAGGCAGTTTCAGGGTACCAACTTTATCTCCTCATAACTTATGATATATAACTCATATTGAAATGAAAATTTATAGACACTTATATGGGTTCAAATGGAACATTTTTCATGTTTACGACTTTTATCAATTATATATCGAAAGCCCTCAAATTATAGGCAATATTTTATTGCTATAGAACATAGTTGGTTTTCAGGATAGTATGACTTGTAACGGCCATAACTTACTCTATACATAATATATTAAGATGCAATTAGTACTCATATTTAGCTAAGATATATATCTATAACTTTTATATTTTGATAATGTACATAATTTATCGTTAATGAGATCAAAATAATTAAACATATTTCTGGACCTGTACAGGGCACTTAGTAACTATGGAACAGTTATGGTTCTTTTCATCATAACTCAAACTCCACCTAATATATGAAGCTAAAATTTGGTATACAGATACATAAAATATATATCTACAATTTTTTATGTTTTGGGATACTTCAAAGAATGACGTTATCATATTCAAAACCAATAAAAATAGTGGCTAATTCAGTTAAGGTTTGCATTCGGACCAGTTTAAGTAGAGAGAGGATTTCTCTTCCTATACACGAAAGATTACAAATATATTTACCTATCCATAAATCTAAGACAAAAAAAATTTGTCTTCCTTTTCTTTTTTCTTCACCCGTCCCTTTTTCTTCTTCTTTTTGTGACTCTTTTTTTTTTACTTTTCTTTTTCTCTTCTTTTGCTGAATTCTTCTTTTTCTTTTTTTTTTTTAAATTTTATTATTATTATTATTATTATTATTATTATTATTATTATTATTATTATTATTATTATTATTATTATTATTATTATTATTATTATCATCATCATCATACATACATACATACATACATATACATACATTCATGTATACATATAAATATTTACCCAATTTTACTAACCAATAACAAAAAAAAAATTAATCACTTATTTTAATTTAATTAAATTAATTATGTCAAATTTTTATTATTTCAATATAGTCTCTTTATTCACTTAAATATTAATTTCATATCATTTTCATCTATATTATAAAACAAACATGTGCATTTCTATACAATTGTAAAATATTTGAAAATAAATTAATTGTATGTCATGAATATATTTAAATAAAAATGCATATTATGCATGTGTTCAAGTGATATATATGAAAAATGCATATGCACAAATGAGATGCTGCAGAAATGCATATGGGAAAAGTCAAAGATGTTACAATTCTCCCCTCCTTTTAAAAATTTCGTCCTCGAAATTTAATACCTGGAAATGGGTGTGGATATTGCTTTTTCATATTTTCTTCTATTTTCCATGTTGCCTCTTCTTGTGAATGGTTTCTCCATAATACCTTAACTAAAGGTATTTCTTGGTTTCTCAACTGTTTAGTATTGTATCTGATGATTTCTATTGAACCTTGAGGGGTATTTCTGTCATTTTGATGCTAACAAATAAAATAGGAATAATGTATTTAACATACTCGTTTTCTAAGTCTATTGAACAGGGTATGAAATATGATAGCAAGAATGGAGAATGGAAGATTAATCTTAAAAGATAAAATTGAAGAAATATCATGTTCACGCCCGTGACCTTATATGTCACGCCCATGATGAAGCTTAGTGTCAACAATCCAACATTAAACGTTCATGGCCATGAAGAATGATAGCAACCATGAATGAACATTTCAGTCATGCTCGTGAATTAAAGTCACGTCTGTGAAAAGACATGACAAATTCTTCCAGAAAGCTTCACGACCAAAGTCACCACTTGGACCACGACTTGGAAGGATGTCATGCTCGTGAAGATAAAATGTCACGCCCGTGATCAAATACTTCAAAACCTTCCATAATGTTTCACGTCCAAGGTCATCACTCAAGACACGACTTGGAAGAATAGTCACGACCGTGACACACATAGTCACGACCGTGAAAGATGAAAGAGAAACATGTCAGACGCAATAATGAGGGTTGGTGCAACGGCTAGTTCCATATTAAATGCATTCTAACGGCTATAATTTGTTATGAAAGTATAAATGCAAGTCATTTATGCATCCAGACATAGGGGAGAACAAGAGAACAAAAGAATAGCTAATATTTTGAATCAAAATCTTGTTGTAAGCCATTTTGTGCATTTGATATTTTCAAAACAAACATTTATTCTCTATGAAAAACTTTTTGCTCATAATTTATTGAGCAATATAGATTTGTAAGTGTTTATTTCTGTAATCATCTACTCAAATGAGTTTTGGATATTTCGGGGTTAAGAGTAGAACACTTGTAAGGGTTAGTTCTGTGAGCCTCTAAAACACAAAGAAAGGTTAGTTGTGTGAGCCTTTAAAAAACAAGGTAAAGGTTATTTGTGTGAGCCTTTAAAACACAAGGATTTGGTTATTGTGTGAGTCATCAAAACACAAGAGATTTCTAGATTATGTGTGATCCATTGTTAGAAACACTATAGTTGGGAGTGAGCTTGTAAAACTCCATTGTAACACTTAGTGTGTTAGTGAAACTCCCAATTGAGATTGGGGAGAGGAGTAGGGTTTTGGTTCAATATCTAGGCAACAATTGGTATCAGAGCATTGTCTAGCATCGAAGCCTAAACAGTGATAGTAAAGATCAAGATATGGCCAATGAAGGATTCCAAAGTCTCAAGCCTTACTTTGATGGAGCAAATTATGCTCATTGGAAGTTTCGGATAGAGATATATTTGGATAGTGAAGAAATTGAAGTCTGGGATAGTGTTCGAAAATAATGGACACCACCAACCAGAAGAGGAGCTGATGGTGAAAAAGAAATCTTATCAATAAATGATTGGACAGAACCTCTAAGAAGAGCAAACTTCAAAAACAAAAAGGCAATGACAATTCTCTCAAGCTCATTATCTATTGAAGAATATGGTAGGATACAACACTGCCCAATAGCTTACAACATGTGGAAAACATTGGAAAACTATCATGAAGGAACTAAGCAAGTTAAATCCAAAAAGATTCAACTTCTTACTTCAGAATATGAGCTCTTCAAGATGAAATCCAATGAGTCAATCACTGATATGACCAACCGACTTCTAGCTATCATAAATGGAATGAGAAAACTTAGGAAGCATTTGAGCTTGGAAGATGTAAATAACAAAATCCTGAGAAGTCTTCCTCTCAAATATTACAGTTCAAGAGTTGCCGGTATAGAATAAGCAAATGAAGACATGAGCATCATGAATACTGATGTGCTTATTGGCAAACTTCTCACACATAAAATGGCAGTGAAAAGAGATAGAGAGCTTGAAGCAAAGCCAGAAAAAAGAAAGCCTTTCCCTCAAAATCTCAAGAAGAAGTTGAAGATGATGAAGAAATGAGTGATGATGCAAATGAGGACATCATTATGCTCTCAAAAAGGTTGAAAAGAATTATTGAGAAGAAATTGAGCAACTTTAGAAAATTCAGGCAAATAAACCTCAAACAAACTTCTAATGATGCACAAAGAAGTAAAGAATAGGCAAAGTGCTATGAATATGGAAAGAAAGGGCATATTAAATCGGAAGGTCCAATGCTCAAGAAGCATAAAAGCAAATACCAAAGAGACAATGGAGAGAAAGGTCACAAAGCCACATGGGATGACGAAAGCTCTTCAAGTGAAAAAGATGACAATGAAAGCAAAGAGGTCAACCTATGTTTCATGGCTATAGAGGACCACGTCTCGGATAAGGTAAGATTACTTCACTCATACTCTTTCAATAATGATAGTAGTCATAATGATAGTAATAGTGATGATGATGATGATGATGATGAGCAAAACCTAATAGAAGAATTGAATCTAGAACTAGAGAAATATAGGAGTAAATTCAGTACTTATAAGAATAACATTTCTAGTTTAAAAATCAAAATGGATGTTTTAGAAAAGGAGAACTTTAAGCTTAAATCATCTAATGAATCTCTTCAAAAGTCATTAGATGAATACTTTTCAAGTCCATCAACTAATTCCTTGCTTAAAGAGAATAATACTTTAAAAAATGAAGTTGAGGAACTTAGAAACTCCATTTCAAAATTTCACAAAGGAAAAGAGAGCTTAGATACTCTCATTGTGTCTCAAAGACCACCTTTAATTAGACACGGTCTAGGATTTAAGGGCACATCATCATCTTCTCACAAAACTATTTTTGTTAAGTCAAGTGAACCTCACATCTCCACACTTGCTGGAACATCACCAGGGAATAAGTACACTAAACCTTCTATACATAAAAGGAATAATCAAGGATTGGTAAGCCTAAAAAAGAAACCTCAAAAGGTTAATCATGCTTTTATGTATAAGAATCATGCATCTAGAAAAATACCAATTAATCATGACTGTGCATGCCATTGTTCTCAAACTCAGTCTAATAGAAATATGACATTCAAAAATATTGTAAGACCAAAAAGCATTTTTAGACCTAAATAGTGTAACTATTGTATGAAAATTGGTCACATAAATAAACATTGCTGGATAAGGAATGCTTATTGGAAACTTTTATGTGCTAACCCCAAAGGACCCAAGCTCATTTGGGTACCCAAAAATCATACTTGAATTGTGATTCTATAGGTATGCCTCAAGTCCACAATAAACAAAAATGTTTGGCTAGTAGACAGTTGATGCTCAAGGCATATGACAGGAGACAAAGAACTATTCAATGAAATCAAAAGTATTGATGAAGGTAAAGTTACCTTTGAAAACAATGCTAAGGGTAAGGTAATTGACATTGACTTTATTGGTATTAATGGTACTACTTTTGTTAAAGATGTCTCACTAGTTGATGGCTTGAAATATAACTTGTTGAGTGTAAGTCAATTATGTGATAAACGAAACAAAGTAACCTTTACTTCCAACGAATGTCTTGTAACCTCTATTGATGGCCAAGAGATATTTAAAGGAAATAGAGATGTCAACACCTACATAATAGACTTACACAAAATATCTAACAATTCCTCTAAGTGTCTTGTGACTACTAGTGATGAATCTTGGTTGTGGCATAGAAATTTTGGTCATGCGAACATAGACTTAATTCAAAGCCTCAGCACAGGAGAATTAGTAAAGGGGTTGCCAAAAGTCAAATTTGAAAAATACAAGATATGTGAACCTTGCCAAAGAGAGAAGCAACACAAGTCATCCTTCAAAGCCAAAAACATAGTAACTACCTCAAAACCTCTACAACTCCTGCATCTAGATTTATTTGGACCTACTAGAATTGCAAGCTTATGAGGTAAACATTACGCCTTTGTCATCGTAGATGATTACTCTAGATTTACTTAGGTAATTTTCTTAGATCAAAAGAGTGATGCTTTTTAAAATTTCAAAAACTTTGCTAAAAGAGTTCAAAATGAAAAAGGATATTGCATTTCAAAAATAAGAAGTGACCATGGCAAAGAATTTGAAAATGAAAACTTTGAAAGTTTTTGTCTTGAACATAACATTTCGCAGAATTTTTCATCTCCTAGGACACCTCAACAAAATGAGATAGTTGAAAGAAAAAATTGAACTTTAATTGAAATGGCTAGAACAATGCTTAATAAGTATGATTTACCAACTTACTTTTGGGCAAAAGCCACAAATACTGCTTGTTATATTTCAAATCGAGTTTTCAAAAGACCTCTCATAAACAAAACTTCATTTGAGCTATGGAATGGAAGAAAGCCCTTGATATCATACTTTAGAGTATTTGGATGCAAGTACTTCATATTGAATACCAAGGACAAGCTTGGAAATTTTGTTTCTAAATCTGATGAGAGTATCTTTTTAGGTTACTCTACAACTAGCAAAGTATATAGAGTATTTAATAAAAAGTCATTAACTGTTGAAGAATCTATACATGTTGTTTTTAATGAATCTAATAGACTTGATCTTGTGAAAGGTAGTGTTTTTGATGATGTTGTAGGTATCATGGAAAGATTTGATCTTGAAAATGGAAAAGAAGAAAATGATCAAGAAGATTCACATCAAGATGATTCTCTACCTCAAGCTCAAGAGGAAAACAGGCAAGAGCTCCCAAAGGAATGGAGATTGACAAAAGATCACCCTAAATAGCAAATCATTGGTGATCCTTCTAAGGGAAATTTGCTATGTGTATGACTAGGAAATTCGAAATGAGCATGATGGGTGAGCTTAAATATTTTCTTGGTCTACAAATAAACCAAGGCAATGAGGGCATATTCATCAACCAATCCAAATATTCCAAAGACTTACTTAAGAAATTTGGAATGGAAGGATGCAAGAATGCTAAGACTCCAATGAGCACATCAACAAAATTGGATAAGGATGAAAATGGTAAGAGCATGAATGAAAAGCTCTCTAGAGGTATGATCAGATAAATTTTATATCTTACTGCTTCTAGACCCGACATAATGTATAGTGTATGCTTATGTGCATGATTTCAATCATGTCCAAAAGAGTCTCATTTAAATGCAGTAAAAAGAATCTAAATTATTTACATGGCTCATTGCATCTAGGTTTGTGGTATCCTAGAAAATCATCCTTTTACATTGTAGGATATTCATATGCTGATTATGCTGAAAGTATTTTAGATAGAAAAAGTACTTCAGGTACTTGTCACTTTATTGGAGAGTGCTTAGTTTCTTGGTTTAGCAAGAAATAAGCTTCAGTTGCTCTTTCTACCACTGAACCGGAATATGTAGCAGTAGGATGTTGTTGTACACAAATCATTTGGATGAAACAATAACTTAAGGATTATGGTCATAGTATGAACCATATACCTATTAGATGTGACAATACAAGTGTTATAAATCTATCTAAGAATCTCATTCAACATTCTAGAAGTAAGCATATTGACATTAGACACTATTTTATTAGAGATCATATTCAATATGGAGATGTTGTATTGGAATTTATAAGCACAGACAATCAATTGGCAGATATCTTCACTAAGTCTCTAAATAAAGAAAGATTTAACTTCATAAGAAGAGAGTTTGGTATGATTGATGGATTAACTTTGTGATTGCCAAATTGACAAACCTTGATTAATAATCTTGTTTTTGTCTCATCTTACTAGAAATAAAGTAGCTAATTTTATGGAAATATATGTTATAAGGGATATAATCTTCCTAGAAATGCTTTAGTCTTGTTTTAGACTTAATTTTATTTAATGAGAATTTTAGGCAATTTTTTCCCGTGACATATATTCACGACCTTGAATTAAATCGCCAAAAAAACCAGTAGCTTTCACGACATGATTCATGACTTAAAGTAGTGAAAACTATGTTTCACGACTACAACCTCTTTCATTCACCCCCGTGAAACCCTTTGTTCACGCCCGTGACGCTTTTTCACGATCGTGAACATTTTCACCAAAAACTTACATAAGCATTCACGCTTTGTGTCACGATCACAAGTAGTGAAGTTTAATATTTCACGTCCGTGACTCATTTTTCACCACCGTGATAGTTCATCATTCACGCCTGTGACCTTTAAATTTCACGACCGTGAACAGTTTCACGCCTCTCTTCAAGAGTAGAGTGTCTCTTTAGCAAACTGTGAACACGACAATTCACGCCTGTGACTTAATTTTTTACGCCCGTGAAAATATCATCTATATAACGTTTTCTCTGTTATTTCTCTCATTCCAACTTTCCAACTTCTCTCATTTATCACCATTGAATACCCTTTTAAAGATTTCAGCCCCCTAGCAACTCATTCCATCTATAAATATCTTCAAAAACCATTTTCATCATCAGAAATCACATCACCCTAGGTTTTAACTCCAAAATTTCTGTCAAATTTTTCACTCTTCAGAGTTTATTCTTTCAATCAAAATGGAAACCGGTTCCTCCAAGGGTACAAGAAAGAAGTCTCATGCTCCAAGAAGGTACATAGATTACCTTCTAAACATCATTCTGGAGCATTGTCATCCTAGATACTCAGTGCTCAAGAATATCTCTTACTGGCACGGTGAAGTTCCAAATTTGCAAGCATCCGAACACCCTCTCTCATCCTAAACATCATTTCTGAGCACTTTGCAAATATCTCCTACTGGCACGGTGAAGTTCCAAATTTGCAAGCATCCGAACACCCTCTCTGCCACAGAGTTTGGAGACTTGTTCAACCTTCCCTCTGATGACATCCTGAATGTCAGTGAAGTGGAGTTCTATGCTGCTCAGGCATAGACTCACTTCGGTCTTGATTGCAGCTGGGACGTAAAAAGGACGTAAAAAAGACGAAGAACACCCACCTTCAATCCCTAATGCACAAGTATTTGCATAGGTTTCTAACCTATAGCATCTTCGCCAGAGGAGACAACAATGGCACAATCAAGAAGTCAGAGCTTTTTCTCCTGGAGATGGCCTGAAGAGGCTTCACAGTGGCTTTATCTCGATAGTTTGCAAATCATCTTTTGTCAATTGCCACCAAGCCCTCCGGAGACATTCTGATTGGTGGGTAAGTGACTCACATCACCTTGAATCTTGGATATTTGAAGCTATATGCACATCACTTCAACCTCATACTAGGGCATCCTCGAGACCGACTAGACGTCGAATCCTTCATTAAAATGGGAGCGGCTGGTCGTATAGTGTTTGAGAATAATATCTACTACAGCTTCACCAACACTACTGGTGAAATCATTTGGGACGACAATGACTCAGATGACTTCAAAGCTGACCTCAAAGGAATCCAGCAGATGAAGAGAGTTCGAGTTGAGGTGGTGCCTCTAGAGGTTGAGTAGGAAATGGGACAATCCTTTGCCTCCACACCAAACTTGGCTTAGCAAGTGGTTGATCTCTTGGCACCATGGTTTGAGCAATTGCAGGCTTCGATGGATGAGAGGATAGAGAACCTCAAGGAATTCATGGAGTCTCGCATGGACAGCCTCGAGGCAGAAGTTGCTCACCCTAGAGATAGGATGTTCGGCTAGATTTATATGTTAGATGTTATATTTTCTAGCTTGTTTTTGTATTTGGTTTTCTTAAATTAATATATTTGCTTTTATTTTCTATTATGTTTTATCTTTTTGATATTCTTTTTGTTGATGAAAAAACGGGGAGAACCTATCAATATATCTGTTTAAAGATAATAAATATGCAAATGAGCTTTATACACCTTAAATATATTTTAAGTATACTTTGAATATACCTTGATGTAAGTTACATGAATGAATATGCACTTGATATACTCTGAATATACCTTAAATAAACTTAACTTGCTTTAAAGAAAATTTTGGTATACATTGGATATAATTTGCATATACTTGCATAGACTTAAAACTAGGAAGCATATTTTGATGCTACATCTCATCATTCTTTACAATTCTTGCACTTCAGTAGTCTTTATCCTAAGCATCTTTTGAGGGGGAGACTTCTCAAAAGCACATATTGCTAGATTATTTGTCACCATCAAAAAGGGGAGATTGTTGAACCTTGAGGGGTATTTCCGTTATTTTGATGCTAACAAATAAAATTGCAATAATGTATTAAACATACTTGTTTTCTAAGTCTATTGAATAGGGTATGGAATATGATAGCAAGAATGGAGAATGAAACATTAATCTTAAAAGATAAAATTGAAGAAATAGCATGTTCACGCCCGTGACCTTATATGTCACGCCCGTGATGAAGTTTAGCACCAACAATCCAACATTTAAAGTTCACGACCATGAAAAATGATAGCAACCGTGAATGAATATTTCAGTCACGCCCGTGAAAATACATGACAAATTCTTCCAGAAATCTTCACGACCAAAGTCACCACTTGGACCACGGCTTGGAAGGATGTCACGCCCGTAAAGTTAAAATGTCATGCCTGTGATCAAGCACTTCAAAACCTTCCAGAATGCTTCACTACCAAGGTCACCACTCCAGACACGGCTTGGAAGAATAGTCACGACCGTGACACACATAATCACGACCGTGAAAGATGAAAGAGAAACATGTCAAGCGCGATAATGAGGGTTGGTGCAACGAGTAGTTCCATATTAAATGCATTCTAATGGCTATAATTTGCTATGGAAGTATAAATGCAAATCATTTATGCATCTAGACAGAGGGGAGAACAATAGAGAACAAGAGAATAAGTGAATATCTAATATTTTGAATCAAAATATTGTTGTAAGCCATTTTGTGCATTTGATATTTTCAAAACAAACAATTATTCTCTGTGAAAATTTTTTTGCTCATCATTTATTGGGCAATATAGATTTGTAAGTGTTTCTCTCTGTAATCATCTACTCAAGTGAGTTTTGGGTGTTTTGGGGTTAAAAGTAGAACACTTGTAAAGGTTAGTTGTGTGAGCCTCTAAAACACAAAGAAAAGTTAGTTGTGTGAGCCTTTAAAACAAAGGTAAAGGTTATTTGTGTGAGCCTTTAAAACACAAGGAATTGTTTATTGTGTGAGTCATCAAAACACAAGAGATTTCTAGGTTAGGTGTGATCCGTTGTTAGAAATACCATAGTTGGGAGTGAGCTTGTAAAACTACATTGTAACACTTAGTGTGTTAGTGAAACTCCCAATTGGGATTGGGAGAGGAGTAGGGTTTGGAAATTGTTGCCCATATATCTCTACTAAATTTAACTTTTCTTTCCGCACTTAAAAGTTAAATTTTTAATATCCAATTCGACCCCCCTTCTTGGTTCAATATATGGGCAACAATTTCCATTGGTTCTTCAACATAACTCATGTCATTTGCAATCTCAATGGCTTGATCTTTAAGTACATGTGTAGGATTTGACCTGTATCTTCTAAGCATGCTCACATGAAACACATTATGAATCTGAGTCATCTCTAGTGGTAAATCCAATTTGTATGCTAGTGGACCAACATTCTTAAGAATTTCGTAAGGCCTTATGCATCTTGGGCTCAATTTACCTTTCTTGTCAAATTGGATTATCCCTTTCCATGGAGATACTCGTAGAAATACCTTTTCACCCAACTCGTATTGCATCTCCCTTCTATGTTGATCAGCATAACTTTTTTATTTGTCTTGTGCTGCATTTAGTTTTCTTGACAATTTTGATTTTATCCACTGTATCTTGTACTATCTCTGGCTCTTTTAATGCACGTGCACCTTCTTCATCCCTGATGGTAGGGCTTCTGCACTTTCTACCATAAAATGCCTCATATGGTGCCATCTGAATACTGCTATGATATTGGTTGTTGTATGCAAACTCCACCAATGTTATATATTCATCCCAAACACCTCTAAATTCCATAGCACACGCTCTAAGCATATCTTCCAATATTTGTATAGTTTTTTCTGATTGTCCGTCAGTCTGTGGGTGAAATGTAGTACTAAAATTCAATTTTGTTTCCAATGCATTATGTATACTCACCCAAAAATGTGAAGTAAACCGTGGATCTCTATCAGACACAATGGATACTAGAATGTCATGCAATCTGAATATCTCATTCACATATAATTTGGCCAAACTCTCAAGTGTACACCATCATCTGATAGGTAGAAAATGTGCTTACTTGGTTAACCTATCAATAATTACCCATATTGCATTACTTTTCGGTGGAGTTCTAGGCAATCCATAAACAAAATTCATCGTTATCTTTTCCCATTTCCATTCTGGTACTGGTAAAGGATGTAGTTTACCAACTGGTAATAGGTGTTCTATCTTATTCTGCTGACATGTTAAGCATTTAGAAATGTATTCAGCTATGTCTTTCTTCATTCCTGGCCACCAGTAATGAGGTCTTAAACTGTGATACATCTTAGTCATCCCCAGATGCATTGCATAAGGTGCATTGTGTGGTTCTTCCATTATTTCCTGGCGCAAGTTATTAATGTTTGAAACACATATGCTTGACCTTAACATCAGTACATCGTCTTGCAATTGAAAATCTTTACTGTTTCCCTGCCATACTAATTCAATTTTCTCACAAAATTTAGGATCTTTACTCTGTGCAACTTTGATCCTATCCTTCAATATAGGTCTGACCTGAAGAGTAGCAATCAATGATCCACCATCATGCATATTCAATTGAACATTCATGGACCGTAATTGAATCAAATATGGAAAAAAAAGATGCTTGCAAGTGAGCTACACTGCTACTGGCCTTCCTACTCAATGCATATGCTACCACATTGGCTTTCCCTGGATAGTATTCAATTGTACAGTCATAATCTTTTAACAGCTATAACCATCATCTTTGTCTCATATTTTGAACTCTTTCTGTGTCATCAAGTAACCCAAGATTTTATGGTCTGTGAAGATCTGGAATGTCTCACCATACAAATAATACCTCAAAATCTTCAATGCAAATACAACTGCAGTCAATTCTAAATCATGCACTGGATATGAGATCTCATGTGGTCACAGTTGTCTGGATGCATAAGCTATCACCTTACCATGTTGTATCAACACACATCCCAAGTCTTGGTGAGAAGCATCACTATATACTGTAAACCCACTTGTACCTGTAGAGATGGTTAACACTGGTGCTGAGGTTAGCCTGTATTTTAGTTCATCGAAACTCTTTTGACATTCAGGAGTCTACTTGAAGGCACATTCTTTCTCAACAATTCGGTCAAAGGGCAAGCAATCAATGAGAAACAAATCTACGGTAGTATCCAGCTAAACCTAAAAAACTACGCAATTCTGACACATTCTTGGGTGCTTCCCAACTCACTATGGCCTTAACTTTATTTGGGTCAACCTCTATGCCTTTTTCCGATACTATATGTCCAAGAAACACAACATGATTAAGCCAAAATTCACACTTACTAAACTTTGCATACATTTGTTTCTCCTGCAGAGTCTGAAGCACTGTTTTTAAATGCATCTCATGTTCCTCTTTACTTTTAAAGTACACCAAAATGTCATCTATGAAGACAATAACAAAATTATCCAGAGAAGGCTGAAATACCTTATTCATCAAAGCCATGAAAGCAGCCGGTGCATTGGTTAATCCAAATGGCATGACTAGAAATTCATAGTGGCCATATCTGGTACGAAATACAGTTTTAGGAATATCTACCTCAGCTATCTTAAGCTGATAATAGCCCGATTTTAGATCAAAAAATACTTGAGCTCTATGTAACTGATCAAACAAGTCATCAATTCTAGGTAAAAGATATTTATTCTTCACTGTCACTCTATTAAGTTGTCTATAGTCTATACACAATCTCATCGTTCCATCTTTCTTTTTTACAAACAACACTGTGGCTCCCCAAGGTGATACGCTAGGTCAAATGTATCCATTATCATGTAACTCTTGCAATTGAGTTTTAAGTTCTTTTAACTCAATCAGTGTCATCCTGTAAGGATATATAGAAATAGGTGCAACCCCAAACACCAAATCTATAGTAAATGTTATCTCTCTATCTGGTGGTAACCCAGGCAAATCCTTTGGAAATACATTTGGGAACTCACACACTACTGGAATATTCTCTAACATAATATCATGAGTTCTTGTGTCTGTCACATAGGCTAAAAAAGCCTCACACCCTCCTTTCACCATCTTAAAAGCTTTAACTGCTGAAATCAAACATGCAGGTTCCAACTTCTTTTCTCCTTTAAACACAATCCTTTGTTTATCAGAGGACTTTAAAATTACCTCCTTAGAAAAACAATTCACTATGGCATGATGTTTAGTTAACCAGTCCATTCCTAATATTACATCAAATTAATGCAATGATAATAAGATCAAATCAACTTTCAATTCAACTTTATCAATGAATATCAAACAGTCACGACATATCTCATTCACAACTACTACTGCTCCAGTGGAGTACTCACATTTATATCAAATCCCAATAACTCATGCTTTTGATGCAATTTGGATGTCATATGTGATGATATAAATGAATGTGTGGATCCTGGGTCAATTAATGCAAATGTCAGTATATCATAAATGTAAATATTACCAGTAACCACTTCAGTAGCATCAACTGCCTCCTGCCTAGTCATAGCAAATACCCTGGCCTATGGAAGGGGTCTAGAACTCCGTCCCTCAGATCTGGTCACTCCTCTGCTTACTGCACCAGTTTTTCCCTTGCCTCTGCCTCTGACATGTGTCCCACTAGTAGTGTTAACCCTTGGTGTTTCAATTGTAGTCTCAGATACTCCTGTCTCTGCTAGTCTCTACTAATTTAGCTTTTTCTAGGCAATCTCTATACATGTGATCTAACGACCTATAGAAATAACAAGCTCCTATGAGCCTTTTGCATTCACCTGTGTGTTGCCTACCATAATGAATACAAGTAGACCTATGTTCTGTATACTGGCTTTGTCCTCTGCCTGGATAAGATAAAGTCATGCATCGACCTCTAGAACTGGAGTACCCAGTTCTGTTGCCAGACTGGCTCGACATATATCTAGCTTTCTTTCCATATCCTCTACTAGACTCTCCAGCAAACTCTCGTGTCACCCTTTTTACTTGTTGTTCTCCAACTTATTTCATTAACTTTTCAGCTCTAATTGCAGCAGCTCTGAGTCTGGTATAACTATCAAGATCAGTAATTGTGATTCTATTTCTGATCTCATACTTGAGGCCCTCTTCAAACTTTCTGCATTTATCTCTTTTAGTGGAGACCATAAAGGTGGCATAATGAGAAAGTTTGTTGAACTGCACCTCATACTCCACAACTGACATGTTTCCTTATTTTAGATTTAGGAATTCCTTCATCTTCTCATCTTTATATGCTTCAGGCATATAGTTATTTTGAAATTCTCTAAGAAAATCATTCCATGTTAGAACTGGAGGTTGTGCATTTCTATTTGGGACTGTCTCCCACCATTCATAGGCATTACCTAGAAACAAAGATACCGCATAATCAAATTTCTCCTCTGGAGTGCATCTCATCATATTCAATACCCTTTGTGTCCTTTTAAGCCATGTCTCTACTTCAATTGGATCAGTCGAGCCATAGAAATCAACTGTACCCTGTTTTCTTAGCTTATCGTAACGCCTTCAGGCCAGTGTACTTCTTGTTCTAGGTTTTCATATGGCATTTCTGCATGTGATGATTGGGATGCATGCACGGGAGCTCTAGCTCCTGGTGCTGATTGATCTCTATGCAAACGAGGTGATGCCTCATAAGGATGCATTTCGGTCGGCCTCTCTCTCCTTAGTGAGTCATGTCTTATGATGGCCCTAAAATAATTGAAATTATGTCACTACATAATGTTCAACACATATTATGCATATGTTATCATGCTCTTATGCATATGCATATTCCCTTGGAACCTATCCCTGCTCTGATACAAAAAATACACCTAACACCTTATACATCTATATACCGCATATGTTGTTTTTATATTAAATTAGCACGTATGAAACAAGAATAAAATAAAATTCATATTTATAGCGAAAGTAATTTTTTTTAACTCATCTCATATTATCAACAATAATTTCACAATCAATATGGATGCTTTAATCATAGCCTATAACATCACATATATTAATAACTTAAACATTATGTTTAAAAGTTATTAAATTTACAAGTTGAATCCATTTATATATATATATATATCTTAGTACATATTCATTGTAATTATACATATGCAAGTATTCAACTCCCAAATATAAATGATATGTTCTTATGCTTATGTGGAATGCATGGAGAGAAAATGAGGAGGCTCGGCCGGAGACCTTTGATCCATGACTTTTATATGCATCTCAATATGAACTACTATTCTTCTCTACCTGAAAAATGATGCAATTTGGTGAGTTGCGACTCAGTGAGAATAACCATCAAATGAGTTCTAAAGTATCAAACATTTCATAATAGCAAATATCAAGTATACTTAATACATACTTTATACTCTATTTCATCAGTCAATAACATATAAACATAGATAAAATCAAGTATTCAATAATTGGTCTTTACTTATGCTTATGCTTATGCTTATTCATTTTATTTTGTTGTGATCAGGTTAAACAGAAATTGTCCCGGGTTTCCATGTGGACATTTGTCATGTGAATATTTACATTTGCATTAGCTAGCTAGCTTGATCATTTGTTTTATTTGCACATTTGTTAGGCCATAGACCTCCTTTTTGCTTAGCAATATCGATTAACTAGTCACAACAACTTTTAAATTATTATGCATATGCACTTATACTTACATATTCATCAACTATTATATCTTATTACATATACCATACATATACCATATATATACCTTGCATATTATATATATATATATATATATATATATATATATATATATATATATATATATATATATATATATATATATATATATATATATATATCATATGTAAATATATACCTCAAATATACCACAAGTATACCAATTTATATGTATCATAAATGTCACAAATTATTCATCATCATATTATCAAAGAAAAATCATTACAATCATATGAATCACATAACAAGCAACATTCATATGCACTAAAAATTCAATTGATAATTAGACTCACTTTTTTTTCTTTGATTCCAATCCTTAACTTATTGTATACCCTCTACTTGTGTATCTCCAATTTTTCTTGAGACTAATATTGAAATATAATTGGTTAATTTATAACTAGAGAAACTTAATATGACTTAAACAAATTAATATGCATTATTCATATCAATAATTAAATTTTTTCCTATGAGGCAGTGTGACCTTATGAGATTGTTTTGCATATAACCTTTTATGTACTTGACCAATTAATATGATTCTTAATCCTAAATAAAATTAACATATAATTATATAACATAGTAAAATTTTAGATCAATTGGAGTATTGTACAATTTTTGGTACAATTTCTAAACGTATTATTTTTCTGCCCTATTTTCTGCCTTTAGGCAGTTTCAGGGTTCCAACTTAATCTCCTTATAACTTATGATATATAACTCATATTGAAATGAAAATTTATAGATACTTATATGGTTCAAATGGAACAGTTTTAATGTTTACAACTTTAATCAATTATATATCTAAGGCTCTCAAATTATAGGCAACATTTTGCTGTTATAGAATAGAGTTGGTTTTTTGGATAGTATGATGTTTTAACGGAAATAACTTACTATATACATAATATATTAAGATAAAATTAGTACACAATTTCGACAAGACATATACCTATAACTTTTATATTTTGATAAGTTACAGAATCTATCGTTAAGGAGCTCAAAATAATTAAACAATTTTCTGGACCTGTACAGGGCACTTAGCAACTATGGAACAATCATGGTTCTCTTCATCATAACTCAGAATCCACCTAATATATGAAGCTGCAATTTAGTATACAGATACATAACACATATATAGACAATTTGTATATTTTGGGATACTTCATATAATAGATTTATCATATTCAAAACCAATCAAAGCAGTGACTAATTCAGTTAGGGTTTGTATCCGGACTAGTTTCAGTAGAGAGAGGATTTCTCTTCCTATACATGAAATATTGCAAAAATATTTACATATCCATAAATCTAAGACATAAAGGAACACTTTTTATGTTTTAAACTTCTCCAGATTCAATCTATAAAATCATCAAAACCTTAGTACAAAATACTACATATTTATGAATCCTAAACACCATAATCAAGATTAACACAAAATAATTGTTTACTCGCCTATAATCACCCTTAGCTAACCTTGTTGCTGTAATTCCTAGAGTGAAAGAGAGAAGAAAATATTGTTGAAACTTCAAAGAAATGGAATGAAGCAAAGAGGAAGAAGAAGAAGAAGAAAATAAGGACTTAGCCTAAGTCAAAAAAAAAAAAAAATTTGTCTTCCTTTTCTTTTTTCTTCACCCGTCCCTTTTTCTTCTTCTTTTTTTGACTCTTTTTTTTTACTTTTCTTTTTCTCTTCTTTTGTTGTATTCTTCTTTTTTTTTAATTTTATTATTATTATTATTATTATTATTATTATTATTATTATTATTATTATTATTATTATTATTATTATTATTATTATTATTATTATCATCATCATCATCATCATCATCATCATCATCATACATATATACATATACATATATTCATGTATACATATAAATATTTACCTAATTTTACTAACCAATAATAAAAAATATATAATTTAATCACTTATTTTAATTTAATTAAATTAATTGTGTCAAATTTTTATTAATTCAATCTAATCTCTTTATTCACTTAAATATTAATTTCATATCATTTTCATCTATATTATAAAACAGACATATGCATTTCTATATAATTGTAAAATATTTGAAAATAAACTAATTGTATGTCATGAATATATTTAAATAAAAATGCATATTATGCATGTGTTCAAGTGATATATATGCAAAATGCATATGCGCAAATGAGATGCTCCAGAAATATATATGGGCAAAATCAAGGATGTTACAGTTTGAATCATCTTGGAGTTTTATCCTTGATAAATATGATCTACGGGCACATGATTGCCTTCAATCGTTATATGATGCTCGTGCTCAGTGGGTTCCGGTGTACTTTCTAGATTTTTTTTATCTCCAAATCAAGGGTTTGATGGTTTTTTTTTTTATGGTTATATGAACCAAGAAACCACATTACCAGTGTTTTTTCAGACAGTATGAGAGAGCTCTAGAGAATTGGTTTGAAAGGGAGTTAAAAGCAGATTTTGATACAATTTGCACCACACCAGTCCTACGGACACCATCTCCTACGGAAAAACAAGTAGCAAACCTTTACACGAGGAAAATATTTGCAAAATTTCAAGAAGAGCTAGTTGAGAATTTTGTCTATACAGCTAATAAAGTAGAAGGTGATGTTGCTATTAGCACCTTTAGGGTAGCAAAATTTGAGGATGACAACACGACATATATTGTTACATTGAACTATCCAGAAATGAGAGTAAATTGCAGTTGTCAAATGTTTGAGTATTCAGGCATTCTATGTAGACATGTTTTGACAATATTCACTGTGTCAAATGTTCTTACATTGCCATTGCATTATATCTTAAAAAGATGGACAAGAAATGCCAAAATTGGTGCTGGAATAGATGAACGTGGTGGTGAATTTCATGGTCAATAATCTATCACAGTGTGGTACAACAATCTGTGCTGGGAGGCCATCAGATATGCAAAGGAAGGGGCATCAGCTGTGGATACTTACAATGTCACAATGGGTGCTCTTAGAGAAGGTAGGAAGAAGGTTGTTGTTGTGAAGAAAAATGTTGCCAAAGTCCCACCTCCCAGCTCACAGGTTGGTGGGATTAGTCATGATGACAGGAAAATCTTTTCATCAGCATCAGATTCTACCCCATTGCTGTGGCCAAGGCAAGATGAAGTTACATGGCGATTTAATCTGAATGACACTGGTGCTCCAACTCAATCTGTTACTGATTTGAATCTTCCCCGCATGGCCCCTATGTCCCTTCATCGGGATAATGGCCATCCTGGAAACATGGTATGCTAAGCAAACCTGTGCTCAGAGTAGGCTTTTTTTTTAACAAAAAAATTTCTCACTAGGCGTTCTCATGTTCCTCTTGCACAGGCAGTTCTTCCTTGTCACAAATCAATGACTTGAGTGATGGAGAATAAAAATTCAACATCAGGGAATAGAGTTGTTATCATCAACTTGAAGGGATATATGTACTGAGTTTAAACTTGGAACATCAATAAGACATAGGCACTATTTTGTAATTAAGCTGCTCAGGTTGGGAGTAGTTTGTAGGATACTTGGCAACCCAAAGGGCATTGCGTGCCTGTAGCCTTTTTTAGTGTCATAAAGTCTTTATCGATGATATAAATATATATGAAACTTCTGTAAAATGCAGTATTCTTGCAGCCTAGGAAAAGAAATTTAAAAGTTAATTGATTTAATGTTAAATTTTGATACCAAGATGTAGAAAAATAGTATGAAGAAGAAAAAATTACTAAAATACTTTTTCTTATTATTTACAGAAAATATGGTACATATTTATAGGAGAAGGAAAAACCTAAAATCCTTATAATAAAGGAAATAATCAAATAATCAAATCTGGAATCTCTACAATCAAGGAAATAATCAGATTTGGAAATAATCAAATATATCCTTGATTATAGGATTTTATTCTTAAAATCTAATCTTTCCTAATTTACCAACACTCCCCCTCAAATGGGTGCAAAGATATTGATCATGCCCAACTTGCTAACTTCAACTTCAAAATGTTGTCGTAGTAAGCCCTTGGTCAGAATATCTGCAACTTGTTGTGTGGTAGGAACAAATGAAGTGCAAATTATCTCTTCTTCTAGTTTCTCTTTTATAAAGTGTCTATCAATTTTAACATGCTTTGTTCTATCATGAAAGACTTGATTGTGAGCAATACTAATAGTTGCCTTATTATCACAAAACAGTCTCATAGGCAAGTTAACTGATCTATCAAGCTCTTCTAAAACTCTTTTTAGCCACAAAACTTCACATACTCCTTGTGTCATTGATATGAACTCAACTTCGGCACTACTTCTTACAACTACACTGCTTTTTATTTCTCGAAGTAAGTAGATTACCCCATAGGAAAGTACAATATCATGAAGTTAACCTCCTGTCAGTTTTAGAACCAGTCTAGTCTGCATCCGTATACACTTCAATTCCTCTCTTCTCATTTTTCTTGAAAAGGAGACCTTTTCCTGGTATACCTTTAAGATATCGAAGAATTTTATATACAGCGTCAATGTGTTCTTCATACGGTGAATGCATATATTGGCTTACCAAACTTACTGCAAATACAATATTAGGATGTGTGTGAGATAGATAAATCAGTTTCCCAACCAATCTTTGATATCTTCCTTTATCTATAGGGACTCCTTCTTTAAATTCACCAAGATTAACATTGACTTCTAATGGAGTATCTGAAGGCTTACACCCACTCATTCCTGTATTTGTTAAAAGATCAAGTATATATTTTCTTTGTGAAACTACAATACCCTTCTTCGATCTCGCCACCTTCATCCTAAGAAAATATCTCAGCTGGCCCAAGTACTTAATTTTAAACTTCATTGCTAGGCATCTCTTCAATCTTTTTAATTCTTCTAAATCATCTTCAGTCAAGATTATGTCATCAACATACACAATCAAAACTGAGATCTTATTTTCAGTAGATCTTTTTGTGAATAAAGTATGATCAGATTGCCCTTGACTGTACCCTTGCCTTTTAATAAACTTTGTGAATCTTTCAAACCAAGCTCTAAGTGACTGTTTAAGTCCATATAAAGATTTTTTCAGTTGGCACACCTTACCTCCAAATCCTTCAGTAAAACCAGACGGAGGTTCCATGTAAACCTCTTCCTCTAAGTCCCCATTCAAAAAAGCATTTTTTACATCAAGTTGATTCAGTGGCTAATCAAGATTAGCTACAACAGATAAAATGACTTGGACTGTATTCAACTTGGCTACTGGAGAAAAAGTCTCCGAATAGTTTACTCCATAGGTTTGAGTGTAGCCTTTGGCTACCAATCGTACCTTGTATACTTCAGGGTAAACACCCACTTACATCCAACCACTGCTTTTCCATTTGGTAAATCCACTTTCTCCCAAGTAGCATTCTTCTCCAAGGCTCTCATCTCCTCAAAAATAGCTTCTCTCCACTCGGGAACCTTTAAAGCTTCCTAAACATTGTTAGGAATAGAAACACTAGATATCTGGGAAATAAATGCATGATAAAAAGGAGAAATATTGTTATAAGACACAAAATTGGATAAGGGATATTTTGTGTAAGATCTTACACATTTTCTAAGAGCAATGGGGAGATCATCAGTTGGATGGGAAGAATTAGACTCAAATTTACCTGAAGTAATATTTTTCGGCACTTCAGAAGAATCATTGTGAACTTCAAGATTCAACCTTTGATTAGACTCTTGGTGTACTAGCGGAATTGTGGTCTGCCTTTTTTGTGCTAGATATTCCTTTGAATAAACAAGACCTTTATATCGTTTCTCATCTATTTTTGTCACTTTATTAGTGTTATTTTGAGATGGAATTATCTCATCCAGTGATTGATTATGAGAAACATCATCAAGAAAACTATCATCATGGAAAAAATGAACAGTTAAATCAGAACTATCTAAAAAACCATCTTCACTAGTATTACTCTCCCCCTGAAGATGAGAGTTATTATAATAAGAAGTTCCTTCAAAAAACGTGACATCCATGGACACAAATAATTTTTTTGAAACTGGATTAAAACACTTGTAACCTTTTTGATTAGTGGATAACCAACAAAGATACATTTATAAGACCTTGGATCAAATTTTGACTTTGTGGATTGTGATTATGAACAAATGCCACACTATTGAAATTTTTTAAGGGAATATCGGTTATTAGTCGAGTGTGTAGAAATCTTTCAATGAAAACTTTGATAGGTGTTTTGAAATCCAAAATTCGTGTAGGAAGTCTATTAATCAAATAAGTGGCTGTTACAATGGCTTCCCCCCCAAAGATATTTAGGCACTTTAGTTGTAAGCACCATAGCCCTAACCATTTCAAGAAGATGTTTGTTTTTTCTTTCGGCCACTCCATTTTATTGAGGTGTATTACTACACGAGCTTCGGTGAATAATTCCTTTTTCAATAAAAAATTTTCCTAATACATTGTTGAAATTTCCTTGCCATTATCACTTCGAAAAATCTTAATCTGAATCTGAAATTGCGTTTGAATCATGTGATAAAAATCTTTAAATATATTTCCAGCATCAGATTTATCTTTTAGCAAAAAACCCATGTGACTCTACTATAATCATCAATAAAAGTAATAAACCAACGTTTTCTAGACAAGGTTGACACTCTTAAAGGACCCTAAATATCACTATGAATCATGGTAAATGGTTATGATTTTTTATAAGGTTATGAAGGAAAAATTGCACGATGATGTTTTGCTAATTCATAATATTCACATTGAAAAACAAACTGATTTTTATTCATAAATAACTTTGGGAACAAATGTTTTAAATATTAAAAACTAGGATGTCCCAAACAATAATGCCATAACAAAATCTCACTATCACTAGAAACAGACATATAGTTAAAAAAAAAAGTCTTCCGATCTTTCATTTCAAAGGTCAATCCATCATCAAAAAAGTAGAGATCGTCGTTTTGCTTAGCAATCCCAATCGTATCCCCCGAGGTTAAATCCTAAAATGCACAGTGAGAAGACACAAAATTAACATAAAAATTATGATCAAATATTAATTTACTGATTGACAAAAGATTATACAATAAGTTAGGAACATGAAGAACATTTTTAAGGTTTAGTGATGGAGAAATTGACATTATCCATTTTCCTGCAATGGTGGCAAATGAACCATATGCAATTTTAATTTTTTGATTTCCTGCACAAGGTGAGTAAGTGGAAAAAAATTGCAAAGTGCCGGTCATATGATCAGTAGCTCCTGAATCTAATATCCAAGAGCTAGGAAACTTTGAAGAAATAATGGTTGCAATGGAGGAAATACCTGACTGAGCAATAGAACAAGATGGAATAGAAGAATTTTCCAGAGAACTAGATTGAAATATTCTACATAAATGCTCTAACTGTTCATTTGTGAAGAGAAGAGACTCTGAGGATGACTGTTGCCCTAAATTTGAATTACTCACTTGAAATGCTCGAGCATCTCCCCCGGGCTTGTTATCACTACTCAGTTTTTTCTTTCCATTTGCAGGTTTGCCATGTAACTTCCAACAGGTTTCACGGGTATGCCATGGCTTCCGACAGTAGTCACACCAGGGTCTAGTCTTTTCTCCGCGTCTATCTTCAATATCAGCACTTCGGGCCACAAGTGCATACCCTTCACTCTCTGGTTTTGTACCATAACAGCACTTGTCGTCGAGCTTCTTCCCTACGTACTTTGGAGAATACTTCCCGTATGGAGGGCAATGGTTTCCTCCCCAATATGCGTCCTCGAACTTCATCAAGTTCTCTATTTAGACCTACCAGAAAAATAAACACCCTACTTCTTTCTATTTTCTTCTTGTACCGGGCACTATAACCTGGGCTTTCCCATTCCTTTTCTTCAAATACATCCAGCTCCTGCCAGACAGTCATCATATCATTATAATATGCAGTTACTTCATGATCTCCTTGCTGCATTTTCCACATTTTGGAGTTCAATTCAAACAATTGTGAATGACATCCCACACATTGCATGTTGTTGGAAGAAACATGAAGGGTTTGCCAATAGTTGGTTCCATAGAGTTGATCAACCAGGCTGTTACCATTGAGTTCTCTGACCGCCATTGCCTATAGCTAGGATCATCCATGGATGGAGGTTTAACTTCACCATTCAAATAACCTAATTTCCCTTTGTCGTCTATTACTAACTTCACGGACTGGGACCATTCAAGGTAATTTTTGCCATTTAACTTATGAATGGTGATTTGTAAGGAGTTTTCAAGCAGAGAAACAGCCGCTTGGTTTCCTCTTCCTTCTGACGGCATCATGGCGCTGCTTCCTTCAGAAGATACCGACCTGGAGCCGACCATAGCGGCTCTATAATCCGTGGCCGAACCTAGAGCTCTTATACCATATACAAAAACAATATGAAGAAGAAGAAATTACTGAAAGACTTTTTCTTATTATTTACAGAAAATAGGGTATATATTTATAGGGGAAAGAAAACCCTATAATCCTTATAATAAAGGAAATAATCAAATAATCAAATCTGAAATTTCTACAATCAAGGAAATAATCAGATTTGGAAATAATCAAATATATCATTGATTATAGGATTTTATTTTTAAAATCTAATCATTCCTAATTGACCAACACAAGATTTTCTTGTTTTTCTGTTTTCATTTGCCGTAGGTTGATGGGGGAGTTAGAAAGTGAAATCATTTCACATCATTTCCTATTGTCTGGTTTGAGGGGTCAAAACATGAGAAGTTATGGATGTGTCTCCATTGTCATAATCATCGTTTTACTTATTTATTTATTTTTGTAAACTGCCACTAGGTACATTAAATACAAACTAAGCACACTATAGAATAAAATTTGTGATCATTATACATTTAAATTGTTACTCCTATAAATTTTTATCCTCAACCCTAACTCTATACTGAATGCATACTTAGAGTTAGGAGTATTGTGTAAAATTTGTATTAAAACTTTGTCATTTGTTCTGATTTTAGTGCATTAATTATTCTGCAAGACATTCCAGACTTGCACAAACACAATGGTGTTATCGTAATTTTAAGAATTGACTGTGTAAGACACTAAGGCTTTAGTCGTACAAAGATTTTTTCAAAAAAAGTCATGCTAGTGTCCTTTCCCCCTCTCCTCTGTCCTTTTCCTCTTTTTGTTCTTTTTTCTTTCAAAGTCTGCCAGCTAGCTACATCAGTTAGAGTTATTGTTGGCAGCTCTGCAAGCCACCAAAGTCTATACCTGATCTGCCCTACTTTTTCTTGCAAACTCTGAATTCCCCTTTTTATTTAAACCTCACCATATGAATTATCAGTTGCTCTAAATATGCATGCAACAAAAGCAGTTGCAGGCAGATTGCTGACCTCTCCCACATCAACTAGCCAATGTTTTGTGTTAATTTCTTATTGATTATTTGACATCAGATTGAGAGATAAAATAATCATTTAAATGTCAATTATAATTGCTGCAGCTGCAAGATTGTAGCAAGACTCCTTCGACAGAATTGGAAGTTAAGTTTCAACTTTCAAGAGTTACGCTTGAGCCCATGTTGAGGTCTATGGCATATATTAATAAACAGCTATCTACACCAGCTAACAGGGTTGCTGTCATTAATTTAAAGGTATGTATGTCCAAATTCTAGAAATATGTTTCACAATTTTTAAATCTAATAATGGCGTGATACAGCTATGTGACTTCAATAATCAAATCTTTTAAAGTCGTTTCAGAAAGAATAGTATTTTGATGCTTTCAATTTCATGAAATTAACATATCAGCTCTGATGCAGATGTTTTATTTATTGGTTACTATGTTGATATACCTTGTATGGTTCTAGTTGGAGAGAGCTCAAAACTTACTGCTCTTTCTTTTCATTTGGAAGGCTAATAGCCATTGTGGCAATCTTTTTGAGTCTTAGTTAAGTTTGGACTGTTCTCTTATTTAATTTTGAAATTAGTATTTTTAATTCTGATTTTCATGTACAGTTCTATTTAGGAATTTAGCTTTACTATCTTTTGAAATTTGGTTTATTAGCTTTTATGCATTTCTACCAATTATTAGGGCTACTTTAACAGTCCATTTGGCATCCTGGAATTGAAAATGCAGAATTCATTTATAAATGAATTTTCGTATGCTGGAACTTAAAACATGGATTTGAATTGAATTCCAGATAATTATGTTTGGAATAAATCTAAAATTAAAAATTCAATTGTCTTTATTTCCTAAAATTTCCTTGATATGATATTTTTATATCAACGAATAAAAAATAACAATTATTTATATTTTTTTAACAAAATAATTTTGTATTTTTTTTTATCAATATGTATTATATATTGATATTAATATTTATATGTTATTACTCTTTGTATTTGAAATCATCATAAATAACCAGATATAATTAGCAGTACAAAATCAGAATAAAGAAAATATTTGTGTATTTGGCATAGTTTCTCGCTGAATAATATTGATCTAGGTTTCTACTGTCAAATCACATGGCGCATGTAATACAAAATTTAAAATGGTTTAGGTATGATGGCCATTCGCTGTTATGCCCTAAGCAAAAATTGCGATGGAAAATTTTTTCCAATTTTTTTTTTCCAGAAAACAAATTAAATAATACCTTCATTATGGGTTTTGCTCCAAATTAGTTAATGATAAGATCAAATAAAACAAAACGAAGGGAAAAAAAATATTATAAAATTCTAAGATCAACATATTAAGGAAATGAATAATCAATAAGGGCAGAAACATATACCCATGAACATAAATCAGTATCCAAATAAGCTAGAGGATGATATCGAGATCTGAAAACATGCAGAAATCAAGGAGTAGCATGAGGAATTAGGAAAAAGGAGGGTTAAATAAATAGGCAGAAAGAAAGGAGGGTAATTTAGTCATAAATTTTTATTGTTTAATTTATGTAGAATTCATTTGGAAATTCCACCTATTTTCATGGGATTTGAGATAGTTTTGTTCAATTCCATGGAATTAAATTCTAGAATTTAAAACTTTATTTTTTCTCATTCCAAACATAAAAAATCGGAATTGGAATTGAAATCCACAAATTTTTGTGCAATTTATTCATTCCAAAGATCCTGTAGAAGTTTTCTTTCTATCCCTTATAGTATTGGTTTGGAATTTCCTAGTCTGCTATTTCTAATCCTAGTAGAAGTATTATTAGCCTATGAATACTTATATAGTTTTGTTATTCGCTAGAATCAAGAATTGATATTTGAATTGCGGATATTTGAATCATTTGTGAGCATAGTGCTTTGCTTTAGCTTCATACTTTTATGTTGGCTTGTTTTTTGTGTTCTACATCAATAACTTCGGTAAATGTATAATGAAATAGTTTTTACAATTTGGAATTTGATATCAATACTACAGAGGGTCTATGTTGGGGTACTGTCCAATGTGTGGTTTTGTTGTAACCATTTACTTTACTAAGCTAATAAGGAGTGTACATTTTTCCTCTTGGTTTTCTATTGGTGTTTTCCATCTGTCTCTGGTTGTAATCTATCCTGATTGCTTTTTGAGACTGATAGTTTGCATATCACTCTTTAGGCAGAAAGCTTTGTCCAAAGTTTTTGGTGAATTTTCTGCGTGAAATCAACATGAAATGAATGAAAGAAATGCATCAACAGTAATCATGTGCTTTTGCATTTTAAGATGTTTATAAATTAAGTAAATACTCACTACTATTTTAGGTACTAAAGGATTAGGACTCCGGAACAGGGAAATCCTGATGATTCTAAAATGTCAAGCTTGAGAAATTTACTGGGAGATTCTAGATCAGATCAATTCAAGCATTCCAAAATTAAGAATGAATAAAAATAGCCAGCAAATTCTTTTTAGCTACCTGCATATGAACAACATTCTCTCACCTGGGTTGAACTTTTTATACTCCTACAAATTATGGAATATGTAACATTTGGCCAGGCATGATGGTCAGTGATGTTCATATGCATTTCCTTATGAGTTTATATTGCCAAGTGTTTGGTAGGGAAATTATTTTGACTAATTAGGGATACTAGATTGATATGTTTATTTGACGAGTTGCAAGACACTGAAAGAACAATTTGAGAACATGTGCGCTCTGTCTCGGATTAATTAGGTGAGACAGCATAACATGTGTTGCATGTTTCTTTGTTAGATATTCCTTGTTTTTTATTTGGTGCAGTGGCAGTCAGATGAACAACTTTTGGCTGAAACTTGACATTAAAAAAACAGAAAACTTTTAATTGTCTGGAAAATTTTTCTTTGTTCTTCACTCTTATTAAAAATGCTGTAATTCGTTTTGTAAGTCATTTTGGACATAGGCTAAATTCATTTTGAGGTTATGTATGAGTTTTGTCAAAGATGAATTGGAAGAACAAAATAAAACATATAAATTTGAGTTTTGGCTGTTATCATAGTTCTATATCATCCCTTGTATTGGTATTACAATACTATTGTCCTGTTAATAATCAGAGTAATTATTTAGTTACGTCAGATGTGGTTTTCCTGATTTGCATTTTTTTGGCATCTTAATTTACTATCCATACATTAATTGATCCTTCCTTCCTCTGATTTCAGCTACAAGATACTGAAACAAATTCGGGCGAGTCAGAGGTTAAATTTCAGGTATCTAGGGACACTTTTGGTGCCATGTTGAGATCAATGGCCTACATTCGTGAGCAGCTTTCAAATGCTGTAAGCATTCTCTCCTTTCTCTTAATGATTCTCTTTTAATTTGGTCCATAGGCTGAGAAACTCTTTTCATTGGACTTATCTTTTTTGTTTATGTAGAAACTGTATTCACTTTTGATTTTCTGAATGTCCTTCTAATTGATATGAAGATGTTTTAGTTTGAAACTTATAAATTGGGGTCGCGAGTTCAAATTCATCTACTTGTGTTTTGTTCTTGTAGATTGGATGTCACATGCCAAATTAAGTTTAGGTTTGCAGTATCCCTATATTTAGGTTAGAATTATCTGAGGATGAATTTGTAGCCTTAGTTAATAGTTAGAGAGAGGAAAGATGACTATTTTTTTGAAATAAAAATTGTAAAAATGCATTGATTGGAAAATGGAAATGATGGGGTTTCCTTGTTAGAATTTGTAAACTGTTGAGATATACACCTTGTTGCTGTAAATATTGAGTGTAAATATTTGTAATATTTTCAGATTATTATTTTCTATTTTGTATCATTCACTTAGTATAAATTCTCATCTAGCTTGAGAGAATAATCAAGTTGATTTTTCATACTTCATTCCATTTCTTATTTTTCTCTAGTTTATCATGGTATCAGAGCCAAATTGGTAAAAAGAAATTAGTGTTGCTAGTTCTTTTCTTATTTATTCATTTTTGTTCACAAAACCCACTTCTTTTTTAGCATCTTCTTATCGCATTGTTAGTGTTACTAGGAGTGTCGGATGTCTGTTAGCATTTCAGAGAAATCTCGACTCCAGAAACTTGTGCACCTCTGTCAACTTTCCATTGGACCACCATGCCCTGATGCATGTGCCCATTTCTGGTCCATTTCTTTCCAAAAGAGTCACCCAATCATCCTGCCTCTAATGGTTGCATTGTTTTCCTGTTTCGACTTCATATGGTATTTTGATCTATGTTGTTTGGACTCAGATATAGGTACCCGACACGGGTACATATTTAAAAGTTCGGTTTCTTATTTTTTAAATTTTAGAGTATGTGGGTACGGCTAAAAAATACCCAAAATTAGGGTACGGGTATGAGAATATTTTCATATATATATATATATATAAATATTTTAATTTTTATATATAATAATTTAAGTTAAAAGATAAATTAAATTATAACATTAAATTGCTAAATAAAATAAAATTGGATAAAATATTTAAATTACAAACTTAAATTCTAAAATTCAAACTACAAACAAACAATAAAATAATAATTCTAAGTTCATTTAAATTGTAAATCAATCCAAGTTTGCTATATAATTTATATTAATTTTTGTTACTACCACAAATCATAGTCTTTAATTATAGGTCATTAAGAGATAATTATTATAAATTTATAAACTTTTTTAAGTCCATTTGATCTGCATTTGTCATTTAAATGAAACTGGAATTATGAGTACCCACTTTTAAAGTGAAGGATCCGATAATATAAATTATATAGCAAATTTGTGTTCATTTACAATTTAAATGAACTTAGAATTATTATTTTATTATTTGTTTTTAGTTTGAATTTTAGAATTTAAGTTTGTAATTTAAATATTTTATCCAATTTTATTTTATTTAGCAATTTAATGTTATAATTTAATCTATCTTTTAACTTAAATTATTATATATAAAAATTAAAATATAGGTCGTTAAGAGATAATTATTATAAATTTATAAACTTTTTCAAGTCCATTTGATCTGCATTTATAATTTAAATGAAACTGAGATTATGAGTACTCACTTTTAAAGTGAAAGATCCGGAAAGGATTTCATACTCATACCAATGTCATAGATAAAGGGTACGGGTACTTCCTTAAAAATGAAGTGTCAGAGTAACATAGATTCTGACATCAAAGGCAGCTTCTATTTTGTTTTTGATTTTCAATCTCTCTACATGTTTGACATTTCAGGTTCTTTAAAGCTCCTTTTCACATTTATTTTTAGTTCTCCAGCCATCACTACTGTTAAACTACAAGATAGTGATAATTATGTTTCGTGAATAATACCCGTTGAATTGTGATTTATGGGACAAGGATATGGAGATCACTTAGAAAGAAATGTCATTGATATTCACTACAAGAAATGAATAGAATAGCGACGGACTTTAGCGATGGATTGACATCCGTAGCAGTTAGCTTCGGATCAGCGACGGAAATTAAAAAAAAAATTAGTGAGGAAAATTTGCTATAGATTATGACCGTAGCTAATATGGATGGATTATATGGCACTAAAAATTTGCGATAGATTAGCAACGAACTGGCGACAGCAAATTAGCGACGGATATAAAACCATCGCAAAATTGATAAAATAGTGACATAATTATATTTGTCACAAAGTTGCTACGGAAATGTCGTCGCTAAATCAAATGATAGTTACATAAATATTTAGCGACGAACATTTACCGTCACTACTATTAGCGACGACTATTTTCCATCGCTAATTCTGTCGCTAGTATAGCGACGGACAATAGCCGTCGCTAATAGTAGCGAGGTAAATAGCCGTCACTAATGTTAGCGACGGAAAATAGGCTTCCTAAAGGTAAAAAATACTGTCAAAAATTTAGCGACGGAATGGTTTGTCGCTGATATTTAGCGACAAACACGAACCTTACGGTTGTGACGAAAGTTAGCCACGGATTTTTCCGTCGCTAAAAATTAAAGAAACGGTGCCGTTTCTTTAATATGAAACGGCATCGTTTTGTTTGGGTAGGTTATAACCCTAAAACCCAAAACATTTCCCCCCCTGCGTCCTTTTTCCCCCCCTCCCAGCCGGCTTCTCTTCTCTCCCAAACTCCCACTCCCACCGTCGACTGCGTCTCCCTCTGCTCCGGTCGCGCTCCTCCTCTGCTCCCAGCCCCGATCGGCTCAAGCTCCAGTCCTCTCCCTCCTCTGCTCCCGGTCCCGGTCAGTAGTTGTTTTTTTTATGGAAATTGTTTTATTTTACTTGTTTGTATGTTTTTATTTTGTAATGTTAGAACATATTATATAACATATCATTAATTAATTATATGACATATTATTTTGTAATTTAAGTATATTATTTTGTATACTTAGTAATTTACATACATATTTCATTCATATTATATAACATATTATTAATTAATTATATGACATATTATTTTATATATTACATATTATTTTGTAATTTAAGTATACTTAGTAATTTAAGTATATTATTTTGTAATTTTGTAATGTTTGAATATATTATATAACATATTATTAATTAATTATATGAATAAGTTACATACATATTTATAAAAATAATATAATGCTAGGACATAATATAGATAATTTAGGCAAAAAATTATAAAATGTCTAAATTTAATTACTAAGTTTAATAAAATACCTATTTAGCTATTAAGTTTGATTAAAATTATAAAATAGCTAAAATTAATTAATAAGTTTAATAAAATAGCTATTTAGCTAATAAGTTTGATTTAAAATTATAAAATAGCTAAATTTAATTACTAAGTTTAATAAAATACTTTAATTACTAAGTTTAATAAAATAAATTTAATAAAATACTTTAATTACTAAGTTTAATAAAATAAGTTTAATAAAATAGTTTAATTACTAAGTTCAATAAAATAATTTAATTACTAAGGTTAATAAAAAAAAGCTATTTAGCTATTAGTTTGATTAAAATTAAAATTATCGTTCGGTTGAAAGAATAGCTAAGTTGCTCTAAAGCTAGATTAGTATAACTTGAAATCTTTATGAAAGTTAATAGCAATAGTTATAATATTAAACTATTTTATAGTTTTATTTCATTATGATTTATCAATTACAATTTCATACTTCAAATTGATTTGAATTTTTTCCTTGATTTAATAGAGGTAATAAAAAATGAGACCAGATCGTGAATGGATGTATAAACGGTTGAAAGATGAACTTTTGAACCCAAAGTTTATGACTGGTATGAGACAATTTCAGTTTGAACTTGAATATTTAATGTCTTTTGTGCTTAATTGGTTGATTGAGACATTTACTTCAGGTTAGGTTGCTTATGTTATAGACGAAATTCTGCCAAAATTTTATTTAATCTCTTTTGTTTTTAAAGAATATGTTAGAGGTCATGTAATGTAGGTCATGTTACTTGTGCTTTAGACGAAACTCTGTCAAAATTTCAATTAGAAATTAAATATTTAATGTCTTTTATGCTTCACTGGTTGCTTAAGACATTGTACACTGCCAAAATTTTTATTTTGATATATATATATATATATTCATCTTAATTGGTTGTTGCAAGAAAAAAAATTATCTTATATGTTATTTTTTTATTTATATTTTAGAAAGAATTTACTTGGGATCCAGAACTTGAGATGATAGTCAAGCGTAAATGGTTACAACATGCTGCTACACGTTATAGTGATACTTTGAGCAAGTGGAGATCTTCTAGTAGTAAACCACCACGTGTTCCAGAGCAAGTTTGGAATACTTGGCAGAAAGAATGATCCACTCCTAAGTTCAAGAAAAAATCTACCATTACCTCTAAAAACAGACTTACTGAGACGAACGGCTTAGGTTCAGGTCCCTCACGACATACTGGGGGTTCTATATCTATGGTTGAGCGTAGCATGCGGATGGTAAATTGATAATGATAACTTAATTTGAATTTATTATTCATTTATATATTTAGGTTGTAAAATATTTCTTAATGTCTTTGTTTTTATTTGCTTATGTATTATACTTGTAATTTTGTAGTTAATGTGTTTTTAATTTTATTTTATTCTTATGATCAGGCAAAAGAGTTAGGACGTGAACCAAATCCTATAGAACTCTTTGACGCAACACACACTAGAAAGACTTCATCAGGATTGTCCGTCGCTAAATAGCGAGGTATTTTCTGTCGTCATTACAATTCCTGCAATAGAATTAGTGACAGATATTTCGTTACTAATTCCATCGTTAGCGACGGAATAATAATCTGTCACTATTAGACTTGCGAAAAGGTTTTCTGCGACGGATTTAATCCGTTGCAATTCTATCGCTAAATTAGATTAACGACGAAATTTTTAATTTTAGTGACGGATTTGTCCGTCGCTAAAACATATTTTTTTTGTAGATATTGATGAAAAAATAGGGTTGCTTGGATTAAGATTGATGCACAATTATGTAGTTTGTTGTGGCATTCTTTGTGAAAGCGTTTGTTTTGTTTTGTTGTGGCATTCTTTGTGAAAGCGTTTGTTATGTAGTTTGTTGTGGCATTCTTTGTGAAAGCGTTTGTTTTGGATTAAGATTGATGCACATTATATTGCCTAGAATGTTTTAGTTACAATGAATTAGGTATCCAGATAAGACAACCCTAGTAGAGTTTAAGTATACAACTAAGAAATAAATACAAGTAAAGATAAGTAAGAGATAAATACAAGTAGAGATAAAGATAGTTTTTTATCTTCATATCCCATTATACCCCTCAGGCCGATGCTGGAGCTGGCTGGATAGAAAGCAAAGGCCACAACTACAGAAATCATTGGGAAGGCAGAGGCTTGTTAAAAATGTAAGCGATCTGATCCTTGGAGGGCAGAAATTGAATATGAAATTCTCCGGCAGCAACCCGTTCACGAATAAAATGATAGTCAAGCTCGATGTGTTTAGTTCAAACATGAAACATGGGATTAGAAGATAGGTAAACTGCACTAAGATTGTCACACCAAATTGAAATATCTAAAGCCAAAATCAATAACCATTTTTCAATCTTGCAAAACCTATTACAAAGTTTGGATTAAGGCTAAGACATTGTATACTAATGATACTCAACTATTTACAACAAAGTTTTCATGATATGGCTAGTTATTGGGATCATATTGAAAATTTAAAAGATGAATTTAATTCTTTCTCGTGTCTTTTTTTGAAAGCATTATTGAGCAGGAGAACCAGAGAGACACTATTTATGATGTTAGCCTTGATAGGGCTTTGAGCAGATTTGACTTCAAAATGACATCAGATTCTTGTCAGTTCAATTATTCCTACACTTGAAGAAATGTTTACTTGATTACTTTGTATCTCCTCCTCCAAGAATGAAATTGAGTCATTTATACTAGCCGGGGGAAAGGATCCAAATCCAATTGTACCTATTGTGATAAGGGATGTCACACACGTGACACTTGTTGAACCCTCTCCAAGGAATACTTAGAGTAATCGATCTACTGCTCATATGTCTCAGTCTCTAGAGGAATAACTTCTTCCTCTACCAACTATCCAAGCTTAGGGGTACAATTCAGTTACATTGACTGGAGTTGTTTATGATGAATATTTGCACTATCAAGAATCGAAACAACAATCATCTTTTTTCATGGTTTTTGTTTCCCAACCAAGTAATTCCTTTACTTGCCTAACACAATCTTCACCCAGTGGATATCTGATATTTGATTTTGGTGCTTTTGATCACATTTTTGTATAAGAGAAACATTGTCAATACTCTCAACCCTCCATCCATTTCCTCTACAGTCATCTTGGCTAATGAATCACAAACAGTGATTAAAGAGTAGAAGAAAGTAAATCTTTCTTCTATTCCTTTAATCTCCATCTTATACACTCCAGAATGTCTTTACAATTTGAATTCCATTAGTAAACTTTCTAAGCAACTTAATTGTAGAGTGATATTTGACTCAAATTCTATTTTAGTGGAGGACTGGAATACAGGGAAGAAGATTAGTAAAGATCGTGAGTCAAATGGATTATATTTTATTTCTCTGCCACTCTCACTTCCTTTACTTCTACTCATTCAATTGATCTTTTTCATAACCACCTAGGTCATTCTAGTCTCTCCAAACTTCATAAAATCTAGTGTTTCAAAACTGTCTTCCATTGAATGCGAGTCGTGTTAGCTTGGGAAGCTTAAATAATAGAGTCTCATCTATGTTTAATGTTGTTCATTTAGATATGGAGTCCAAGTTGTGTTGGTGCCGATTTGGGTTTTCATTATTTTATTATTTTGATTGATAACTATTTTGTTACATATGGTTTTTTCTAATAAAATATAGATATGAATACTATTTTCAAAAAAATTTGTGCTAAAATTTTTAAATCAATTTGTTGTCTCAATTAAAATTTTGTGTAGTGACATTGCATGAAAACATATATCTCTTCCTTTCAAGGATTCATAAGTTCTTAAGGAATCATTCACTAATGTTGTGCATATATCCTTCAACAAAATGGCATAGCTGAACAACAGAATCAATGTCTTATTGAAACAACCCAAACCGTACTCATCCATCATAATGTACCACTTCGTTTTTTAGGGGATGTTATCCCAACTGCATGTTATCTAATCAACTGGATGCATTCCTTAGTTTTACAAAACCAAAGTCCTAATTCTATTTTATTCCTAGATTAACCATCTTACTCTTTTTCTACTTATGTGTTTGGGTGTACTTGCTTTGTTCATAATCATGCTCCCAGTAAGGATAAGCTTCATCACAGGTTCATTAAGTGTGTTTTCTTAAGGTATTCTCATCTCCATAAAGGTTACAAGTGCTATGATCAACAACTAACAAATATTTTATTTCAGCAGATGTATTTTTTTTCGAGACATCACCTTACTTTTCACCCCATACCACAGAATGAAAGGGCACTATATAAGCTCTCCTAATTCCAACTCTTCCCATTCCTATCACACCATCCCCTAAAACATTAGAAGTCTACTCTCGATGACCTTCTACACACTTTTGATATTCCTCTTGCAGGTATAGAACATATATGTACTCTAAGTGACTCTTCTCCTTCGCCACTAGTTTCTCCAATACCAGTCATGCTTCAAACAGAAGAATCCACTCCACCTATTGCTATAAAAATGAGATATTTGATTTTCTCATAATCCTCATCCCATGTACAATTTTTTGAGTTATCATCGCTTGTTACCTTCATTTTATGTTTCTGTATCCAATTTATCCATTGTGCCTATTCCAATATTAGTGAAGCATAGACACATTTAGGTTGGCAACAGGTCATGATTGAGGAAATGATTGTTCTTTGTGAAAATCATACTTGGGAGCTAGTTTTATTACCATCTGAAAAATTTGTAGTTGATTGTCACTGGGTTTATACAGTGAAAATTGGTCTTCGTGGGAAGATAGATTGCCTGAAAACTCATTTGGTTTCTAAAGGGTACACTGAGATATTTGGCGTTGTTTATGGGGATATCTTCTCTCCAATTGTAAAGATTGTCTATGTTCGACTATTTATTTTTCTTATCGCCATGCATCATTGAATCATTCATCATCCAGACATTAAAAATGCTTTCTTATATGGAGAATTGACAGAAGTTTATATGGAGTAATCATTAGATTTTGTTGCTTGGGGAAGTCTAGATTAGTTTTTCGATTACTGAAATTTCTCTATAGTTTGAAACAGTCCCCAGGGGCATAGTTTGGACAATTTAATATTGTTGTTCAAAATTTTGGGATGCATAGAAGTGAAGCATATCACTTAGTATTTTATCGTCATACAATCCATGGTAAGTGTATTTACTTAGTGGTGTATATGGATGATATTGCCATAACAGATGATAATTATGAAGGATTCACTCAAGTCGAGCAATATCTCTTTAGTCACTTTCTAATTAAAGACTTGGAGAAGCTGAAATATTTTTTAGGCATTAAGGTGACAATCAAATACATGCATTGTTATTTCACAGAGGAAATATGCCTTAGATATTTTGGAAGAGACCTAAATATTAAATTGCAAATCCGTGAAAACCCCTATGGATCCAAATGTTAAACTTATTCCAAGACAGGAGAAGTCATTGAAAGAACCTAGTTAGTATCGAAGATTGGTCAGAAAACTCAATTATCTTACTATCACATGCCCAGATATTTCATTTGCAGTAAGTGTGGTTAGTCGGTTCCTTCAAGCTCTATGTGATAGTTATTGGAATGCAGTGATGTGCATCCTTAAATATATTAAGGGAGCTCCAAGACAATGTTTGTTGTGTGAAGATAGAGGACATACACAAATTGTTGGGTATTTAGATGTTGATTGGGCAAACTTTCCCTTACACAATCCACTTCAGGATATTGTCTTTATTGGAGGAAATCTAATATCATGAAAAAGTAAAAAGTAAGATGATGTAGCAAAGTCAAGTGCAGAAGTAGAATATTGAGCAATGACGTTAGTCACTTGTGAATTTATTTGGTTAAAAACAACTACTTCAAGAATTTAGGTATAGAAATATCAGTTTAATGAAATTGAATTATGATAATCAAGCAACTCTACATATTGCCTCAAATCTGGTCTTCCATGAAAGAACAAAATATATATAGATAGATTGTCATTTTGTCACACAGAGGATTGAATTTAGTTGCATTGTTTCTAGTTTTGTGCATTTAAATGATCAATTGGTAGATATTCTTATTAAAGCTCTACAAATACCTCATTTTGAATATATTTGTAACAAGTTAGGAATATATAATATATACGCTCCAACTTGAGGGTGAGTGTTGAGATATACACCTTGATTTCAGAGATTATTCTTGATTCTAGGCTGCTATAAATATGGCTAGTGTAAATATTTGTAATATTTTCAGATTATAATTTCCTTTTTGTGTCATTCATTTAGTATAAATTCCCATCTAATTTGAGGGAATAATCAAACTAATTTTTCAGACTTCATTACATTCTCTCTCTAGTTTATCAGAAACAAAACCCTTCATGGCTATTAATGAGATGGGGAGAAGCTGTACAGCACAGTCTGCCAATTTGGGCGAAATATTGTTTTTAAGATAGAAATCTCAAATCTATTCTGGGTTCATACCATGTCATGCAAATCGGTCTTTGGAATTCTGTCTGTACTCTACATGTTTTGCCGTTTTAAGTACCTTCTCCTTGTATAATATATTGTTTTCTGGTGCGTCCTTTTCTCTGCTAATAAAGGCATCAATTTGAGTAAAGAGAGCGATTTATAATACATTCTGGCACAGTGCTATTCTTGGAGGTTTTCGATGCATATTCCTAATTAGTTTTGAATATGGATCATTGATCCACTCAATCACCTTGAAGAACAGTTTTCAGATAAATGCTGTCTCAAAATGCAAGAGATTATTTTGTTAAAAAGAAATTGGAACTGATCAATTTGAATGCTACAATATGTATTTTGAGTTTGCTGATGAATAAATAAGTCTTATGGGTCAGTTTAGGATTTATTGTTATGTGGTAGGATTGTCACTTTAGGTCTATTTATCATCCTCATTTTTATTTTGGACTTAGAAAGTATTGATGCTAAGTTTATGCCTATTTTTCGTAATGATTATACAAGTCTACTTTTATATTATGAAGTCTGGTCATTCTCTTTTCTGCCTCCCCTATATCAGGCACGGCCGTGCTCTTTGCACCTTAGGCCCTTGGACCCTTTTAGCACTGTGATGTGCCTTGCGGCTTGCCCCTTCAGTAATTAATGACTGTCATATTTTCGCTGTCACCCAAAATGGCTAGATTTAATTTGTAACTTGCAGTACCGCATAAAAATTAAATTAGCAGGAATTTTTATTCAACCAATAATTTTCAAGTAATCAATTTCACACTAGGAAATGCTATATGATGTAGCACTGTAATCTCGACGACTTTATGTCCTTATTTTTATTGAGTGTGAGCTTTGTTGACAAGTCAATTTTTTTGGTACATGGGAATAATCTGTTGACAATAGGCATTGTTATGCTCCTTGGACGCTTTAAGAATGTCTGAATGGTATATAACTGACCAAAATTTGATATCGAGGGGCCTTTTAACTCACCCACAGAAGGAAACTGTAATTACTAGTGTATGTTAAGGAAAACTATGATAAGCTATTGGCAAGTAGCTTGGTCTTGGTGGTCAAGTCTCTGCTTTATCATTCATAACCCCAATGTACCAAAAAAGTAAAGCTGTGATAAAATGTCATGGGTTTATCACAGTACATGGTATAATTAAGTGAATATCGTTGAGCAACAATTTCAAATGAACTTTCGTCAAATAGTATTGCCTACCAAATTTAGCCTAGCTAGTGGAGAAGCATTTTAATAGAATACTTGAAAGATCAGTTGCTGATAAAATTTTACCCCTTTCTGTCATCCACAACATTATGGTTTTCACACCTCAATATTTTGAGCTTATATTCTGATCAGTGGGAAAATTGTGTGCGCAGGCTGAGCTGCAGCAAGGGCCTCCATCAAAAAAGCAACGGAAGTGAAGGCATTAAGGTTGTTGGGTGTTTCATTTTTCTTCCATGGATGGAAAAGGTGTGATGATTGAACTGTGTCATACTTGAGAACCGTGCCCCTCTTCCTGGGCCAGTTCTTTTATTTTGTGCCTCCCATCTCCTCCTTCCCCGCGGGAACCCACCGCATAATTCCATAACCCGGTGGAAGCTTGTGTAACATATTTGTACATGTAGTGTGGAAAATTCAAAAATCAAATGCACAAAGAGTTCCATTTTGGCGTTTTCATCTGCTCTCAAAAGTGAATATGCTTTGTTAATGTTCTTATATCTAGGCCATCAGACATTTGGGACCAACCGAAAGGACCGTTGGGTTGTAAGAGGAATGGACTCGGTGGTATCTAACTGTAAGGTGGATGATAATGAATGTCTATTTGTCCCTTTGTACATAATTCTGAATCTTTGATTAAAACCTAATAGGTCCAAAGTTTTAGTCTGCATCTATTCTGCTATGTTTTAATCATGGTTTGCTGGATTCATTGGATTGCTAGAAATGCGTATTTTCCTTTGGAATTGGAACGATACAGGTAGTTCCTGATCGTTCTGCCTTATGCAGTTGAACAAAATTACTGGTGTTCTTGGCAGCTACCATCCCTCATTCTCTGTATGATGAGAATAAATTCGTTTTCGCTTTAGACAAGTTCTCCTTCGTTCACTTCTAGTTTCTTGAACAGCAGCTTGCTTTCATGTTTAATCTTTACATTTTCGAAGCTACTTCATTTAGAATAGTTCATTGCAGGAAAATGATTTAAAAAAAATTTTGAAAACATTTCTGCCTATGCGAGACTTGTGCACCTTACACAGCACATCCGGTCAACATTCCAATTCTTGTAGAACCCTAGACTAACCAACTTTACCTGCCCAATATAATATCTCATCAACTTCCTCCAAATCATAGAATTAATATAAAATCTCATTATCATTGCAACAGTTTTTTTTTTCCCTTCAATCTCCCATATAATTTCTCGTGCAGGTTCATTTGATTTGACATTTTCTTTTGATCGCGAGTTTAAGGACCATACTCTCCATTGATTGTACAGGCATTTTGGTTTCTGTCCACAAGCTCAAATTGCGCTCACAAGTTCTCTCACTAGAAAAACGGGGAAAGAAAAGGACCTTCAATTATCTACAGAAACATCTTGTCATTCAAACCCCTAAATTTTCTATAATCAAATGCCTAATCACCTTCCACAAAAGTTTCAAGCTCTTTATTATTAACAATGAATGATAAAGCTACTCAATACTAGAAGTTCCAAGGAAACGAATGCACAGCCATCTGAATTATGTTTCACTTAGAACTCCATTCTATAGGTACAACTTTATCCAAACATTGTACATTCCCAACCCTAAATAAATGAGGCGCTTTATATCAAGGCAAAGTGAAGGGAATGAAGAAAAAAACCAGGTCCTTCGCATCACCGGAGACAACAGTATTACCACCATTGGCAGTGTTACATTTAGCGCTAAGAGCCGCTGGTCTGCACCCCACAAGCAGTTCAAATATCAGCAGATTTTTAAGTACAAGGCGATTTGCTTCTACAGTTGGGTTACCTCAAAACAACAAATTAGACTGGAACTCAGCTTCATCCAAGGAAAAAGATGCAGACTTCGTAAATCTTTCTATGTACCTACAAACTCCTGTAGTCTATAACAGTAACTACATCTTCTGGTGCATCCAAGTCTTGGTAGCTGCAGAAAATTTCAATACTTGTAAGAGTTCAAATAGACAAACTAACCATCAAAACACAACATGCTAAATAGGGATTACTTATATAGGAAAAAATTGGTGGAACCAATTTCTAGCATGGAACACATTGCAACCATAATCATGAATGACCTCAAAAACAATAAAGAAAACAGTTCAAAAGCCAATGATACACCATGTCACATGTTTGGAGAGAAAAGTGCATCAAATATACCTCTCTAACTATCAAAAGATTAAACGAAAAATGGTTTAAAACCACATCATATCACGCACTATACATTGATACCATACAGGGTTTACATGACGGATAGCGTTTAACCTGTTTAACTTGACAAATATTCTGACGTGACCCAGTGAAGGGTCTTTTTTTACTCCCACAGAAAACAAAAATATGTTAACTCTGTAATTCTTTTCACTGAATTTATAATTGAAAAACAGATAAATCATCTTTAAGCAAGCACTTGATGAACTCACTACAGCACCTTAAAAAAAAAACCTAACATAATAATCACAGGCAGAAGCTGAAAGGAAGACACCAATGAAAAACTTGTAATTAAGTTCACAAGAAGATTATGAACTTGGATTGAAAGAGGTTTCAAACGGAAATTACCTGCGTAATTGCCGAGGATCCTTTCTAAAAGCTGGAGATAAAAGAATAGGAGCTGGGCCACTTAACTGAGGCCCAGGCCTTGCATTTCTCCCACCACCTTCAAATGGAGGTGGACCACCCTGCTCTCTGAACATCCGCATTGCAACTTCGGGTGGAGCAGGAACAAAAGGCCCAAGCGGACTGTTTAAGTACAAAATATCAACATCAGAGCAGAAAAATTCAGAAATAGTATTGCCATGACTATAGAGAATTTGCTAAAAAAACTTACCCAGCACCAGGCACAGGCATCAGCACTGGCGGAGGAGGTATATCAGAAGGGAAAGGAGGTACATGGATGCCTTGTCCACCAAAACCATCATACATTGAATCATCACGATTTCCCCCATCAGGCCCATCATTGTTGGACTGGAAGTCACCAGACGAGGGGTTCTCAGACCTATCATATCTTTCACTGCCATTTACTCGACTATCACGTTCTCTACGGCCACCTCTTTCGTCTTTCGATCGGTTATCTGGACCTAGTTTACGTCTCTGTGGCTTGTCTTTCTGCAAAGAAAATTCTCATTTATACTAAGCAATTTTATTTTTATTTTTCTTCTTCAAGGGTACATGGAACAGTTTTATATGCTAACAAAATTCAAGTTGAAGACTGAGGAACATCTAGCAAAATGCCAGTAAAACTTCATAGAAAAGGGCAGATGGAGAAAAATAAAAGTAGGAATCCAGTACAATTAGGGAAACCAGAAAACTCATGCATACTGCCCCTACCAAAAACTGTTTCGAACTTCCTGCTGAGTTGTGTCCCAAGAAGTTTATCCACCAACTTCCAAAAGCATAGTAATGCATTAACTTCACAAAACTGTCCTTCAATTGAGTAGTTCAAGATAAGGTATTTTCATTAAGAAGAGGGAATTGCAAAAAGTTTTGTTAATGTAACAATGTGGGAAGAAAGAAGATGGAGAACAAAAGAACAAAAGAATAAGGGAGGAGTTGCACGTAGCTTTCTTCATGTTTGTGTAAAACATAGTCAACAAAAAGATGAGATATAGAATCATGAAGTATCTTCACAGTGTTCTATCTGCTTCCGTATGAACTGCAATTGGCATTTCTCCTTTCAACAACAAATACTCATAGGAGGCCAAGCTTGTATTTAACATACTTAAGTACAGTATTTTATCCATAAATAACAAGAAAAAACTATCCTCAAGTAATAATGAAAAATTGAGAAACTAGATCACTAAAATGCTCTAAATAGGCAAGATCTGTATAACAAGGCAGATTTCTAATACCAGACTTTCAACTTGGGAAGGAGTGTGTTTAAAACAACTGGGCCACTATGCTTCAGGAATACAATGTGTAACCTAATTAAGCAAAAACAACAAGATCATACATCTGAGATATCCATATCCAAACTTTGTGGGAATGAGCATTCCATCTATCGGTCTTTATCTTCAACAAACTTAATGTATCCATCTTTTAGATCAAGCATACTACTCCAAAATATTGATCCAGAAAATACGAGAATGGATGAATCTTAAACCACACACATAATGCAATAAGGCAGCCTAGAACTTTATTGGAAGCAACAAGGGAGGATGATATTAAAAACAAAAAATTAAATGAAGTGGCACTGTATCTAAAAATGTTACTGGGATTGCTTACTCCCCTCCACCCCCCCCCCCCCCCCAAAAAAAAACCAACACTTGGTACTGCAACCCCATTCACAAGTTCCAAATTGGAGTATGTTCGCTTTCCAGTCAGTGAAAATAGGGATCCCAAGGATTTAGGAACATAAAAAGAACAAGAAAAAAATGAAAATCTAATCTTACAGAATTTTATTCAAAATTTTGAAGAAACCACTCCGATTATACAACACTGCACTATATCCCACTTTCAAGAGTAAGATAGTAGGTTGGCAAGAGGTAGGTGACAAAAGGAAATATTATTTAAGGATGTAGCATTGCAAGAACCCAATTTGATTGGGCAACCCTTCTTTGTACATATATGGACACAAGGGACTCTTTGAAATAAATTAAAACATACGAAATTCTCACGCAGTTAATAATGAGAGGTTATCATTTAAAAATAGACTTGCAAACATATTTTTTTTCCATATTTTTCCACCCACCATATTTTTCAAACTAGAGATTTGGGAAGACTTGCATTAGCTTATAGAACTAAAATTCTTTGATGTATGATGCTTCTTATTAGTATTAAGATTGTCATTTCAGTTTTTTTTTTAATTTCATTGATATATAATTTATGTTCCTACTTTATTGAACAAATTCCATTAAATAAACCGCAATCTATAATAGCGATACAACTAAGCCCTACCAACTCGTACCAAGTACTATGAAAAATACTAAACCAGGAAACCCACCCGTACCTCATGCGAATTGCAATCCTGGTAACTTTTATACAGATGCTGTATGAAAGGTATATGCAGACACCATAACAAGATTGCTTCTAAATAATTTCAATAAACTGCAACATAATTAGTTTATACTCACAAGAGAAAGGCATGAGAAGAAAAAAAATAAAAATAAATAAATGCTCAATTTCATGCAGTCAAAAATAAAAATCAATACTTGACATTATATATTAGATTAGATACCAAGAAGACATGAACACCCATGATTTATAACAAGTACTGATCAGATGAAGCATACCAGTAAAGGCTGCTGCATGACAGGAGTGCCGCCAGGTGCATCAGGATCACTGCAAATGATAGTATAAAATTGTTAGAGAATCTATAAGATTGACATCAAACAAAATAAGAAAATAATGCCATATGACAGTACTTCATGTAGTTCTGGAAATAAAGGTCTTCTCGCACTTTGGAGGTCAGTTCTATTACAAGCTCAGGGTGTTTCAGTTTGAGATGCTTATGTACAAATTCAGCAGCATGAAAGAGCTTTGTGCAACCCTTGGCTCCACAACCATACTTCCACCCATACTTTTCATCCCTAATCTTCCGGACATAGGGATCCAAAGCATCAACTGCAGCAGCATCAATTTTTTCCTTAGCAGTCATTACTTCCAAGGGATCCTGGCTCCTCAACCTTTCTTGCCAGCGAGAATCTAGTTTCTTTTCCCATTCAGTCCCATTATTAGATACATCAGGACCTTTCCCTTCTGCTCTAACATGCCTAAAACCCTTACCTTCAGTTGACTCAACCATTCCATAATAATCCAAACCATGAATACGCCAAAGGTAAGTAATAAGTGTGTCCAATAGTTCAATGCCTTCCAGGCCCTTCACAGAAGTTAAGCCTCGTATAATAATAACAGGGCCAGTGGAACTGTTATGGGATTTATCTCTGTTTAATTTGTCATTATCAGATCCACCTAAGATATTTTCTTCAATTCCTTTTTCAGAGTCAAGTTTGCGCACAAGGGCTTGAGCTTGCTCAACATCAACTTGAATTCTTCTGGGTTCAGCACTGACTGGGTGAGCCTTAGGAGCTGAAATAGTATCAGTTTCTTTGGCTGGCAGACGGCCATGCCGTCTTCTTTTGCCACCAGTTTCTCCTTCATCATCAGAATTTGGATTGCTTGTCTGTCCTGATTTATTTGATAATGGGACATTGAGACCAGGACCCCTGGCAGAATAAAAAGTAAAGTTCAATATTAAAAAAATCATAATTTCACATTCATTCTCAGATGAGTAAATAGAGTGAAGAAAAATATAAATAAATTACACGTCCAAGGTTCCACTTTGCAAGTCCAGCAAAAAATCTTTCGCAACCTTCCTCGCCAGTTCATTCCTCCTACAATGAATTCCCAAGGCATAATCAATCCGACACAGAGAGATTATGATAAAGTCCAATTAGATGATTAACAATGCATCCAAATTATTTAAAAAGATACATAAACAGAATACAAATTCCAATAATATTTAAGTAGAACACACCTTTCTATGACTGCAACCAAATTCGTTGGATGATATTTGTCTCTCAACCTAAATGAATACAAGTTCAGTTAGACCAATGAAGTGAAGACAAAGGCACGTACGAGAATTGAGAAGAGAGATACCATTCTTCATCTTTATGTGCCTCAAAAAATACTCGTTTTTGAGTTGAAATGTATTCTGACTTGTATTCTTGATATCTGCACAATCAAAAGCCATGATCACCTTCATATTTCCCTAGTCAACTAGCAGTGATGATTCAAATCTGAGATGACAATAGTCTTTACCTGCGCTCAGCTTCAGCTGGTAGAATATCATCTTCAAGCTCCTGGATGAATTGCTTGTAAGACATGAGGCCTTCTCTGTCACATCAATGAGTAAAATGAATCCTAGTCCATAAAATATCCACATCTTCCCAAGTTTTTTTAAATGTATATATAACTTTCAGACTTAATTCAGCTTTGCCTATATATCATGATGTCATAAAGTCCATATATCGAACCCTAGAACTGTGTAAAAGCAAAGCTACCCTGAAAGTCTCCTCCAAAAAGCGGATTAATCCAGACAATGGTTATTCTTTTACAAGTCTCCTCCAAACAGATATATCATTTAATCATATTATACATGATGATATTAACCATGACCTAGTGCATGGACTAACTAAGATGAAGCATCATGTAAGAAAAGAATTTGAGTGGATGGTCATTTCATGACACAACTTGAAATATGAAAGCAAATAGAAGAGAAAATAAGCAAGTTTTCCAAAAATTTGGAAACAAGGCAAATGGAAGAACCCTTAATAATTTAAACTCCAAATATTAGCAGCACTAAAAACATCAGAGTTGGATAATGAAATAAAGGATAAGCCAAACCCAACAAGATCCAGCAAAGTCCATGAACATGAAAAATACAAACCTTTGAGTACTCACTGTGTTGGAAGCATCCATGTAACCTCCACGTCCTGAGTCCCAGTCTGCAACAATGTTATAAAACCCAGTAAGCCACACGCAATCAAATAAGAAAATGGAGTTCAAAAAAAGAAAAAAAATGTTGGAACATGACAAAAGTGCACAGAACTTGGCTCATCACTAGAGGACTCGAGAACTAGATTTTATTATAAAGCCAGATTAACATCGCTGATTATGAAAAAAAAATGGATGTCCTAAATTACACCACCATGAATATTTGAAAATCTGAAATAGATCTTAAATTTACAAGCACTCTAATTTAAAGGAATTTTGGAATCACCAAGAAGCATTTTTATAGTATATGACACTTCTCGAAGGCAAGTCAAGACATGCAAAATTGCACGCTATAGTAATCAAAATTGTGGAAAGTCCAAATGATTTTTTACTAAGCAAGCATAACCCATTACACCGAGTGCCGATTAGCATCCATAATCCATAACTAAAATGCAACCCACTCTCCCAATCTTTCAAATGGCAACCTTATTTTTTATTAAATTTCTGGAGATGTGATGACCAGAAAGGCCAAAAAGACCTTCACTGAGAAATGAGCAAACATTAAAAGTCACCGTAAATGCCTCGCTCTTCCTCCCTCATTCCTTTGAATGATAAACAACTGGAGAAATAAAAGGATAAATTGGTAAACTTGACTTCAACTGCAACTCTAGTTCCTATGTTCTATATAGGGCATGCTTTTCTATATGGCAAAAGACAAATTGTGACAAGCAGATTCCAAATGAAGTTTGATAATTTCATGAGCAAATATCTCAAAACAGAAAAGTCTCTATAGATAACAACAAACTAAAGCTGCCACCTAAGTCTCAAGAATACATAATGACGCTGAACTAATCAAATGCAAGGTATTTTCCCTCATTTCTGTTACTAACTTTATTTAGAAGAAATATATATAAATATATATTATTGCAACAATTGCAAAGCATTGAGGATGTACCAGATGGTCCACTTTGATATCCACCTCCACGACCCATGTAACGGCCATGAGAGCGGTCTTCAGGATACCCAGTCCTACCTCCCATTTCACGCTCATATCCAGCACCATAATCATATCCAAACCTAGACCATGATAAATCAGTCAATTAAACTAAACAAATTTTGCAAAAAAAGGCTCATTGACCTGGAAAAAAAAAGAATAATATACTGAGGAAAGACAAACAGGTGATGCAACAGGGGACGAAAGAAACTACTCCATTAAAAGCAAATGAATGCACTGGAAGAATGAAAACAGACATACAGAATAAAAACAAAGAGCCAGCACCAAATGTTAAGAAGCAGTGATAAAACATGTAGAGAGAGAGAGAGAGAACCTATTCAGAAACTACGGACAACAGATTAAACAGCAGCACCACCCATATGATAATTCATGATCATCTCTGTCCAAAAAATTAAGTCTAATGTCATTTAACTACTAAGTACTAACAAACTAACGTGTGCAATTTTGTAAAATTCATGTTAAAGTTAAAATTCTAATCTAACAAACTCATGGAAAAGTTGCAAAAAGAACATAATCAAATATCATACCAAATCAAATGTGAGCAGTAAACTTTGCTTTAACAGAAAAAAGAAAAGAAAGACAGCAGATAAACAATCATGATAACAGTGGAGCTCCTCAACTGCCTACAATGGCCCTCAAAAACCATGCCACAAATCTAAAGAAACTACATGTCTCCTAAATGCATCTGATTCAACAGTGACAATGTGCCAGGATTAAAACAAGATAAGCACCCAGTCAACCAACAATATCATACATGATCTGAATGTATAATACCTTGAATGAACAAAAAGGGTAACAAAAATAACCTTTTATACGAAAAAGGCAAATAAATCCATGATTTATTTGCTTTGCTTATTCATACTAAGAAGCTGGTTAAATAAGAACCACATAAGACTAAACAGACATCCATACTATCACTAATGCAGAACTTCAGCATGTATCACATTATTGTTGAATTTCACATCAACCAATTTCAGGTTAACAACCTAAGCATCAAAGTGCCTTAACATAGCCAAGTACAACATGAGGAGTTGAAACCGGCAGTGCAAAACATAATCTAAAAACAATAAAGCTAGCTGGGCAATGTAATGTTCCACTTAAAAATTAATCGGCATTTCAAATTACTGACTGGATAAAGACAAAAGCAACCACCATAAAAATTCTAGAGTTCTATCCAGAAGGGCTTTCCACTTTTATTCATATGTAAATTATTTCTGACAAAAATTGTAAAACATATTGCACATAATAATAATGATAGCATAATTTAACATTAAATCTCAACTTAATAGAGATACTTTATACTTCTACACTCCAAATTTTAGTCCTTATCTGCACTTGTCCAGCACTCTTTCAACTCCATGATAAGACTAGCTTTTAAATTTCGCGACATTTAAGGTTAAGAGGGATAATTCATATACTCCCGGATCATCTTCCACATCTTGGCAATCTTAGTTTGACCTCAAGCAAAGTTTCAGTTGAAAATCAATGAAGAAGATGTAGGGACCAACCTATCAAATTTCATTGTACTTTCAAAAACATTGAATCCAAAAGACAAAATTTCATAAAAAGGAAATTAACAAGCTAAGCCTACCGCAAAAGATAAAAGCAGGTAAAACCAACATTTGAGCTTGTATGAGTTCACACACGACTCGTTCTTTCAGCAACCAGAAATCCCTTTGTTTTACTGCAGAAACTTGCAACAGAGAGGAAACGACGGGTATTGAACCCTCACTCCCACACCTTGGGGTAGAAACCCACCAAAACTTCCTTTCGTTAGCCATGAAATAAAAGCCTGAACCAAGTCTTACATTCTTTTCGAACAGTGAAATAGAGCAAGAAGTTCACCTCAAATTCAACGCCCAAAGCCAATCACAAAAATGGTAACTAAATTCTCAGGGAACTGACACATTACAAGAAAATCGACGCCCCTCAGAAATAAGAAAATCAAGAATCATACTTTTGCAAAATGAGCATATTTCCTCAACACCTACTAAACAAGCAAAGCAAGTCCATACCTCAAAAACCCTATCAGTCAATCAACCGATCACTAATTCACTCACCTTCTGTCGCCTGGTCCGAATCCACCTCTAGGACTCCCTCTCCTCCCTTCATACCCTCCATCGTCCCTCCTCGACCTCTTATACGGAGGTGACCTCCTCAGCGGTGGAGAATGCCTCCTATCCCTGTAAGGTACAGGAGGAGGACTCAAACTGCTCCTCCTCTTATAGTCTCTCTCCCTCTCTCTCGGGGGTGGAGAGCGATTCCTATCGTAATAATCAGTGCCACGTCGATTGGGCGGCCTATCGAAATCCCTATCTCTGGAGTCTCGATCGCGTCGACGAGAAGGGTTCTGTGGAGGAAGAGGCGGAGGAGGAGGTGGGGGAGAAGAAGATTGGGGATCATCGGCGGACTTGTCCTTGCGGGCGCCGCGGCGGTCGAGAGAATCAACGGGCATGTTAATGACTTCAGCCATGGTGAAGAACGATGTCGACTAGGTGGTGTGAGATTGAAGCGAGGAAAATTTTGGTGAAACCCTAGAAAGAGAAGAAGGGCGAAAATGAAAATGACTGGGATGGAAGTAATAATGTAATCGTTTTTTTTTATTGCTAATAGTGAAGACTGAAATTCAAACGCTGCGTTTCGAGATTATTGATTTTTGTTCGAGTGGAGGGTAATATGGGAAAGTCAGTTTTGCTGCTAGGGCTTGTTATTTACTCCTACGATATCACTATCGAATATCAATCTATGCCCAAATTTTCCCGCCATCTCAACCAAATAACATCAAAGTTATCCACTTTTTCATGTTTTTCATCTTAAATTCAACTTGATTTCTTTTATTTTCTATCCAATTCCCGCGATAAAAAAAATCTAGGGTTTTAATTTGGTTATAATGGCGGTGCTTAACTGGAAGCACCACACTCTCATCCAAGCGCTGGTGACGCGTGGCCCTCTCAAGGAGGACGACTTCCACAAGATATTTGCCGGTGTCACTGGAAAAAACCCGCGTATTGTTTCTGTTTTTTTTTTTTTTGGTTTGAATTACACTGTTATATTTTTCTAAGTGTTTTCACAATTTAGTGCAAAATTGATATGTTTTACTGGTGTTAATATAGGGAAAATTTGTTATCTATTTATTTTGCACAAGTTTATGATGAATGAATTCGCGGTTGAAATGATATAGCTTTTTCAATTTTTCCTTCACTTAGTTTAATCTTTAATTGAGGAAAATAGGTTTATGATATTTAGCCAACAAATCTTTTTTTTTTCTTTTTCAATTTTCGGGGTGCTTTCCGTCATGTTGAACACTCTAGCTCCGATAGATATCTTGGATTATTGGTTTCGCTTAATGTTTTACATTTCTGCCAATGGAAATTCGCTGAAAATTTATTGGTTTATACATTTTAATGCATTGCACAGGTTCTTATGAGCAAGATTTCAATGATTTCTTGCTGAAGATAAACAAGGAACTTTCATACATTCAAATGGAGTTGCGCTGCTGTAGAAATCAGAATGATGGTCAAGTTTGTTATGGACTTGTTAACAACATTTCCGATGAACAATCCAAGCTTGGAACAAAATACTCTGTTCCGCAGATTGCTCTATTTAAGGGTATTGTAAGTCTAGTTACATTCATCGACTGCCCTTCTTAGTTGAGAAAGTTATATTCCCTTTATTAGTGATATTGGGGAGGATGAGGTAGATGCCACACTGATCCACATACTTGTTTCAATATCATTGATGAACATGTCTTTAAAGTAGCTATCGTTTTAAGAACTGTATAGTGAATGCAAAGTTATCTTTATGTAATTCAAGTGCAATTATGTGAACTAGAATTTACATATAGCCATAGCCAGGGTTGTAATTTTCAGAAGAAACTGAGATATAGAAATGCCATTTTCTTTGAAATATATTAGGCAGGCATTTGAATTATATTTTCTATGTGTGATAACGATGTTTTAACAGGAGATCAATTTCCTTGTGTAGACCTTTGAATTTGAGTTACTGCCTCCTTATCTCATTGCTTCTTTAGCAGAATGTAAGAATTTACTTGGTATTTTTCCATTAGCGCATAGAACATAGATGAATAGAAACAACCCCAGGTTTTTGTATTACTTATGAATTTTACTATACATATTATGCAGAAAAAAATGAAATAACACAACTGGCTTTCCTAGATATATGTTTGCTTTTGTAAACCCTACTGCACTTATGCTTCTGAAACAAATTATGGTGATATGAATGATTCCAATAAATTGTTTGGTGCTTGTTGAACTTCCTCACATTTTTGCTTCAAATATTGAAATATATGTATTACTACAATTGAAATAAATAATAACTTAAGAACTTGTACTTTTTTACTGTAATAAATAATTAAATTTAGCATCATAGCATCACTCGTGATACATTACTGTTTAGATCAATTATCCACCTTATAATCCAAGAAATGTTTAGCATGCTTCTATTGTTTGCTATGGTTCCATCTTATTTTGCGTGTTATGGATGTGCGAAAAAATATGGTATGGACAGTTCTTATAAATTATTTGAACTAGATTTTCTCTATTAAGGAAAACTAGAAAGACTTTTGATTTTTTTTCACAAAGTTGGAATGCTTTGGGATTGTGAAAGACTAAAAGTAATAACAGTAGGTTTTTATTTTTAACTTCTTTGGTATGGATTATTATGACCACGCAGCAACAGACATATCCGATATGTTGGGTGTTTGTAATTCTATTAGGCTTCTATTACCATGTTATATTAATACCTAATAAGCCATTGTTTATCATATTCATCATTTTTTGTTTTGTTACTTTTTTTTTACTACCTTGGATTTCCTGATGACCATAATTTGGTCCTTGCATGAACCTTTCTCTCATTGCAATCTAATATTATCAGTTTGTCTGGATGCATATCTTTGTGCATATTATTGTTCTGATGTTAATAGTTATATGATGGAGTTAGTTGTTTAATCTGCACTTTTTGTTTCTTGTCATGATTTCTAATGATATGTGTCAGATAGAAGCAATAGTGCAAGATGCCACAGCTCAAGGTAGCATATCCACCATTGATGTTCTCAATTTACGGCTAGAGAATCAGGTCTAAACTTCTCTACTGAATTTCTATCATTATTAATATCTTCCAGCAAGGTGATAATATATGAAATTGTTGTTCGCACTTTGTTTTATTCACAAGTGATATGATCCTGTAATTTGTGATGACTATTTGCGCCTGTAGATAGATTTTGTGAACTCCAACAGATTTTTTTTTACTGAGTGACTGGAAGAAATCAAAGTGTGTATACCTACTAATGAAAAGTTTTCAAAATCCTAAATGTTCTTCAAGAATAATGAATGGAAAAGTACTCAATTTTTTAAAGATTTCAAGCAGGATGAAGTCTAATTTGTTGCTGAAACTAAATTGTATACATCCTAGAAAAAGAAAGTGAAAGTTATTCTAAAATAAATTTAAATATATACAAAATAGTAAATAAAAAGGCTATTTGATATTTCAGCATTTAAAACAACACCTTAGATGGACTGGAGATTATGTTCTCTTTTCTAAATTCAGGCATCAGGCTCAGTGTCAAGTATTCTTTTAATTCCTCTTATTCATGCACTTTTTGGTAGGGCTTCTAACTTAATTTAAGACTGAAACAACTAATAGAATCTGTTCCTCTACTGTCATTTGGAATCTTCTTCTCTCTTTTTTTTATTATTTTGTTATTTCTGGAGTTTTGTGATTATTTTTAGGGTTCGGATTGTTTTAAGTATGAACATCGAGAATTGTATCCCTTACATTACTATGTATACTGCTCTTCTGTTGTGTTTTTCTGGATTACATTCATCTGTTTATAGCTTCATCCATTTTAAGATTTGCAGGCACAAAGATGTTGATGAATGTAGTTTTCTGTTGGTATTACATTACCTTGTATACAGTGTTCAGACAATTGGCCAGACATATTCTTTGGAAGCTTGAGTCTGTCTATGAAAGAGAAAAACTTTGTTCAGAATGAGTGATTTATGCAGTCCTATTTTGCTGCTGGATATAATGGGCTTTTAAAATAATTTAATTTCTTCACAATTTGTGTTGCAGCTTTCTAATGTTATGCATATAGAGGGCTTAAAGCCTTAAAATGATATTCAAGAGTTTCAAGGATAGCAGTTTTCACTTCTCTAGAAATCTAGCTGATTAATGATAGTATTTTATAAAAAGGTGAAAGTTTTATAAATTGAATGTGTATTGTTCCTGACTCTTGATTCCATAATTGCATTTCCTTGTAAAAGAGTATATTCTCTCAAGTTGTAGGCTGTATTCTGGCTCAAGGTTTCAAATGAACAATGTATTTTTCAGTTGATGGTCAGATTGCACATCAATTGTAACATAGGATTGCCGATTTTATCTGCTGCCAAATTGAATCCATTTCTGTTGGCAGACAACTTGTGCTGGTTTCATGGAATTCAAAAATTGAACCTTGTTTCATTTTTTTGTGTGCAATCATCCATACTGAGTGCATGAGAAATATTGTGGTCTATTTTCAGGTTCGTAGTGGGACAGAATCACAATCACAATCAGAAGGGGGTTCATCTCAAGTTCCTCCTGCTCTAAGGAATTTCTCTTTGTCTCAGAAGGAAAGAACTCTTGATGACCTTGTGCATGACAAGTGGCTTTGTCGCATGCCAGATGGTGATATTGGACTTGGTGTCAAATCCTACCTGGACTTGAGAAGTTGGTTTCATAATTCTGGAACTCCATCATGTGAAGTGTGCAATGAAACTGCAATAAAGGTTTTGTTTCATTGCCACTCTGATGCCTGCTTTCTAATATATTTTTGTATGCTGAAACTAATTGTTAAAGATTTTGAATTGATTATCCTCATGGGATCAACTGAACTTACCTGCATTTCAAAATTGCTTGTAGAACAAGAACAGCTGCATGAGGTATAAGCAACCAGTCATCTTTTGCTTGTGAAATATTACATCCACTAAGGAAGTCATAAGTTGGCATGACTGTGTGGCATGAATTAGTCAATTAATTGGAATATTTGTGCGTTACAAATCATTAGGCTTTCTGAGGGACCACAATTATTTCCAAAAGGGTGATGCACAAAAATGTTCAGAAGTTGGATCGACAATCTGATAGGAGGGTTATGTATGTTAACATTCATAAAGCTCCAGAGCAGAATATTTTTGCAACAAGTGCATGGTTATGGAAGAATAATATCATTCTACTCATGATTATCTTTAGATGATTGCAGTAATGCAGTGGTTATTAGACAGTCCACAACTGCCACAAGTTGTAATAGTTAGGACCATGTGATATGCCATTATTTACCATATCTATCCCCTTTTGTTAATTTGTTCTGACTATTTCTTACAGGCAAAAGTATGTCAAAATGAAGGCTGTACTTTTCGAATTCATCATTACTGCCTGAAGAAAAAATTTTCTCGAAGCAGGGTATGAGTTTTGAATCTTTTGATGCAGTTACTATATAAACCTTTAACTGAGTTTCTTGCATTTTATAGCTAACTGATATAAGTGCATTGCAGGGTAAAATAGTTTGTCCAACCTGTGGCATTCAATGGGAATACCATTTTCCGAAAACTGAAGCAGTAGTGGTAGAGGATGAGCAGAATGAACCTACTGAAAGTCAGGCACCAACAGGATCAAAAAGGAAGAGGCTTAAAACCAACAGAAATGCTGCTGCTGATACTGTTGGATGTGGCTCATCTCAAGCTTCGTCTGCTTCTGACCAGAGAAGAGTAACTCGTTCATCATCTTCTCGAACAAGGTAAAGATAGTATAGTTGTTGAATAACCCTGTATATTTTGCTTCAAGCAAACTTGTTTGGGTAATTTTAATGTAGCAAAATTTATAATTTTGTCAGGCAATAGTATGATGACCTGGGATAGAAGATAATTAGTAGAATTGTTATCCTATATTAAATTAATGAATAGAATTAATAGTTGGTGTTGCTCTACTTTTCTTTTTCCCTGTGAAAGAGGTCTTGAATTTGAGTCTTTGATAACTTTTTTTATGTGATGCATATGATAAACCCTTCAATCCTTTCTTCAACGAGGAACTTTGCACATTGGTTTTCATTGTGTTGCCTTTACCAATTATTGAGAACTAATGTGCTAGATGCACTTTTTTAAAAAAAAATAAAAAGTAAAAAATAAAAAATCAAGAAATTCGAATTATTATTTTCCCTTGTTCATTTGACTTTAATAGTTGAATTATTATTTTCCCTTGTTCTGGAAGTCATTTGACTTTAATAAAAAATCAAGAAATTCATGAGCATAGGGTTTCTTGTTTTCTATCGCATATGTTTTAAATGTAGGCTGTAGGCATTTTGGTCTAATTGTATTAACAGTGTGACTTTAATGGCTGGAGCCTATGCATATTTAAGCTTGTCGTTTAATTTAATTATTTGTATGTAGAATTCGATAATTTATATTTCAATCAACAAAATTTTGAAGCTAAATATTATTTTTTTCTGTCAATAAAACTGATGATTTGTTCATAGGCCAACAGGCTCCGACATGAACATAAATATGCTTCGAGTAGATGAAGTTGAGAAATAAATAAGCTCAGCCCATGATATAGGGAAACCTTTACACCAAAAAAAAAAAGTTAATAAATAAAATTACAAGCTTAACCTCGTCGATAGGAGCTTTGAGTCTGGTGGAACTTTGACGTTAGTGGGCTTTCAAAGACGTTTTTAAGGTTTGATATTACATTTTGATAAAAATATTTTTAAAAAATTATTATTTTTAATTTTTTTAAATTTTAGAAATTATTTTTAAAAATAAATAGATAAGTAAATATTTTTAAAAAAAATATAATTTATAAATTAAAAATTCAGTTAATTAAATTAAAAAAATTATAAATTTATTTTCTAGTGAACCGCAGTCATAAACGGTATGAAACTTTATATCTGCACCTTGGATAGGGAATGGATTTGACACTTAGAGAGATTTTCCTTTCCATAATCACTTTACCAAATGCCGGCTTGTTTACAATACAAAATGAGCCATTCTCCTTCACGTACACGGAAAAACATGATTCCCTTATATTTTTAGAAGTGTAGAATATTTTATTTAAAAAATAGAAAAAAATTTAAATGCTAATAAATTTAAAATATTAAAAAAATTATATTCTCAAATACTTTGACTATTAAATTCAAATTTACAATAAAAATTTTATTTTTATTTCAAGATTAAATATATCAAACGTGAATTATGTTTAAAATTTTAAAGTAAATATCATCTTTTTATCTTGAAATCAAATTCTTTTTTATCACTAAACACCTCAAAATAACACATGCAAAACATATCTAACTACATAAGATGAAACTTTTGTTTAATGCATAAGTTTTTCCGATTCAACAATAAAGAGGTTTGAAGAAAAGATCTAACAAGTCTAGGATAACAAAATAAAAAAATATAAAAAAATGGTTAGATCTAAAAGAGGGCAGGAATCCAAAACAAAAAGTCCTCAAACAAATGGAAAGCAAATCCGAAAAGGATAAAAAAAATTAAAAAAAAAAAAAGCTTTTAATTTGCATACTAGAAAGAAGAGAGAGGGTTGTTTACGTAGAGAAGAAAATTAGAATTTTTGTTTTTAGAGAAAAAATCGTTCTTGAAATTTCAACATCAAAATTAAGTACGTTTGTCTTTGAATCATAAATCTGTCAAATATGACTGCAGTTACTTTTTTTAATATTATTTTTTATTTTTTAAATGACACATTTTTTTTTGTTATTAATTGACTATCTTTTTTATTAAGTGAATAAAAAATAATTATAAAATATTGCTATTTTTTATTTTTTGTTCTAACTTTTTTACCACTAATTTTTTTTTTAGCATTTATAATTTTTCTAATTATATTACGTAGTAAATCTAAATATATAATAAATCAATATAATAAATATATTAATATGATTTTTTGTCAAAATAATTAGAATATATTAAAATTAAATAATTTCATACCAACTGATTATTCTGATTTATTCAATCCGTATTTACTTTTTTTTCATCCGTTATTTTAATTGTTTTGAATTTGATATTAATAGTTCTAATCAGGTTTGTGGTACATTTTCAATATAGTTTTTCTCAATATATATATTATTAATGATAAATTATATTTTAATTGGTATGCTAAGATTTAATTAGAAACTCGCAATATATGACTTTATAATTAAAAATAATTTATAAAGAAATTTATATAAAAAATTACAATATTGAGTGTATTTTCAATATTGGTACAAGAGAAATTGGTACAATAAGTCGTAGATACACTTCTTCATAATGGAATCCGCAAACAACCAATAAGGGATGGTCATAATAAGGTTTACAAGTCGTTTTTGGATGTAATTGAAGGCAAATAAGGAATAGTTTGTAAGATTATGCTTGGCAAACTAGTTGATTATTCAAATCGTTCTGTCATTGTTGTAGACCCCTCACTTTCATTATATCGATGTGGATTGTCTCGTGAAATAGCAATAGAGTTTTTCCAAATATTTGTAGTTCATGGTCTAATTAGACAGCACTATCAACATTTTATAATCAAACTTTTTTGAATTGTTTTTATTTTATTTAGCTTTTTCAATTTGATTTATCTTATTTAATTTTTAAATTACTTAATTTAGAATTTCTAACTTTGTTATCCAATGTATTTAAAAAAATTGAGAATAAGAATTAAAATTTGAGGAGAATATAAAATTTTTATTCTTTTTTATTTTAGACTACTTTTTTTTATGTTAAATTTCAAGAATTTGGTCACTAAGAATTGAGACTAAATTTTTATTTAAAAGATTATTTTTCAAATTTTAGATTCATAAAGTAATTTCACAAATTTTTGTGAGCCATTATAAAATATTAAATTTTAAATTTTTTTTGTGGTATAATCAGTTTTATGTAAATACTTATGTAGATTACTTCAATTTATTTGTTTTTTATATCGCAAGAAATTTCTATAAATTTATTTATCCAGAGATTATGATCTAAGAAATATGACAATAATAAGAGAGTATGATTTACTTTATTTTTCTTTTGAAAAAATTTATCATAAAATTACTCTTATCATAGTCTTGAAAAATTATTGTGCTTATATCAACTATATTATTCAAGTACTAAATTATTTGTATTATATTATTTAATACCGAAAAAACTGAAGAACTGTACCAAATTATTCCAAATTCTTAAAATAATATAATATACATATTTATTTTGGACAATATAATACAATACTTATATTTAAAATTTTCTAACATTTCAATACGATTATGGAAATTTTGAAATTCCTGAATTGGATTGAACCGTGTAAATCCCTTAGCTTCTATAACAATTATGAATTGAGTTTCAACCCCCTTGATGGGCACAACCACATCTTGAACAATTTCAACCCAATAATAGAACAATTAAGCAAGCGGAGATGAGAGAAAATTAATTCTCTTCATTACTAAAAAAAAAACTGTACAGTGGTGGTATTTATACAAAAGTAGAGCACTGTGAATTTTGTGTTTTGACTCAGCACTAAACTATTGGTAGCTAGCATATATATTATATATTCTACACAGCTCCCCACAGCCGTCCATATTATGGTAGCAGCGAGGATTTAAATCAGAGAAAAAAATAAAAAGAAAGAATTAAAGCTTGCACCAATGGAAATTATAGCTGTAAACTAGTCAAACTATTCATAAAATATTTGAATTCTACTCGAAATTAATTGAGTCAGGTTCAAGTTCGAGTATCACAACGTAAAACTCGCAAGTTTAATTAAATAGTTACTTTTTTATTATTTATTAAATTATTTTTATACTCTCAGTATTTAAATATATTCGATCTTAATTAAATCGAGTTAGCTCAAGTCGAGCTAGGTATTTTATTTATTAAATTAACGTGTTTGTGATGAAATCAAAATGCTACAGGACATTAACTTCTTTTTAACTAAATTAATGTGTTTGTGATAAAATCAATTAGTTACAAATTTTGAGAGTTTGATGTCTTAGAATGGTTTTCTTTCCGTTAAAGTGATTAAATGTCTATTTTATATAATACTTTTAAAATTTAGGAGAAAATATTTTATTATTTTAATAGATCTACCTAATATAAATCTAAATTACTGAGGAGAATAAAAAAATAGTTAGGTGACTTTTTGCTACAGGCAGAAGCAGTGTTGATGTATCAATATCAGGTCTCACATCAATATTAAGGTAGACAGTGTCTTTTGTTTTCCCTAAATATTTTATGCAACCCCATGTGTAGATCATCACCATTCCATCTGCAAAGGCAACCACAGATTCCTTGATACGGACCCACGATAAAAGGGTTCTTTATCAACCAAAATGACTCCTCCATAAACTTTCTAGGCTGCCATAAAAGAGAGATTATTTATTTATATATTTATTTTTGGCTTCTCCTTTCATATTCTTTCTTCCTTTTTCCAGAATATCTGACCTTGACATGATATGATTTATCTTTTTCTTTTAAAGTGAAAATTTTTTTCTTGCATGAACTTAGAATTCATAGAGAATCAAATCATTAAAAAATATAAAATAAAATTATTTTATTTATATCACAATTTCACATTATATTTTTTTTTGAGAAATGAAGATGCATTTTATTTTCTGTAATTTCTTAATTTTAACATCACTTTTTATCACCAAATAACATGATTTAGAGTCTTAGACTTTAAGTTCAGCTAAACATTAAAGATAAAGGGAAAAAAAGGTATGGAGAAAAAAGTGATACCCATTAGTGTACTAATCAACTTTAGGACTCCGATGAAAAAAAAAGGACTGATATACATTGAGCCCACTATGGCAGCAAAACTTAACAAGGCATTATTATCAGAGTATGATTAGTATAATTTTGCTATATCTATGCTATATTTAAGGAAGAATATGGGAAAAAGTTTTTTTAGACTATAACATCCTTCAAGATTCAATTTTTTTTTATAACTAAAAGACTTTATTTATTTTGAAGAAGTAAAAAGGAAAAATAGGAAGAAAATTATTATAAATTTTTAACATAATAGGAAAGGAATACAAAATAAAATAGAAAAAAAAAGACTATTCTTAATATCTAAATAAGAAAAAAAGTACTCTAAATTAAGGGGTGTGATTATCATGAGTCATAGTTTGATGTTTGAATTGTACATTAACTCATTGTTTAGAAGCTGATTTGCATTTTCAGTCTTTCTATAATCAACTTAACTCCATAGCTATAACTATTTTTTATTTTTTTAATGTCAAATTAGTTTCTAAACTATACTAAAAAGCATGAGTCAGACCCTTAATTTTAACTCAATACAAATAAGTCATTAAACAATCCTATTATTTATTCCAATTGACGATTTCTATTGAGTTAACTCAACTGGCTTTGTTACCTAATAGGATAATAATAAGTGTCATCCTTTTTTTTTATATGTCTTCCAATAAGAGATCGACATATGACATTTTTCTGATCCATTTTTTCTTCCCCCTCTCTCTCCTCTTTCCCTTCTTTCTCTCTGTTGAAAAATCAGAATTTTTTTCATAGAGTTCAGAATTCAAATCTCCACCTCTTCTAGTTCCTCACCAAGAACCTAAAGCCCATCTTCTTCCATAAACCTTAACTCATCTTCTTCCATTCTATGCCTAACTTTTTCTCTCTCTCAAAACCTCACTATTCTCTCATGCAAAGAACTCATCATTCCTCTTAATGCCAAAATTGAAACCACACACCCAAACCCATTCTTACCGTCACAGCTAAAACATGCTCTCACTCTTACTATCGAAATCAAAACACCATACACCCATAACACAAAATTGTAACTGGGTTAGGAAAAATGGATTTGGGTGATGTTACTGTTTTATCGTGTTTGTGAAATTTTAAAAGATTTATTGGGTTAGATTTTTGGGTTTTGAAGGTTGTGAGTTAAATTTTCTGCCTAAAAACTCTTACTTGACTCTCCATGATTCAACGAAATTCCTTATAGTGCATTCATCTATGCTCCAAATAGTAACCATCACAAAAAAAAAAACCAGAGTCATAAGTATATGAAACTGCCATTGAAGCAGAAGATATGAAACACGGTTGAAAAAGGATCAGACCAATATGGTCGTGACTAGTATAGATCGGCTGGGTCCTGACCCAGAAATGGTACCGAAGCAAATAAGGATCATTGATTTGAGGCCTTCGGTAATGGCGAAAGTGTGATGTGTATGATAGATCAAGTTTTGTAGTATTTTCAGCGTCAAGCTCTCTTTCGTTACCGGCGTTCTTGAAGTAAAAACAAAGGAGAAGGAAGTATTTGGCTCACTCAGAAAATCAAGACCGTATTTTATCAAAAAAATATTGTATTGAATAGGGTTTTTATTCTTTTTTAAATTATATTGCATGAAAAAAAAATTGTTCTAATTTTTGGAGAAAAATTGAAAAAAATGACATGTATCGTCATCCATTGAATAACAAGACCAATTGAGTTAACTTTGTTTAGCAGTTTATTTATATTGTACTACAATATAAAAAAAAAACTTAATTGTATTAAGTTAAAGTTTAGAAGCTAACTCATAGTTTGAGTATAGATTATGGACTAATTTGACCACCTGACTTTTTCTTTTAATTATAATTGGAATATCAACTTGTTATCTCCAAACTTAAAACTATATAACATCGGATCCTATAAAACAAGTTGCTACTTTGAAATGATAAATGTATATGAAATATGATTAAAATTATTATTGATATGCCTTACTGAATTCTCCAAACACACGTACTAATAAAGAAAATATACATTTTATCCTTCAGCCTAGCTTGGGATAGTCATAAAAAAAGATTCTACTACTAGAAAATAGAATCAGTATTTAATTCAAGTTCCAAAAAAGAATCTGTACCAAATCAGGGAAATTTTTTTAAAAATCCAAAGTGGTGCTTGGATCTTAATCACATGCATCTAAAGGTAATTAAATACTAAACTAAATGAAAATTAATAAATTTAAAGCTCAAACATGATCAAATCTATTAACTTCATCTTTTTCATCACTTACATTCCCTTTTTCTTTTTCGTTACCTTTTTCCTATCACTAGGGTTTCTTATTCAAAGTATAATCTAAAACCTAAGATTTTAAAAGTCAAAGGAATCTAAATTTAAATTTAGTTTCTTGCCCTCATGTGAGTTGCAACTTTAAGCCAGCAATCACAATCCCATTTCAACCTGTTTGAAAAATGCAATAAGAATTTAATTTATATGGGTCAATTTTAAAAAATTACAAAATTTTAATTTGGATCGAATCAAAATTCAAATAGTTGATTCGGAAGTAATTAAACCTGATATATGATTCAATTTTTTTAATTATATTTTTATGCTAAAAATTGTAAATTAAGATTTTTTTAATTCACATTAATTAAGAATTATTTGATATCAAAATATCAGCTAAGTAAAAACAATAAAAAGAATATAACATGTGACGCGGTAATTCACGCAAGAAATTAGATTAGCCTGGCTGCAAGCATGCACAAAAACAGTAGCTCCTTTAACTAAAATAAAAAGTTTCCGCTTAGGGCATATGACTTAGTGGTATAAGGGGTTTAATCGCTCACAAATAGTCTCAGATTCAAGACTCAGTGGAATGAAAAAAAAGTTTTCGACTTAATTTCAGAAAAAAAAAAAGAAGAGTTTTCAACTTTTTTAGGAAAAAAAAAACCCTATCCTCGACAAAGAAATTCTGACTCCGTTTTGTAATTTCCTTTCTAATTTCTTTGAAGAAGAAAAGGTAGCCAGAAAGCTAAAGTTAGCAATTGGGTCATAGGATTTGGGTTGGATCATTTTGAGTTTTAAGTCATTATATTAGTCCAATATGAAAGAATATTCAAATGATTTTTTTGGTTCGGATTGGTTTCGGTTCAAAATTTTTGGATGGATTCGAATTGAATTAAAAAGTAATAGGTCTACAAAAAGGATTTCACAATAATAATAATAATAATAATAATAATAATAATAATAATAATAATAATAATAATAATGTTAATTTGAAGCAAATTCATATACTTAACAATTGTTTTCTATCAAAGTGCATATACTTGCAAGTACGTAAATTTTAGTTAAAACCCATAGGATTAGCCCTTATAAAAAGAAAAGGGATTCTTGAGAATCCCTCTCCTGTACTTATTGACTTTGCACGATGTAATTTCTATATTTTTATTTTGATGAATTAAATCCCCATAAATTTATTTTTAAAGTATTGATCTCTTATTTAACGGTTTCATCATATTCTTACATGAACCGGGGAGTGTAAAATTTATGGACACTCTTTTTGCATCAAGAGAGAAAATTTCCATTAAAATATAAATATAAATGAAAATATAATTGAAAAAAACCCCTCTCTCTTCTCTCATTCTTTTCTTCCCATTTGAACCAAAAATTCTTAACATTTAGGTCATGTTTGGAATTACATTTAGAAAAAGCGCTATTTGGAAAGATTTTTTTTTAAATTTTTTAGTTTTAAAAATTATTTTTGGAGGGAAACAAATAAATAAATATTTTTTTCATAAATATGTTTGAGAAAAAAATAATTTATAAAAAAATAAAAATATCAGTTAATTAAATCAAAAAAAATTATAAATATATTTTTTTTATATCTAACAGTAATTCTAACCGCCCCTTATTGTATGTCTTCTCATTCTCTTCCTTCTCTTGTAACCCTCTATCTCTTCTTTCCTTCTCTCGTGATATGGTCTATTGCTTGAATTTTGTTAAATAACAGTCACTTAGTGACTTTGAATTTTGTCAACAATACAATCTTATTGTTTGTTCATTCCATTAGCAATATATGTCAAAATACTTTTGATTTTATGTGATATTCATACTTGCATTATTGTTATTTCAAAAGCGAACTGTTAATGCTTGGTAAAAACTCTAAAAAGATAAAATAGACTATATTTTTATTATGTGGATGAAATCCCATATTATTTAAAATTGTCCTTTTAGTACTTTGGGTTAGCCTATAAATAGGCTTTTATTTCTATGTTTAAGGGTTCTTCTGGACACACAAAACAATTTATCTTTTTTATCATTTTCCATCATCCTTACGAATAGGAGTAATGCACCTCATTCTCTATTGTTTTATCCTAATAATAGAAGTAATTTAGCATATCATCCTTATTCACACCTCCAAGATTATTGTATTAGCATAGTATCTCGGTTTGGCATAAATATAGAGAAGGTGGCCGACTGTGGTGATAATAGTGTTCATTGCATTGTCCTAACTTACTTATTACGTAGCTAGTCATAGCCTACTTTAGACGAGACCCAAATTGGATTTGCATGCTCGATCCGCCGAAGAGAAGATAACTGAAGTATTCATCGTGCCAACAGTTGATATCAATTTTAGTCTAATACGATACTTGATGGTGCTATGAAGTGTGGCTTTGGTGTCTGTCTTTTTTTTTTTTTAAAAAAAAAACTTGTATAGATAAACCAACAAACCACTTTATTCTATGTATATGTGTTGACTTTTTATTCTTAATATATATGAATAGATGCATTTTTTAGGGGTTAACTCTAACTAAACAATAATACAGTCATTCCTTTAGGATTTTATTTAAGAATTTATTAGTTAATGTATTTTAAGATGACTAAAGGTTGAATATAGTAATGTTAGTTTTCTAAATTACCAATATAGCCTCTAAATGCACTATTCTTAAAACATAATCCTCCTGACGAGATCATAAAAAAATGATACAATGATCATGATCCATTTGTAAGAACTTTTGGTCAACCTTCAGTAAAATATGACTATTTAGTCAATTATTCTGAGCCAGAATCTTTCAGAACCAAGATGCCTACTTCATTCTCACCACAATGGGATGATCTGGAAATAAATCCACTAAGATCAGATCCACCTCAATCTTTACCTCTTCCAGTCTATAACAAAGGATCGGAATGGATCAAAAAATATGAACCTCAATAACAATTGGTTGCAAAAGCTTGTAATACTTAGGCTACTACTCAGATCTAATTAACAAACATTAACTTCAATTTTGTTCCAACAGTTTGTATGTTCTAACCATATAAGCATGATTTTCCACCTCTCCAAAAAATGATTGATCCAAACATTCATGTCAAAAAGATTATTGCGTCAAATCTTCTGGTCCAGACTCACAAGGAATACCGAGAGATATTATAGTTTGAGAGTCTGTTCTTAACTAGCAAATCGATACTGTTTTGACACAAAATAAAGCACTTGAACGAATTGATCGAAAGGTAGATCAAATTACACAACATATGAATCATCTTGAATTTAATGTTGGCAATATCAAAAAATAACTTAGTTGGCAACAAGAATTCATGGTCTGTCTACAAAAGCAAATTTTATTTTTTCATCAAGAATTAATGCAAATGATCCTAATTTGGATTTTTGAACCTCTTTTTCAAATAAAACAAGAAGAGATATCCCAGTTGAAGTAGCAACTTAGTCAAGTTGAAAGAGACTTGCAGATAAAAATATCTTTTGATCCTTTCTCTTTTACTAGTACCCATCAATTACCAGTTCCTGATGTGCAACATACTTTCAATCAACCTAAAGTTAATCCAATTTTTCTTGAACATGAAATTTTTCAATGACTGATGAAAAAACCCATTCAATTCCAAAAACCCAAAGAAAAAACCAGTTCTTTTTTTACCAACACCATCGCCAATTGTGAGAATTCCATTTCCCTCTTTAATAAATACTCCCCCAGTAAAAGAAGACCTGATAAACAACTAGTTCTAAATCATTTTCAAGATTTGCAAGATTCTTGTGAATTTATGATCCAGACCACTCCTCAAAAGTTCGCTCTTCAAAACAAGATAACTTCTTTTCTCCAAATTTTCCTAGAAAGTCCTTAACAATTTCATCAAATTTATTTATCATCAGATTCTTCATAAGCATTTTCTGAAGTTGAATTTGTCAGTTTAGAAGATACACTTCCATCAATAAAAATGGTAGGACCTGCAAAATCATCAATACAATCTAGTTAAAAACAATTTAGACCATCGTCACCTAAAATAACTCATATTGTTGAAGAACCACGTGAGGAACAAATGGATGAATCTTCCTATGTTCCAAAGGCCTCTAATGGTCTTTGGTTTACTATGGATGATATTAATCCAACTCCAAAAAGGACCAAACTTCTTGAAATGTATTGCTTGGTTAGAATCACAAACTCAAACTGGTTCTTCATTGCAAGATGTCCTTATAAGTTTACTATCAGATTTGTCAATAGCCTCAGAGGATGGTGAATCAGGGTACCATATTATCACTAACTTCAGTTCTGTCAAACTCTAACAATAGTGGCTACTTTAGCCTATATTGAAGTCGAGTTTATTGGTACACCTGAAGATTTTCTTGAAACATCAAAAAGTGAAATTTTTCAATTAAAGTATTATTCCTTCAAGAGGAAAGATCTTGACAAATATTACAAGCATATTGCTGAAAGATATTATCAAATTAGTTTTGGTGATATCAATTTAAAACAATAGTTTATTAATTCAGTCCTTACAGAACTAGAAGATACTACTCTCCGATATTTCAAAAAATCTGGTATAACACTTAAAGATTATTCATTGACACAAATTTATCAAAAAATATTAATTGTCCTTGAAGATCTTTATTCTAGCAGAAAACAAATTGAGGAAGCTTTTGCGGATAACAAATGATAAAAGTTTCGATCCAGTTTGTTTAAGACCAAATCTCACAGTTAAATGTTCCGATAAAAGGAATTGTAATTGTAAGCATTGTAGCAAAGGCAAACATTACAAGAAGTACAAATACAATGGTAGTCAATTCCGCAAGAAATACAAAAAATTCAAGTACTTCAAAAAAAAATTGAATGTTCAAACGGTCTAATCGATGCTATCTTTGTGGAAAAAAGGTCATTTTGTAAAAAAATATCCAAATAGATCAAACAAGTTGTTCAACTTATTCAACAATTGGAATATCAATTTGATGTCAATCTTAAAGATGCAGATATTAAGTCATTGTTCTATGTTGGTGACGAACTCAATGAAGATTCCCTCATGGGAATTGAGGCTCCATCATTTTCTTTAGATTCGGAAGAAGAATAATGTCTTTCAGCTTAAGGTCTAAGCCTAGACCGGATTCAAGAAATTGTTATAGCCCAAAAATCCAAACTACATGTAGTTCTTTACTGTCTTATTCAATTATTGAAAGGAAATTTTGAAAAACCTGTTAAAGCCATAACCTTCATAGATACAGGAGTCCATAGAACTATTGCTAACCCAAAACTCTTTCCAGACTACTTCTGAAAAAGCCATAAATAATTTTTTAAAGTATCAGATGGTGAATTATTTTCAGTGGATTGGATAACATCAAAGCCTATCAAAATCCATTTCTTTCCAAATTGTTTTATATGGACCAAAGTCTTGGGTTCATATCTTTCGAAAAAAGACATTCTCATTAGTTTTGATGTCTTTAGCCAATTACCACAGTTGTCAATTACCATTCAAGGTCTCAAAGCAAGAAAATGGTTCTTACCTTTTACCTCTACCCCAAGCTTATTCATGGCCTTCATTTCTGGCCCATTTTATGATATTCTGACCCAAATCGTTAAATATAGTTGTGCAAAAAGTCATATATAATTCCTCTTTGAGCCAGATAAGAATTTTATATCTCATTGTCATTTAAGCATAATGAAGACATCAATCCCACAAAAGCAACTCACATTGGAATGAATCCAGATGACCAATCCATAACTATACAAAAATGTTCCCAATTGTTACAACAAGGTCTCATTGAAACAACAAAATCAGATTGGACATGTTAAACATTCTATCTAAATAAGAGGTTTGAACAAATTCATAGAAAAAAAAGATATTAGTGATTGATTATAAGTCTCTTAACCACTTCTTGAAGGATGATAAATTCCTTTTGCCAAAAATCTTTTTATTATATTCATTTCTTAAAGATGCTAAGATATTCTTAAATAATATTTTTAAAACAATAAACTCATTCTTACGTTTTCACATCAAAGTGAAATATAGTACTTAATCTTTTTTCTTTCATTTAATGCCTATTCTTAAATCTGGATTTTAGCAATTAGGGATACATCAAGATGATCATTATAAGACAATATGTTGTATTCCAAATCATCATTATTAGTTGACGGTCATGCATTTTGGTTTCAAAATAGCTTCATCACTATTTTAGAAAGCTATGACTAAGATCTATACACCAATCTTATCTTCAGCATTAATATACATTGATGATATTTAGATTTTTTCAAAAGATGCTGAAAATTCATAGAAAATTATTAAAGTAGTTCGTTGATTTGACAACACAATATGGGATAATACTTTCAAAAAATAAGATCCATTTGGCAAAAGAAAAAATAAAATTTATGGGAATGAAATTTAAAGACGAATCATATCAACTTTGTCCTCATATTAGCTTTGAATTATTAAAGTTTCATGATAGTGAATTGACAGTAAAATAAATACAACAATTTCTTGGAATTGCCAATTATGTTAGACTTTATTCCTCACTTTATAAAAGTAGTTCAACCACTTCGGCAATTATTGAAAAATGATGCCCCACTATGGTTACAAGCTCAATCAACAACGGTAAAACAAATAAAGAAAATTTGCAAAGATCTTCCCCCTATGCACATCCCGACAGAAGGAAAAAGAATTATCCAGACATACGCTAATTATGAATACTGGGGAGCAATTCTTTTGGAAGAAAAAAATAAAACATGACAAATTTATGCATATGCCAGTGGTCATTTCAAAGACTCAAAATGTCATTACCATTCAACTTTTAAGGAGATATTGCCAGTAAAAAATGGTATCAAAAAGTTTGAATTCCATTTGATTCAATATTATTTCATAGTGTTGATGGACTGTTCATATTTTCCTAAGATTCTCAACTTCAAAGGAAAATCATTACCCCAAACACAATTATTGAGATGGAGTGAATGGTTCTCCCGCTGTTGAACACATCAAAAGAGATAAGAATCTGATTCCATATTTTCTCTCTCAACAGATCTCTAAACCTCTCACTTTAATCACAAAAGTCCAAACAGTTCCAATATGGTTGACTAAGGTTTTCCTCCTTACTCTCCAGCAACCATTAAGACAATGAATAAGGAACAGAAGAAAAATTTAATCATCAATTTGTCAAATGGATGCAATTCAATATTATGGAGACACTTTCATAAAGCCAGAAGCATTTCATTCTGAACATCCCTTCATAGAAATATTCAAAGTCCCTTTGAATGACCAATTTCCTGAAGAATCCCTTTATATATTATGGTTTATTTGTGTCATGTATCACATGGAATTTGAATTCTGTTCGGTTCGATGATATAATATGATAACTGCAAGAACATTATTAGAGAATACAATTTTTTTTTGTCCTGGTTCAAACCAATAGTAGACTGACAACTATCTTTTCTTCATTTACGTCAAAGAAACTGGAATGTTAGAGTTTTTGCAAATCAAGTCCATTCAATCATCATCCTCCATTGGGAACAATATCATTCAACCTTTGAGGTTTATCAAACTTTTCCATATTTACTATAGGGAAACTATGATTCTCATCTATTAGAAGTTAGAGGACTTTGGCAGAAAAAATCAGTATATCCTTAAAATGATATGGCCAAAGTATGAAAATGATGCACTTTGGGAAGCTTTTTAAGCTGGATAAATGAAGCAATTATGAGATAGACATGACATCTTTGAAGCAATCCAGTCAGCTGAAATGACACCACTAAGAGATGAAGTAGGACCCTCTAAAATGGATTATGACTCAGATGATTATCGCAAAATGAATATTTCTCCTAGTCATGAGCCAATTTGAGACAAAGACTAGAATAATCCCCCACACTTTATTTGTATAATTAATTTTACTGTTTGTCGATGTGTTATTTAGCTTATTTTACTTTGTTCTTATCTTTACTTTCTTTTTAAAGTTTCTTTTGTAAAAGTAAGGATTCAGATGATATTTACTTTAATAATTTTAGTTTGTCTATATCCTGAAAGAGCATTCTATATAAGCAAACTCTTTAGTTTGTATTCGGCAAAACTCATTGGAAATAAAATCTTAATGTTTTCCTCAACCATGTCTTTCTGAATCTTTCTCTTTCTTCAATTTTAAGATAATTTTCATATATACCTATTATTGTTTATTTTCTGAAATAATCATAGCTTTAAATCATCCGTTCTTCGGATAATACTATTGATGCACCAAAGTGAGTAACTAAAAGGCAGGTTGTTGAGTACTAAGGAGAGACAGTGTTAACTAACATACCTATTACTTATTATTATGGTATCAGTACTGGTTATCAGAGATCTTATTGTGTAAATATAATGAAATAATATCAGTACATAATGTAAATTTTATTTATTAAGACAAAATTATTTCAATCTTTTCATAATTGTATTTTTTCATTAGAGTAAATTTCACTTAGTCTCCCAATTCCCAACTTGTCATGTATATTAATAATAACACAAAAATATCTTAACTTTTATTGGTATAACAAAAAAATCTCTATAACTTGTTATAATAGATTTATAGTTAAAATATTGATTAGACAGATTAAAATATTGATTAGACACTAAATGACACTTTTTTTTTTCAATTATAATACTAATAACAAAAATAGAAAAACAGACAACATATTTCCTTAATTTATTGTCCGTTTATAGTTATTAACTATTCAACTTCTCTGATTGTCTATTTCTCAACTTTACGATCAATATATATATATTGTATTATTGATTTCTCCAATTTTAAAGTTCATGTCATTCAGAATAAAATCCCATTTCGTTGATTTTACTATTGAAAATTTCATTTTCAAATGCTTTGATAAATGGAAAATTTCTTCTGCTTGTAGCCAATTAATCCTTCCATTATTCATTACAAACACAAACCTATCGTATTTATTATTATTATTATTATTATTATTATTATTATTATTATTATTATTATTATTATTATTATTTTCGTGGTCGTTATTATTAAAAAAATGTCATGATAATGCATGCTCAGTATTTTAACTTGAAAAATCTATTATAACAAGTGAGAGATACTTTTTTTGTTATATTAATAAAAAAAATTGGGATATTTTTATATTATAAATTAAAAATGTAAGATATTAATACACATAAATAGCAAATTAGGGAATAACAGATGAAATTTACCCTTTATCGTTGCCTACAAGTAGCTTTTTGAAGTGCCTCTAAAAAACATTTCCACTAAAAGCTTTTTAATAAATAATGTTGGAAAAAGGAATCTTAAATTACTATACAACTTTTGTGAAAAAGACGAATCTTAAAGAGACTGGTGAATGTCTTTTTAGAGACGATTCAAACTGGTGCTTTAATGCAACAATAAATCGAAAATATAAGAAAGATTCAAATAATTTTATAATTGTAATTTAGAATTTATAAATTATAAAAAATAGAGAAATACAAAAAAAATACTCTATTCTCGGGATATTTTCTAATAATCATCTTGTGATTGGTTGGTGATAAGAGATAAATTTTTAAAAATAATTTTTATTTTTTCTCATTTCGTCAACCAACTAGGAGATTAGCGTTAAAAAATATTTAAAAATACATAATGTACTTAACATTTCACTAAAAATTATAATATAATATATTTTTTATTATTATATAGTTTAAATGTATTTATATTTATATAGATTATATTAAAAGCATTTTGTTTCTTTTAAAAATATTGTACTTAAGTACAAAAATAATTTATATCTATATCTATATCTATCTATACTATATATAAAAATATGAGTGTTAGGAAAACTTTTCTAGACTATAATTCACCGAAGAGTTATTATTTTTAATGACTAAAAGTTCACAATTTGTTTTTAAAGAAGTAAATAGAAAAAAATGGTAAGAAGGATTATTATAAAATAATTAATTATAATGGAAAAGTAATAAAAATTAAAACAAGAAAAATGATTATTCTTGGTATCTAAATTAAAAAATCTATTAAATTCCTATATTAAATTCAATTTTTTATTTCCAATTTAATCATATATATAAATATAATTTTTTTATTTAAAAATATACAATTGGTTTTCCCAATTTTAAATTAGAAATTTCGAATGTCAATTTATTCAAAGGCAGAAAAAAAAAAGAATGAAAAATGATATAGTCCGTCCGTGGACACCTGGATGAAGCGCGTGGAGTTGACGCGAGGCGGAGGTTTCTTAACTTAGTAGAGAGTCGAGGTGGGGTCTACTTCACACTACACAGAGGGTGTGTATTGTGTTTGTTTTCTAAATTGACCTTTTTGCATGGAAGCAGAGCAGAACCCCTTCTCTCTCTCTCTCTCTCTCTCTGCTGTGCTTTGCTTTGCTTTTAATGCTTTCTCTGCCCTTCTTCACCTGGATCCGATTCTCTCTTTCTCTCTAATCTATCTCTCTCTATTCCAGAAAAAGAGGGGAATGATTCTGTTCATCTGAGCCTTCTCCTGAATTCCACGCTTTCCCTCTTCTCCATATTCTTCTTTGATTATTGTTCAATTCCATATGGCAGGTGCTTAAATCTACCACTATCTCTTCTTTTGATTCTTTTTTTCATCACTTCATTTTGTTTCTGTTAGATTTGGTGTTTTTTTTTGCAAAACAATTTCTTAATTTATGGGATTATTGATGAATATGATTTCAATTATTGATAGTTTGGTGAACTTTTTATTGTTTGAGTTAGTGGGTTTTTTCTTTTGCTGTTGATGGTTTTGTTCTTTTCTCTTTCTCTTCTTATCTCATTTAACTACTGTGCTTTTTGTTTTTTTGTTTTTTCCCAGAGGTTCTGATTCATATAATTTCCACCGAGTTCTACGCCTTTATTGCGTGTGTGTGTGTGTGTATATATATATATATATATATATATTTTTTCATCTGTCTCTATGCAATTTGTATCCTGCCTATTGGGTTTCCTTCCATCTTGAGGCACTTCATCTCATTTCCTCCCTTTTTACGGGCCAATTTTAGTTCGTTCTTTTTTAATTAATCAATTTAACAACGATAGAAGGATTTTGAGATATGTTAGTGAGTTTCTCATTTTTGGTTGGAGAGAAAAACGGGGTGGGAGTTTCCATTTTACAGAATTTAGTTATCTGAATATTTAGTATTTCGATAACTAATTTGGATGCAGCGCGTGATTTTTCCGTGGGGCTTGTACACTTGATATATCCATAGAGATTCCCCTTCTTTCTTTTGGTTTTTCTTCTTTTTTTATGTTAATGTTTTGAATCTTGCTACTTTTTAGTTCTTCGTCTCCCTAGCCTTTTTGTTTAAATTTAGAGATTGAAATGTCTGGAAATTTGTATTTGTGATTTCTTTGATTCTTTGCTTTAATACAAAAATTGTAGGTTTACTGATCTTATAATTAATCATTCCTTTGGATTTAAGCCTTTGGAGATTTGTCTTAGTTTATCAGTTGATACATTGGACTAACTAGTTGTCATAACATTGCTGCTGTGTATTTGTGATTTGGTTGGTCTTTTACTTCTGAAATTAAGTATATCAGTTCTCTACAAAAAAAAAAAAAGGAGAAAAACTTCCAAGAAAAGAGTTATAATTTGAGAGGAGCTATATCTGTCTATATGCATGGTTTTCAAAGCTTCTTTGATTTTAGTTGAAATTGGTTAATGTTCAGGAACAAGTCCATGCTTTATTATTCAATTAGTGCGATATTGAAACATCTACACCACAGAACATGGGGGCTGCGAGCTCTAAAATAGACGAAGATAAGGCTTTGCAGCTTTGTCGTGAGAGAAAGAAATTTGTTAGGCAAGCACTTGATGGCAGGTGCTCACTAGCAGCAGCTCATGTTACGTATATCCAGTCACTGAGAATTACAGGAACTGCTCTAAGGAAGTTTATTGAACCTGAAGCTCCAATTGAATCTTCGTTGTACACTTCCACTAGTGCAACACCTGAGCCTCTTGCTTTAACTGAGAAATCCCTTTCTCATTTCTCAATCCCCTCTCCGCCTTTATCACAGCCTGTGGATGCGACCGAAAACTTTTCTCCATTACCATCTCCTCCGACCTCTAGTCGGTATCAGGCACATCACATGAAATTTAGGGGGTTTTCTTCAACAAAAGTTGAAGAGAAGCCTCCTGTAGTTGTTACAGAGACTGTAACGTCAGCGAGTACTCCACAAAATACCACTCCTCGTTCCACTGAAAAACATGAGACATCACCATTTGATTCTTCTTCGATGCCGCCAGGAACTCCACCATGGGATTTCTTTGGACTTTCTGCAATTGACCATCAATTTTCTTTTCAAGAAGGAAAGGAAATGATGCCAGGGTTGGAAGATGTAGATGATTTAAGGCAGCTTAGGGAAGAGGAGGGAATTCCTGAGCTTGAAGATGAAGAAGATAAACATTTGTTTCATGAAAGTGAAGACTCAGATGATTCTGAAGACGAATTTGATGAGCCTCCAGGAGATACTTTAGTTCGAAGTTTTGAAAATCTTAATAGGGTACAGGATCATGTTGCACCTAGTGCATCACCTACCACGCCTTCTGCTGGAAGTGTAGCTCCTGAAACTGAGTTATTGAATGGGAAGAAAAGCAATTCTCCTGATTTATCACCGTTGAGAAATGCACCTGATTTATCACCTTTGAGAAATCCATCCTCAGTTGTGGCTGTTTCATCCGACACTAGGGAAACACCTGTAAAGGAAGATCGAACTCAAAATAAGGTTCCCCCCAAGGACTTCTTTTCAAGCATAAAAGAAATTGAATGTCTGTTTATAAAAGCTTCTGAGGCTGGGAAAGAAGTTCCAAGGATGCTTGAAGCAAATAAGTTGTATTTCCGTCCAATAGTTGCAGGAAAAGAAAGTATCTCTCTCTCTCTCTCTCTCTCTCTCTCTCTCTCTCACTTTCTCTGCCCATCCAATCCCTGTGTAGAATTACAGTTGAGGCCTAGTTTTTATTTGTTTATTTTTTTAATCACTCTCAATATTGGTATATTTAATTGGAATATTGACTTTGTGTGATGCTTAAGAAGACAAGACTTGATTTTTTTTTCTATGGAACAAAAGAGTCAAACAAAATATTAGATTGGCTTTCTCGCATGAGGTGTATTAGTTATATTTGGCTAGAAACTGTGACATGTAATTAATGAAGTTCTATACATTTAAAAGTTGAATTGAAAAGAAAAAATTTATATTTCATTGGATACTGGATTTTGAGCCATGGTTTGGTGAGTTAAAAGTGTTTAATTAGAATATTATCTTATATGGCAGATGGATCAGTGGTAGCGACATTTTTTAAGGCCTGTTTCTCTTGTGGAGAAGACCCTAGTCAAGTCCAAGAAGGTAGTTCTTGTTTGCATCTGTGCAAAATTGTTGTTTTCTTAAATTTTTCAAAAATTATCACATGTGAAGACGCAATCAGGTGTTTGTGTAAACTTTTACTGTCTGGATGACTGAGTTATGTGTCTCAGTAAATGCAATATGATTATCCATAATTTATTGGATTTCTCCATGTGTGTTATTATGCAATTTTTTTTCCTCTCATCAGCTAAGCATTCACTGGCATATATATGAATTATGCAAAGAAAAGGAATAGAAAAAGGCAAAAGTTGGAGTCTGTATAAATAGAATATTTCTTCTATTATTTATTTATTTCAGTGGTATGTAATCTATAATAATAATCATGGATTTTGAAGGAGATAAATGTCTTGGATAATTTAAGTGTATGTCTTTTCTTTTTTTATTTTTGTAAAATTTCAGTCCTTCATTTCCCATTATTACTAGTTAGAATAACATTTTATTAAAATTTACGTCATCCTCCTATTTGTTTTTCTTAATTAATTCACAACAGTTTGTCTAAACTGATAATTTTGTTTACCAAAATTAAATTATGTCCCTAAACATCTCTAGGACAGTATTTACATCTTTCTATAATAAATCAATATGCATTAGTTATTACTTTGTTTTTAATACATTATTTATTAACCAATTTCTCTATATTTCTCTAAAACTTTCTCTCTAAATTATATATATATATATATAAGTTTTTTAAATATTTTTATCATAACCTGAGAGCCTTAGGCATTGTCTTTATCTTAAAGTTTCATCTATGATATATATGGGTGTTGATCTCAGTTACATACTTAATTATGTTTGTATTCAGCTGCTATTGTTACATATAGAAATATTCATTGTTATTAATACATATTGATTATATATATATATATATATTCTGGAAACTTTTATATATGTTGCACATATAAATGTTCATTAGTAATAAATTAATCAAGAAGTAATTAAAGTATGTCTCTCAGTTCTTACAGGACGGATATCATTTTTTTCTTTAATTAGTTGAAGTAATAATGCAATTAACTTTAAAATTAAAACCTACTATGTGTTTTTTGCAGTTTTAAAAATTTTATATTCAATTTAAAACCTGCTATTACATAGTGCTGTTAATGAGACACTACATTTTTGTTTTTCATAGTTAACTTTACGACTTAACTTGGGCATTTTTATAATTGGTTTTACTGACAGGAGGTAGGAGTGTGATTTTCAGAACATTGTTGTCCTAATCAATAATCATATGCCAACTTTAAAGACTAGGATGTAATTTATTTTTGTTTTGGTGGATCATCTTAAGTATTATCCCAACCCAACAGTTCCCTTGTTCCCCACCGCATCCCACCCCCAAAAGAAAGGAAGAAAAATGGTAGCCTGAAAAAATGTTTGACCATCTAAGTTCCTCTTCCCCCATTTCATTGTTCACAATTTTAAACGTTAAGCTTCTCCACTTAAAATGGGAAAAACACTAATTGAATGTAAATAACAAACACCATTTGGATGCAAATGCGAAGGTTTATAACAAATAAATATTTTGTGATGATAAGGCTGTTCATTTTATTGGTTGAAGTTGTCCTTCTTGTTTGTCTTCATTTTGGAGAATTTATATTGTACTTTTTGCCTTTGTCAGTAATATCTATCTTCTCCTCTGTAAATGGTCCCTTGGAGAGAATCTTTACTGATATTTTTTCCTTAAATTTTCAGTACTTTAACTTTCTGGGAACAAGTGTTTTTCATTCTTCTTGGTTTACTCAGAAGCTGAAGGCATCAAAGTGAAAATGAATATTTTGATGAATTACACAAGTGACTTTAGCTGCTAATGCATGTGCTGTTTACTTCTTTGCTATATAAATTATCTGCTAATGCATGTGTTGTTTACTTCTTTGCTATAGAAATTAGCTGCTAATGCATGTGTTGTTTTAGTAATAGCAACATGCTATTTTGCTGAAATACCAAATGGATGAGATTTATTAATTAGAAAATCCGTAGCAAGATTAGTTTGTGTGATGTTAATAGTTAGAGGGTTGTCTGTTTAATCTTTGGATTCCACAGAGATTGCTGATATGGTTTTATTTAAATATATCGTTGGCTTGTTGGCATCCCTTTAAGAGCTTCAATTTTTTTTCCTAATAATATGGAAATGGAGAAGAGTGAATAGTTATATGCATATAGATTGATAAACAGTTAGACTTAGGGATCTGCATGGATACAAGTATCATACCAGATGTTAAGCTGAGTTGCTTTACTTGTATTTAGCATACTCTATATGGTAACCTCATTCTCATTTTGGAACACAAGATATGCCTCATTTTTTATTTTTCCCATGATTAGACTGCTGAATCTTTCTAATGTTTCCTCAGAGCCTGTCCAAAATTCTGTGAAATACTTAACTTGGCATAGGACAACATCATCTCGATCATCTTCATCCAGGAATCCTCTTGGATCAAATGCGAAGGATGACAATGAGGATCTTACTGGTGATATTTTTGAGAATTTTTGTATGATCTCTGGCAGTCATGCTTCAACCTTGGATAGGCTATATGCTTGGGAGAGGAAACTTTATGATGAAGTTAAGGTATTGTGGTTTCTATAAAGTCTCTTTCCTTGTTTTGCCTGCTGTTTTATATTAAAAGGAGAAAGAATAAATCAGATAAAAATGTTGGATATGACCTTTTGTTGTGTCATTTAGGTTCCTGTTTAAAATTTTTAATTGGAATATATAAACTATGTGAATATTTGATAGATATTTTACTGATCAAATAGATTCCTAATCCCAGTATTCTTATCACAATAAATTTTGATTTAGTGTGATCTGGATAATTGGGGTTTTACAAACTCAACATGATATAAACTTAAACTTATTTTTTCACCCAGTTCATCCTTTTTTGGATGTATAACCAGTTTAGCATATCTTTCCTGTTCCGTTCAGTTGATCTAGTGGCTGCTTAAAATGTTACTTTAATTTGTTTGTTCCTCCCGGGATTACGTGAGCTGTTGCATGTTGGTTTATTTGCATGGCATAGGAGCTAACTGATAATATTGACAAGCAATTTTAATTAGAGAATAAAGCAAAAAAGAGGTAGACTTAATTTAGTTGTAGTAGTGGAGAAGAATTTGGCAGGTTCCAGACAGATTGGGGTTAGAGCTTAACTGAGATGAGCTGAGTTACTTTGAAGGAAAGAAACGCTCTAATTAAATTTGTTATTGTTGCTCAATAATTTCCAGATTCTCAAAGAACCTTCACCTTTCCCATATAATTTATTCTTAAATTGATTACGAGTCAATAATTAATTGCTAAGTTTGCATCATTCTGCTTTGCTGTGAATATCTATATTACATGTAAAAGGATGATTCAGGAATTTCACATTGGTGATGAAGTTTCTAACTGAAAAAAATTTATAAATGTTTGAACAGTATCAGAAAAGACTGAAAGAGTGGTAGAAGCATTAACTAGCAGTGCGAAAAGAAGCATCTCTACTTTTAAATCACATAGCCTTCAGTCTCTCAGAATAGGACACCTTGTTACTAATATGTGATTGCCTTCAGTCTCTCAGAATAGGACACCTTGTTACTAATATGTGATTGTTTTGCTTGTGGTGATTATAATTTGTGGTATTTCATTTTTTTTTTGTTTATGATTCTTAAATGGCTCTAAGGTGGTATTGTCCTGTGTGGGATAAGTTCCAACTTTAGTAGTAGAGTTGATTGATTTTTCATGGTTTTGTGTTGAGGATGGAATTTTGTGTCATGGGGACACTCTCTTGTAATGAGAATGAGAACGAATGTGAAAGCCGCTAACACCCACATTCATGTGCGCATGCACACATATATATGGGCCTCATTCTCATTCTTCCTTAAATTATTATTGATATATTTTTCATTTTTATTAACCTCATATGTGGGTTTTTATGTTGCTTGAATATACTCAAAATTTTAATAATTTACCTTATTGATAAAAGTGATTGAATTTGTTGAAACATCAATGCTGTTGAGCTTTTAATATTAAAGCTCAGTATTTGTGGTGTTGGCCTACCACCAAGGCAAAATATTCTCACTTGATCATTCGTGAAAAATAGGATAATGAAGAAAGGCCAAAATTTAAATGGCAGTATGCTGTCTCTCCAATAAATTCTTTGCCCTTTAATATTTTATTTTGTCAACTAGAGACTCTTTCTGGGATCTTATTATGTGGATCTTAGCTTAATCTTATATCCAGATTGTAAGTTAATGTCTGTGCTGATTAGCATTTGTAGCAAATGGGGTATCGGCAGATAGTATCTGAATCTAGGTGCATTACATGGTATTTCAAGCATAGCATATCTAGAATAACTGGCTTTCATTGCTAAGCAATATAACTACTTCCAAATTTTAAACTGCTAAAAAAGAGTGTAAAGTTTGTGATTGCTCAGAAACTGTCTAATTGAAATTCCAACATGAATTTGATATGCTGTATATATTTCTTCCAATAACACATATGTTCATGTTCTTCTCATTTCAGGCTAGCGAGATGGTTAGAAAGGAGTATGACAATAAGCGCACTATCCTTAGGCAACTCGAATCAAAAGGAGAACATAGCCAAAAAATTGATAAAACTCGTGCTGTTGTTAAGGATCTGCATTCAAGAATTAGAGTTGCAATTCACAGAATCGATTCCATATCAAAGAGGATTGAGGAATTGCGGGACAAAGAGCTCCAGCCGCAACTTGAGGAATTAATTGATGGGTATGTTCTACCCTGTTTAATTTTTTTAATTCAAGTTGTAACCATAACTTGGGCATGAGAATATTCATTTTCAGTGCCAGATACTCTTCATGCAACTCATTAGTTCTAGGATTATGTTAATATGTTGATAAAATTACAAAAAAATGGAATTTTTTTTATTGGGAGGATTAAATCTAAAATATCATCAAGTGGACAAATTGATTCAATGCCAACTGTTTATTTTCTAAATAAATGTCAACTGAAATGAGATAAAATGAAGATAATTGAATGAAAATACTGCATTCTTTATGGTACATTGCTCAAAAAAAGGAAGTGTTTTTCTTCTGTTTTTTTATTAAAAAAATAGAAAAAGGAAAGTAGTTTAGTTGATTTCCATGTCTGTAATTCATGAATACAGTCAAATCCTTATAACCTTTTTCTGATGATGATTAGGCGGGACATCCACATATTTCCTTAATTCAATATTATGAAATTTTCGGTAGTACTTTCTTTTAAATGACTAAATTGGGAAGGTGTGCAAAAATATTGTGATTGCTTATTGGAAGGTTTTTTGTCTTCTGAAAAAATTTCCAATGCAAACTTGGTTTTAGAAGTCTTACTGTGGTGGAAAATGATTAATATTGTAATTTTAAGGAAAAAGAAAATCATTTGATCGAGACTTGTTTGTTGGAGCCTTGAATGAGATTGTTGTGTGAACTTATGCGTGAATACAGTATAGGACTACTCTGTTCCTATGTAAAGTGAACTGCTTAAAGCAAGTTTTAAGATTAAGAGCAGCTTTGTCAAACTCACCATTTCTGAGAATGCCTTCTATGATAAACATACAGGGAAATGGCTATTCATTTGTTTAAATAGGTTTAACCTCGTGTGCATTTGAGGATGCAAAAGGATGTTAATCTAGGCCTCTATAAGAATGAAGTTTTTGCTGTAAAAACTGAGAAATTGGATAGTTCGTAGGATTTGGACAAGGATTTTTCACTTGGGTTGAGTATTTGGCCTGCTGTTGGCAGCTCAAGTTACAAGGTGGAATATTTTTTTAATTCTCCCATGAATGAAAGTTTCCTTTGTATGAGTTGCATTATCCTGTTCTTATTTTTATGTAGCATATGCATAAAAAAAACTAAGAAAACATTTTAGAATATTTTTTCCATAGTCAATTTTTCATGATACTTTGACTGGTATAAAATTTTGAGATTGACTAAGTGAAGGTGAATACTTTTAACTTCCAGACTTAATATGTTCACCTTTCTGCCAATGCAGGCTAAGTCGGATGTGGGAGGTGATGTTTGAATGCCACAAGCTTCAGTTCCGCATCATCTCGATAACATACAACAACGAGAGCATCAACATCTCCATGCAGTCAGAGTTGCATCGGCAGATTGCCATGCATCTGGAAAATGAACTTTGCTCTCTTTCAGCTTCTTTTATGAAGTGGATTGATGCCCAAAAGTCCTATCTGCATGCGATAAATGATTGGCTTTTCAAATGTGTCTTTCTACCAGAAAAACCTACAAAGAAAAAAAGGAAACAGCCATCTCCTTCATTGACTTTGCGAAGAAGCGGCCCTCCAATATATGTCACCTGTGGCGTCTGGTTGGAGAAGCTCGAGGCCTTGCCTGCAAAGGATGTTGTGGATGCTGTAAAGGGTTTAGCAGCAGAAACTGCTCACCTTTTACCCCGCCAAGAAAAGAACCAAGGGAAGAGCACAAACCTAGGATCTTGGAAGGCTGAAAATGGGAGTGATTCAGGAATTAACATGTTGAGAGATGAAGCCTCAGATGACTGTGTTTCAGGTTTTGATCGTTTCCGATCAAGCTTGGAGGGATTTATTGGTCAGTTGAACAACTTTGCAGAGTGTTCTGTCAAAATGTACGCAGAACTTCGGAAGGCGATCCAGGATGCTAAGCATTCCCTGCCCCAACCCCCTCTTCAACAGCAAGTTGTCTAATATGGTGATAGAGAAAAGGGAAAGAATTTCATCAGTGCTGAATACATTCTAAGTTGCTGATAGTTGAAGCATTTTGGACAGTTGCAGTGGGATGCTGGCACTTGTGTATGATGAAATTAATAAACAGGGATGCATGGAAGCAATTTATGGTACAAAAGTAAAAATAAAGAAGGTTAAAAGAAAATATTGTGATGGAGATGGTTATGGTTTTACAAGGAAAAGGTGGTTATTTTCCATCACCTGGTTTTTTGGTGGTCATAAATGGAGTTAATTTCTCAATGGAATGGGACTTGTATAGTTATTTTCCCCCCCTTTTAATTTTGTTCACTTCCAGCCCCTGGTTTACATCTTGATTTTGCAGTTTAATGTTCACTTCTCCCTCTATACGTTTGTAAATCTCTTGGCATTTTAATTTTAATTTTTGGAGTAAGGCATTTTAATTTTTTTCTTTCTTAATTCTCAGTACTTGGAATTATTATAATTAACTTAGGCTTATCTTTGGCCATAATCTCATTCAGTCGGTGTACTTCTATGCCAGTTTGATTTAGGGGTTGGTAGCTTCTATTACAGCAAAAAAAAAAAGCAGTTTGATAAAAGTTTGTTAACTAATTGTTTGTATATATAAAATAATAAGGATATAATTGAGTGTTATATATGTGACATTTTATTTTTAATATGTCATTTATCATACTAAACAATTTATATATAGATTTTTTTTTTAAAAAAAATGATATTTGATAAAATAAAATGTAAAATCTTTAATTATTTTTTATATTTCTTTTAAATAATACTTTTTGTTTAAAAAAAAAATGTGGGAGTTATTATAAAATTGTAATGGAAATTGATGTTATATTATGTCCATCTCCATCAGCTAGAGAGTCAAAACAGAGAGCAAAAAAGCGTGAAAATGTTGAAGGCAATCCTGGTCTCTTGGCAAGCATTTATACAAAAGAAAGTATTTTGATAACATTATATTTTTTTTTATTAAATTAGAATTTTAATTCTAATAAAGTACTGTACATTTTTTAAATAAAAAATAACTATGAGATATTATCATATTATCAAAAAATATATATATCTTTTTGAAACAGGGGAATTATTTTATTGTTTGCACGTAGTCACTCTTAGATAAGTATATATAATTATTTCATGCCAAAATGAACATAAAAGAAATTACAGGTAGTCAACTTAATTACACTAACACAGGCATAATCTGCAAAATTTAGCTTTTATTTTAATTTAATTTTTTTAATGTAATAAAAATAATTTTATTTATTTTAGGGTTGATAAAAATTTTTCATAATATGAAAAATGTTTTGAAAATATCAAAGGGTATAAATTAAGAAAAATAAAATAAAATATAAAATATAAACAAAATGTGGATTATATGGTTGAAAAATAGTACAAGATCTATTAATATTTGAACATTTATTTTGTGTTCAGTAAATCAAACTACATGAAAATTTAATAGCTTCATGAGTTGCTTCTTTTACTTAAATATTTTAGATTTTATTTATAAAAAAAGGGTAATTATATGACTAAATATAATATAAAACAGAGTTAAGGGAAAGCTGATGTGACACTCCTTATAAATTTCTAATAATATTTTTTTACATAATTATTAATTTTTAGAAATTAGATTAGTAATTGAGTTCTAATTAAAAAAAAATTGTATATTATTATCTTCAACATATATCAATATATCAAAATTATTAGTTTTTACCTTATAAATATTAAAGCATAAGTTAAGATAATTTTGTAGATCCACTCAAGAGGGGTGACAATTATGTTTGGGATGATTCTTATAGTGGAGTTTCCCTACTCTTAAATAAAGAACCAGTCATCTCTTCTCACATTAATTATTAATAAATAAGTTTACTCTTTGTGTTATTGATAACACAACAAAACAATTGAAAGAAAAGAAAGATAGATAAAACGAAAGAAAAAAAAAAACAACCAGCAAACTTTCTACTCAAATAAACAAACAGAGCTTTCTCTGTGTTGGCAATTTGGCACTCAATAGAGATGCATCTCTCTGGCATTATTATTTTATTTTATATAACATGTCTAAAATTTACAAAGTTTTTTTTTTTTCTTAAGAAAAAAATGCAATGCATAAAAATATAGGAGAGGGGAATTTGTTGTTGGAAAAACTCGAAATCGAGAACTCTCCTAATTTCTTAAAAAGCTTACTATTATATCTTTATATATATTTATATATTACCATAACTTAATTATATATCTACTCCTAATATCTAGCTAATTGGTCATTGGGGTGTTATTATTATTATTATTATTATTATTATTATTATTATTATTATTATTATTATTATTATTATTATTATTATTATTATTATTATTATTATTATGTACTTGGTGAAAACTGAAAGGGAGGATTGAGAGTCATGCCTACTTCATAGTTTTTAAACTTAAAAATTTTAAATAATTAATCGGATAACTTGAGTATAAATCCAATTCTTTTAAAATTTTAATTTGAATTCAATAAAATTAATTAAAATTTAATTTTTTGAGCCATATAACAAGCCAAGTTACCTACATCCATCCTATTAAAATCATTAAACCCTCTTAAAAAAAAAAAAGAATTCAAACCGAATACTAAAATAAATTGAAATAAATTATAATTTCAATTCGATTTTATTTATTCGATTTATGTCATAAACCAACGACATAGGCTTGATAGGATCATTTAAATCTAGACTATCAGATTTATTCCGTATATCTGACTTAGGATCCAAAGATCCAAACCAAGCAAATAACCTGAAGAAACTACAAAAGAAGAAGAAGAGTTAACATTCAAAGAAAAAGAATCATCATGAATGATCAAACTGTTTCCTCCTGTAAAGATAATAATGAATTTACAATTAATGAATTAACATAAAATAACAAATAAAAATAATAATTATAAAAAATAATGAAACACTCTCTTATATAATTAGAATAATTCCAACTATACATGCAACACCTTCTTATATAATAAGATTATTCCAACTATATAACATCACATGTCAAAAAAATCTAATTAAATTAAAAACTTTCTAATAACATTATTATTGGATCATGGCTTGATGTCTATTTTAAAACTCTTGCAAAATATAAAGACAAATCATAGGTAAAAGACTTTGTTAATATAACCAAATAAAAGTTTGGACTTCCATTTGTGTGATGTTTACAAAATATATTGATAATAAAAATAATATATTCTTAATAAATGTGTAAATTACAAAACTTTACACCCTATCCCATGACATATACAAACTCAAAAGAATGTCATGTGTGTATCACCAACTCTTCAAGTATTGAGTTTAAACTTTCTCTTTGATGACTTTTTTTTATCAAATTTATCTATAGGGATTCTGAACTTGAGTGTGAGAAAATACCCACATACTAAACAATCTAATGTTTAATGGTACATATGTGCATGCAAATCTAAAGTATACATCCAATAATAAAACCATATACATATACTAACATACACTCACATATATACAACTTACCTTACCAAATCTATTACACCCACATGTTAACTATTTTAGTCATTTTCAAGCATATCAAATGTCATAACCCAATCATCTATATATAGAAATCAAATCTATAATTCAAGAATCAATAACTTGTTACTTCACCTAACTACTCTAGATCGAACTATTCAAATATGGGTTAAGGATTATGAGCGTTCACACAAGCTTAAGACCCTCTTGCTGTTTATGCTCAACTGAGCCTCTCAAATATGAATACTCATATAAGCTTAAGATCCCCTGATTAAGTATGTAAAAAATTCATGTTGTATGTATATATGGATCAAGGTCATTCACACAAGCTTAAGAATTCTTGTCTTTATAATAGAATCCTTTTCTCAAATGTTATCTATACTACTTCATATCTCTTAACATTCTAGTTGTCACCACACATATATGTTCATAAGTTTAAGGCCATATCATGAATTCAGTCATGATTCAAATTATTTTCCATAACATGATTATATGGTCAACATTCCATAATATCATCAACATGTCAATTCATATGTATTTCTTACCCATATCCTACTTCTTATTATAGTAATTTTCATGGCATATCATAATCGAAACCATATTCAACGCATGTAATCCTCAATGATTTATTATCATATTCTCACTTGGGTTCATGGCCATGAATGGACATTCACAGTTGTGAACATATCTTTCACAGTTTGGTACCTATGAATCAAACTGTAATTCTGCTCGTAAAGGCTTTTGGTCCAACTATCACATACAAGTGCTTATTGGTAGTGAAAAATTGCTCAAAGTGATGAATAACAAGTTCATGAGCATGACAATACCTTCAGAAGTGTGAATTCAAACTTCACGGCTTATGGTCATGAAACAAGTTGTGACTCTGGATATGGAAGGACCTACAAAAAACCCACAACTTTTTGCCTCATAATTCATAGCCATGTTATGTAGAAAACGTGCAAAAACATAGCATTCTCCAATCTACATAGATTCAACACTAAATTGGTCAATATCAATCACTCTTATCACACACAAGTGAATATACAACATCAATTTCATGTTTTTTTTACCATTTTCAACGCTCTTAAAACCTTAAATCATACCAATTCACAATTAATTCATTAATTACCATAGAAAAGTATTTTATTGCGAAATTATTGATTCCAACCACCAACAAGCATTTATCATGGCAAACATGTATTTTTATGTCATATAAATATCATACAACACACAACAACATGTAATGGGATTTTATGCATATATGTATTTTGTTAATGTTAGTACATATATGCATATATGTACTAACATTAAGCAAGTTTAAGAGAAAATAGATGATGTGTCACATCCGTGATTTAGACTCTGATCGTATATGTGTATTGCGGTCATGTATACTGCAGCATAGAGACGTACCAATAAGAGTCTAAATATGGAAAAAATATAAAAAAATAAATTAATATGATAATATGAGTATGAAGTTGATTAAATAGAACAATGCAATTTCGTGTTGTGTACACAAATCGAGGCGATAGACTGAGTCGGATTTTGGATTTTTCATCCGGTAGTGAAAATAAAATTTGAGCATACCGAAATATAGAAACTATTATTTTAAGGCCATAGGTAAAGTTATAAGGTGAAATTTTAAGGTTAAGGGTTTGAATTGTGGAAATATGATTTTCAGTGCGGGTTTACAACTTGATTTTTGGATATAGAGTTAGAGAGAGACATTTACGATTGCAGTGATGCCAATGTGATAGAAATAGAATTTTAAAATTTTTAAAACTGATAAATTAGAAATCGGACGACAGATGAATTTTTACGGGTCAAATTAAGAATAATGATTAAACCGTAAAAACGCGATTTTCGCACCGGTGGTCTTTTTACAAAATCGAAAAAACTGTTTTGAAGAGAAAATTATTTTATAATTTTTGGAATATTTAATTTGATGGAATTAGGCTGTTTAGAGGTTGGATTTTGGAGAATTAAATTTAATTATAAATTATTGGAAGAAAAATTTGTGATTGGTAGAAATTTTGATTAAGTCAAAATTAGTTAAACTATAATTGGGTCATTTGTCAACTTAAGGGATTAATTAAAATTTAATGGACAAATGAGGAGATGAATTAATTAGAGAAAAAAATAGATAAAAATATGAAATGAGAAGAACAAGATTTGAGGATAATGGATCTAATGGAAAATTGATGGAAATAATTTTTAGAAATTTTTGTGGAATTTTTAGAAAATTTTCATAATTATGGTTAAATTTAAAAAAAATTATGTTGGAAGAATTTTTCCATAAATTGAAGATAATCAAGTTAATTAAAGTGTTTAGAAGTGGAAAATAACTTTTGGAATGGAAGAAATATTTAATAGGATTTTTGGTGAATTTTTAGATTTTTAGCCTAATTATGAAAAAATTTATTGGGAGTTATTGAAAATTATTTTGATGAAATTGATGATGTAAAATGAAAGAAAATGAGTTAAAGTGATTATATGAATTTATTTGAAAGTTTTAGAGTATTTATTAAATTAATGAGAATTTTTGAGTTGGAAATGGAAATTAAAGGAAAAAAAAGAAATAAATGAAGAAAAATAGTTTTGGAGGTAGAAAAATAAAGAAAATAAAATATTATAAAAGAAAAATAATATTTGAATTTTTGGTCGGATCGAAAAGCGTGTTGACAATCGGAACCATAAACTATGCATTAAACATGCATAATGAGAAAAGTTTTACTTATAGGATCTCGATATACGTGAGAGCAGGGGATAATCAAGATTTAAGTTTTGCTAAATTTTATATCATGTGAGGGTTAGTGGTTAATTAAAATTTATCTTTTTATTAGGCACAACGTCGGGAAGACGCTAATCCGAGATAAAGAAAAAGAGTCGACAGACACCGGTAAAGCAAAAAGAGATTTGTGCAGTTGTCCTTATAATATTAGGCATATATATATATATAAGTAATTAGAGAAAATCGATAAATTATGAAGTAATAAGAAATTTCTTATGTTCAAATGTTTTATGATATTACATAAAATATATTTTATGTGAAAAATTGAAATTTTTTCAATTATTGAATTTGGAATATTTTTATTTATTTTGTGAGAGAATTTAAATGTTAAATATACTATATGATGATATTTATTTTGGCATGAAAAAAAATATTTATTGATTTTATGGAAAATGAATTGAATTATGAATATGAGAAATTTTGCCCACATGTTAGCCTGGACACGAACTATAGTATTGTTAACATGCCAATATGGTATAAATTACGGTTCTGTGCATTTCTGTGGACCGATGAAATATTGTGATCTTGTATATTTCTGTGGATCACCTGATACATTTTTCAGTCCTGTATATTTATGTGGACTGAGTAATATTATATTTAGATCATGTGCATTTATGTGGATCATGTGTTAATATGTGATATGAGACCCTTTTGATTCCCTAGAAGCAAGTCTAGGATGTCATAATATGTGGGTTAATGAAAAATATATTATAAATAAATTAGAGATATTATGTATCATGAATTCTTTTCAAAAAATGAATTTAAAATTTTGAATTGTTTTAATTTTAAATTTATGTATTAATCCAATGACTATTATTATAAGAATTTTGCACCACTGAGTTATATACTCAGCGTGAGAGTTTATTTTCTCTCGCGTAAGTTACAGATGTAGCTGACAGCATCTGGACTTATAAATAAGAGACGTTGCATAATAGACCCACACGATGGAACCTAGCAGTAGCAGCGGTAGCCTCCCCGAGCGGGTTGATTTTTTTATTGTATTTTGATATATATATATATATATAAGCTTGTGAATTTCATTATGGTATGTATATACAAATATAAAATAGGTTGTGATTAGGGAGTGTATACATAGTATTATATTTTTTTTATACATATCTCAGATTTTGTATAAATAATAGGTTTAAAATTTAAAAGAATATTGTTGAAAAAAAATGTTTTATTTTCTGTATGACTTCTTATTCGTCCAGTATACTGAGGGGCATACAGAAGGGTAAGGGGTGTTACAATATTATTGGTATCAGAGTGAAGTTTAAGCGATTCTAGAGTAGCAAGGGGTAAAATTAGGATTGTTTGCTCACGCGTTAGTTTTTGAAATATGATTTGAATGTATAAATTAAACTATTGCTGCTTTCTAATGTGAGTAACGTTGTGCTTTATAGGGTGATAGATTTTAATTGCGGAGGGTTAGAGAAGAGACCCCAGATACTTATGAGCTGCTTAGCACAGATGCCTCATATCCTTCAATATAACAGAGGACAATTAAGGGCAGTGCATCGTCCTGTAGATCTGATAGATCACATAAACAAGATAGACATGCTCCGGTTCCAGGTTCAACCAGAGAGGAGCTGCTAGAGGATATGGAAGAGATCTTACAACGTTCTGCCAGACCAACCACTATTGAGATGAAATTTGAGAGGCTTTGAAAGTTGGGAGCTCCAGATTTTTACGGTCGCAAGGAGGATGATGCAACGGCTGCAGAATATTGGCTGGAGAGGGTAGAGAGAGTGTTTCAACATATGGATTGCACGTCTCAGTAAAAATATAGATATGTGGAGTCTCTACTACAAGAAGGGGCTTATGACTGGTGGAAGACAATACTGGAGCGCCATCAGATACTTGACCCACATTTATGTAGATTATTTTTAGAGTAATTCAGGGAGAAATACATCCCAAAAGCAGATTTAGAGGTTCAGGTGCACCGACTTGGCGGGGTCAGTCTACAAGATCAGTACCATTGGTTACTAGTACCACAAGAACAGTTGGGGGTAGATCCGCTGCATCTATAGCATGCCAGCAGTGTGGCATGTATTATACTAGTAAGTATTGGTTGACAACTAGAGTCTATTTCAGTTGTGGGGCAACAGGCCGTTTCAGGAGGGATTGCCCATATCGAGAACAGAGTGCAGAGCCTATAAGGGCAGGACCGGTTCCTACACAGGGATCAGTACCTACTAGAGGCTGAGGCTGAGGCAGAGGTCAGATTAGGGGAGTTCGGGTTGGAACAGTGCAAGCCGGGTCTGAGACTGTTAGTAGGTCAGAGGGTAGCCACACCGCACCAGCTAGAGCATATGCTATAAGAGCATGAGAGGAGCATGATGCTTCAGATGTTATCGTTGGTAAATTTTTCTTACTTGGTTTTGATATATATGCTTTAATTGATCCTGAATCTACACATTCTTACATATGCACTACACCATTTCTTGGGGAACATTTAGAGATTGAGACCTTAGATTCTGATATAGTGGTGATGAATCTTTGGGTTATAGTGTCAGGGTTAACAGAATGCATCGACAGCTACCCTTAGTGAGTCAGGGTGAGCAATATCCCATAGATTTGATTGAGCTACCATTTCATGAATATGATATTATATTATAGATGGATTGGTTAGCTCGACACGGGGTAATAGTGGATTGTGCTACTAGAAAGGTAATTTTCAATAAGTCTGGGTACAAGGATAAAGTGGTATAAAATATTAGAATGAAGATGTCATCTAAAGTTGTCTCTGCTATAAAGGCTTAGAGGTTAGTCAAGAAGGGCAATGAAGCTTATTTGACATATGTGGTGGATACTACAAATAAGAATCTAAGGCTTCAGGACATTCCTATAGTTTGGGAGTTTTCTGATGTGTTTCTTGAGGATTTGCCAGGATTGCCTATAGACAGAGAAATAGAGTTTTCCATTGAGTTGTTACCTGAAACTGCACCCATATCCATCACACCATACCGAATAGCTCTAACAGAGCTTAAAGAATTGAAAGTACAATTGTAAGAGTTGTTGGACAAGAGGTTTATTAGACCCAGTGTATCACTTTGGGGTGCGCCTGTATTGTTTGTGAAGAAAAAAGATGGCACCCTATGACAATGCATTGATTACATATAGTTAAATAAGGTGACAGTGAAGAACAAATGCCTACTGCCACGAATAGATGACATGTTTGATCAGTTGAAAGGTGTATGGATTCTCCAAGATTGATTTGAGATCAGGATATCATCAATTAAAGGTCAAGGAGAGTGATGTTCATAAGACTGCCTTTATAGGACTTAGTATGGCCACTACAAGTTCTTAGTCATGCCATTTGGGCTGACGAACGCACCAACATCATTTATGGATATGATGAATAAGATCTTTAAGCCTTATTTAGACCAATTTGTAGTAGTTTTCATTGATGATATTCTGGTATATTCCAAGAATAGAGAGGAGCATGATTAGCACCTTCGGATCGTGCTTCAGACGCTACGTGAGAAGCAGTTATATGCTAAACTATCAAAATGTGAGTTTTGGCTTGAGGAAATTGAGTTTCTGGGTCATGTGGTATTAGCATATGGGATCAGAGTTGACCCTTGTAAGGTTGAAGCATTCTCAATTAGAAACGCCTCAAAATATAACTAAGATACGAAGTTTTCTTGGGTTAGCAAGCTACTATTGACGTTTTGTGAAGGATTTCTCTTCTATAGCCACTCCCATAACACGATAACTTCATAAGGATGTTAAATTTGAATGGGTAGATAAATGCCAAGCAAGCTTCGATCGATTAAAGGCTATGTTAACAAAGGCACCAATTCTGACATAACCCACTACAGAAAAAGAGTTTGTGGTATACAGTGATGCTTCATTGAATGGTTTAGGTTGTGTCCTGATGCAAGAGGGTAAGTGATAGCGTATGCCTCTAGACAATTGAAGCCGCATGAGAGGAATTATCCTACGTATGATTTGAAATTGGCGATTATTATATTTGTTTTAAAGATCTGGAGACACTATCTGCATGGAGAAAAGTGTTACATCTATACAGATCACAAGAGTTTAAAATATTTACCTTTACAAAAAGGAGAGAATAATTGTGCAAACAAGATGTTAATGAGAAAGCAATTTTGAACCCTTATTAAATTTTAAATCAATTAAGCTTATTTTTCAGTCAGACCGGGTGATGACTCCATCCAAACTACCTACTCGCTAAACCAATTATTCCAACAATTGTTTAGCAATGGTTTTAGTCATATAAAAAATGGTATATCATAGGCCCTAATCTGAAAGCAAGCCTCTATGATCTCTACCTTTGAGGCAGTGTCGGCTTCTCGCACTTTCTATAACAAAACTAATTGATCATCCATGCACTAAGGTCCAAAATTCAAAATATTTTTTGTCATTTGCTTTCGTCAGAAATTGGAATACCAAAGTATTGTCTCCAAATTGAAGAAAACTAAATCTTTATGGCAACCTTTAAGAACCCAACATTGTGATTCAAAGACCATTAACATTGAATTCCTTAGAGGTTAAAACCTTTCCAACTAAATATAAAGAAATCCTATATTGCTTATTCAAAATTGTCATTGAATCCGTTACAACTTCCCAAACAATATTTTTTTCCTCAATAAGTTGTACTGAATCCACCAAATAAGCCATAATGGAAAGAAAGTAGGGAGAAGGAAGAAAGAAGTGAGAAGAATAAGTAGTGAAGAGACATTGTAGAACGAAAACGAGAAAGAAAGAAGAAAAAATCCTTGCTATAAACTAGAGAGGAAGAAACCCTAGCACGAGGGGAGAAAAACTCTCATTATATACCATTCTTTTATTTATCTACCAAACCTTGAATTTGTCACAATGAAATTATGTTTATACTATGTTGATTTAATTTTAAATGTTCATTTTGAAATTTTTTTAATTTTATTTCAGAATTTAAATTAGTATTTAATGCATATTGTTTCACTTTATCCACATTTATTGAACTGAATACATACATTTATAAGATAGTATTGAAGTAAATTATAATGAAAAAAAATTATAAAATTGATGTAATCTATTAATCTATGTGAAAATTTTGAAATAGATATTTAAAGTGAAATGGAGAGAGTATATACTAATTTAGTGTGCCTGATTAATTTGAAAGTTGCATCAGATTTCTGAAATTGCAGCTGTTAGTCAATTGGCCTGCTTGATTTCTTCCTTTCATTTTACATCGATATTGAAAAAGTCAACTTCTTCATAAATTTGTCTCAAAATAAGGAAAAAAAATCATAGAGATCTTTTCTTTATCAGAAAAAATATAGATATTTAAAATTTTTCGTATTTTAATTATTAAATATTTAGACTTTGATTTGTCACATTAAATTTAGAATAATTAACGTTTTTATATTAAAAATAAAAATAAACATTAATAATACAAGTAAAAGAGGCAAATTATAGTATATAAAAAATGGCAATATTTTTCAAGGAAAATTTTATTTATACTATATTATTTTTTTATTCAAATTTAAAACTTATCAAGCCCGTTAAAAAAATAAATAAAAACAGCTCAATTCAAATTTCTAATATTCATCCTAAATCCTAATTTAACAAGAATAAAATTTACTGTTTAAATGATTTAATGTAAAAAACAATTATTGCTTAAAAATTTTATATAACAAAATTAAATTTTAAAAATTTATAATAGTTAACATACGAAAAGTTAGCAATGCTCAGCAATATGATTTTCCAAAAAAAAAAAATCTAAACTACTACTAAACTTGGCAACTCAAACTAAATTCAATTCCTCCCTCTTCATGTTATTGAGTTAGAAATACATGCGTGGAATCCACTTGATCGGATAGGTCATACGCATTCATGTGTATGATTTGGAATTTCTCTAATAAATTTATCTATTTTTAATATTGCATAAGAATTAAATACGATGAAGAATTAGAAATATTAATAAATCACATATGTATCATGGTATTATATTAAATTCTCTAATGTGTATACTAATACTAAACTCAAGACTCATAAATAAAATGTACAAAAAAAAATAACTAAAAAGAAAAGGAACCAGGATTCCCTCACATTTACTTACCATCCAATTCTCACCACAGGTCAACGCCATAATCACAGTCCTTGGACACAATTTTCGCATTTGCCGTTAACTTATCCACCGTTATATCACAGTTAACTTTGACTGTAATCGTCCACGTCTTAACGGATCCCATTTTAAACTTCACAGGCGCCCTCAAATTCAAAGTAAACGGCACCGTTTTATTGCTCTCGCTGTCCACCAACGCCTTATGAACCGCACTCGTTAACTCTATACCGGACTCCTTTAACGCCGTCGAAAATATCGTCACGTTGTTCTTCCCCTGGTAAAATACTGGCAGCTCACCGTAACCAAGCCTAGTCCCCTTGAAATACACATCGACGGAGCTTCCTGATCTGTAATCAATTCCGATCTTATCGTTAGGATTGTCAGCTCTAACAGTGACGTCAAATTCCGGCGCTAGCGGCGCAGATGATGTCAGATTGAAACCTTTAATGGAAATAGAATTAATGGAGTAATTAGGCGCTTCTGGTCTGAAAACGAGGTATAAGACACCGGCTGCGATCCCGGCGAGTAGGATGAGAGAAATAAGGAGGCCGAGGAACCAGCATACGCAGCAACGGCAGGCGCAGCGGCGGGACTGCCTGCGGGATAGTTTCTCGTAGCGCTTGGCGCTTTCTGGCGGAGGAACACGGTAGACCTGGTCCTTAGGGATCTGGATGACGTAAGTTCCCGGTGTTGGAACAGGCTTTTCCGGCAACGGAGCTTGAGGTTTTCTTGGGGAGTGTGAGTTTTCCAGCGATGAGGGGGCCGTCAGTTTGAACTCGGCGGATGATGGAGGCGAATCGAGAGGGCGAACTCGGTCGGCCATTTGTTGAAACGAAGAGGAAACCAGTAAAATGGAAATTGAAAGGAGAAGAAGACGACGACAATAATTTCTAAGTGTCTAACTCTGAGTATCGAGGGTTTAAGTAATAAGAAGCGTAGCGGAGCCTCAGTGCGAAACCGCGTAACAAGTTTACCACAGATAGCACCTAAGGGCAAATATGGAATTATAGAAAAATATTTGTACTTCTATAAAACATAAATCATAAAATATATAATTTTATAGAAGTTTAAGAAAATTTTAATTAGATGAAATTTAGCGACAAATATATGAATTAAACTAACAATTATTTGACGGTATAAAGTTAAATCTTCGAAAATATTTTGTAAAATTAATTTAAAATATATTATTTACATGTAAATTTGATTGAAGGCAATAAAAAGGAATAAAATTAAATTAGGCGTGGGACTAAGAAAAGGTTTGAGATTGCGACATGGCAATGAGAGTTAAGACCAAGTAAGCAAAACAATTTTTGGATATCCAAACAATGGCATGGTAGGATATAATTTTCATCGTGACATCAATAAATTTTTAATTTAAATTTATTTTTATAATTAATATTATTTTTAATTTATAAAATTTATTTAATATTTTAATATATTCTATTCACTGTTGCAATTTAAAATTAATAAATTGAATTTAAGAATTGTATTAGGTGCAGGGGTAGGAAAAGGTTTGAGATTGTAACATGGCAATGTCGGTTAAGACCAAGTATGCAAAACAATTTTTAGATTGGTGAGAACTAAAAGGGCAGGAAAATGAGGCCGTTTAATTAATTTAAATGTATTATTTACATGAAAATTTGATTGAAGTCAACAAGAGATTTTACACACCCATTAACCCCTAATAATGAAAATTGCATTTTCAAAATAAAACAGAGTAAAAATTAGCACCAGAAAAATATTATGGTGTTTGAAGATGCCAAATGTTACAAATAACCAAAAAAAAAGAGAAGTCATTATGCAATAATTAGATAAAATAATTATGAGATAAGTATGAATAAAAAAGTAGCATTAATAACTTAATTTTATAATCTTTCAGTTTCATTTTAAATGTTTATTTAACTTCTTTACACATTATAATTAATAATCATTAATTTTGTAAATTTTTCTTTCTAATTTACATTGATACCCTTTTATTTATTAAGTTTTTAATTAGTAAATAAAATGCTAAAAAAAACAACAATGTGTAATTTCAATAAATTTCTTATTAAATTTTAATTGGTACTTTGAAATTAAAAAAAAAAAACAGAGAAAATTCTAAGTTTCTTCCATGTGTGGGAATAAGGAAAAGGCTAAAAGAAAAATAATATAAAAGACAAAAAGGCGGAGTGTGGAATGAGAAAGAAAGAGGAAGGGACAATTTTAGTTTTTCGATTTTTGTAAATAGAAGAAATGTGTGACTAAGTAAAAAGATTATTTGAATTACAGTTCATTATTTGATGTCATTTTCAGCGCTTTGGGAACTGGAAACAGTCATATAATGAAATAGTCGAAATTTGATCCATCCAGCGTGTGCTTCTGTTTTTCTTATTGCCAATCCATTATGGATCCAACTCACCAAATTACACATCCTGCACCCAATTTGGACAAATGGATATTTGTAGATGATAGGAATGTTAAATACAATCTATATTTTTTTAATATTTAGTTTCTAATTTGTTAATGCAGAAATAAATAAATAAGAGGGAAAAAAAATTTATTTTTTAAAATTTTTATCTTTCAATCAATCAATTAAAAAATAAATGTTGAAAAATGGAGAGCGATTACTAACATTCCACTTGAAGACGAATCTTTCAGAAAAAAAAAATTGTCTTTGAATGAATTGCACCAACAAGTTTTGTTATTTATAAACAATTTATGGTTTTTTCCCTTGTATTTTATTAATATTATTTATGGTAAAAATTATGGATGACTATATAAAAAAAATTCAAGATATTTGAAATAATTTTAATACAAAATTTTCATAAATTAAGGTATATGCACTAATGAATTAATTAAATTGATGACTCTTAAAAGAATTAGATGGTATCCAGTCTATTTATATTAATATTATTAAATTAGTTGCATTTCTATATTAATAAAAATTCAACTGTTTATGAAACCAAAAAAAATTCAATTGTTTACTTAATTAGTTGCATCTGCATATTAATTAGTCAAATATTATTTATTGAAATTCACACGGTTAATTAAAAAATACTCAACTGATTTAATTTTGCCCTGCAATTAATTATTGTCAAGATTACAATATAACAGACTAATATGTGTGAAAAGATGTACTATAAATGCATAGTGTATAATTCCTTTTTATGGTCATATAATCTGAGTTATGAATATGAATTTAATTTGAAAAATTTACGTGCACATTAAAATAATTATTCAAGAGAGTTTTTATTTATTCCTAGTTAGTCAAAAGAAGGTTTTTCGTCTTAAAAGATAAGTTCATTTATTTATTTTTTATATATATTTTAAATTATTATGCATTTTTTTAGAAAATATAGTTTCTTTGTTTTAAAAAATAAGTTAGACTCATTTTTATTTTCATACATATTAAAAAAATTTAGTTAATTTAGTTAATATTTTTTTTTTGCAAATATATTCAAACATATTGAGAAATTAAGAAATAAAAATTCATATTTATTGATAACAAAATACATCAAATAGATGGATAGTAGAAAATTAACATATTAATTTTGAACAGATAAAAAATATGTAAGTCATTTTTTTGGTACAAAGAAAATAATTAATTTATTAGTTCTCTATCCTATCTTTGTTTGATGTGTTATGAACTAATATGATTTTTTAATTTTTAATTTTAATTTTTTAATATATTTATAACTTAAAAAAGTATAAATGTATAAAATTTTAATATTAAGTAATTTTTTAATATATTGAAAAATAAAAATCAATTTATTTTTTTAAGATGGAGGAAATATTTGTTTCTAGATTTTATTAGAAGAAGATTAGTTTTGTCAATGTTATCTGTTGGTGCGCACAACTGGTAGAATACCTGTAAAAAATGTTATATCCGAACTTAAATTTAATTATGTATTATTATACTTGAATCCATCTTGAACTCATTTAAAATTATAATATTAATATTTGTATTCGTCTCAAATCCAATTAATATTCAAATTTGTATAATTATCAGTTTATTATTAAAAATTTAAAATAAAATAAAATTTAAATTGACTGAATAATTAAATTTTTTAAAATATATAAACAATTACCATAAAATTTAATACAAAATCAAATAAAATAAACAAAATAAAATATAAAAGCCAACTCAATGCACTCAAATTAAAATAATCCATCAAATTGTTCAAAAATAATATTAAAATAATAAAAACACAAAAAAATACAAATCTCCAACTTCTAACAACATTTGTAATTCATTAATTTATAGAAACACAATAAACATATCATTAATTATATTATTACATTCAATAAATTACAATCGAATAAATTGTACATTTATATATATATATATATATATATATATATATATATATATATATATAAAATCTAGTAGCAAGTACCAGAAACTCTCTATCTATATTTTATCTGAACCATGATATATGTAAATATTACTATCCAAACTCATCTCAAAATCTTAATAGAATTATCCGGTTTAAATATGTACAAATAGATGCAGGTGCTCATGAAATCCGAACATGTTGCCACTCCTACACATATAAACTATATATTGTCTTTAATTTGTCTATCAAGCTTGCCATTAATTTGAAATAATAATAATTTGCATAGAGGAAAAATAAGGGTGAAATTTTTTCTTTAATTAGATGGGTTGAAGTGGAACCTTTTGCCAACATCACTACTGTAAGCACTAAATTTTTGGATTTTTGATTTGTAATTGTTTGATGATGATAACCAGAGATATGAAGATATTTCTAGGCTTGAATGTGAATTTTGATTGCAAGAATGTCAATCCCGAGGGTTGGAATGAAGTTGGAAAACCTAAAAAAATATGAAAATATTGGAAAAAGAGAGAAAGGTTGGACATACCTCTTTGGAGGATTGGCTAACCATGGTTAAAAAGGGGCATGATCGGTATGAATCTATTCGTTTCGATTTCTTTATATTTTGGTAAGTTTAGAAGCCCCTAAATCATGCATATTCTCTATAGTTTTAATTCTTCACTTCAAATTTATTTATTGAATTAATTATGTATGATTATGGGTATTCTAAAAGTAACTTTAGAATCGTTTAATTAGGATTCTCAAACATTTTTTTAATCATCATGCATTGTGCCTTTATTTTTAACATCATAATCATCAGTGGTAGATGCATATAGGGGCTGAGGGGAGCAATGGACCCCCTAAAATTTTTAAAGGTATATTAGTACTTTTGACATTTCTTTTAAAAAATTCTAATTTATAATTTTATTTTTGAATAATATTCTTCTACTTTTCACTTTATTCTTTCTATACTTTCAATTTTCTTTCTATATCTACTTTTTTTTCCATAGAGTATCATAGAAAAAATTCAATAATTAAGAGTTTTAAAATAAATTATTTTTACACTTTGTGATTTTTTGATGGGATTTTTTTTAATTTTTTAATTATCAATTATTATGTCAATAGTTAGAGAATAAAGACTTCATGTTTTGTCTAATATAAGAGAGAGTGAAAATTATTTATTTCAATTTCTTTCACCAATGTAAGTTAGGTGCTTAAGAATAATTTTAAGTTTGTGTGCAGCACATGTAACATTCTTGACTTTTTCCATATGTATTTCTACAACATCTCATTTGCGCATATGCATTTTGTATATATATCACTTGAACACATGCATAATATGAATTTTTATTTAAATATATTCATGACATATAATTAGTTTATTTTCAAATATTTTACAATTGTATAGAAATGCACATGTCTGTTTTATAATATAGATGAAAATGATATGAAATTAATATTTAATTGAACAAAGAAACTAGATTGAATTAATTAAATTTAATATAGTTAATTAATTAAATTGAAGTAGATGATTAAGTTATATTTTTGGTATTGACTAGTATGTCTAGATACATGTAATTGTATAATAATAATAAAAATAATTAAATAAAAATAAAATTCAGAAAAATAAAAAGAAAAAGAAAAGTAAAAAAAAAGAAAAAGGAACGGGTGAAGAAAAAGGAGAAAAAGAAGACAAATGTTTTTAACTTATTAGGCAAAGTCTTCTTCTTCTTCCTCTTCTTCTTCTTCTTCTTCTTCTTTGCTTCATTACTTCAGTCTATTTCTTTGAAATTCCAGCAATATTTTATTCTCTTTTCACTTCAAAAATTACAGCAACAAAGTTAGCCAATGGTGACTATAGGTGAGTAAACAATTATTTTGTGTTAAGCTTGATTATGGTGTTTAAGATTCATAAATAGATAATATTTTGTACTATAGTTTTGATGATCTTAGAGGTCGAATATGGAGAAGTGTAAAACACAAAAGTTGTTCCTTTATGTCTTAGATTTATGAATATATAAACATTTTTACAAGATGTAATGTATAGAATGAGATATCATCTATGTACTGAAACTGGTCCGAATGTGAACCCTAAGTAAGTTAGCTATTGTGTTTGTTAGCTTTGAATATGATAAATACATTATTTGAAGTATCTAAAAATATACAAGTTGTAGATATATGTGGTATATATCTGTATACCAAATTTCAGATTCATATGTTCTGTAAATTTTGAGTTATTGTGAATGAAACTATGATTGTTCCATGGTTTGAACAACCTATTGAGTGTCCTGTACAGGTTCAGAAACTTATTTAATTATTTTGAACTTCTTACAGATAAATTCTGTAACTTATCAAAACATGACAGTTATAGGTATATATCTTATCTAAATTTTGGTACTAATTTCATCTTAATATGTTATGTATAGAGTAAGTTATGGTCGTTACAAGTTATACCATCCTGAAAAACAACTTTGTTCTATAGCAGTAAAATGTTGCCTATAATTTGAGAGCCTTAGATATATAATTGATGAAAGTTGTAAACATAAAAATTGTTCCATTTGAACCCATATAAGTGTCTGTAAATTTTTATTGCAATATGAGTTATATATTATAAGTTATGAGGAGATTAAGTTGGTATCCTGAAACTGCCTAAGGGCAGAAAACAAGGTAGAAAAAAGAACACGTTTAGAAATTCCACCCAAAAATGTACAGTGATTCAATTGGTTTGAAAATTTTAATATGTTATATAATTATATGTTAATTTTAATTAGGAATAAGAATCAGATTAATTGGTCAAGTACAGAAAAGTTATAGGCAAAACAGTCTCATAAGGTTCACTGCCTCATAGGAAAAATTTTAATTATTGATATGAATAATGTATATTAATTTGTTTAAGCCACATTAAGTTTTCTAGTTATAAATTAATCAATTATATTTTAATATTAGACTTAAGACAAATTGGAGATATACAAGAAGAGGGTAGACAATAAGTTAAGGGTTGGAATCAAAGAAAAAAAGGTGAGTCTAATTATCAATTGAATTCTTTAGTGCATATGAATGCTGCTTGCTATGTGATTCATATGATTGTGAAATTATTGTTGATAATATGAGATGAGTTAAAAAAAAAATTACTCTCGCTGTAAACATGAATTTTATTTCATTTTTGTTTCATACGTGATAATTTAATATAAAAACAATATATGCGATATGTCGATGTATAAGGTGTTAGGTGTTACAATACAAATCAAGCTCATAAGTTTTTAGGATTAGTATTGTGAACTTGTATCTTGAATAAATATGCTAAAGAGAAAATGTCAAAAAGATAGGTAAAAAGAATAAATAACAACTCATTTTCAAATCATTAACTGAAAAATTTTCTCTAACTAAAATGTTATTGTTCCAATAAAAGGACCAAATTAAAATTATAATTAGAATAATAAAATGAACATTACGACAACTAAATAGATAATTGATAACCTTATGAAGGAAACAAATTATGGTTAGAGAGTGAAAATTATTTATTTCAATTTTTTTCTTATTTCCATGGCTATTTAATTATTTATTATGTAAAAAATTATAGTTGTTGATAATTTGATTGTAGTTCATGTGTAATTATTGTCCTAAAGTATTTGTTCATGGTTTTTAATTTCTTTCATTTTTTCTTAGATAATAGAATGATATTATAAAAGAATATCACTTATTATTGTAAAGTTATCATCCTTATCAATCAATACACCTACTATTGTTCAAAAATCATTAAAGCCAGATAATATTGAGGTTGATTTAGAAAATCTTCTTAGAAATCTAGGACTACAGCCTAACATAATGAGCTATCCACCTAACTTAATTAAACAAGTTTGTAGATCTTACTTATTAAAAGTTTTATGTCAACCACGTGAATATAATTTTTCTTAAAGGATATTTGAAAATCGAAAACGTAAATTTGTTATATCTTCATTTGATGAATTCAAGAGTTAGACTATAGTATTACAAAAGATGCAACATTTCATTTATATTGTTATCGTTTTTCAATGAGGTATGGTGAAAGAGAGCATGATGCTTTTGTATTTAAAGGATTCAATACTTGGAGCAAGAGAAATAGATTGATAGATCATGTTGGAGACCATAATAATGATCATAACAAATGTAGATTGGCTTGTCAAAATTTGATGAATCAAGCTCAACACATTGAAGTGTCATTTTCTAAAATGTCAGAATCGTCAAAGATTAATTATCATTACAGGTAATGCTTCAATTGTTTACTTACACTATCTCATTATGCATGGAGTAGCTTTTTGAGGAAATAATGAATCTGAAAAATCATTTAATTAAGGAAATTTTATTGAACTTTTGAAAGTTATTGCTTCAAGTAATGAGGAAATCAATAATGTTATTTTGAAGAATGCCCCTAAAAATTTCAAACCTACTTCTCCTAATATTCAAAAGGATATTTTAAATGCAACTGCAATTAAGACAACAAATGCTATTATTAAGTCAAATATATTAAAAATAATTTTTTCTCCATTATGGTTGATGAGTGTCAAGATATATCAATCAAATAATAGATGGGGTTGTTATACATTATGTGAATAAAAGCATATGTGTCACTGAACATTTTCTTAGTCTCGTGTATGTTAATGATACAACTACAATATCACTTGAAAAAAGTACTGAGTCTTTGTTCTCCACTTATAGCTTGAACATTTCTAGTTTGAGAGGTCAATGTTATGATGGAGCCAGCAACATGAGAGGTAAAATAAATAAGTTAAAAAGTTTGATATTAAAAAAGAATCCTACTGCTTACTATATCTATTGTTTTACTCATTAACTCTAACTCACACTTATTGTTGTTACTGTTGCTAAAAAACATACAAGTATTGGTTCTTTTTTCAATATTATTATACATTTGTGTAATGTTGTTCAAGGTTATTGTAAGCATAGAGACATACTAAGAGAGAAGCAAATGGAGAAGGTTATTGAAGGAATTATAAATTATGAAACTAAGACCGAAAAATGATTAAATCAAGAAATGACATTGAAGCTACTAGGAGATACCTATTGGAGTTCTCATTATGGTACCATGGTACAATTGGTAGTCTCTTACTGAGGTAATGAGACTACCATAATGAGACTACCATGGTACATTATGGTAGTCTCATTATGGTACATACTATTGCACTAAGTTATTGATTTTTGAATTTTAAAATGTAATAAAGTTAATATTGTAACAGTTCTTACCTACCTGTATATACTACCGTATATGGTCAGATAAAGAATACTATGAGATATTTATTTAAATTAATATATTACTAAAACTGCTACTTGGCTCCATTAGTAGAGCTCACTAGTTTCAGGGACAACTTCTATGTATACACTCGTTGTTACTTCACATTGCTAAAATCTACACAAAAGAAACACAAACTCTTATGCCGAATATAAAACTCAGTAGTGTAAAAATTTATGATAAACATCATTTTGAATGAAAATATACAATTAAAATCAATAAAATTCTAAAAAAAAAGTCTTCATTTATTAAAACCATTAATAAATTATTTACCTATACATAAAAGTAGATGTAAACTATTAAACAAAATCTTCTGAAACCAAAGTCATTGACATTCATACTACAAATATATATATAAACAAGGGATATCATCAAACAACGGAAATCTCAGAATCCAAGATAACTATAAAATTATGATTAAAGATAATCACATAATCCTAAATAATATCATCTGATTCAAGATAACCACATGATCAGTTTCGGTCCAAGATAACTATAGATTTAGTAAATAATTCATATGTACAGTCCAAGATAACTACAAAAGTCATACAATATTTCTCATGATCAAGATAATCATATGTCATAAAGTTTTTATCCTATTGGAATGTCAACAATTTTCTAACTTACTGTCTAGGCTAATATATGAGTTTATCGACATATATAAAATGTTAAAATATTTATCTCACCAAAATTTTTATAAATATAATCATTATCAATTTCTCATACAATTATTTAATAACATAAAAATTTAACACATAAAAAAATAAATTTATTTCATTAAAATCTCATATCAACGTATTTATTTCATACCAATACAATTGTTTTACCAAAATATTTTATTTTTATCATAAAAGATATCATCAATAACTTTTCCAAATATTTAATATTTTCATAAATGTTATATACAATTATGTTCTAAAATATAAATCAATTTCATGCTAAAAAGTATATAAAAATCAATTTAAATCGCAATTAGCCTATATTATAAGTTAATGTACAAACCTCTATTGTAGTCTACCGGAGGTTATCAGCTCTTTCCTTTTATCTAGTCTCAATGTCTGTCTTTACAATGCACTTGAATAATTATTAAATTTTTAATTGGTTAATAAGCCATTAAAAATTACCAAATTTTAATGGAAATTAAACTACTCATTTAATTTTTCCAACTCTCACATTATTTAATATTTTTCTATCGGTGTTTATATATATTACTACGCACTACTAACCAAAAATTTCTAAATATCTCAAATATTCCAAATTAATTAAATTTTCTCTTCCCTTCAATTTTTCTCCTCAATATATTTTTTTTATTTTCTATTTTTTCTACACCAAATTTCTAATTTCTACTCAAATAATTTTCTCAAAAATTTCTATCAATTCTTTTATTAAATCCAAAATTATCCTCTCATCATCAACTTCATCACAACTTAAAAATCATCAAAATCATTTTAATATTTCATCAACCCTTTTCCATCATTTTTAGCCATGATCCAATTAATTTCTCAAAAATTCACCAAAAATCCAATAAATTCATTTATTCTCAATTTCTATCACTATTACTCTTTTAATTCTCCAATTAACTTGTTTCTTAATTTTTTCCATCAATTTTTCTATTTTTCATCAAATCCTAACTTAAAGATTCATCCAAAATCCTACCAAAATTTTCTAATTTCTAGCAAAATCATCAAGAAAGCACGGTCAAAAACATCATGCCATGAAGAAAAGCAAGAAAATAGAAGAATTTCTTACCTCTCTACAAGCTAGAGAATTTGATCAAGCTTTTCAAAATTTTCACCAATTTTTCTTCACTTCAATCTAATTTCTCTTGCTCTTTAATCTTGGATGATGGTAATTATGAGAGAAAAATGGAAGAAATCAAGGGAAAAAAGGAGCTATGGGATTCAGCCATGGAGGGAAAAGAATAAGAAGATTTTTTTAATTGAAAATGAGAGATAAATCAAATTTTGGCTTTATATGCCTCAATTAGTGACTAATTAATTTTGATTAAACTTAATCCAAACTACTAGTGGCCAATTAAAATTTAATTAATTCCTTAAGTTGATAAATGACCCAATAAAATCTTAATTAACCTTGACTTTTCTTAATTTCAATCAATCACAAATTGTTTTCCAAATTAATTTATGATTTAATTTAATTTTCCAAAATTCAACCTCCAAATAACTTAATTCTATTAAATTGAATATACCAAAAATTATAAAATAATTTTCTCTTCGAAATGGTCATTTCAATTTCGTGAAATGACTTTCAGTGTGAAAATTACATTTTTACATTGTGGTGATTTTTCTTAATTAGGTCCATAAATATTCTTTTACCGTCTAATTTTTAACTTATCAGTTTTAAAAGTATTAGAATTTCATTATGATCACATCGGCACTATTGCAATTGTAAACTCATTTTTCTAACTCCTGATCAAAAAAATCAAGCTGTAAATTCGCATTAAAGACCATATTTCCACAATTCGAGCATTTAACCTTAAAATCTCATCTTATAACTCCACCTATAGTCTTAAAATAATATTTTTTATATTTTGATATACTTAAATCATATTTTTATTGCCGGACAAAAATATCGTATTTCAAGTCTGATCTATTACTTCGATTTGCTTGACAAATATGAAATCGCAACGTTTAATCTATTAAATTAAATTTTAATATTAGACATTTTTATTATTATATGAAAATAGTTTTTTCACACTTATTTATACATATTTAGACTCTAATCAATACGAGTCTGTACTGGAGTATAAATGACCGTAATACGTGTTTACGGTCATGATCTAGATCATGGACATGACAAATATATTGAATTTATTAATATTTTTGATAATTTATAATTTTAATTTAGAATATATGTATGCAATTTTATTTTTATAATTGTATAATTTGACTATTAAGTAAAATTTCTAACTCCATCACTGATAATCATAATCATTATTTTCTCTACTCTTTCTTGCTTTTATTCTTTTTTAGACGATCATGTGTGAAGAAGTTTATGGGTCTTGGCGTTAAACACAAGTTCTCAGTTGTAGTGCATCCCTGGACCAATGGACAAATAAATGTCGCGAACAAAACCATATTAGATGGCCTTAAGAAGAAACTCAAAGGAGCATGAACCATATGGGCGACAAGACTCCTAAGCATCTTATGGGCATACATAACTACCCTGCCTGTGAAAGCCTTCTCTTCTTCACATATGGAACTGAAGTAGTTTACCCAGCAGAGACAGGAGCTCCTAGTCAGAGTACAACAATTGGAAAATATGCAACATGGCGATGAGTTGGGACCCAATCTTTATGCCTTAAGAGATAAAGCGACGATCAAAATTGCAGTCTATCAGCAGAAGGTAACTCGTTATCACACTAGGAAGCTTAGAGAAAGAGTCCTACGACAAAGGGATTTAGTTTTTGCCAAAGCTAGCTGCCAAGGAAAAGCCACAAGGAAAAGGTAAACACCAAAATGGGACGACCCCTTTAAGGTGGCTAATGTCATATGACTAAGAAGCTATCATTTGGAAGAATGGGTGGAAAACGACTACCACGTGATTGGAATATTTAGCACCATATAAAAAAATATTATCAATAGAGGTCCACTAGCCTCAATTCAAAATCTGTCTTAACAGTTGATTATTTTTGTGGATGATAACAAAAAGGTTATACCTTTCATTATAAAAATTATCTTAATAATTTATAATTTTATGGATGACCATAACAAGGTCATACCTTTTTCCTGTAAAAACTATCTTAATAGTTAAGATTTTTGCAAATGATCACTAAAGGTCACACCTTTTAATGTAAAACTTATATTAATAGTTTATGAATTTTGTGGATGACCATACAAGGTCATACCTTTTATTGCAAAAATTGTCTTAATAGTTTATGATTTATGTAGATGACCATAAAAGATTATAACTTTCATTGTAAAAACTATCTTAACAGTTTATGATTTTTGTGGATGACCATAAAAGATTATAACTTTCATTGTAAAAACTATCTTAACAGTTTATGATTTTTGTGGATGACCATGTATAAATTATACCCTTCCATTTTAAAGGTTGTCTAAACAGTTTGTAATTTCTGTAGATGATCGTAAAAAAAAAAGTCAGAGATTTCAAAAAATAAAAAGGAAAAATTGTCCTGAACAGTTCATCGTTGCTTATATTAAAGCCACCCGTATGAGCAAAGAATACAGTAGCAGCTCCATATTCGTGCTTGCCAATGTTACACTTAAAAATGCAAAGTGAGCAATACATGGCTACATCAGGATCATATACGTAGAAGAAAATAAAGAGCAAAGACTTCTACGGCAGCAAAAAAAAAAAAAAACAGCTTCATAAAAGGGTTGTGCACGTTACAAAATAAGCTATTACCAAAAAAAAAAAGGAAAAAGAAAAAGAAGAGTAGCAAGGAGAATTTCAAGAGAAAAAAAGAACAAAACAACATATCATTAATTCCTTTGGATAGATAATAGCAAGTGGTTGGATATTGAAGGTGGTATCTAAATTAATAGAATCCTCAAAATAGGATGGATTATCCCTTTCAGATGGAGGAAGAGGAGAATATCCTCAACAATGGCATCATTTGATTTGTCTATGGGAGACATGCCTTTGTCATCAGCTATTCCTGTAGCCTGGTCGTCTGAATCATTTAACAAGAAAAAACCGACAATATTATTAAGTGGAGGCAAGTTTGAAAATTGACACTTAAAAACCTCTTTCTCATTGGCTTTGTCCTTTTTATGAGGAAGGTGATCGCCTCCTCAACAAAAGTGACAATTTCATCAACCTTAGCAGGAGCATTTCTAGGAGCTTTAGCATCACGATCGCTATTAACATTTGCTGGTAAAATAGGTATACTTCTTTGTTGTAAACGATTTCTTTCCTTTTATCGCTTAGTTCCTCATTCAATAGCACAAGGGTGTGTCAATCTTTTCACAGGAAACCTTTAACCCCTTATCATAGCTTATGTCGTAAAAATTGACACTTTGCTTTGTGACTCTTGTCTTAAAAATTTCAGAGTCCTTAATAGTACCCAATTGAATCTCAAGAGCCCTAATCTGGTCAACCTTCTAGATTGCATAAATGCAAGCTAAAGATTTTTCTTCACTTAATAATCACATCTCGAGCTCTAGATTCTAAACCCTCTTTTGATGCCACTCTAAGAATGGGTTAGTCATTTCAGGCACACAAATCTTGTTTTCTAGTGAGGAAATGGAATTAGCCTTCATTAAAGCTTCATCATATTCCCTTGAGGCTTTGGAAAAGGAAGATATAGTTACTAGTCGAACCTTTAATGGGACAAAGCATTACCATCATCTGTCAGTTTGGAAACTTGAATGGAAAGGTCATGACCTTTTTGTTGGCTCAAAAAGCTATAATATCTAGTTGATTTAGATGATAACAAAATAATAGGAATATGTGTTTTACTAACTTTATTTTGCAGTGATCTGAGGAACAAACTTTTGGAATTAAGAAAGTTATTTATTGAAGATCTTATGGAGAAAAAAATCAAGAAGAATTATGAAGACTTTAGAACTTAATGTAAAATCAAGAATGAGGAGTAAGAATTGGCATAATACTTTCAAAAAATTATAAATAAAAAATTTAAATGATTTTTATGCATGAAAAACATCACAAATGATAAAAAATTTTGATAAAAAATGTTTTTCAAGTAAAACTTTTTTTTTATGAAGAAATAAAGTTTTTTGTCGAGTAGAAGTAGAAATATGCTCTACTAGTATAATTATAAGCAAACAACTTACAGACAAGCCATCGCATGCCTTGTCTGCTAGCTATATCCAAACTACTATACTGACTCATTTTTTGAATTTTGATTATAAATATGAGCTTTAAACATTAAATTTAAAAAGAAAAATTGTGTAAAAAATGAAAATTTAAATTTTCAAAAATTGTTGTAACATTTATTTCTACTTTCATATTTGAGTTTTACATTATCCTCCTATTTCTTGATTGTAGATTATGTTGTAATATATTTAGAAAGTGAGAAGTGTTACTTTCGTATTTTTGTACAAACTTAGTACTTGAGAGGTTGTCCTTTGGCCTTAAAAAAAGGGATATATGTCGTCTTTTAGCCTTGAAAAGGAATTGCACGAGTTATTTTTTAGTTGTGTAAAACGGAAGAAATTTTCGGTAAGTCTTTGAGTGTAAAACCTAAGAATTATAGTGAAAGTGTGTCTACGGTATATAGAATATTAGAAATGAAATTGACATGTTCCTTTGCTTATTAAAGAGACATCAGTAGGATAAACTCTCAATAAGGTATATTCTGAGGAGCGGAGTATGCAAACGAAAGTCGAATCACTATAAATCAACTTGTCCATTGTATGGTTGATTGTTTATCTTTTATTTATTTATTTATTTATTTATTTTTCAAAATTAAGATATGATTTATCATTTAAGATCAAAGTACAAAGTTGCAAGCTTGATAAAGTCAAACTATTATCTTTGATAAATCTCATCGATAAGTTTAAATGATATTTTAAAAAAAAAATAAATATAATTGAACATTATTTTTCCAAAAGTTTTTTTAAGTGCTTAAAATAAGTATGATACAAAGGTTTAGTTTTTGAAATTAAATGTTTTAAGTAGAAGTCAATTGTAGAAAACTATCAAGTTTTACTAAGTAGAAATTTGTATTCTATCCGGTAGAAGTAAAAACCATAAACAGTGTTCTAACGAGGAGAAATTTTTTAAAATTAAATTCACCCCCTTGTTAAGTATGCTGAAACCTACACTTCTTCTCCATATTTTTTTTCAAGGTGGCCACTTAGTCATGAACTTGCTGATAAGCTAACTCCTTCTCACCCAACACAGTTTGTTAAAGGCTTTGCAAAAAGCTTTAATCTCCATAAGACTAGTCATAAAATGTGAAGCAAGGGAGAACACATAAGAATCAGAAGGCAAAATAGTAGAACAATAAACCAAAGGAAATAAGAAAAGTTGCTTATGAATAAAGTTAAACTTTAGTAAGGAATTTGCTATATTCTAGCATTGCCTAGGAATTTGGTTAGTTGAGTACCTTTAGGCATCAGTTGTGCTTCTTAGGATCTAAAAGATAATTTTAGGAACTTTACCATCTTTAAGCTTTAGATATCCACTAAACATCTAATTTCGCAAAAATTCAACAATGGTTACAAGGGAAACAAAAGGGTTTAAACAAGCATTAAATGAGTTAGTGATGACAGAAGGAGACAAGTCAACATTTGCCCTTTCAACCACAAACAACATTTCCCTTCTACTTGTTTACAAGCTCGAAAAAGGAAATCTTTATTTTCTTTGAAAGGTCATCAAACTGTAAATCAGAAGAAAGTTTATCTCTGATCAAAATACCTTTGACAGGTGAGAACAACAATCTTCAACCTTTGTTCCTGCAAGACTGAAATAGGTTAGAATGGTGTACCGATGGTGTTTTGGCACGGCCACTCTGATGCTCAAGTTAGAGATAGAGGAAGAGACGTTTATGATAAGGAGAGAAATGAAAGTTAAAGTATTTTGGGTTATTCTTTCTTACATTTGTCTGATTTGGAATATGTTATTTATACCTTTTCTTTCCCCTTGTGTATTCTTATAAGTCGCCCATAGAGACCTGTTGGTCTCATAGAATCTCTTCAGTCGGCAATGTATGGTCAAATCAGTCATATTAGAGATTGATAGGATATATTTTGGCTGCTACAGAGATCTATCATTTCCATGCTCTGACAGTGGCATGTCATTGGATTTCGTGTGACAGACACTTTATCAGCTACATATTAAATGCTTTGTACCTTTTGTTGTTCATTTCATTAAATACATATCAAGTCTCGCTCCTCCCATCTTCCATCGGTCTAATGTAGATTTTAATGCTCACAAGTCTAATGCAGGTCTCATATGTCTCTTTTGGGTGACTGGTCTCCTGTAGGTGACGGGAGAGTCTCCTCTAAGTGATTGGTCTCCTTTGGTTGATGGGAGGGTCTCCTTTAGATGATGGGTTACCATAGTTCCCCCTAAAAAATAATCGATCATTTATGTTCGACTAATGTTAGTTTAATTTTCCTTACGAAAATCTTATATTGATGGTGCCTAGCTTCGTCGTGTGGTAATCTCTTTTGATCTCCTTCAATTATTTTTCTCTCATTTGGACATATTCTAGTATGAATGATTTCATAATTGTTATTTTTAAATTTGTTCATCGATAATCACATTAGCTCTTTGTGGAGGATATAGATCTCAAGTTATAGAGTTGAGATGACTGAAGAGTGTGCGAATTTGTTGGAAATAGAGCTTGGATAAGATCTAGTTTCCTTGGGGAATTAGCCTTAGTAAGAAATTTTGACCAATAAGTTGATTACTTTAATGCGTACTAGTCTCTCGCAAGGGACTTATTTGATTCCTACAACTGCTTCTTTACGATTTGGTCTTTTAGTGACATTAATTTCCTTAGGGACTTGATTTGATTTATATGGCTGGTCTCCTAGGGACATTTTCCACCTTGGGGACTTGATTATTTACACGAATGCTTCTTTGTAAGTCAGTCTCCTCGGGACATTGGCACCTTGGGGACTTGATTATTTATATGGCTGCTTCTTTACAAACCGGTCTCCCAGGGACATTGGTCTTCTTGGAGACTTGTGTCATTGAGTATGAGTACTTGAATGCAAGATGATCTTCCAAGATTTTGAGTTTCACTAGGTGACTTAGATTATTGGTGGCAGTAACTTTCATGTAGACTAGGGTCCTCAGATGCATGGATCTCTTATGAGAGATTTTATACTTTGTCCTAATCTCAATCACTTTTATACGAATTATGGTCTCCTGACCAAGGGTCTCCTATGGGAGACTTATATTTTATTTTAATCTAGACCATTTTTATACGAATTGGGGTCTATTAATAAGGGGTCTCCTATGGAAGACTTATATTTTATTTTAATTTCAACCATTTTTATGCGAATCAGGGTCTCCTAATCATGGGTCTCCTATGGGAGACTTATATTTTATTTTAATTTCGACCACTTTTATACGATTTGAGGTCTCCTGGTCAGGGGTCTCTTATGGGAGACTTATATTTAGTCTTGGTCACTTTTATATGAACCGAGATCTCTTGATTAAGAGTCTCCTATGAGAGAATTATATTTAGTCTCTATCACTTTTATGCGAACTGGGGTCTCCTAATTAGGGGTCTCCTATATGACACTTATATTTAATCTCCATCACTTTTATGCGAACTGGGGTCTCCTAATCAGAGATCTTCTATGGGAGACTTATATTTTATTTTAATCTTGACCACTTTTATGTTAACTAGGATCTCCTGATCAAGGGTCTCCTATGGGAGACTTATATTTTATTTTAATCTCAACCATTTTTATGAAAACCAGGGTCTCCTATGAGAGACTTATATTTAGTCCCAATCAATTTTATGTGAACCGATGTCTCCTGATCAGGAATCTCCTAAGGGAATTTATATTTTATTTTAATCTCAACCACTTTATGTGAACTAGGGTCTTCTATGGGACACTTATATTTAGTCTTAGTCACTTTTATACGAATCAGGATCTCCTAATCAAAGGTCTCCTATAGGAGATTTATATTTAGTCTCAATCCAAACCAGGGTCTCCTAATCAATGGTCTCTTATGGGCGACTTATATTTTATTTTAATCTCAACCACTTTTATGCTAACCGGGTCTTTTGATCAAGGGTCTCCTATGGGACACTTATATTTTATTTTAATCTCAATCACTTTTATGCTAGCCGGGATCTCCTGATCAAGGGTCTCATATGTGAGACTTATATTTTATTTTAATCTTGACCACTTTTATATGAACTGGGGTCTTCTGATCAGGGGTCTTTTATGGGAGACTTATATTTAGTCTCGGTCACCTTTATGCCTCTCCTAATCAAGGGTCTCTTATGGGAGACTTATATTTAGTCTCAAGCACTTTTATGCGAATCGGGGTCCCCATAAAGGACTCGTATTCATATTGTTAATCATGACCACTTTAATGCGAATCGGGGTCTCCATAGGAGACTCGTGTTCATATTATTAATCACGACCATTTTAATACGAGTCAGGGTCTCCATAGGAGACTTGTATTCATATAATTAACCACGACTACTTTAATACGAGTCGGTGTCTCCATAAGAGACTCGTATTCATATTATTAATCATGACCACTTTAATGCGAGTCGGGGTCTCCATAGGAGACTCGTATTCATACTATTAATCATGACCACTTTAATGCGAGTTGAGGTCTCCATATGAGACTCGTATTCATATTATTAATCACGACCACTTTAATACGAATCGAAGTCTCTATAGGAGACTCTTATTCATATTATTAATCACAACCATTTTAATGCTAGTCTGGGTCTCCATAGGAGACTTAGTTGATCAGTCACTTTTGTGTGATCTAATCTCCTTAGAATATTGGTCTCCATAAGGGATTTTTAACCATATTTGATTATTATTTGAGAAAGTGATTTTTCATTAATCCAACCATAACAATATTTAAAGGACTAACAAGAGTATAAATTTTGAGTACCTGTCATAGCTATTGATAATATCTTATTAGGTTGTGAGTTTTCCATTTGGTCTCTCATCTCCAGCTGGTCTCTACAGTCTTGAAGCCCATATGTATCCTAGGTTTTTGTCTCATTGATTTCCTGATGCCATCCCTTGAGAAAAGTCAATATTAAATGGGTTGGTACCAGCCAACATGTAGGTCGTTAGTCTCATTATCTTTTCAATGGTATATGGTCTAACCCTCATGGTGCAAGCTTTTCCTGGTGCTTTCCTATCACTTCTCCAGGTCTTAATAGTGGTAATAGCAATCAACCTTAATATGAGGAGATTGTGGATCTTTTATGTCCCACTTATCTGATGATGAGGTTAAGGGTGGCATTCTGTTGCTTAAGCTTTCGTCATACTTAATGGTTGACTATGCCAAATTTGGCATCCGTAATTATTGTAGATTTCCCTTTGCCCTCATTATTTCTTCCAGTTGTATGTGCTGTCGAACTTTTGTCATGAGGTTGAGGGAGTTGTATAGTAGCCTAGAGGTGATTCTCATAGTAAAAGATCTTATTGCTACATTATGGTTGAGATCATCCACCACCGCTGCCTTTCTATTGAACCGTTCTACAAAATCCCTTAAAGTCTCCCCTTCCTTCTAGTACAATTTTTGGAGATCGGTATAAACTTTCTTTATTCGAAGGCTCATAATGAAACATGTATTGAACATTTGAGCTAAATGTTCAAAAGAGTAGACACTTCCTGATTTCAACCCTTGGTACTACTGCTGAGCAAGATTGATATGGTTTCAAACTTTCTTTCTTTCATTTTTCAAACTTTCTTTCATTTTTCTTACAAATAATTAATTATCCAAGCATAAGGGAGCAACAAGGATTAGAAGAAAGATAAATTTGGGAAAATTTTTTTCTCTTAGCCTAAAATTTCAAAAATTTTTGGGATGAGATTTTCTTCACTTTTTCTTTAAATTCTTATGACTTTAATTTAGTTTTGAAGTTTGTTTTAAGTTGATTTTATTGGGTTGAGGTTTGATTAGGGTTTGGTAGACAATAATGGAAAACAAAATTAGATAAAAATGAAAAATAATGAATTTAGAGATATAATTGATGAGATGTAATGAGAAATGGGTAAAAATAATTTTTAGAAATTTTATGAAATTTTTAAAAAAGTTTCATAATTATGTCCAAAAATTTGGATGAAAAAATTGGGTGAACCAATAATAATAATAATAATAATAATAATAATAATAATAATAATAATAATAATAATAATAATAATAATAATAATAATTGATAATTTATGGGGTATAATATAATTTTTGATAATTAATGGTAGTTAGTCAAGTGAATTTCAATATGACTGTTAACAAAATATGTGGTGAATTAATATAAATATGGAATGGTATGTGTTTACTGATATTATAGGTATGCTTGTTGTGATGATTATATTTTGTATAAATGTTACTTGATACTTGCGTATATGTGAGGTATATAATGGGTATGCATACAGTATATTATTAGTATATATTTAGTATTGGCTTAAGAACTATCAAAGTATATGTGATATATATATTACATTAGCCCATAAATGAGTATGAACTATAATAGAGTAGACTTGTTGACATGTCAATAGGATCATACGGATTATTATGCTTGGCTGAAATATACAGTTACACCCGATTCAGTCAGAACATATAGTTATACAGATGTTTAGTATCTACATACAGATAGATGTCTTATTCATAGGGATACCCTTTGTGTCTCCCTAGTATTAAGTCTAGGTAGTCAATTTATGGGCACAACAAATAAAAAATTTAAAATATCTAGTATAATAATGTTATATTAATATGTTATCATGATAATTATGAATGTGACATCCAAAAATATAGGTTTTACTATTTTGGTTATTTAAATTTATAGAATATGAATATAATGTAAAATATGTTTATTTTATTGATAAAAAAGGCATGTTCTAGTAGTTTAAATGTTGTGTATATATAAAGGCGTGTGATATAAATGTATGTTCGAAGAATAAACGCATATTGTAATATTAAATGGGTTAATATGAATCTTATGAGGCTATCATTATAAAATTTGTACTACTGAGGGTTATACTCAATACTATAGTGTTTTCTCTCGTGTAAGTTGTAAATAGAATGATAAGAGTTATAGCTAGCACCACATAACTAGTGGGGCACACATTAAAACAGAGCAACAATAACTTGGGTATTCACATTTTATTTTCTGGAAGTTTTATGCATGCATATTTAATTAGTATAAGTGCATATATTGATATATGATTGTAAGTCCTATGCGTAGGCTTTATTAAGTCAGTCTGAGATATCTGTTGATTTGATAGAAATTCTGTTAGATTAATGGGTGTTACATTTAGTGATATCAGAGCAAGGTTTAGGCAGTCCTAGAACAGAGTTAGGTGTGCACATGCATATGAATGTCAGCATAACATGGTATAAGGTTACAATAAGTTGCTGCCATCTAATGTGGATCACTGTTTCTGATTTTATATGTACTTATGGATTCAGACTCAGACTCTAGGCAGATTAGAAAATAAGATATGGATAGGGTGGATTTTCTGATACAAAAAGGTATTATTGTCGGAGCCGACAATAAAGAGCTCATCAGGGTAATGCATCTACTGAAAGAACAATTTTAGTTGTGATACAAGATATAGAGGAGTTATTAGAAGACAGACAGAGGTACTGATAATATCATCACGACCAGTAGTTGCAGAGTTGGAGTTTGATAAGCTCCGTAAGTTAGGAGCCACTGATTTTTATGGATGAAATGAGGACGATGTGATAGCTATTGAATATTGGCTTAAGAGAACAGAAATGGTATTTAGGCAGATAGATTGTACCTTTAAACAGAAGTATAAATATATTGAATCTCTATTACAAGAAGGGTCATACGATTGGTGGAAAATGGTACTTGTGAGACCTCAAACACCTGATCCACCCTCGTGGGAGTTCTTATTAAAAAAGTTCAGGTTGAGATATGTTCTGAGGGCTTACATGGATAGAACGAAGGAAGAGTTTTTGGATTTGATGCAAGGTACTATGACTGTTAGTGAATATGAGAAAGAATATACTAGATTTAGTAAATATGCAGGGGACATTATTCAGGATGAGATTGAAAGATGCCAACGATTTGAAAAGGGACTACGAGCTCCTATTAGGACCAGGATAGCTGCCTATCTGATAGAAGATTTCTCCAGGCTAGTGACTGCAGCAGAGAGTGTTGAAGAGGCATTAGCGAATGAATAGAAGGAAACATTTGAGAAAGGTGGTAGAAGGTCATTACCCCAGGATAAGGTAGATGCCCCTGCTAGTAAAAGAGTCAAATCAGTTAGGAGTCGTGCACAACCAAAGGCATTGTTGGTATAAGACCCATTCAGACATAGGTATCAGTGCCGACTATAGGTCGGGGTAGAAGACAGAGTAGAGGACGTCCGACAGAGGCCAACTAGGAGATATCTGAGACAGTAGATAGACCAAAGGGTAGCAAAGTAGCCCCAACAAAAGTATATGCAATGCAGGTAGAAGAGGATGAAGCCGCACCAGAAGACAGACGAGGTAAAAAAATATTTTTCATTAATTATTTTGTGTAACATATGCCTTTATTATTTAATTTTTGAAATAATTTGATGCATATATCATAAGCAAAAGGGATACAAGTATGACACGAAAACAAATTTATGATCAATTTGCAGAAATACAGTATCTAATGCAAATTTTAAATTTAAGGGTTTCAATTTGCAGAAATATAGTTTCCAATGCAAATTTACGATCCAATTTATTGACTGAAAGTTAGAAATATACATTCATTATCGTAAAGGTATTGATGTGATCGTAATTGGGTTCTAAGATTTTTAACACTAATAATTTAGACATCGGACTGCAAATGAATTTTTACGGGTCATGTTAAGAAAAATGACTAAACTGTAAAAAATGTAATTTTCACACCGAATGTCGTTTCACCAAATTAAAGATACCATTTTGTAGAAAAAATTATTTTAAAATTTTTAGTATATTTAATTTGATGGAATTAAGTTGTTTAGATGTTGAATTTTGGAGAATTAAATTTAATCATGAATTAATTTGAAAAAAGTTATATGATCGGTGTAAACTATGTCTAAGTCAAACTAAATTAAGATGCAATTCAGTCATTTGTCAACTTAATCTCCTAATTAAATTTTAGTTGGGCAATATTAGGGAAGACTAGGGAATTAATTAGGATTAATTAAATTTAATTAAGCTATATAAGGATAAATGCCCATATTTCTCCATGAATCTAGAATTTTCTACAAAAATATCAAACAAAAAGCTCTCATCTTTCCCCCCACTAGGGTGAACCACCATGGATGGAGTTTTCAAGTTTTCTTACAAATAATTAATTATTAGTAAAAATGAAAAATAAGGAATTTAGAGATGAAATTAATGAGAAGTGATAAGAAATGGATAAAAATAATTTTAAGAAATTTTTGTGAAATTTTTAGAAATTTTTTATAATTATGTCCAAAATTTTGGATGAAGAAATTGGGTGAATCATAATCTGATTTAATAAAATTGGATTTATTTGGGATATTTAGAGGTGTGGAATAATTTTTTGAGTGAAGAAATAAAATTTGGGAATTTTTCAAGGTGTGGCCGAATTATTGAAGAATTAATTATTAAATATTTGGAGTTAATTAAGTAAAACTGGTAGATGAAAATTAAAAATATGAATTGAAATAATTACAAGATTTTATTGGGAATTTTTGGAGAAATTAATTAATTAATGAAAAAATTTTGAGTGGAAAATTGGGATATTAAAAAAATAATAAATAATTAAGAAGGGGAAAAATTAATTGAGGAAAATTATGGAGAAGGAAAATGAGGAAATTAAATTAAATAAAATTTTTGAAAATGAATTTTTGGATAACTGATTAATTAATAGAAAATATGGCAAAAAAATGAAAAAAATATTATTAGGGAATAAGTGATCGCACTGTAATAAGAGTTGGACAACTGGAAATTGTGAATTATGCATTAAATGTGTATGTGGAAACTGAAAAATTTGATTATTTATTAGAAGATTTAATTTTTAAAAGAAATATAAATATTTATTGATTAGAATAAGTAGTTAGAAATTTGATTATTGTCAGACAAAGCGACAATCCACCGCCAAGAGTAGAAAATGGCAAGAGCCCAATAAATCTAAGAATGTCATAAACAGGTTTGCACAGACTTTATAGTAGTAGTAGTAGTAGTAATAATAATAATAATAATAATAATAATAATAATAATAATAATAATAATAATAATAATAATAATAATAATAATTGATAATATATGGGGTATGACATAATTTTGATAATTAATGGTAGTTAATGTGGTTAAGTGAATTTTAATATGATTGTTAACAAAAATATGTGGTGATTAATATAAATATGGAATGATATGTGTTTATTGATATTATAGGTATGCTTAATGTGATAATTATATTTTGTATAAATGTTACTTGATATATAAGTATATATGAGGTATACAATGGGTACATATACAGTATATGATTAATATATATATATATATATATATATATATATATATATATATATATATATATATATATATATATTAATCATATACTGTATGTGTACCCCACTGTATACCTCACATATACTTATGTATGAGAAGACATGGACATTACATTAGCCCATAAATGATTCTGGACTATAAGAAGGTAGACTTGTTGGTATGCTAATAAGGTCATTCAAATTATCATGTTTGGCTAAAATATATAGTTACATTTGATTCAATCGGAACATACAGTTATACAGATACTTGACATCTACATATAAGTAGGCGTTTTATTTATACTCATAACCTTTGTGTCTCTTTGGTAATAAGTCTATGTAGTCAATTTATGGGCACAACAGGTAAGGAACTTGAAATATCCGGTATAATAATGTTATATTAATATGTTATCATGATAATTATGAATGTGACATCCAAAAATATAGATTGAATTATTTTGCTTATTTAAATTTATAGAATATGAATATAATGTAAAACATATTTATTTTATTGGTCTAAAAAGACATATTTCGGTAGTTTAAATAATGTATATATATAAGTATATAAAGGTGTGTGATAGAAATGTATGTTCGAAGAATAAAGATATATTGTAATATTAAATGGATTAATATGAATGTTATAAAACTATCATTATAAAGTTTGTACCACTTACTGTTATACTTAGTGAGAGTGTTTTTCTCTCGCGCAAATGGTAGATAAAACAATAAGAGTTGTAGCTAGCACCGTATAACCAGTGGGATCCATATTAGAGTAGAGCAACAGTAACCTCAATATTCACATTTTGTTTTTAAATGGTTTATGTTGTATTTAAAAAAAAAGTTCACTTGTGTTATTATATAACTTTTTTTGAAATATGAAAGTTTTATGTATGCATATTTAATTAGTACAAGTGCATATATTGGTACATGGTTGTAAGTCATGCACATGCTATTCAATAAGTCAGCCAGAGACATTTTTTGATTTAATAGAGATTATGTTAAATTAAGGAGTGTTACAGAGAGTACTCAGAGTAAGTGGGTAGTGTTAGCAACTTAGCATCTCATATAATAATTATTTGCCAAATTATAATGTGCAATATCTCCAAGAAAATGACAGATTCACTTTGGCTAATTGTTAGATACATCTAATAAAAATATTGATTTTCATGGTGATTTTGACTTTCAAAAAATTCCAAGCATTTAACTGCACTTCTATGTTCAAATTCTCTCTTATCATTTTCACACAATATCAATACATATTTTGTTTGGAATATGGTTATTAAATCTGGACCGACCAATCATTTCAACTAGTTTAAACGGAAACTAGCCTTTGAGCTGGGTTGATTTTGAGTATCAATCCGGAGGTCCAATAAACTAGTGGTAAAACTGATTATCAAACCAGCTGAATCAGAAACTGATCAAACCAATCACAAGTTACCAGTTAAAAAATTCCAACAATATGTTAAAAAATATACTATTTAATAAATGTATACAATTGTTAAAATTACATTTAATTACTTATATTTTTATTAATAATATAAATTATTAAAAAAAATTATGTTTATTTTTGTAAGAAAAAAGAATGGTATATATTTATATGTAAGTAATGAAGAGCACTTCTTGCCAAAAAGTTTTAATATTAGTAATATATATATATATATATATATATATATATATATATATATATATATCATTAAAAATATTCACTTTAAATATTCACATTAAAGAGCTATATATATTTAACAATGTTGAATTTAATTATTTGCATTTTTATTATTAGTATACAATATTATAAAATATTTATATATCATTTTTAAAATTATTTTGAGTTCTATCAAAGAATATTATTTAATTGATAAGATTAATATTGTAATATTTTTAATATAGTTATGTATTATATTTAAAAATATTTTTTAATATAATTATGTATTAATTTAAATTATGAATATTAGTATATATACTTTATTTTTAAACATATTATTATGCTTAAAATAACTTTAGTATTAGCATTTTTATGTATTTTATTATATATGATCATGTTAAAAGTTATATTTCTATAACATTTCAATTTAATTGGTTCAATCTCACTTCAATTCTAGTTGAGACTATTTTTATATTTTGATTTCTTGATCCGGCCGAATATGAAAATACTAGTTTGAAATACAAATTATATTCTCTAAAGGAATTTTTTGAGAAATAAACGAAGCAAAAACGCATTAAGCTCTTCGAGTTTGTAGCAAATAGATGAATCATCAGTTACAATTTGGATCTTTAAGTGAGTAGAGAGAAGAGATGACTTGCAATTTCATCTTTTCAGTCAAGTAAAGGTTTTTCTATCAACCTTTTTCCAATTATGGATTTTCAAGCAAGGGATTTTTTTTTTTCTCGGGCTATGAATAGAGAGAGTGAGAGAAAGAGAGAACGAAAGGGTTGAGAAGAGAGAGAATGTGAAGATTGAGTCTGCACATAAATCTCCAGTACTTTTCCCATCGTGTCTTTGATCATGCAGTGCCTAGTCAGCTTGGCGACCTTTAAAACTATATATCACAAATGTGAGAGACTTCAATGTTACTTAAATTGAAATAGAAGTATGTTTCTATTACAAATTAGAGTTGAAAAATTGTGGTTGAAAAATACCAATTATTATCACATACAAAAATTATATTCTCCAATCCACATAGATTTTTTTAAAAAAAGTCCAATTTTAAGGAAACGTAATTATTGGGCAGCCATTTCACGTTTGCTATTGTAAAAATGCAATGTGTTGTAATTCTATTAGGATTCCTAATAAGGTGAGACACTAACACAAATTATATTCATAATGAATCATATATCATTTATTTAAATAATAAATTTTTTTTTTAAATATATGTATAAAGTAAAAGTGTTCTTGTACTTGTAAAAGAAATCGAGTTTAGTTCATAATGCAATATAAATTTAGATCTATAATATAAAAATTGAATCATATTTTGCATCTTTCTTCAGTTTTCAACTTTAGTTGTATTATTTTAGATTGAAAAATATTAATAATACTTTTTTCGGCACTTTTTTGAATGATTGTCTTGTAGTTGAACTATATCATCAAATTTAATTTATTAAATAAAATAGCAAATTTATAAATTACAAATTTATTAGAGTTTTCGAAAGCCCAAGCCAAAAACATAATTTCTTCCTTTTTAAATTGTTTTATAAAAAAATATTCTCCTGAATTTAAATTTTTCATTTTTTCCACTTTTTTTTAAAGATATATAATTTTTTAAATTTATCTTTCAAAAATACACCTTTTTATATATTTATATTTTGACAATACACTTGGAATTGAAGTCGCTGACTCTGTTAGCTCATTTCCCCCGTAGGCTCCAAGCTGGGCCTCATGGTCTCCATCTCCCAGAGCCAAGGACTGGGGATTTTCTGCAGCACGATGCTGCTGGTTTTGATAGTAGCAGGTCCATTGCTGCAGCTTAGTTTTGGTTGTTTGTATTTCTGATTCACCCAAAAGAAATCTACATCGGTGAGGAGTTGTCCGCCGGTCGTCTTCATGCAGTAGGCATAGATATGGATGAAACGGCGTGTATTTTTGAAATAAGAAATTTTAAAAAAATTTGTATTTTTGAAAGAGAGTAAATAAAAAAAGTATTTTTACTTATACTACATATTTTTATAGTATTTATGTACTTTTTCCAAAAATAAAAGGAAATTCTCCAATCCATTATTTCTTGTGCTTTCTTTCTTTTTTGATAAACATATATTCTTGTGCTAGTTTACTATAAAAAGGAAAATTAACAATTTTTTTGTTTATTTAGTGAACAATTATTATAAATTTAAAATTTTATATATATAAATAATAATTTAAAATGCATACTTTTCATATTCAATAGTTATCAATTTTTTCTTTCAATATTAATTCAAGAAAAATTAATAAAAAAATTATCAAAACATAAATTCATGTGATTTTTTTTAGCTAAACAAAATTTCATGTGATTCTAGCGTACTTATATGCATTTGATTTCTTTTTTCCGTATCTAAAACATAACTTACACTTATGATTTGTCATTTTGGATAAAAACTACACACCGTTTCATAAGGATTTTGAGAAGAATGATATGGGAGAGGTCGAGCTCTCAACAAAGGTTGAACTTACTGCTTGTTGAGATTTATGAGGTATTTTAGTTTCCTCCACAGACCTCATGTTTTGGTCTTAATGGAACCTTGAATCAGTGGTCTTAAAGCTGATATTTGCATTCATAAAATAGGATACCAGTTCTTCTACCGTGTTGAAGCTAATGGCTTTTCAGGCTGTATATGGGTCTTCTGGGATAATTATTGGGATGTGTCTATTCTTGAAAGCAATGCTCAGTTTTGTGCATATGGAAATCTCTGGCCCTAATAATTTTCGCACTTTTTTACGGCTATTTTGCTGAATTTACAATGGATTAATATGAATCTTAAGGACTCTTGGTTTTTGCTGGGTGACTTTAATGTTATTCTTACCAATAAAAAGAGGATAGGTGGGTCGGCAAATCGCTTTGGAATTTACTCTGATTTCTCCTCTTAGTTTATGCTGTCAGGTTTAATGGATATGGGATTTGTTGGTCCAAGTTTTACACGAATGAAAGGTACTCTAAATGAGAGGTTGGATAAAGGCTTGTGTAATTCAGCTATCAGATTGGGTTTTTCAGAAGCTCGTGTTGTTCATTTGTCTCGGATTAACTCTGATCACCGCCCTTTACAACTTGATTTTTGCAGTTTTATTTCCTCCCAAGGAAATAAACCTTTTAGATTATTACAGGTGTGGCTGACTCATTCTAATTTTAATGTCTTCGTTGCTTATAATTGGTAGAGTTGTTTGAATTTTTTGGAATCTATTGAGGCATTCACTGAGAAACTAAAGCATTGGAATCACTCTATTTCGGTAATATCTTCAAGCAGAGAAAAAACAGTTACTTGTTCGTATTGTAGGTGGGCAAAGTTGCTAGAGAAACGACCCCCCCTTCATCTAATAGATTTGGAGAATAACCTGAAAAATGAACTCGATGATATTCTCTTACATGAAGAATTAATTTGGTTTCAAAAATCTAGAAGTGATTAGGTAGTGTGGGGTGATAAAAACACTTAATTCTTTCATTTGAGAACCTTAAAAAGAAGGAAAAAAAACTAAATTGAAGTTTTGAAGGATGGGGATGAGGTATGGGTTCATGATCAATCAATCTTAAAGCAAATGGCTATAGACTTCTATAAAAATATTTATCATGAAGATCCTGGTCCTTATATGGATTTTTCTCTTCGAGGAATGTTTCATGCTTATGATGTGCAATGGAGGAACAATCTTATGGAGCATGTTTCTGATATGGATATCTGTAAGGCTTTGTTTCAACTGAAGCCATGGAAGTCACCTGGTATGGATGGATTACTGGCTGGGGTGTTTCAATCTCAGTGGAATGTTATAGGGGGTGCTTTATGTATGTTTGATTTCAAAAGTTGATAGATCTCAATCTCTGGCTTCGTATGGCCCAATCTCTCCATGCTCTGTTGTCTATAAGCTTAGCACCAAGGTCATTGCTTACAAGTTAAAGAAGATAATGCCTCAGATTATTGGTCTCACTCAAACTAGCTTCGTTCCTGGCAGACACATCACATAAAATATTGTGATTGTGCAAGAAGTTATTCATTCAATGCAGAATAAAAAAAAAGGGTCGAATTTTATGGTCATTAAGATAAATGTGGAAAAGGCTTACAATTGCATAAGGTGAGATTTCCTTAAGGATACCCTATTTGATGTTGGTATCTCTCATGCCTTGGTCTTTGTTATTATGAATTTTATTATAGGTTCTCAGATATATATCCTTTGGAATGGTTCCCTTACAGATTATGCTGGTTGGAATGTTGGGTGTATCTCTCTGGCGAGTAAGATCACCTAGGCAGAATCAATTCTTTCTACTATGCCAAATTATTTGATGCAAACTACTAAGATTCCAATCTTTATTTGCCATGATATGGAAAAATTGATTAGATTTTTTATCTGGAGTGGAGCGAATGGTGATAGAGGAATTCATTTAGTGGCTTGGAATAAGATTCAAAATGATAAAAGTTAATGGTGGCTTGGGCTTGAGGAATTTAGAGTCTTTGAATGTGGCCTATTGTATGAAGATGGGTTGGGAATTTTTCTCAAAGCAAGACCGTCTTTAGGTCCAAATTTTAAAAGCCCAGTATAAAGTTAAAGTCTCATTTTCTCTTGATTTGATGGCCCCTTCTAATAGTTCTCTTATTTGGCGGTTTATCTACACAAATTGGTCATCGGTAAGAGCGAATGTTTTGTGGGCTTTAGGTAATGAGAGAAGTGTAAAATTCTAGTCTGACTTTTTGGTTCCAGGTCTGAAAGATAATTTATTGTCTCTTGCTATTAGAGATGTACCAGCTGAAAGGTTAAGCATGTGTCTTTCTTTGCCAACCCATATGGAAACTGGAGCTGGAGTTTATTCTCGAGTTTTTTTTTACCTCAGTCGGTGTTGCTCGCCGTTGCTGCTATGCTTCCTCCTCATGATGATATAACTCTGCATTCTGAGGTTTCATAAGAGTTCTCACTTAAGTCTACATATGAGTTTATTGTGAGGGATGACTCAGGGAGTAATAATTTCCCTTAGAGTTGTATTTGGAGTTGGCATGAGCGACAAAGGAATAAAATGTTTCTTTGGTTATTGTTAAATAATGGGATTTTAACTAGCATAGAGTAGAATAAGAGGCATTTCTCAGCTTATAATTCTCACTATTTTTGTCGTGGTGTGTCCGAGACTAGTCTCCATTTGTTACGTGATTGTGCTAGTTTTGTAATTTTTTTCAACCCAATTTGATCCCAATTTCTTTGACACTAATATGCAGCTTAATGATTGGGTTTTAACTAATTTAAGGAACACTTCTGCTCATTTTAATGGTTCAGCTGGTCTATGGTTTTTGGGGTGGGTTGTTGACCTCTTTGGAAGAAGCGGAATGCAACAATCATTAAGGGTAATAGCTCCTTGGTTATTCAACTCATGTTGGATACAGTTAGGAAAGCGAAGCTTACACAATTAGATGTTTCTCACTCATCTTCCCCTTGGTAATCTGTTTTGGTGAATTGGGCTTGTCCTCGTAAGGGTTTTTGGAAACTTAATACAAGTGCCTCTCTTTCGCATCTTGGGAATTGTGTATTTGGTAGTGGTTTAATTAGGGACAGTAATAGTATGTGGTATGTTGGGTTTGTGTCCAATCTTGGCATCTATCCTATTCTTCAAGTAGAACTGTGGGCTATTTTGTAGGGTATACAACTTGCTAAGGAGTGGGAGCTTCCTAATTTGTGTGTAGAGAATGATAACAAGGTTGTTGTGGCTATGTTAATAAAGAGCTTTAAAGTTAATGCCAAATGTTGGTCTGCCATCAGAAATCTTTTGCCTCATTTTTCTTCAGTTAGAATCAACCATGTGCATAGAGAGACGAATTTCTCAGTTGACTATTTATGGCATTATGCTTATGGGTTTTCACCAAGTTGTCACATTCTCCAGGCTCCTCCAACTGAAATTGCTAGCTAGCTTTCTCTTGACGTTGTAGCTGTGGCCTATTATAGATAATTATTTTTGTTTTATGGGTTTTGTTGAACCTTGAGGTTATTTTTATAATTTTGATGATAATAAATAATTTAATTATATTTTATATTTGAATGATTAGACATGTTAAATATTTATTGAAGCATCAAAATCAAAATAAATCAAGTTAATATTTGCGAAATGAAGTTGTTCAAGTCCGTGAAGGTTAAATTCACACCTGTGATAGAACTTGAAGCGGTATAAATTCAAAAGTTCAAGTTGTTCATGCCCATGATTAATATGTTATGCCAGTGAAAGTTGAAGACAAAAAGGTTCAACGATCAAAATCATTCACTACTTCATTCATGGTTTAAAAGAAACTATTCACCCATGAACATACAATTTATGCCTGTGTATATCGCGATTTAGAATTTAGAATTTAGAATTTTGAAGATTAAGAAATTCATATCCGTGAAGTAACATGTCACGACCATGAAGACTTGGAAATATAACCATTTTAGCACATTTCAAAGTTATTAAATGGCTAGATTTTGAATTAATGTATTTCTAACAGCTAGATTTTGAAGAAATATTATAAGTAGCTCGTTCTACTCATGGAACATGATGAATTAGAGTAATAAGAGATTCATTGAATTGAGAATTCCTTCTGAAATTATAATTGAAAATTTATATATTAATTATTTGTAATACTTTATCTTATTCTCATTTTTTATTTTGTAAAGTTCAAGTAATCTTGAGTTTATGTATTTTATTTTGTCAAGCAATTACTCAAGAGTATATTTTGAGTGAGTTAGATTGAGATTAAAATACTTATAAGAGTTTACTATATGAGTCATAAAATACAAAAAATTGGTTTTTGTATTAGTTAGTAAAATACAAGAAAATTTAGGTTTGATGTGATCCGAGAGTGAAATACCTAGTTTGATGTGAACTAACAAAACTCTTGTGTATCTCGTTCAGTGAGATAATAAAAATACCTAATTAAAATTGGAGAAAAGAGTATAATTCATTAATATTCGAATCTCTATAAATCATGTGTTTAAATTATCTTTTTCTACTTCTTTTATATTTTGATTATTTGTAATTGCGGAAAAATTTTTAATTGTCTAGCCATTCTTGATGATTGCCTAAGAAACAAGTTTTTCCCACCATCATGTACTAAAAAAAAATTAATAGTGGTGGACTTCTAGCATGATGTCTACAGCAAATCTTTTAAGAAAAATCTTAATTACAATTGGTTGATCTTCTGAATTATAGATAAGATTTTTTTTAATGAACTTTGGAGAAAAATCAATCTAGTAAATGAGAATTTATTTTATTCAAATAATAATGGTTAGTATAACAAGTCTAATTGTAGGCTATCCATGTATTTAAATTTTAATATGTATATTTTTTCATCATTAACAGTTATTAAGCAATTATTAATAACAGCAACTTGCTAGGGTTGTGTCTGTTTATAGATCAGAATGTTTTTTTATTTTTTTTATTCTCTGCAATTAAAATTTTTTAATTCGTTATTTGGAGAATTTCTATGACGTTGTCATGAATTTTTATTTTGACTTTATTAATCCCAAAATAATTTGCTATAAATTTAGCAGCAAAAATAATGAGTCGTATTTTTTTAAAACCCAATCCATGAGGAGTAATTTTCTAAGGACGATGATCACACATCTAAACCATTATTAATTTTTCTAACAAGAATCGCAAATAAATTACATGATTCAAGTAAAGTACTAACATACATATATGTGTATAGGGACGTAGATTCCAGTCAATTTAAGGAAAAATTAAAAAAATATCATATTAAATTTATAATTTTTTTAAATTGATCCCACTAAATCTTTTTAATTAACCCACTAAATTGAAAAAGTAGAATATAATATTTTTGAATTCATTAAATTAAAATTTTTTAAAAAATAAAAATAAAGAGGGCTAAATGTTAATGGGCTTACTCCTTAGATGCAGAGGTTTTTAAAATTTGAAGTTGGCAGGTCTTTGAATTGAAAAAGACTTTAGTTTTTAAACAACAATTAAAAATAAATGATCGTTTCGCTCTTTTCTTCTTTATTATTTAATTAATATATGAAATGTGCTCTCATGTTGGAGTTTTTCCCTTTTCAACATATGTATCCACAATAGCAGTAAAATATATTTTTTTCCTTTTTTAGAAAAATTCCGTGTAAATTCAAATTCGAAATTTTATAGCTTTTGTTCATCAAATTAGTATCATTAAACTAAAATTTATTGGTAAAATATTCTTATTTTTTTGTCTCTTCTCTTTAACTCTAAATATATACTTGCAATTCTATAATTTTATTTATTTATTGTCTTTTTATTTATATCCATAAACCTTAAATAGATGCTTGCTATTTTATAATTTTACTTCAATTTTTGTCTTTTTATTCATAACTCCATAAACCCTAAATAAAACCTTGTAATTTCATAATTTTACCTCTCTTATTATTGTTTTGTTCATGTCCACATAAACCCTAAATAGAAACTTACAATTTTGAACTCTAGTTTAGACACTTAATTTGTAATTGTTATCTCATTTATATAGACTAATTAATTATTATGTAAATTAATTTTAAAATTTAGGAAAATTGTCCTCGTTGTTTGATAATTCCTTTTAGAAAGAGTAGAGGAAGTAATTTAATTTAATTGTAGTGGGATGGTATTATACAAATAGTACATATTATGACCAATTTTAAATATTTTTTATATTTTGGTACGAGTAAATTTTTATTTGATTGCGATAAATTTTGACCCCATTAATTAAAGATTATGGCTGTGTCTATATGTGTAGTTATGTATGGAAAATTGTAATGGATATTTAACGAGCTACAAAAGCTTTGTGACAAAAATATAATATAGAATGAAATTTTATTCTTTTATCAAGAAATAAAACAAAATTTATTAATATGAGGTTCAAAGTCAGCCAAATAATATAATTTGATTAGGGCTTGTTAAGGATCACCACCACTCTATAAATTTATATGATTCATGTGATTATAAGTTACATAATAAAATAATATATCATCCCTTACCTGTATTCATGTTAGAACTCAGAAGCAATCCTCTCTTTCCAATCTAGATTTTTAATAAACTAATCAAACCCAACGACTGCAAAAATAATAATAAATAAATAAAAATCTTTGCTTCACAAATAAATTAATCATTGAAAAAAAAGGATGATTCATGTGTATAAGAAAAATCAGAAAATATTCTTAACAACGAAAAGATAATATAAGAGAAATGAACATTAAACTAAGCTTTTTTATTATGATAATTTTAATATCAATAAATAATTCATTCTTATTGAAGATATATAATTTGTAATATTAATAACAATAAAATGGTCTATAAATTGATTCACGAATCCAGTTTATAAATTTATTCATGATTTTTATCTAAATCAGTACGATCAAGTGAATTATTATTAAATATATAATTTAATTAATAACAATTAATAAGTAACCATTGCTTGACATCGTTTATAATTTTAATAATTCTCATCATGTCAAATGTTAGATGAACTAAAGATTTATTTAAGAAAACAAAATAAATAAATTAAATATTTATATGGATTCAAAAAAATAAAATATCAAGATAATTTTTCCCCCAAGTATAGGAGCTAATATAATTAATTATTATGAGATATCATATCACTAGCTCCATTAGGGCACACCCATTGACTCCAAGGCATATACATGCACCCAATTAGTCGGTTGGGTTTCATTATTTCAACCATAAAGAAATTAAATTTTAACAACTATAAACGTACTGTAACAATTATTCTGTTGATCCTGAGTTTTGAAGACTAGATTGTATGTTCCATAATACTAAATCAATTAATATGATCCAAACAAATCATTAACATATTTCAACATTATAAATGTTGAATAAATATTTTTATTAGAAGGAGGTTTGAGAAAAAAGAGATAAATGTTTTTACTAGAAGGAGGTTCGACAAAAATATTTTATATAAAAATTAAAATAAATCAATCAATTAAATTAAAAAAAAATTAAATATATTTTTTTGACATTCAACAACAACTTCGAACACACCCTTATTGAATTTCCACATTGCTTAATTAAAAGGTTATGAAATGAACATTTTATGTTGAATACATGTTACTTTCTTTTTTCATTACCACTTGTTTAAAAAAAATTAAGTAAGAAAAATCTGTAACTAATTGTGAATGCTAATAAATATGGAATAATTAATATGACAAAATCCAAGTTAGATTTACCGAAATAAATTAAATTTAATTATTAGATATGAATTACAATTTAATAACCATAAATCAGATGTAATATAATTTAAAAACTATAAGTATTGAACCAATTTTTATATATTCATGCTCGCACATGATATTATTTTTTTCGTCTAGAATTTATCGATAATGAAACTAATATTCCATTATATATGTGAAAGAAAAACTTTCTATACAATAACTAATGTACAATAAATTCTTCATATTTATACGAATAAATTCTTCCTACAATAACCAATGTACAATAGGTTAGATTTGAGAATAAATTAATACCCTCTATCTCATATTTATACATGTGTATACAAGGTTAATAATGTAATTTTATTTTTTTATCTTAATTAATTAGAATTTTAAAAGATATTAACTCTATTTAACTACTTAGATTCAAGCCAATTAGCAAAGTTTGAAATTTAAATCTAAATTATTTGAAACTCTTAAAACTCTCAACCAATTAGATTAAAAGATGATTTTCAAATTATAAATGTATTTAAAATGTAGTTATCATATATCTATATAAAAAAATAAAAAAGATCAACTATTTTATTCTACACAAAGTAAGGGTCCAGATCAAATGTTTCAACATACAATTTCGGGCTAACTGGAATTGAACGCTAATATTAAAAGAGAAATACGTATTGATAGTTTTGAATGGTTACAATTTCATTAATAATTATTAGAAATTTTTGTATTAAATAATATTAAATATTTATAATATTATAAAACTAATTAAGATTGTTAGATTTTTTATTTAATTTTTGAAAAAAAATAGTATTAAAATATCATTTAATGCATAAATAAATTTAAAAATAATTTCCGAATATAAATGGCTTGAAAAACAATTCGAAATGAACTGATTTCGAGGAATCCAACCCAGCCTGTTTCTCAGGTAAAATATATTTATATTTGTGATAAACCCAATAAACAATAATGTTCCCTTGTAGGAAGAATTTTCAGATAAGGTGCCATTGATACATGTGAATTACAATTCCATTTAAAACTTTCATATTGAAATTGCTAGAATTAAATAAAGTGAGGAATTATAATTAATATTAAGAAGGAAAAAAAAGCATATGAATTTAAACCTTTTTTTTTCTCTAAATAAGGTGCTATATAATTTATAGAGAAACGATATAAGTTAAACATCAAATACTATTTGATTTATCAATAACGAATTCAAACCATAAATTCAGCAGAGAAATTTTTAGATAAACTCAGTCTATTATATTATTTATACACTAATATAATTATACAGTGATATGTATGTAGATTCATTAATTATTGTAATAATATCAACCAATATTAATAAAATAATTCATTAGTTAGTAATTACATCAACAAATATGAATAAAACAAATAATTAATATGTAAATATATGATTGAATTAATGTATAGATAACGTGATAGACAGAATCCATCTAGAAATTTCTCAAAATTTAATCATTAGCATGCTTTACTTGAAGGAGTATATTTTAATAGATAGTAAAAAAAATTTACAAGTCTAATAAATTTTTTATATTTTTACTTTTTATTTTATTTTATTACATACAAATTAATATTTATTAAAAGAAAAAAATAAATGAATTTTATTATAGGAAAATAGACAAATATTTTTAGAAAAATATACTCATAAAAAAATAGAAAATGTACATAAATTTTAATTAAAATAGAGAGTAAAATTTGACTCAATAAATATAGAGAGTTAAACTCACTTTCAACTCTAAAATTTTAAGATAAAAAGTTTATTAGAGACTAATTTTATGGAATAATTATTTAAAATAAAAAATATAATTTAAATAAAAAGTTTATTAGAGATGCCAAATAATAATAATAATATAATTGTTTTATTATTATTACTGCTGCCACATACATGAACTTGCCAAATTCTTATGCTAGAAGTGCAGCCCTAAGTACAGGGACTAATGCCCAAAATTAAAGAAATATTTTTCTTTTTAATTAAAGGTCAATGGCAAGATTTGTTTTAATTTCTTGAAACATTGGTTAGCTTTATGATCTGTCAAAAAATAATTATTTAATCCAAATTTCCATCTCTATATGATCAGTATATGTAATTCCTAATTGCCTCATTCATGTATCTCTCCTTTTCTTACTCATCTTTGCAATTTTTTTATTATTCTATTGTTTTCAAGCTTTAGAATGAATTTTTCTCTTCTTTTTTTTTTTTTTTGAGTTTATCAAATTGATCTTAGTCAGCTGCTGTACTGATATGGGAGTATATTTTGCATTAGCTTAGTAAATTTTATTGTGGTCACTAATACACATCTGAGTAAAGCACAAATTAATTTATAAGTTTCATGTAAAATATATAAAGAATCTGATTTTTTATTTTTCTTCTTTGATCTGGTCAGATCTGAATCTCAATAGTCAAGATTTTAATTTAGTAATCAAAGTGAGATCATTTTAAGACTGCCAGCAAATTTTCATTGTTAAAATTTTCATCACTTTATTTTTTTTTTTAAAAAAACAAAAATCTATAAGCATAATAGGATTTTTTTTTGTTGTGGGCATATTCCATAGAATATCTGCATAAATATCAAGAATAATTAAAATGTCATTTTTATAAAATTACTATTGATTTTTATTTTAAAAAAAAAGTTTGACAGCTATAGTTCAATACTTCAATTAGTTGTCGTACACCTATATTAATAAATAAATAATTACGTTGTTGTACAATTATTTCCTAATTATATAATGATCGAACCTTCCAAGTGTTCGGATTCCCATACGGTGGCGTGTATATTCTTGTTAACTGTTAAAGGTGTTTGATTTAGAGGTTATCAGAATTAATTATTTGACAAAGTTTATCATAAAATTGTTGATGACCGATTCTATCTTCAATCAGCAGCCATCTTTATGGATTACATTTTCAAACTTTTTTTCTTATCAATTGTACGACAGCTGATTAAATTTTTTTAATGACTTGTTACCCTTCGAAAAATTATACTTATAAAAATACCTAACACTAAATTAATTTTTTAGATCAATAAAATATTACTTCTTCCATTCCAATTTAATATACTTACTTTCTTTTTTTTTTATTTGTCTCAAAAAGATAATTTACTTTCCTTTTTAAAAATATAATTTTGTATTAATTCTCTCTTATGTTCTTATTTAAAATGTTTTTTTTTCCTTATCAACAAATATGAGTTATTATCATAAATTTTTTATAATACTCCTAATTAATAAATCAATAATACCCCTAGTACTATTATTGACTTATTACCATTAATTTTCAATAATACCCCTAATTAATATAAGATTATATTAGGCAAAATGTATACTTTTAACTATATTAATTATATTTTTTTAATAGGGGTAAAATATAAATAAACTTATTAAATTGGGATGGAGGAAGTGACCATTATAAATTATACATAACAATTAAATTAGTTGCAATTTCCATTCTTATATGATAAGAAATGTGAGCATACATAAATATATATATATATATATATAAAGAAAACTAAAATGGTCTGACATCTCAAATTCTGTATTTTTAGGACAGTCCTTGTGAGTTAATAGGCTACCATCCAATTTTGTTTTTAGTTGTAAGTTGTCTGTCTCGATCCATTCTTTTGTGGTATTTAATGTTTGTAATTTTTTTTTTTTTAAAAAAAGGGAAGGAAAACTGTCGGCTAGATGCTACCCAACAAGCATAATTAGTTGGGCCAAATATTTACCTAGACAATTAAAAAGTGGCGATATTATTTCATAGCCTGGAATTAATGTAATTATTAGAGCATCTCTAATACTTTTTATTTAAAAAAAATTAGTAGAATAAAAAGTATTTTTAAATATAAAAAATAAATAATAATTTTTATTATAAAAAAAGAAAAATATTTTTAAAAAAATATACTAATAAAAAAGTAGAATCTACGGAAAAAATAAAAATATATTAATTATAATTAAATAAAATAAAATATAATTTTCTAAATGTAGAGAATCAAACTATTGTTATATTTGATCCAAAATTAATCCTAAGAGTCCTATTCTAAATTTTGATAAAAAATTTATTGCAGATCTTTTTTATAAAATAATTCTTTAAATTAAATAGTTTAACTTAAATAGATAGCAATGTTTTTATACTTTCAAAGAATTATTTCGCCAGTGCAGCTTGAACAAACAAGTTGAAAGGAAAGTATTCTTCAAGGAGAAAAAAAAAAAGAAAAAAAAGTGGAAAGTAAATAAGAGAGAATTTATTGTTGAAAATTTTGAAATTGTAGTTTTAATTAAGGAACTTAGGAATTAATGGTGGAGAATCAAACATGGAATTGGAGGATTAGATTGAAAAAGAAAATATCACCCCGGTTTCAGTGAATTCGACCTTTTTGTTTTTTATGTTGCACAACAATTAAGAAAATGATTAAACTCTAAATAAACTGAGTATGATATCATTTGAAAATCGTGAAGTATTTATTAAAAAAATAAAAAAGTTACATTTGATTCAAAAAAATGGATAAATTTATTGAAATAAAATTTTTCCCAAAAATGAATAAACTCGTTGAAACGGAAATAGTACTATCTACACATAGTTTGTATAATTATTTATGGACCAACTACTCAACAACTTTCTTATAAGGAAAATAGAATTTAGTTTACAAACATATAATCGATTATAAATATTCATAAATGAATTATAAATTCTAAGAAAATTACTCAATCTGTTACATTTTGATAGATTTATTTTTATTTTTTTAAATTAAGAAATATAATTAATATGATTTAAAATATATATTTTGTCCTATATAATCTTATATTAATTAGGTTATTATTAAGAAATTAAGATAATAACTCATGTTTATTGATAACAAGGCACATTGAGTAGGGATATGGTAAAAAATTAAAACAAGACACATTAGGGATATAATAAAAAATTAACACATAAATATATTTTAGAAAATGAAAATGGACTATCTTTCTAGGACAAAAAAAAAAAAAGAAACGTAAATTTATCAAAAAAATGATTAAAGAAGGCCATGTAATTTTTCGAATCAATTTTAACTCAGAACTAGCTAAGTAAGTTGTTCATTTTGAGGAAAGAAAGCCTAAATAAATAAATTTTTTAAATGAGTGGGTCATCCGTCCAATTGAACGAGATCATTTTGGGAATGCTTAGTGGTAACTCGTCACACAGAGGAAACTTCTCTATCACCGAGAAGAGACCTATGAGATATGCATTAAATTTGTAAGTATTAAAACCTACATCAAACAAATAAGAGATGGGATGAGCGAGACTCAATAAGTGGGAGATCACCAGTGTTGAGTTCAAATACAATATATTTAATGAATTGAACAGTAAAAAGTACAAAACATTTAATATATAGCTGACAAAGTATCTGTCACAGGAAATCCAATGACATATCGCTATCAGAACATGGAAAATGATAGATCTCTGCAGTAGTCGAAATATACCCCATCAATCTCCAACGTGACTGATTTATCCACACCTTGCAAATTGAGGAGACTATATGAGATTAATGGGTCTCCACGGGAGACTCATGAGAATATACAACGGGGAGAAAAGGTATAAATAATACATCCCAAATCAGACAAAGGTAAGAAAGAACAATCCAAAATACTTCAATTTTTATTTCTCTCCTTATCATAAACTTATGTTTCTTTCTCTCTCTAACTTGAGCATCGGAGGGATTGTGCTGGAGCACCTCCGACATACCATTCTAACCTCCTTCGGTCTTGTAGGACCAAATGTTGAAGATTGGTGTTATCAATTGGTGCAGTGAATGTGGAATGACAAAATGAGCAAGAGATGAGAGAGAGAAGAATCCATTAATAGAGCAAACACCTCAATCTACAATATTTCTCCATTTATGAATACTACTGTACCTACTAACTTGCAAGGTCTCCTTAATGTAGAGGCATAAGAACAAGGCAACAAAATAGCATTGAATGAAACAACACAACCTGATTTATTTTCCATCATAAGAGAGTTCACCTCGACTGTTTGGGAGATTAAATAAATGAAAAATGAATTAGATGAACGTAAAAACAAACAAACAAACATGACCTCTCCATTTAATATCCAAAACCCAAATGCAGAGGTCTTCATGGACATCCATAGACAATTAACCAAGGCGACACCCAGCACCTCAAATACAGCTATCACCCAAGCCAATCTTTATAGTATTGTCAAAAATATACTCAAAGAGTTGTAACCTCAATCAAATGATTTTGAATATAGCATGAGAAATATCTCTCCTTTAGTTGATTACATTCTAAATGAACCACACCCTAGAATCAAACTTCCAAAACTATCAACCTATGATGGCGCTAGTGAATCTAAAAGTTATGTTTACCAGTTTCATGCGACAATGGATATCTACACAAACCAAGACTCTATGTTATGTAAAGTCTTTCCTATAACCCTTGTCAATCTTGCTCAGTAATGGTATCAAAGGTTGAAATCAGTAAGTGTCCACTCTTTTGAATAGTTAGCTCAAATGTTCAATACTTGTTTCATTACGAACCTCTGAATAAGGAAAGTTTATGCTAATCTCCAAAAATTGTACCAATAGGAAGGGGAGACTTTAAGGGATTTTGTAGAGCGGTTCGATAGAGAGATGGTGATGATGGATGATCTTGACCATAGTGTAGCAATAAGATTCTTTACCAGGGGAACCACTTCTAGGCTACTGTACAACTTTCTCAATCTATATAAACTAGGACAATCACTAACCTCATGATGAGAGCTCGATAGCATGTATAACTAGAAGAAACAATGAGGGTAGAGGGAGATCTACCAAAATTGCAGGTGCCAAATTTGGCATAAGCAACCATTAAGTATGATGAAAGCTCAAGCAGTAGAATGCCACTATTAACCTCATTATCAGATAAAAGGGATAGAAGAGATCCATAATCTCTTTATAGTAGGGTTGATCACTATTACTATTATGAAGACCCTGATAGAAGAAGGCAAGATCATTGGGAGAAGAGATAGGGAAACACTAGGAAAAGCTTAGACTATGAAAGTTGGACCCTATATCGTTGAACAAATAATGAAATTGACAATCTACATGTTAGTCAGTACTGACCCATTTAATATTGACTATTCTCAAGAGGTGGCATTAGGAAATCAATGAGATAAAAACCTAGGAGACCTATAGCCTTCGAGACTGCAGACACCTGCTGGAGATGGGAGATCAGATGGAAAACTCACAACCTGAGAAGATATTATCAATAGCTATGACAAGTTCTCAAAATTTATACTCTTGCTACTCCCTTAAATATTGTTATGGTTGGATTAATGCAGAATTGCTTTCTCAAATAATAATCAAATATGGTTAATACCTTGTGAAGACCAATATTCCAAGGAAATCAGATTGCATAAAAGTGACTGATCAACCAAGTCTTCTATGGAGACTTCGATTCTCATTAAAGTGGTCGTAATTAATAATATGAATACGAGTCTCCTATGGAGACCCTGATTTGTATTAAAGTGACAATGATTAATAATATGGATACGAGTCTCCCATGGAGACCCCGACTCATATTAAAATGACAGTGATTAATATGACTCGCATTAAAGTGGTCGTCATTAATAAGATGGATATGAGACTCCCATGGAGACCCTGACTCGTATTAAAGTAGTCATGATTAGTAATACAGAGACGAGTCTCTAATGGAGACCCCGACTCGCATTAAAGTCGCCATGATTAATAATATGAATACAAATCTCTTATGGAGACCTTGGTTCACATTAAAGTGATTGTGATTGATAATATAAATATAAGTCTCTCATAGGAGACCTCTAATAAGGAGATCTCGGTTCGCATAAAAATGATCGATACTAAATAAAAGTCTCCCATAGGAGATCCCTAATCTAGAGATCCTGGTTTGCATAAAAGTGATCGAGACTAAATATAAGTCTTCCATAGGAAACCCCTAATCAGAAGACCCTAGTTCCCATAAAAGTGACCGAGACTAAATATAAGTCTCCTAAAGGAGACCCCTGATCAGGAGATCCCAATTCGCATAAAAGTTATTGAGACTAAATATAAGTCTCTTATAGGAGACCTCTAATCATGAGACCCCGATTCGCATAAAAGTAACCCAGACTAAATATAAGTCGTTTGATAGGAGACCCCTGATTAGGATATAAAGTTCCAATAAAAGTGCTTAAGACTAAATATAAGTCTCCCTTATGAGACCCCTGATCAGGAGACCCTAGTTCGCATAAAATTGATCAAGACTAAATACAGATATCTCATAGGAGACCTTTGGTCATAAGACCCCGGTTCGCATAAAAGTAACTGAGACTAAATATAAGTCTTTTGATAGGAGACCCCTAATTAGGAGGTAGAGTTCCAATAAAAGTGACGAAGATTAAATACAAGTCTCCTATATGAGACCCCTGATCAGGAGACCCCCGTTTGCATAAAAGTGACTAAGACTAAATATAAGTCTCCCATAGGAGATCACTAATCAGGAGACCTCAGTTAGCATAAAAATGACTGAGAATAAAATAAAATTATAAGTCTTTCATAGAAGACCCCTGATCAGGAGACTCCAATTCACATAAAAGTTATTGAGACTAATATAAGTCTCCCATAGAAGACCCCTGATCAAGAGACCCCGATTCCTATAAAAGTGTTCGAGACTAAATATAAGTTCCCCATAGGAGACCTTAGATCAGAAGACCTCGGTTCGCATAAAAGTGAGCAAAGCTAACTATAAGTCTTTTATAGGAGGCCCATGATCAGGAGACCCCGACTAGCATAAAAATGATCGAGACTTAATATAAGTCTCCCATAAAAGACCTCTAATTAGGAGACCTTAATTCTCATAAAAGTGATCGAGATTAAAATAAAATAAAAGTATCTCATAGGAGACCCCTGATCAGAAGACCCCGGTTAGCATAAAAGTGATCAAGACTTAATATAATTCTCCCATAGAAGACCCCCTAATCAGGAGACCCCAGTTTGCATAAAAGTGACTAAGATTAAAATAAAATATAAGTCTCTCATAGGATACCTCTAATCAGGAGACCTTAGTTTGTATAAAAGTGACCGAGACTAAATATAAGTCTACCATATGAGACCTTTGATCAGGAGACCTAAATTTGCATAAAAGTGACCGAAACTAAATATAAGTCTCCCATAGGAGATCCTTAATCAGGAGACCCTAGTTCACATAAAAGTGACCGAAATTAAAATAAAATATAATTCTCCTATAGAGGACCCCTGATCAGGAGACTCCGGTTCTCATAAAAGTGACCAAGACTAAATATAAGTCTTTTATAGAAAATCCCTGATCAGGAGACCTTAGTTCACATAAAAGTGAACGAGTATAAATATAAGTATCTCATAGGAGATCCCTGATCAGAAGACCCCGGTTCACATAAAAGTGACCGAGAATAAATATAAGTCTCTCATAGGAGACCACAATTCCCATAAAATTGACCGAGACAAAATATAAGTCTCCTATAGGAGACCCCTCATCAAGAGACCTCAATTCATATAAAAGTGACTGAGACTATATATAAGTCTCCTATAGGAGACCCTGGATTAAGAGACTCTGATTTTGTATAAAAGTGATCCAGATTAAAATAAAGTATAAGTCTCCTATGGAGGCCCTTGATTAGGAGACCTTAGTTCGCATAAAAGTGATTGAGATTAGGACAAGGCATAAGTCTCCGATTTTTTCTGGCTCGGTTTCAAGCTCTATTTCTCTTTTTACTGCTATTTCATGTGTTAGAAGTTTGCCAATCAGCACATCGGTATTCATGACGCTCATATCTTCGTTGGCTTTTTCTATACCAGTAACTCTTGAACCGTAATCTTTGAGAAGAAGACTTCTCAGGATTTTGTTGTTTACATCTTCTAAGCTCAAGTGTTTCTTAAGCTTTCTCATGTCATTTATGATGGCTAGAAGACGATTTGTCATGTCGGTGATTGACTCATTGGATTTGATCTTGAAGAGTTTGTACTCTAAAGTGAGAAGTTGAATCTTTTTAGATTCAACTTGCTTTGTTCCTTCATGATAATTTTCCAATGTTTTCCACATACTATATGCAGTTGGGCAGTGTTGTATTCTGTCACATCCTTCAATGGATAGTGAGCTTGGGAAAATTGTCATTGCCTTCTTATTTTTGAAATTTGCTCTTCTTTGAGGCTCTGTCTAATCATCTTTTGGCAGTATTTCTTATTCACCATCAACTCCTCTTCTAGTTGGTGGTGTCCATTCTTTTCGAATGCTATCCCAGACTTCAATTCCCTCACTATCGAGATATGTCTCAATCTGGAACTTCCAATGAGCATAATTTGCTCTATCAAAGTACGACTTGAGACTTTAAAATCCTTCATTGGCCATTTCTTGATCTTTGCTAGCACTGTTTAGGCTTTGATGCTAGACTAAGCTTTGATACCAATTATTGCCCAGTTAATGAACCAAGAAGGGGGCTTGAATTGGATATTAAAAATTCTTAACCTTTAAGTGTGGAATGAAAAGTTAAGTAGAGTAGGGATAAGAAGATATCACACAAGAAATTTATAGAGGTTCGGGTATTAACAAACCCTACTCCTTTCCCCAATCTCAATTGGGAGTTTCACTAACACACTAAGTGTTACAATGAAGTTTTACAAGCTCACTCCCAACTATGATATTTCTATCAATAGATCACACCTAACCCATAAATCTCTTATGGTTTAATGGTTCATATAATAAACCAATTCCTTGTGTTTTAATGGCTTCCATAAATAACCCTTACAAATGTTCTATTCTTAACCCAATATACTCAAACTCACTTGTGTAATAGATTACAAAGAGGAACACTCAAAAATCTATAATGCTCAGAAATTATGAGCAAAAAGATTTTAAAAGAGAATTAAAGTTTTGTTAAAAGTAATTAATGCACAAATGACTACAACAAGATTTTTATTCAAAGTAATTGTTATTCTCTTATTCTGGATTCATAAATGCTTGCATTTATACTTTCTTAGTGAATTATAGCCATATGGTTGTATTTAATGCGAAAATAGCCGTTGCACCAACTCTTAATTTTGCGGCTGACATGTTTCTCTTTCCTCATTCACGGTCATGAATATGTGTGTTACGGTCATGAATGTTCTTCCAAGCCGTGGTCCAAGTGGTGACTCTGATCGTGAAGCATTCTGGAAGGAATTGAAGTGTTTGATCACGTGCGTGATTTTATTCTTTCACAGACGTGAATATCCTTCCGAGCCGTGGTCTGGTAACTCTAGCCGTAAAGCTCTCTGAAGGAATTTGACATGTTTCTCACGGGCATGAATGATATGATCATTCACGGTTGTTATGACCTTTCATGGCCATGAACTTTAAACGTTGGATAGTTGGCATTAAGCTACATCACGGGTGTGACATAAACAGTCACAAGCATGAACATGTTATTTCTTCATTTTTTGACTTTCAAGTTAGTCTTCTATTCTTCCATCATATTTCATACCCTGTTCAATAAACTTAGAACCCAAGTATGTTAAATACATTATTGCTACTTTATTTGTTAGCATCAAAATGATAGAAATACCCCTTAAAATTCAACACAATTCACAAGTAAGATAACTGTGAAAGGTTTCTTCACGGCCGTGAATAGGTAATTCATACTTGTGAAGCTGTTTGAATGTATAATATGTACATTTGTGATTTTATGATTAATGACATTTATATATTATTATGAGAATGCATAAATGGGATATGATGCTAGTAATAGCATGTGATAAATGAATCGAAAGATAAATGGTTATGAGATAAAATGCCCATTTCTTTAGTTTTGGACTTATCATAAGTTATATGGTATACCATTTACGGAGGTAAATGGTATACCATTTACAACAAGGTGTATATGAGGACAAGATGACTCAGGTATTATGAGGACTTGATTCTGGATGTACTAGCATAATATTTTACCCAGTCAATATGGCTTAAGCTTGGATTGTTGAGCGTAATTGACTTTGAGTGGCTTGAATGAGCTAATATAGGTTGTGAGTAGGGTAACTTAAGCTCTAGTTAGAGTACCCCTGACTTATGTCCCGCATCTAGATAGTCAAGTATAGAAAATCTTGGGCCAAGTAAAATTAATGAAATAAGTTTAGAATTATAGGGTTGAAACTGTTGAAATAATGAAAGCTTAAAGAGGCTTGAGTGGTAAATATAATAAAAATTATTATTTAATATTATATTATTATTTAATTTAATATTATATTATTATTTCATTTTGAATTTTAATATTATATTAATTTTAATATTATATTATTATTTAATATTTCTATTATTATTTAATATTATATATTCTAATTTTATAATTAAAATGGGTACTCTCGGGTCGGGTGAATTCAATAATAGACGTCTGTTGGCATTCCAGCCTTCCTTCTCCTTTCAGGATTCAATTGTCATATTATTATTTAATTTAATATTATATTATTATTTCATTTTGAATTTTAATATTATATTAATTTTAATATTATATTATTATTTAATATTTCTATTATTATTTAATATTATATATTCTAATTTTATAATTAAAATGGGTACTCTCGGGTCGGGTGAATTCAATAATAGACGTCTGTTGGCATTCCAGCCTTCCTTCTCCTTTCAGGATTCAATTGTCAACTGCTCCTATCGGAAATAGGATTGACTACGGATTCGAGCCATAGCGCATGGTTTCATAAAAGCGTATGATTTTCCCCTCAAGTAATTATTTGTAATGCTAATATCAAGTAATATGATATGGTATTATGTATGAGATATATGTATATGTGTATAATATATATGGTAATGTTATATGATGTCTATAGTATTAATAAGCATGTAAACTTGCATTGAGGTATGAAACAACTAGAATATTTGATTCTAGGTATGATCACAATATGAATGACATGACATTGTATGACATGATATAAATATAGAATATTTATGCACATATGTACTACAAATCATTAGTTTGCTTAGCGTGTGGGTTTCCTGTATGTAGGTTCAGAGTCAATAGATAAAAGTTGACCAGTAAAGCAGCAAGCTACTGAAGTTCAGTCAGAGTGCACCCAGTTGAGGTGTGTACATTCATGGTATACTTTGTATTTATATTTATGTCATGAGTTATTTAGGATATTGTTTTACATGTCTTTGATGTTTTAAGAACATGTGATGATAATCTTATAATGTATTTTTGTAATATGAGGCTAGTGAGGCTGGAAATAGATTTTATGTTATGATATTGATCGTTGGATTGAATTTTTATTTATGATGGTTTTTATGCATTAATTGCATTATTATTTTAAGTATATTTTAAATGTGAAAGTTTTAATTTAATGAGTTTTTTGTAAAACAACATTGTGACATCCATTGGTGCAGTTGGTGAGGGTTTTCTGGTTGTATCGGCAGAATCTTCTTCAGTCTTGCAAGAATAAAAGTTAAATATTGCCTCAAATTAGGTTAACAGGCAAAACGTTCATGGTCAATTGTTCTGGTCTTAAAGATGAGTGAGACTATATAGATTATAATCGTGGATCACAAACAATTATGACAAGCAACAATTACATGGTTGAAATATTAAATACTAAACAAGACAACATATGAAATATAATGGAAAATAAATTATGTTGAAAATAAAAGACCGAAAAGTGAAGCACTCGTTTACTCTTATAAAAATAAAGTGCTTACAAATAAAATATTAAAGTTAAATGGTATGTTCCCAAAATGGCAAGAAAGTCATTTTCTCAATAAATATTGCCCTATTTATAGTGTGATGTACCAATGAGAATATACCTCATTAATATTCATACAAAATAATATTCTTTCCAAAACTATCACTTCCAAATTGTAGCTAACCCAACTCAATTCTGTTCCTAACTAAATGACATCCATTGGGCCTAGATCTCTTTTGGATCGATGTAAACAAATCCCCCAATTTTAAAATAAAATTATAAAGTTGAACTCATTTTAATAATACACTAACTTGATCTCACTAGGTTGTATCAACTAGGTTGTATTGAAATGATCATATCAATCCAGTCATACCTTCTAGACTTAGTGATTCATAAGTTTTCTTCATGGCTCCTATTAGTTTTTCCAAAGTCACACAAACAATACCATCTTCCTCTTGTTTGATCACATCACCATTTATTGTTGGTCGTGACTCCCTCTGTGCTACAAAATATTCAGGCAATAAAGACATTAATGGTAATTCTAGGTAAAGCAATTTTTCCAATATAGATTCCTTTCCCTTTGTCTTTTGCCCCCTTGTCTTTGGAAATTTCTTTTCCATCACTTGAAGTGGATGTGTTCTGGCCCTTTGGTACCCAAACTCATAACATCTTCCTTTCTAAATCGATGGTGACTTTAATATCGTTGGTTTTTTTGACTGATTCTTATTTTTACTTCACCTGACTTTCCACTACTTTTTTGAACAACCTTTATCTCTGAAGGCTATGCTTATGGGTTTTGGTCAAAAGCCTTTCATGTCACTTCATTTTATACACCTTATCTAACTTGGAACGACCACCCAACGCTGCAAAAACAACCCTTCTTGGGTTGTGCCTTTTCCATTTATCTACTTTTTATGTTGGTGGCACAAAGGTCTTAACCTTTATTGGCACTAGTTTCTATTTGATCTCTTCAGATCTTTCATGTCCTTTAACGACATTTCATCGAGGTGATACCAATCGTCTTGTTCTATTTTGACTTTCCAATGATGAATCACACTCTTTACAAGCTAAGTCTTTCTCTGATAATTTTTTACTACTTTTATGTTTCTTTTATTTATTTTTTCTCCAATATCTCTTGTTGCCACTTTTATTCTCAAGTTGGGCTTCCCTTTCATTATCTTACCTTCCCGATCGTTCTTTTTTTAATAATCTGATTGTCTCTCTATCCAAGGTAACTCTCCCCTCGAACCCTAATATGTTTCTTGTCTACTTAGTTGGGAATCCTAAGTCTCTTTAGATCTCATGCTTCAACAGCTTTTTCTAGATCCCAAATGACTAATGAAAATTTGGTTAAACCATACTAATGTTAATTCTGGATCAAAGATTCTCAGCAAGTTTTTCCTTTTTCAAACACCACCAATAGGTTTTCATTGATGGATTTTCAAATTGTATTCTTAAGTGTCATACAATTCTTAGTGTTATGCCTCCATGAATTTTGCTAGGTCTGTTATAGTGATAGTCAATGAAACTCTAAAAAATTTAGAATGAAACTTCTTTTCCATTTTTTCCTAAGTGGTCATAGAGTTGGCTAGAAAATTAATGTACTATGAGAAATTCATTTTAATTAGGGAATTCTCAAACAACCTTAGCTATCAAAAATATTTTATAGTTGCCTCTACATGCTGCTTTGTGAATTGAGCCATATGCTCGATCGTAGACCAATTTGTTTTCCTTAAAAATAAGGTGAACTTAGGAATTTTGTAGTTTTTAGAGAAAATAAAATTGTGATTTATCCATTTTAGGTATGGGTTTTGTAAGTAGTCTTATTCATGCACATCTCAACTCCCATTTGTTCTAGCAATTTTATCAAGTAGTTCCTTTCTCATTCTAAAAACCCAAATCTGCCAATTATTTGAGTCTTAAAGATGAGCAGGACTTTTGAGATTATGGTCACGAGTCACATACAATTAAACAAGCAACAATCATGTGGTCGTAAACATTAAATACTAGATAAGACAAATAAAAGAATAAAACAAAAACTAAATGATGCTAAAAAATAAAATACTGAAAAGTAAAGCACTCACATACTTTTATTTAAATGAAGTGTTTACAAACTAAATATTAAAGCTAAACCATCCATTCTCAAAATGGCAAAAAAAATCATTTTCTCAATAATGTTACCTTATTTAAAATGTGACAACCAATGAGAATACATCTCATTTTAATATTGACACAAAATAATGGTATTTACAAAATTGTCACCACACCAGTTGTGGTGGGCTTATCTTTATGTGATCGGCCCAACTCAAATTTGACCCTAAATACATGATGCCCATGGGGCCTAGATCTTTTTTAGGTCGATGTATGATGTGCAATTTATAGGTATGTATCAATGTTTTTAGTATTGAATGATAGAGTCTTGAGTGATTTTGGGTGCTTAGTTTGTTTAATTTCATATTCTTAAGGTTTATGATGGAATTTGGAGTAGCTAGAAGGATTTTGAGGCAAATTCATGCAATATTGAAGAAATCGCCCTTTGTCACACTTGTGACGGTCAACACGGATTGATGACCAAGCTTGAGGAAGTGGAGTTCTATCGCGCCCACTACAAGCCAGTATGACCACGACAAGTTGACTAGTATAACTCAATGTCATGATCATGACTCCCATTAGCAACCAAATTTTCCAACCTTCTATCACACTTACGACAATCTATTTTTTTATAAAATTGAGAAGCACACTTGATATAGTATATTTTGAGTTGAGTAGGAGACTTAGGTCTTTTTGGGATGATTTCATGTAATTTTCAAGGGAGAACAATTATTTTTGGAAAATTAAATACTAAGTAGGACTTTAGGAGATATAAATTCATGTTTTAGGATTAGGGTTTGATCTATCTACCACAACTTACCTTCTATTCTTCCATTGGCATTCCAATAGATTGAGTTCTCATTTAGAAGATGATTCGTCTCTTGAAGATTGGTTCAAAATCATGTTTGAGATTTAGGGATCAACCTGTTTGCAAGTTTGTGTTTGGGCCTATTCAAGGAGAACTTTAGTCTTTTTATTGTTTCCTTCATCTGTTGTAGTATTTAGCTTAAATATTAGTATCAACATGACCATTGTTATAGTGACGGTAAGCTAAATATTTAATAGGTGCTCCATTAGCAACTCCAACTTTGTATGAAATGTATTAATTTTTTTAATGAATGAATGATTTCCTTTTAGTTTCAATTGTATTTATTTTGTTTCTAGTTTGATAATTGCCTCACTAATTATTAAGTTGGGAATAAAAATCTTAGGGTTTGATTATTAGGAACATCACATTTAATTTAACCTAAAAATTGGAATGAATACTAGTTAAGTTATTGGTTTGATTAATTAGTGCCATAAGGCGAAAACCATGAAATCTAAATTTATTGAGTCTAATTTGTTAAGGGGAATGCAAGTTGGGGGATGCAAAACCGAGTACTATTTATTCTCATTGGTTAAATTCATTAGTTTAATTCAAGCTTTAGTTAATTATAGTTTTAATTCAATTAATTCAATCTTAATCTTAATAAAAAATCCGATTGGAATGTTTATGATTCAATTTCTTGTGTTCATTGGTAATCTAAAATTAATTAGAGATTTAAGTTGAGCAATTCCTTTTGATATCGATCTTGGGGATGAGCTTACCAGTATTACAATTAGCTCGTACATTTTGAGTTACATACAACTTTTTGGCATTGTTGCTAAAGAGTTGTTGATTAGATTCTTAGTTAATTTAGGTTACCAACATAATATTTGTTAGTTTAGACTGTTTTATGAATTGTTGTTTTTGTTTTATTTTATTTTGATATTTTTTTGTTTTAAATTAGAGTGCTAATTATTGTTTTTATGCCAAGTATTAGCCAAAAGGAAAATTTTGGTGAGTCATCCTCTAAAAAACCCTACAAGCTTAGATCAAAAGCTCAACGATTTGAAGATAAGTCTTTTAAGGTGTAACGCCTGTAAAATATGGCCTAAAAGTTATATACATGTTTAGAGTGGGAAAAGATGGGGTTTAAGATGTATTAAAGTTTAAGTTAAAATTTTAAAAAAGAAAGCTTTCACACTGGTGAATATTCATTCACACCTGTGAAAGATCATGTTGTGGTTCAAATGACTGAATTTTGGACATGGCGAGTGTGTTTGAGAAAAGAGAACTTTCACGCCTATAAATGGTTTAGTAACGGTCATGAAAGGCATTTCACACTCGTGAAATGCAGTCGGTTGGCCATGACCAACCGCACTTTTCTCTTTTTTCTGCACCAAATCTTGCTTTAAAACCATTTCCACCGCCCCTTATCACTTCTAACAGATGTCAGACTTGCTAGTCATCTTCTTCATCCTCAAAGAACCCTAAACACCATTGTTGAAGCTTGGAAGCTTAAGAAACATGGAATTTTGTTAGAATTTTGCGAAAGTTAAGGTAGAAGTCAATTATTAGGATTTGTTTTAGGTTGTTTATAATTAAAAGATTCTGATGAGAACATGTTGGTGATATTAGGTTCAACTAGAGGGCAAGAGAACACATCACAAAGAGAAAATCAAGCTTAAAAAGCTTGAAGGGATAGTTAAGGCTCCATTTTGGTAAATGGTATATACATATAGGCATATTAATGTATGCTGTGTTTCTGAATATGTGAATGAATAGAAAAAAGACATGTTATGGTTAACAAATAACATGGGTGTATGGATTATGTGTTAAAATGGAAATTTTGTTATGTGATGACTTGATATGACCTAATAATGGATTTGATGAGTTAAATATGGTTTAAACATGTTGCAAACATGGTATGAATATGTAAGTGAGTGATTAACATTGGTTAATCTTAGCAATTTTGCATGAAATACATGATGTGCTCTGTTTTGAGTTTGCTGGAAATGCATGATTCACGCCCATGAACAAGGGTATCATGGTCATGAATGTCGAGCTGATATGAATTACATGAACCCAAAATTTTACAGATTAGTGTCACATTTGGGAAGCCGTGATAATATGGTATCATGGCTATGAATAAGTAACTCACGCATGTGATGATAATGTAGTGATTCACGTGATGGTTTAAGGGTAAGATAAACGTGAAAGATTTCTTCACGGTCATGAATAAATAGTTCATACCCATGAAACTATTCAAAGTATAATATGTACATTTTTGAATTTTGATCTATTTTCTAAATGGATGAATGACATTTTATATATGTACGCATACATGGTAAATAACAAATGGATGACATGACATGACATTTATGTATTGGATATGATATTGCATAAATAGAAAGTAAATGTTGGTAATAACATGTGTTTTAAAATGAATCAAAAGATAAATAGTTATGAGATAAAAGCTCAGTTCTCTAGGCTTGGACTTGACATATGATAGATGGTATACCATTGAGAAAGGTAAACAATATCATATGATATACTTTTATATGAGGACAATGTGACTCGGGTATTATAAGCACTTAATCTTGGATATGCTAGCATGTATTATTATACTCAATCAATATGGCTTAAGCTCGAGTTGTGGAGTGTCATTGACTTAAGGAGCTCGATGTGAGCAGTTACAGGTTGTAAGTTTGGTGGCTTAACCTCTACTATGAGTTTTTTTGACTTATGTCCCACATCCAGAAGTATAAAGAGTCTGGGGCTGAATGAAATATATATATTGGTTGAAAGTTTAAGTGGAAAATTTTATAGACATGTATTTGTTGGTAATGATATCGGATATATGATGCATTAAATATGTATATATGTATAATATACATAGTTCTACTATATGATGTTTATGCTATTAATAGGCATGTGAACTTGCATTGATGCAAGAAACAACTATAATGTATGATTCTAGGAATGATCATGAGATGAATTGCATGATATGGTATGACACGAGTTAAATGTAGAATTTTTATACACATATGTACCACTAAGCATTAGTTTGCTTAGCGTGTGAGTTTTCTGCATTCAGGTTCAAAGCCGGTAGACATAGTTGATCGGTAAAGCAATAAGCCACCAGAGTTCAGTCAGAAAGCACCCAGTTGGGGTGTGTACATTATAATAATTAAATAGGTTTTAAATGTGAAAGTTTTAAACTAATGAGTTTTTTTGCAAAAAAATAGTGTGGCATTCATCGATATAGTTGGTGAGGATTTTTTGACTGTATCAGTGGGTGTTACATGAGGAAAAAGAAGAACTACTTTAACATCTTGAGCTTATAGAAGAAAAAGTAGAGAAAATAAATAAAAATATGACTAATCCACCTAGAGAGGGCAACATAGAAAGATAGATGGCCATGAAGGACTATGCTAGGCCTATTAATGGCAATACTACCTCTTGCATAATCCTAGGGGAGGCAACAAAGAACTACAAGCTAAAAAAACATACACCTAAATATGCTTCCCTCCTTTTATGGGCTCCAAAATGAAAATCCTCTCACACTCATAAGAGAGTTATATGCAGCCATCAACATCTTCTCTTTAAATGGGCTTCAGGAGGATCAACTATGGATAAGGTGTTTTCCCTACACCCTAAAAAATATAGAAAATGTGTGGTTGATGACTTTATCACCTAACTCATTGCACCAATGGAATGACATGTAGCATAAATTTCATAGGTGAGTTTTACACTCACTAGAAGACAAAAAAGCTTAAATATGAAATTACAAATTTCTATTAGGACTTAGAGACGTTCCATGAGGTGTGGGATAGATTCAAGATCCTTATTTGCAATGCACTCACTATGGTTACCCACTCCTAGTAACAAGCCAGTTCTTTTATGATGGCTTGACCTAACAATACTAGTATATGGTTAATAATACAACTAGAAGAGATGTGAGAAAAAAAAAACAGTAGAGGAATTATATGACATCTTCAAGATGTTGGAAGCAAACTCATAGCAAAAGAGGGTGAGGAGAAGAAAATTAGTTGCAAATGAGGTTTCAAATGGGAATGAGTTTGCCTCATAGCTTGCTAAGTTAACTAAGCAAGTTTGGGTGTTGGTCAACATAAAAAATGTCTATACAAACGAGGTATGTGGTATTTATGGTATCTATGGACATGAGGCTAATGTTTGCTCTTTTCTTAAATTTTATCCAGGTAATGACATGAAACAGACATATGTAATGAATTCTTTCTAGCCTAGGTAGCAAAATGACCTTTATTCCAATACATATAACCTAGGCTAGAGAAATCATCCTTATTTTTTCATGGAGAAGCATTGACCACAATCCTCATCAAATCCTTAAAAACTCAAACCCATAGTATTATTACATAGAGTATCAGAAACCACCTACATACCCAACTCAAAACCAAACTAGACCCTCCAGTGTAGCTAGAAAACTATTTATAGAGAAAATTTGAATAACTTCATGTTTGCTGCTTAAGATAAACATAAAAGGATGAATAAGAGAATTGATTCCATTGAAGATTCATTTAAAATATTAGAGATCTAGATTGGACAAATAGTTGAGGTTGTTCAAAAGAACAAAAAATGGAGGTTATCAAGCCAAATTGAACAAGCAAAATAAGTCACATTTGTTAATTATGGCAAGAATTTTTATGGTGAAACTAATTCAGCTCCTTACTTGGATAATTTATCTTTTGTAGGCACACTTAAAGATGTAAATTAGCATGACACAAAAAAAAGAAGAGAATAAAGTTGAAGGTGGCATAATGAAAGAGAAAAAGAAGAAAATTTCTTGATATGAACTCTATAAGGCAGTTAGGCCTTATAGGTCACCTATCCATTTCTCTAATAGACTTAAAGGGCATAAACAAAAAAAAAACAATATGTTGATATTTTTTCCTTGCTTTCTAAAATTGATACTAATATGCCTCTTTTTGATGTTATTAAAAAGATTCCCTTTTATGCAAAAATTTTCAAGGATTGGCTTTCAAATAAAAGGAAGTTTGGAAATAATGAGACAATCTCGGTACCAGAGATAACTAATATGATCCTAAAGTAGTATTTTTCTCAAAAGAAGAAAGACCTAGGGAGTTTTACAGTAGATATCACATTAGGGAATAGAAAAAAAAAGTAAAGGTTATGTTAGATTTGGATGCAAACATTAATTTGATATCATACTCAGTCTATTCTAAGCTAGGGCTAGGTAAGTTGAAACTAATCTCTATGTGTCTCCAAATGGCAGATGTGTCAATAAAATATCGAACAAGTATAGTGGAGGATCTTTTAGTTAGAATTGGTGAGCTAGTTATTCCTATAGGCTTTGTAGTGCTTGACATTAAGAATTCTCCTTAAGGAGATAAGGAGCAGATAATCCTACTTATTGGACCATTTATGGCTAACATTGAAACTTCATTGATATTAAGCGAGGAAAATTAATCATGATAGTCTTAGGAATGACCAATGAGTTTAAAGTATTTAACCCTCTAACTTATTCTTTTAGCTTTTCACTAAATGACTATTTTATGTTGATTATTGTAATTCAAATTTGAACTTGCAGATAAGAGAAAATAAGTTAGGAGATATTGTGCTTAGTGTAGGGATGGATGACCAGTTTGAGGTGGTTACACACCTACCTTAAAAGAATTCAAATCAGCAATGTCTTGCATAGACAATAAATGAGACATTTGTTCCATTGCGCATGTGACGCCTTCAGCATCACCAATATATCACACTCATGACATATTGTCACTAATGTGACATACACTTGCACAATGCTAATATATTATATTTAACCTGTGCAACTACTTTTTTCTCTTTTATAGCTTTCTCTCTCCCTAATTTTCCCTTCATTTCAACCAAAATTCCTCAAAATTTTCCTAAACCTTTAAGTTGACTCAATATATTGAGCTCTCAAGTGTGCGAGTGTCTTCTCATTTACCATCACCTCCATCACCAAAAGGTATTTTATTCATCCCTGGGGAGTATTCTTTTTTCTTTCAAAAAAATGAAGAAAAATTTAGCTTACCTTCTTATGTGCTCGGAGTTTGTGTTGCTTTTCTCTATAGAAGTCAAATGAATGCATGTTATGACATGCTTATTTTAGGATTACATACAATTGATTTAATGTGTGATGATTTTAATATTGATAACATGTTGCTTTTGAGAACATTTTAATATGAGAATAACATTGCCTTGAGATATAGTTTTTAGTGAGTTAGTTGAATTTCTAATGGATAAATATCAATTACATTGTACTTAATGAGTACTTAGTGAGATGAGCATAAAATGCATTAACTTCGAAAAATAAATAATGAATAAATGGGGGATACAAAAATAGTAAGATAGAGCATAAAATGCAATCTTTGTATCTACTCATCTATTCTTGGTTTGCAAATAGCCAAAGGTATAAGTATGCAAAGAACCCGAAATGTATGTAATTTTCTTCCCTTAAAGAAAGAAAAATAATGAAAAATAATGAAAAATAAAATTATAAGTGGAAAAATGAGACTTGAAACTAGCATTAACTTTGTTCCGAGCTTGATTTATTAAAGTAATTTTGACTTGAGTATGTTTGGTGCACTGATGAGGCTTTGAGATCAATCAAATCAAATTCTAAACATGTGAGATGGTTTAGTTTTGTTTAGATTGTATTTGTGTTTGAGTATTTTGGATGCTTAGTTTGTCTAATTTCATATTTTCATGTTTATGATGGAATTATGAGGATTTTGAAGCAATTTCATGCAAGATTGAAGAAATCACATTTTTTCACAATCGTGATGACTAAGCATAAGAAAGTGGAGCTCCATCACACCCGCTGCAAGCTAACATGACCACGATAAGTGGACCAACATAACTCATTGTCACTATCGTGATGCCCAACAACAGCCAAATTTTGCAACCTTCTATAATGAGCGCGGTTATATGTTGTCCTATAGAATCAAGAGACACACATGATATAGCATATTTCGAGTTGGAGTAGGAGACTTGGGTCTTTTTGGAATGATTTTATGTAATTTTCAAGGGCAAAGAATTATTTTTGGAGAGTTAGATATCAAGTAGGACTTTAAGAGATATAAATCAATGTTTTAGGATTAGGGTTTGATCTATCTACAACAACCTACTTTTCTATTCTTCCATTGGCCTTCTAATAGTCTGAGTTCTTTTTGAGAAGTTGATTTGTCTCTTGAAGATTGGTTTAGAATCGAATTGGAGATTTGGGATCAACCTCTCTTCAAGCTTATATTTTGGCTTATTCAGGAAGCACTTTAGTTTTTTTCTTATTTTTTTGTTATAATATTTAGATTAAACATCAGTATGAACATGATCATTATTATAGTAATGATAAACTAAATATTTAATGGATGCTCAGTTAGCAACCCCAGCTTTATATGAAATTTATTAATTTTTTTAATAAATAAATGATTTCCTTTTAGTTTTTGTACTTATTTAATTTCTAATTTAATAATTGCATGATCACCAATTATAGAGTTGAGAATGAAAATCTTAGAATTTGATCATTAGAAACATCACATTTAATTAACTTAAAAATTGGATTAAACACTAGTTAAGTTATTAGTTTGATTAATTAGTGTCATAAGGCTCGTAATAATATTAAAGAATTTTATTATTATATTTGTATTAATAATAAATAATTTTAATATTATCAAATAAAATTATAGTATAGTTATTTTATATCACAAAATAATATGCAATATTAATGTTTCAATTATTACAAAAATAAATCTCGAAGATCAAATTGTGGTAGAAGCAAAAATTCAAAAGCCACGAGAAAAAGGTTATAATAATCACAAGTTTTGAGTCGTTTTCATGATAATAAAATTATTAATAGTGGCTCACGAGCTGAAAATTTTCGGATAAAAAAAAAAGGGAAAAAATTGGTGTTGAATAGCTTATGACTTCAAATAATTGGTGTCCTTGCTTGGGAGGGAATTCAGTTCACATGCCTCAAAAATTGTATAGAAAATTTAATTCGCTAAAAGACAATAATGAGACGGCTCACATGATTCGCTTAGGATAGGAGCTTTTTTGGAAAAGTCAAAAAAGAATTATTATCAAAACGTGAACCTCCCGACCTTTAGGGAAAATGATCCTATACGTCGTGTACACTTTAGCAACACTATTCTTATTTCCCATTGGATGAGAATTGAGAATACTTTGTTGAAAACAACATTACCAATTGTATATAGTCATTAGAGTGTTATTTGAGATACTTATATATTATTCAAAATTTTGAATTTTTGCAGGATAGATCCATTAAACAAGTGAAACCCTTCTTCTCCAAATTTAAAAATATTTTATATTCAGCATTTTAACTCAAAAAGAGAAAAAACTTTAACTATTTTATCTCAATAATTCAACCTCAGTTTTAACATAAACTTAAAATGTTAATCCAACGGCTGACATAAATTTTTTCTTTTTTTTATTAATTGGATAGGGTAAGAAAAGTCACATGAAGTTTCAACAATTTTGTTTTTATTTATATATTTTTCATTTATGTATTTATTTATTCATTTATTTTTGGATGAAGTTAAATATTTATAACTATGGTAACAAGGGGTGATCTTTCTTTAAAGGGACCTACAATGTCCTGAAGTGACAAGTTCCAACCTTGTTGAGTCTAATACGTCAAGTGGTTGCCAACTTAGGCAAACGTTATTATCAAAAATTGAATCGAAGTTCCTCAAAAGCATCCAAACAATAGCCGCCCTTATTGAACACGATGAAGATAAAATTTCCACCATCACGACCACCACCAACGCCACCTCAACACTATTTTCCTTTTTACATAAAAAAATCTTTTCAAAAGATGAAAAATGTCAATCAAAGATCAGAACTAGTCAAAATAAAACTTAGCACCTCCAACCAAAAACTCAAATCACATGGGTATGAATGAATGGCCATTAAAAAATTTAAGATTCACAAAAGACAGAACCTTTCTATTTAGCAATAACCAAACATGTACCCATTACAAGACAAATTCAACAGACCTGCCCATCAGATTCTTCACCCTTATGGTTTTGAACTGATGATCCAATGAAACAGTTGAAAAAAAAAAACACAAACTAATACTTATTTCACAGTCCCAATATAATATAAGTATATTAATCAACAGCATGGTAATTTATGGGACTTTGCTAACCTCTTTTATTAGCCCATTTCATTACCTTGCTTATAACTTCCTAAAATTCTAAGCCTACAAGATAAGGTAACATAAAATAACAGTTCTTAAGCCAGTGAAAGCTATGAAAGCTGAAAGCTTTCACTGGCTAGCAGAAGCCTAATTGGTGAGACCGGCCATCATCACTCAGAACAGTGTGTAGAATTACTGGCCTTTTACGGGAACCAGATTGCTGCAACATCCTGTTGTTTTGGAAGAGAATCCATTGCCAAACTTTGTAGATCCTCTTTGTAGTCAAATGACGCCAAATCGAAAGGTGAACCAAACATCAAATTGAAGCTATTGTTATTGTTGTGGTTATTGATGTGCTGATTGCTCTCAAATGGCGAATTCAAAGCTTTAAACCTGTCAAATTGACCACCATCCTGTGAAAACATTTGATGGTTATTGTGGAGGTTCGACTCATAGAGATTTCCATCCATTACATTGCCTTGACCACGGAAGAAATTGTCCGGTTGCTGGTGAATTTTGGGCTGGAAGAGATTGTGACTTTCAGTGACAGCACTGTTGCCTGAATTTGTGTTCTTGTTACCTTGGATGTTTGTATCATAGATAGACATAAGTTCACTGATCATCTTTTGCCCGTCTTCTGGAACTCCAGATAGATCAAACATTGGTGGAGTTGCATTCATTAATGGAGCAGCTGGCTTAGGTTGAGCACTGGGTTGAGGAAATATAACTGGTTTCACTTCATTGACATGAAAATTTGAACCTCCAAAATCTAAAGACGAGCTTCTGTATGGGCAAGTTAATTGGTGATTGTCTCTGGTGACTCTGTCATGAAAACCCAAACGGAGTTGACTGTAAGGACACTGAACAAACTCACATGTGTAGATCTTTTGATCCACCATCGTGTTGATATCATTAGAAGGTTTTCTCTTTCTAATGAAATCAATATTGGAAGTCATCTCTCCCTTAATTGGATAAGAAGGTTGTCGAAGTGGCATCCTGTCCCTCATTCTCTCCATTCCTAAATTTGAAGAATTGAGATTCTCTGATTTACATTCTTGCACATCAAAGTTCTCATCAACCCCCTCAACATCATACTCACTGCAATCATGAATGACCAAAGACCCACTTCCAGCTGATGACAATGGTGGACAGGAATCAGGATAGAGTTCCCTGGCTAGTGCCTCCTCTTGGTTGATAATTGCAAGCCAAGTGGCACTCTCCTTCGCCGTCATCTTGTCCTGCAAGCACTTAGATTGTCTAACAAGCTTTCGAATTTTGGCAATGTCAGGTGACATATGCTTGATCACAGCAGTGAGAACCCCAACCTTCCATGCCTTCTTCAAGTCATGAGGCTTCTTGTAAGGTGGAGGGCCCTGATCCTTTGGTATGCCCAACTGAGGCCACCACTCCTCATTTCCGGTAGGCCACCAGGGCGGAGGAACACCTTTCTCCAGCGGAAACCGCCTCTGAGGAGGATCACAATGTTGCATCAAAGCTGATAAGAGTGAACCCAGTGTAGTATCTTGAAGCTCCTGCAAGGTGTGTGGGGTTGGACCAATAGAATTACAACCCTCATTCTTGCCCGAGATCGAATTGTCAGCTTGGTACTTGGCTATGGCAGCAGGACCATTTCGATCAAACCGGACTTTGTCCTTCCACCATTCCCGAAGGTTATCTGATGCACCAGTCACGGGCTTTCCCTTCTCAGGGATAATCCCATAAACAAATCCTTGAGCTTTACACACCTCCATCATCTTCAACATATATTTTAAGATCCCATCTTGAGCCCTTGACATCTTCTTCCTCCTAGCCTGTTCCTGGGACTGTCGCTGCTTGGCACTATCGATACCTTCCTTACTTTTGTTCTGTTCTTTCAGCCTTTTTAGGCGCATCTTGTCTCTCCACATCCTTCGCTCAAGCTCATCAACATCAATCTCCTCATCACTGTAATCATCCTCCACCGTGGGCTCTGGCTCAGCCGGCGGAGCTGCCACATCTTCTCCAAGTGGAGCAGAGAAGAAATCCATGTCACCACAAAACCCCATCTCATCAAACATCATCATCTTTAACTAAAAGGATCTCCAATTCAAATTGTCATAACTCTTTCTCCAGTATTTACAGGACCTGTGAAAATCACATGAAAGAAAATTACAATAAAAACTAAAAACCCAAAAACTATACAATTTCTCCTGATAGATAAGACTTATATGATCATACTTATATCAAGGAAGGGAGAAGGTGTACAAGATCATAAATTAAGCACAACGTAACTATCTGCCTTCCCATTTACTAGAGATCATTTACGCACACGGAATCCCAAATACTGATCATTTACCACTCAGATCATTTGACCACAACAGAAGCCAAAACAGATCTCATAGCAGAAAATTAGAGCAATTAAATTCAATATTAAAGACTTTTGTTTAAATTCAATTTAATCTTATCATCCTACAGAATCATCAAGAGGAAAACCCAGATCTCACTGTTTAGTACAGGTGAGGAAACACTTTCAAGGAAAATTTCCAGGAAAATTATCAATTTTCCTTGAAAGCAACTGTACAGACAATATGATAGAAGTCATAACAACATGCCAAGAAGCTTGGATCTAACACAAAACTGAATTCCGAGTCTAATTCCAAAATCCAAATGAAGAAAACTAAGAACAAACCCAAAAACCTAATCAAACACAAGAATCGCAATAAAAAAAAGTCTGAACTTGGAAAGATCCAGTAAACAAAAAGGAGAAAAAAACACAGAAACCCACAAGAGCAGAAGTCAGAAAAAATCCAAAACCCAAAACAAAAAGAAAGAAGATGAAAAACTACAAGTAGAAAAAGAAAGCAAAAGAAGAATCAAACTGATCAAAATAATACCTGAGAAATCAAAAAGAGTCTTTTTTTTTTTTTAATTTTCCAATCCAAAAACAGAGTTTCCAGGTCAATCCTGCAACTCAAGACTTTTTTCCCTTTTCTTTCATAGATTGAGACAGAGAGAGAGATAAAAGAGAATCGACTACCCAACCCAACTAATATTATCCTTTGAGATGGGTGTACGATGGATGAGCAAGATAATTCTTGGTGACTGTGCAAGTGGGTGGTGGGGTTGAAGTAACAAAGCACTTAAACCCAAGAAGAAACCATGAGGAAGATGACAGGAGAGAGAGAAGAAAGGGGTCAGATTCAGGTTAATCCAGACTGGTAGTAGAGAGATGTCCCTTTTTTATAGCATTTAAGACAAGAAAATAAGAAAAAATTTAACTAGTATAGAGGCCGTGTCTTGTGCCCTGATTCACACCTGACCCTCCTCTTTCTTTCTATCTTTCACCATTAATATTTTGTATCGAAAGGTAAAAATTAAAAACTTATCCCCTTCTTAGGAGGAATTGCATTTAGTTTTCATTTTTCTTACTAGATTTTTTTTTTTGCTTTTTTGCCTTCTCTCCTTGTTTTTTTTTCCATAGTTGTATATTATCCATTATGATTTAATGATTTATTATCACATTTCTCCCGTTCCAATGGTCATATTTCAAAAAAAAAAGTGTGTAATAATAAAAAAAATAAAACTTAAATAATTATTTTAATTTTAGCCATTTTTCAATTTTATTAAATTATTTTTGAAATTTTGAAATTATATAATTGACTCTATCTTAAAAAATATAGTTTAACTTTTTTCACACGTCTTAAAAACAATTAGGTATTATAGTTATGAGAAAATTTATTTTCTATTATTTTTTTTCCGTTGTGAATTGAATCAAGAGCATTAAATATCATATGGGTTAAAAGAATTTTTAATTAAAATTTTTTAAAAATTTAATATAAGACAACTAAATAGAGTATAAGACAATTCACAACTTAACTAATATAAAAATAGTAAGTAGACTATATTTTAAATAGATAAAAAAAAGTGAGACTATTTTTTTTAAAAACATGGGGGAGAATATCAATTTTAGCTATGGTAAAATTTCTTTTAACCAAATATTATCCTTCATTACAATAACAACGAACATTACATTATAAAATTAATTTGAGACTAGATGTGTAACATCTGCAAATTTAGGCCTGAAATTTATATGTTAAATAAGGTATATTAAGAGTATATGGAAAGTATATGTGAAACTATAGGTATTAGAAACTATAAAATTAAGAAGAAAATAAGAAAAAAGTAAAATTTCTAATATTCACGCTCATAACAGTGTTATTTATGGCTATGAATATAGCGAATTTCAGTTTCGAAAGCTAAAAATTTTCATAACCGTGACACTATAATTCACGTCAATGACACTGCAGATTTAAATATGACAGTGGCGTGTTTTTGATAAAAACTCACGGAAAACCACTCTTAACTCTAGCTGTCAATCATCTGAAACCCCATAAACAAACTCATCGCCATTCTTGTAAATTTTAAGTGATTAAACAAGAAATGCTCACCATAAAAAGAGAATAAGAATGGATTTAAATAGGATTTTTACCATAATTATCAATATTGAGGTTTAGGAATTATAGAACATGTTCTGAAACCCTTGAATCAATTTGTTTTCATAAAATAGAGGTAAGAAATCACGTTCCCTTATACTCTTTGATTCATTTCAATTTGTTGTTAATGAGGGAATAAGGTTTAAAGGTTTAAGATAGGTTTACATTTTGTTCATGGATGGAATGTCAGTATAGAACATATATGGTCTCTGTTTTAATATTAGGGACTGAAACTGAAGGTGAAGAACCTCACTAGAGACAGTAGATGAGAGAGAATCGAGTTTTAGGGCTATATTATTGAGATTTGTACATATTATCATTTTTATTCGAAAATTTTATGCTTGTGGTATGGATAATGATTCTGCAATAATTGTTGAATGAAATAATTGTTTCGGTATTGCTGGTATCATGATAATTGACTATTAGATGCTAGGATAGATGATGAAATTGATTTAATATCAATTAAGCATGAAAGGATGTCACTTTAGTTGATATGCAAGACATTGAGCCTAATTTGATGGATGACGTATGATTAAATGCATGTCTATAGTTGAATGTGGTTGTTGGAATATGTAAAGTGTTGATAGGTGTGGCTAACATTGGTTAGCTTTAGATCCTATGCATATTGTGTGTGAAATTGAGTGAAATCATTGCTGAAATATTGTTTCTATGTAATGAATCACCCCCGTGAAGAAAGGAATTCACACTCATGAATAAACCATTCATGCTCGTGAATGACATGTTTCTATAAATGAATAAATGAATTTATATGATGAGACTACTTGAGTAATACATGCATATACCCTTGATATGATTAAATGAGATTTTATACAATATGATAGCATAACTGAGGAACTTGATTATGCACACGGTACTCTACATCACAACTTGTTATGTGATGATTTTGTTAAATTATGAAATATAACATAATTGGTGCTTATAAACATAATATGAATAAGAATGCTCATTCTCTATCCTGGGACTAGTTAGGATAGGTGACATGTCATTTAGGGGGTTACGATACTGTAGAAATAATTAGGCATGCAGTTATTATATTTGCTCATCAGTGTAGCTTAAGCTCGTGTTAAAGCGCTCCTGATTTCAGAAGTTCAGTGGTAGCATATCTGGATTAGGGATGAGGTGGCTTAAAATAGTATTATAGTGCCCTTATACCTATATGCATGCAGTATTTGATCATCATGATGACTTAAGCTCGTGTCAGAGCACTCATGATTTGAGAAGCTCAGTAGCAATACAGACAGATACAGTAGGTTGGCTTAAACTTATATTAGAGTACTCTTATTTCATAACTCACATCCGAGTATTCCATATTTAGAGTATAGGGCTATGAATCTAGAAACCGGTAATACAAAAAGTTGAATATAATTACAAAAATCAGTAAATTTGAATAAATAATAAACGACATGCAATGTTATTCTAATGATGATATCATGTATGTGATGTATGTTATGAGTGTTGAATATTATGCAAAGTAGTATGATTAAGCTATCTTATGAATAATTGTGTGTTTGATAATATGACCAAGCATACAGGTATATTATTAAATATGAGATATTATATTAATGTGTGAAAACATGATAGAATTTAGACGTTTATATGTACCACTAAGCTTTCAGTAGCTTAGCGTGTGAGTACCTTGTACGCAAGTTTGGAGTCGTAGATTGTTGAGTTACATGAAAAGAAGATAAAGCCAGTTAGAGTAGTCGGAGTGACCCGAGTTGGGTCTGTTTATTTGTTAATGCATTTTATTTATTTATTTCTTCATATCATGGGAAATAGACATTTAATTCATATTTTAAAGGCATGTAATAGATTTTATTAAGTATAAGTAGTATGGATTTTGTAATAAGAGGATTCAAATTCCTAAAATAGTTTGGATACGACTATGGATATGATCGAGTTACATAAATAGTTTTAACACAGATTATGCTAGATGAATGTTTTAAAGTTTCCGTAGTATATAGTATGATGATCTTAGTATATAAAGATTTTAATTTAGACAGGTAGATACAGTCGTGTGACATCTATTTGTACAACGGGTTTTGCCCTGTTTGTTCAGAAGGTGTGACATTTAGCGGTATCAAAGCTTAGGTTTAGGCGATTCTAGGCCTAAGTGGATTTATAGGGTTATCATACATTCATGCATGTGTATCGGCTGACTCTGACTCTAAATACTTCTCTATGAATTTGTAGGATTAGAGTGAGATAGCGTCTGAATCAAATTACATAGCTGAGAGCCAGATTTCTCCTCATAATGAGGCATCGAACCAGCCCAGTGTTGCTAGTATTCAGGGTCCAAATACAGTACCAATCCTTAACCCATGAGCTCCTGAACAAGCTAATCCCTTTTAGATTCCATTAATGCAGTAGATGGCAGGTCTACTACAATAGATAGTTAGAGTAGTGCCACCAGCACCAGCATCAGTTCCTTCATCTCCACCATCGAAGCCGAGGGTATAGCTGGACAAGCTCCATAAATTTGGAGCTACGAATTTTCTGGGAACAAAAGATGATGACCCTGCTGCTGCTCAATATTAGCTCGAAAAGATAGATAGGGTTTGTAATGAATTTTATGTGGCCACTAATCAGAAGACCAAGTATGTCGTATCTTTATTACAAAAAAATGCCTATGACTAGTGGAAGACAGTCTTGTAGAAATCAGATGTTCCACAGCCTATGACTTAAGAATTCTTTATGGTTAAATTCAATGAACAATATGTTTCTCCTATCATATAGATGAGAAGAAGAAGTTTTTGAGCCTCAAGCAGGGCAACATGACAATGATACAGTACCAAAGAGAGTTTACTCGACTGAGTAAATATGCCTATGAGATGATCACCAATGAGAGAGATAAGTGCAAGAGGTTTGAGTATGGCCTCAATACAGAGATAGACAATTTTTTTCACTGTACTTCAATATGACAGTTTCACCAAGCTGATTGCGGTCGTTGTTACTGTGGAATAGAGGAAGAGGTAGAGAGATAAGGAAGCTGCTAAACAGATAGGGACTCCAGTGACCCAACTTTCAGTCATAAAGGGTCAATTCCACCCACAATCTCATAGTAGAAGTCAGGGACAGAGCAAGGGTTATACTCAAGGTGGTTCATCCAAGAAGGGATAACCCTCCAAGTCTACATCTATAGCAGGTAACAATTAGACATATGCTATAGGGGAAAGTGCTGGACGAATACGGGTGCTTGTTTCATATATGGATCAAATGAGCATATAAGGAGAGATTGTCCTTTGTTGAAAGGCAGTGCATCTGCCCATACCGCACGGTATGCTTTAACTCAAACTAGGCAGTAGACACGAGGTTGTACAAGACCCACTCAAGCAGTCTCTAAGACTATTAATAGGCCATGACTAGGTTGAACGCCCGCTAAAGCTCATGCTATAAGGGCTAGAGAGGACCAAAAGGCGACAAATGTGATTATTGATATGTTTTCTCTTTGTGACTCTAATATATGTGCATTAATTGACTCGGGTTCAACACACTTATATATGCACAAATACTCCTAGGCAACACAATTTGGTTAGTTAAAATATTAAATATGAAATTGAGGTTACCAATCCTTTAGGGCATAGTATAATTGTAAATCGGGTATATAGAGGTTGTCCTTTGATTATAAAAGAGAGAGTTTTTGGCAGACTTGATAAAGTTTCCTTTTTGGTAATTTGATGTCATATTGGGCATGGATTGGCTAGCACAACATGGTGCAATGGTAGAGTGTAAGGAAAAATTTGTAATGCTGAAAACTACAGAGTAGGGGGATGTGAAAGTGGAAGGTGAGTTGTTCCCACAACTTTCATGAGTTATTTAAATGATAAAGGTAGAAAAAATGATGAGAAAGGGATGCAAAGCCTATTTAGCTCACATTGTGGGTACCAGAATGAAGCTCCAGAACTTCAGAATATCCCCACAGTAAATGAATTCCCAAATGTATTCCCTGAAGATATATCGGGATTACCACCTCACATAGAGGTTAAGTTTTCTATAGAGCTCACTCCAGGCTCAATGCCCATATCAATAGAATCATACAGAATGGCAACATCCAAATTGAAAGAGCTTAAGGCTCAGTTGCAGGAATTGTTAGAGAATGGTTATATCAGGCCGATTGTATCTTTATGGGATGCACTAGTGTTATTTGTGAAAAAGAAAGATGGGTCCATGAGGCTATATATAAACTACAGACAACTGAATAAGATGACAGTTAAGAACAAGTATCTGTTACCATAGATTGATGACATATTTGATCAGTTGAAAGGTGCAGGCATATTTTTGAAAATTGATTTGAGATCAGGGTATAACAAGTTGAGAGTTAAGGTAGAAGATATAGCCAAGATGGTGTTCAGAACCAGATACAAGCATTATGTATTTGTGGTTATACCTTTTGGGTTAACTAATACCCCAACGGTCTTTATGGACTTAATGAATAGGGTGTTCAGACCCTACTTAGATTAGTGTATAGTGGTCTTTATTGATGACATTATGGTATATTCCCAGACACCTGAAGAGCATGATCAGCACTTGAGAATAGTATTACAGACACTTAAGGAGCATAAATTGATGTCAAATTCTCAAAATATGAATTTTAGCTGGATAAGGTAGTTTTTCTAGGAAACATCACGTCGTTAAATGACATTCGAGTTGATCCTAGCATGGTAAAGGCTATTATGAGTTAAAAGCCTCCCCATAATGTGATAAATATCAGAAGTTTCCTTATGTTAGTTGGTTATTATAGGAGGTTCATTAAAGGATTCTTTATGATTACTTCTCATTTAACCAGAATACTGAGAAAGGATGTGAAATATGAGTGGACAAAGAAATGCCAATAGAGTTTTGACAATTTGAAAAAGATCTTAACATAGGCTCCGGTTCTAACACAATCAGTTCCTGATAAGGAATATGTGATCTACAATGATGCTTTCTCATAATGGATTAGGGTGTGTACTCATACAAGAAGGTAAGGTAATGGCATACACATCTAGACAACATGAGAAGAATTACCCCACACATGATTTAGAGTTGGCGACCATTATCCTTGCATTGAAGGTATGACGTCATTATATTTTTAGGGAAAGATGTTTCATCTATACAGACCATAAGAGTCTGAAATGCCTGCCTACATAGAGAGATCTCAATTTGAGATAGAGGTAGTGGTTGGAGCTAATAAAGGACTACAATTATGTTATTGATTACCACCTAGGTAGGCTAATGTAGTGGCTGATGCATTAAGTAGGAAGATGGTGGTTAAGTTTCACATCCGATCGACACTTAATCAGGAGATTATTGATGAACGAAGACGGGATAAAAAACTTGTTGAGATAGCTGAGTCGGTCTCTAAAGGGGAGAAATCATATTATACAATTGAATTCGATGGTGGAATATATTATCAAAGTCATTTATGCGTACCTAGTGTTGTTGAGCTGAGACAGAATATACTACAGGAAGCACATGAGACCAGGTATACTATGCACTTTGAAAGAATAAAGTTGTATCACAACCTAAAGAGTAAGTATTGGTGAACGGGTATGAAACTAGATATCACATAATGTACAACCAGATGCCTGACATGTCAACAGGTTAAAGCAGAACATCAGGTACTATCAAGACTACTGCAACCTATCAATGTACCAGAATGAAAATATGAGCGAATTACTATAGACTTCATGATTGGGTTACCAGTAACTTTTTAAAAATTTAATGTTATATGGGTTATTATGGATAGGCTTATGAAGTCAGCTCACTTCTTGCCTATCAATAAAGATTTTCCTTTGAACAGACTAGCAGGGCTTTATGTTAAAAAGATAGTATGACTTGATTGAGTGTTAGTCTCCATTGTTTCAGACAAGGATCCTAGGTTTATTTCTCAATTTTAGGGTAGTTTACAGAGAGCTTTGGGTACCAAGCTCAGATTCAGTATAACTTTTCATCCCCAGATAGATGGTCAATCAGAGAAGGTCATACAAATCCTAGAGGATATGATGAAAAGTTGTGTGATTGAATTTTTGGGTAGTTGGGATAAATATATTCCATTTATAGAATTTTCTTATAACAACAGCTATCAGTCTAGTATCAAGATGGCTTTGTATAAGGCATTATATGGCATAAAGTACTGAACACCCTTGTGTTGGACAAAACTCAGTGAGAAGACTATTGAGGCCAGACTTGGTATAAGAGACCGAATAAAAGATACGAGTTATTCAAGAAAGATTGAGAGCAGTTTCTGATAGATAAAAATTATATGTAGATCTCAAGAAGAAAGACGTCAAGTATGCAGTGGGAGATAAAATTTTCCTTAAAGTCTCTCCATATAAGAAGATTCTGAGATTCGGGAAGAAAGGTAAATTGAGCCCAATATTTATAGGGCCTTATGAGATATTAACGAGAGTGGGACCAATCACTTACAGACTTACTCTATCACCAAAGTTGAGAAAGATCCATAATGTGTTCCACGTCTCCATATTGAGGAGATACAAATTCAATCCTTCTCATATTATTTCAGTAGAGGACATTGAGGTGACCTATGATGAATAACCAGTTCAGATTTTAGCTAGAGAGATCAAGAAACTCTAGAACAAACGAGTACCGTTAGTCAAGGTATTATGGAGAAATCATGCTACGGAAGAGGCTACATGGAAAAGTGAAGAAGTGATGAAAGCCCAATATCCCCAACTATTCAGAGACAATATATTAGGTAATTTTGAGGATGAAATTTCTTTAAGGGAGAGAAAAATGTAATGCGTGCAAATTTGGGCCTGGAATTTATATTTTAAATAAGGTATATTATGGTTACATGGGAAGTATATGTGAGGCTATGAGTATTAGAAACCATAAAATAAAGAAAAAAATATGAAAAAGTGAAGTTTCCAATGTTCATGTCATTGACAATGTTAGTCACGACCATGAATATCGTAATTTTCAGTTTTGGAAGCTGAAGATCTTCATAATCGTGACACTATAGTTCATGTCTGTGACACTAGTGTTCACGCTCGTGAAGACTTGTAGGTTTAAATATGGCAGTGTCATACTTTTGAAAGAAACTCATGTAAAATTACTCTTAACCCTGGCCGTCAATCCTCTGAAACCCTAGAAACGAACTCATCATCATTCTTATAAATTTTGAGTAATTAAATAAGAAATACTCAACATAAAAAAAATTTAAGAATGGATTTAAATAGTGTTTTTACCATAATTATCCAAATTGAGGTTTAGGAGTTATAGAACACATTTTGAAACCCTTGGATCAATTTGTTTTCATGAAACATAGGTAAGAAATCACATTCCCTTATGCTCTTTGATTCATTTCAATTTGTTGTTAATGCGGGAATAATGTTTAAGGGTTCAAGATAGGTTTACATTTTATTCATGGATGGAATGTTAGTATAGAATGTAATATGGTTCTTTTTTCATGTTAGAGACCAAAACTGATAGTGGAGAACCCCACCAGAGACAGTAGATGAGAGAGAATCGAGTTTTAGGGCTTCATTATTGAGGTTTGTACATATAATCATTTTTATTTAAAAATATTGTACTTATAGTATGGATGATGATTCTGCAATGATTGTTGAATGAAATAAATGTTTTGGTATTGCTGATATCATGATAACTGACTATTAGATGCTATGATAAATGATGAAATTGATTTAATATCAATTAAGCATGAAAGGATGTCACTTTGGTTGATATGCAAGGCATTGAGCCTAATTTGATGGATGAAGTATGATTAAATGCATGTCTATAGTTGAATGTGGTTGTTGGAATATGTAAAGTGTTGATAGGTGTAGCTAGCATTGGTTAGCTTTAGATCTTATGCATATTGCGTGTGAAAATTGAGTGAAATCATTGCTGAAATATTATTTTTTGTGTAATGAATCACGTCTGTGAAGCCCAGCTTCACGCCCATAAAAGGAATTCATGCCCATGAATAAACCATTCATGCCCCGTGAATGACCTGTTTCTAGAAATGAATAAATGGATTTATATGATGAGACTACTTGAGTAGGACATGTATATACCCTTGATACGATTAAATGAGATTTTAAACAATATGATAACATAAATGAGAAACTTGATTATGCAAACGGTGCTCTACATCACAGCTTGTTATGTGATGATCTTGTTAAATTATGAAATATAACATAATTGATGCCTATAAGTAGAATATGAATAAGAATTCACATTCTCTATCTTGGGACTAATTAGGATAGGTGGCATGTCATTAAGTAGGTTACGATATCGTATAAATAATTATGCATGCAGTTATTATATTTGCTCATCATGGTGGCTTAAGCTTGTGTCAGAACTCTCTTAATTTGAGAAACTCAGTGGTAGCATATTCGGATTAAGGACGAGGTGGCTTAAGCTTGTGTTAAAGCGCCTTTGTACCTATATGCATGCAGTTTTTGCTCATCAGGTTGGCTTAAGCTCATGTCAGAATGCTTTTGATTTAAGAAGCTCAGTGGTAGCAATACAAACAAATACAATAGTGAGCAGGGTTATTTAAGCTCATGTTAGAGCGTTATTTCACAAGCTCCATCCGGATAGTATGTGTTTAGAGTATTGAGCTATGAATCCGAAAACCGGTAATACAAGAAGTTGAATATAGTTACAAAAATTAGTAAATTTGAATACATATTGATAAATAGATATGATAAACGACATGCAGTGTTATTATGATGATGATATTATATATGCGATGTATGTTATGAGTGTTGAATATTATGCAAGGTAGTATGATTAAGCTATCTTATGAATAATTGTGTGTTTGATAATATGGCCAAGCACACACGTATGTTATTAAATATGAGATGTTATATTAATGTGTGAATGCATGCTAAAATTTCAATGTATATATGTACCATTAAGTTTTCATTACTTGGCGTGTGGGTACCCTGCATGTAGGTTTGGAGCCATAAACTGTTGACTTACGTGAAGAAAAGATAAAGTCAGTCGGAGCAGTTGGAGTTGACCCGAGTTGGTTCTGTTTATTTGTTCATGCATTTTATTTATTTATTTCTTCATATCATGAGAAAGAGACATTTAATTCATGTTTTAAAGGCATGTAATAGATTTTATTTAGTATAAGTAGTATGGATTTTGTAATTAGGGGATTTAAATTTCCAGAATAGTTTTGATATGACTATGGATGTGATCGAGTTACAAAAATGGTTTTAACACAGATTATGCAAGGCATATATATATATATATATATATATATATATATATATATATATATATATATATATATATATATATCAGATGACATGTCATGTAGTATGCGAGCTAGTGCATATGCAGACTTCAAGGTAAGTCATTATAGTAGCTCGGTGAGTATATCATGCATATTAATTATATTTTTATATGCCTTGCACGTTGTTATGTACCACTAGACATGAGTTGCTTAGCGTATGGATTTTCCATGTGCAGGTTTGGAGCTTAGGAGAGGACTGACAGAGGAGGACGCCCAGTGATTAGAGTCGAGGATATTCGAGATGGGTGGTACACTATTGTATTTTATTTTGGTTTTTTTGCTATCGGTTAGGTAGTTATAGCTTTACATGTTGTATTTAAAAGACATGTTGTTTTATAACTACTCAATTGTAAAACTTTGGGCTTATGTATGCCCGGATGTTTTGTGTTAAACCTCTATTTTCTTGAAATTGCTATCATGTTTTAAGAATGTTTTTATTTTTTTAAGTCATCATGGTCATGGTACATGAATTTTTAACTCATGTGCATTGTAGTTTTTTTTAGTATAATTGGGTTTAGTCTTAATTATATCAGAGGGTTTTACATATTCAATTCATATTTGATCATGCCATTTATTTCAATTCCAACAATTCACGCATAATATTACATGTTTTTTAACATATCCATATCATCACTAAACATACAAATATATCATATTTTGAATTTAAATGTGTATATGTACAAATTATAATTGAAGCCTTAATTTCCAACTTTCTTACATGTCTAAGCTCTCTGGTGGGATTCTCCATCATTTGTTTCAATTCCTAACACAATATCATATATTTTATTATCATCTATTTCTACCTTACTAATTATTTACGTTATAAATAATGTAAAATCCTAATTTAAATCCTTAAATCTCAAAACCCTATGAGAACGAATTGAATTTTTTAAAAAGTAATGAAAAACATAATCTCATACTTCTGTTTTGACTATTACATATTAGTTTTAGGATTCAAAATGTGTTCAACCTTCTCCTTGATTATGATTTCAATGCTATAGTGAAAACTTTTGATTCTAATCAATTTTAACCACGTTTATAGTGGGAATTTTGTATATTATTAATTAAAATTGAAGGGAATTGAAAGGAACTGATTCTAGAGTTCAAAGAATATGATGCTTATTATTTTGGGTGGAAGAATCGCGAGTTTATGTCAAAATATAAAACTATCCAATTTAAATTGTAGGTTTTCATGGATGTGAACATGTGTGTCACGACCATGAAACTCCTTAGTTTCATAATTCTAGTTTCATGATATTCATAGTTATGATACTATATTCATAGGCATGAACTCTTGAAATTTTTATTTTTAAATTTCTTTTCACAATTTTCAAGTTCCCTATGCCCATAACCACTTATATATACTTAATTCACCATTTGTTAGATATTAGTTTTATGCCCTAACTTACAAATGTTAAATTAAATATCTTTGATATTTGTTTAAGCTTTTTATTGAAGTATAAATGCTCAACAATATTTGAAGAACTTAAGGTATTTGAAGAATCAAAATAATTTTAAACAGCAAAAAGATCTTCCACTCTAAAGTTGATTTTATATGTCGAAATATGGTAAAAAAAACTCTATTAGAGGTAATTTTCTAATATAAACTAGAATTTTTTTAATACAAGTTAATAGAAACTAGAATTTAAATACAAGTTCAATTCACCTCCCTTTTTTAGTACTTTAAAACCTAAAAAAATTTTCTTTTAGATTTGACTCATCTTGTAACACCCTCAGCACAAACAGGGCAAAATTCACTATACAAACAGATGACACACGACTGTAAAACATTCAAAACTTTAAAACATTCATCTAGCATAATCTGTGTTAAAACCATTTTTGTAACTCGATCACATCCATAGTCATATCAAAACTATTCTGGAAATTTAAATCCCCTAATTACAAAATTCATACTACTTATACTAAATAAAATCTATTACATGCCTTTAAAACATGAATTAAATGTCTCTTTCTCATGATATGAAGAAATAAATAAATAAAATGCATGAACAAATAAACAGAACCAACTCGGGTCAACTCCAACTGCTCCGACTGACTTTATCTTTTCTTCACGTAACTCAGCCCACCAAGGCGCTTTGGTCCATTAACCTATGGCTGTAAAATATAAATAACCCACCAAGGCATTTTGGTCCGCTAATCTCTAGGCCTTCAATATATATAACACATCGACGCGTTCTTGTCCGCTAAATTATGGGCCTTCAAATATATAACCTACCGAGGCGTTATGGTCTACTAATCTCTGGGCCTTCAATATATATAACCCACTGAGACACTCTGATCCGTTAACCTCTGGGCCTTCAAATATATAACCCATCAAGATGCTTTGGTTCGCTAACCTCTAGGCCTTCAAATATATAACCCACCGAGGTGCTATGTTCCACTAACATCTGGGCCTTCAAATATATATGACCAACCTAAGTCACTAGGTATTGAACTCTCCCCTCAATGGTATGTCATCTATCTTAGCTCTAGTCCTAGTCAGAGTAATGAGCTTACAATGTTATCATACATATATTCATATTATCCATTACCATATTTATATAATTCTCATGATTTGCACAATCATATATTCTCATACCATACAAATATCATGCATCTGAGACCCATCTCCTCCTAACGAATCAAATTCGATTCAAACCCAAACATATCAACATTTTCATCAAAAATAGCTTCACACCCGTGAATAACCTTTCACGGTCGTGAAACACCACTTCACGGATACTTCCCCTTGTGTCTCAAGCAGAGATTCAACCCGTGAATCAGCATATATTCACGGCTTTGATCACCCCTTCACTGGTGTGAATCCAATTGTGAATAGGTCTGCTTCAACAATAAGAATGCACCTCACAACATTCACGCTCGTGAACCCACCCTTCACGTTTGTGAATTTGAAATTTTTTCCAGAAAAACAAAGCATGACAAAATCATGCCAAAACTACATGCAATACTCACTACGGTTGACCAATGTTAACCATCTTATCAGCATTCCAACATGCACTCAAGTTATCTAACATGACTATATCATCTCTAGTCATCAATTATAATCAGAAATATTTCTCAAATATGTCAATTTGACCATGTTTATAAGGTTTTCCATCATGCAAATTAATCCCACATTTTACCATTTATTTACTCATTTATCATCTAAAACATACCTTTAAAGCAAAGAACACAGAAACACAAAGTAATAGCCTTAAGTGTTGTTATGTACAAACCTTACATCTAGGATGAAAATTGGCTAAAGCTTGATCTCTTCAAGCTTGTCCTCTCCCTTAATGGACTTTCGACACTCTCTCCAGGTCCTATCAAGAAGAAAAAGTCCTTTTAGCCTCTAGAACTCGAACCAAAACCATAAAAGGAAAAAACAAGCTTTTCCCCAAAACTTTCAACCTCCCTCTTCTCATTCTTCTTTCTCAATTTTCCCTTATAAAACCCTAATCTTACAAGCTTTTCCAATGGAAAAAGATGGAGTCTAAAGGAAGAAGAAGAAGAAATGGCGTGTTTTATTGGTTAAAAAATAGTGAGGAATGGATTTAAAGGGAATGACAGAGAGAAAAATGTGATTGCCTCACCAACTCTACCTACCCAGGCTTCATGATCATGACTCATCTTTCACGGATGTGAGCCTATCCTTCACTATCGTGAAGAACCTCATTGCGGTTGTGCACTAAAATCTGATATTCATAGCCATGACACCCATTGTCACAGGCATGGAACATCCGATTTCAACCACTCTCAACATCTCAAAACTCAAATTAATCCTTCATTTTCTGCTAACCAATAACATAACTTATAGGTCCTAATCACGAGCATTACATTTCTCTCCCTTTTACAATATTTCTTCCCCGAAATTCCTTGTCATTATGTCGTGAAACAACTGAGGGTATTGTGCCCTCATTACTTCCTCACTTTTTCATATTGCTTCTTCAGCTATGTAGCTCTTCCATAACACTTTCACCAGCAGAACTCACTTTTTTTTAGCTCATTTACTTCATGAGATAAGATCTCAACTGGTTCCTCTTTATAAGACAAATCTATTCTAAACTCTATGCTCTCAACTGTGATGATGTGAGAAGGATTTGACCGATACCTCCTCAATATGTATACATGGAAGACATTATGTAACCTACTCAACTCTGGTGGCAAGGCAAGTTTGTATGCCACTGGTCTAATCCTCTCTAGGATCTCATAAGGTCAAATTAACCTAGGGCTCAACTTGCCCTTCTTCCCAAATCTGAGAACCTTCTTCCATGGGGATACCTTGAGAAACACTTTGTCTCCCACCAGGTACTCCACGTCCTTTCTCTTGAGGTTCGTATAGGATTTCTGTCTATCGGAAGTTCTTTTCAATCAATCTCTAATGATCTCCACTTTCTCTTCTGTCTCTTGTACCAGATTTAGCCCCACTAACTTTCTCTTACCGAGCTTGACACAACACAACAGTGTCCTACACTTTCTATCATAAAGTACCTCATACGGAGCCATTTGAATACTGGATTGGTAACTGTTGTTGTATGTGAACTCTATTAACGGTAGATATCTATCCCAACTTCCCTTAAATTAGATCACACAACACCTCATCATGTCTTGTAGGATCTGAATAACTTTTTCTAATTGATCATCTGTCTAGGGATGGAAAGTCATGTTGAAGTTGAGCATGGTAAGCAAAGCTCATTGTAGACTACCCCAAAACTGAGATGTGAAATGCGGATCTCTATCCGAAATGATGGATACGAGAACTCCATACAGATGCACTATGTAACACCCTTATAACACTTACTCTATACGTACATTACGGGGGTAAATACGATTATAGCCGATGTATGCCAAAAAAATTTTCTATCTTAATTTAATAACTATAATATTAGCAACACTTAATTAATCCTTTTTACTTTTCCAAAAATTTCGGCAGCATAACGGCTATAAACTAGCTATCCCACCTGCCAAGCAAACAATTTACAGCCCATTTTTGGGCACAACAGTACATATAATATGTAACATATTTTTCATTCCATCACAATTCGACATTGCATTATTCACACACAATATTTCACAAATATTTTTTTATCATAATATATACATTTTATTTCTACAACTCCATACCCAAACATATATATACATGCTATCTTTGATACTAAGCTTCTATTATTTCTTCTTCTTTCGGCTCCCAAATTTTGTATGTTTGCTCCTGTCTTTCCTGCTACTATCTGCACGCAGTCAAATAACTATGTGTTGAGCATTAATATGCTCAGTGGTGATTACAAATCTAAAAATTTCCACTGGCATATTTTTTTCATGTATTTATACATGCAATAATATTTTTAATACATTATTCAAATTATCTCTTTAATATATTTATTATTCATTTTATCAATACTTTACTTTTATTTATCTTTAATTCACTATTTAATATCTTAATTAATTTTAACAATTTTTCTCAATTCAATTTTTTTTCACTTTATTCCTGAACTTTCAATTTCTTTAAATTCAGTCCATTTTCACTTTATTTCTTTAATTAACCATTCATTTCTTTCTTTTTTTTTTCAATTATTTATTTAATTAACTACAAATTTCACTTTAGTTCCTAAATTTTCATTTATTTACAATCTTGCCATTGTTTTACATTTATTTACAAATTTGTCATTGTTTTACATTTATTTCCACTTTTGCCACTAATATTTTATTTTTCATTTATTTTCTTTTTTTACTACATAATTTAACATTTTTCTTCCACTTTAATTTTGTTTTTAAATTTTTCTATTTTTGTCACATTTATCACTATTATTATTATACCATTTTTATCATCTTTATCACTTTATTATAATTATTATATTTATCACTTATATCAACTTTCTCACATTTTTCACTTTTATTTTTCTTCACTTATTTCATTTTCATCATAATTTTCACTTCATTTTATTTTATTTTTTTTATCATAATTTTCACTTCATTCATATCTACTATTTTTATTCACATTTATCATTTTTTTTTCCACATTTATCCTTTTTATCATATTTTTCTACTTTTATTCACTCTTGTCATTTTGATCTTATATATATATATATATATATATATATATATATATATATTTATTATTTCGTTCATATTTGTCATTTTTATCATATTTATTCACATTTGTCACTTTTATCATATTATTATAATTATCACTTATCTCGTTTTTCTCACATTTTTTTTCCATTTATCATATTTATTATATTTATCATTTTTCTCACATACTTCATTTTTCAAATACTTTTCACTTGCATCTTTTCTTATTATATTTTTCACTTAAATCATTTGTACTACTTTTATCCACATTTGCCCCTAGTTTTAATCTGATAGAAAATCTTCAGACCGGATACATGGGATGTGGACCTAAAGGTCCACTACACTGAAGAGTAATCCCGAAGGACCACCCGAGCACTGCATTATACACTGATCACTGAATCACTATCACTGAAGTAGACCGTCATTGACCTACAATAACGAGTCGCCATGACCCGCACTGCGGTAATGGTGTCCTTATGGCTAGCCAATTATATCCTGAACTAGATTTCACCATTAGAAAAATAACCAAGGGCATTATTTATTTTTTTCCATTAATTCATTTTTCATTAAATTCATAAATTCTATTATTTTTACATTATTAATCACTTAATATTTTATTCATTCATAACCATTTTATCACTACCAAAATTTTTCACATTTTGCATTCTAATATATCAATAATTCACTATGAACATTCAATTAAGTCATCAAGCATCACTAAATACACTTTATTCATTATTTTTCATTTCATGCATAATATACTCAATAATTGGAAAATTATTCAATATATCATTTAAAAATTCTCAATAAATTTATACACACACAAAATTACATTTTCTTGCATTTCATAACTAAATTTTCATTTAATTAGCAAGAAAAATATTAATTTTTCTTTTTTCATATTTTGGCCTATAATTAATTTTCATCATTAAAATTTATCTTTCATCCTCTAAATGTTCTTTTCATTAATTTATACATTTCTTGTTCCATATAAATCATAATATTACAATAAAATGTATTTATACCTTAATTTACATTTTTCACATAATAAGGTCATATTTTTCAATTTTCACTAATTAATTTTTTTATTGAAATTAACCATTTTAATTCACTTTTTATAATTCCTTAATCATAATTTAGGCATCAATTATCAATTACATGCAAAATACACAAAATTTCTAATTTCCATAACCTTAATTCATGCTTAATCAATGGAAATAAGTAGATTTTGAAATCACTAACCTTATTTCGTCTCTTTAGCTTTCCTATGCTTCCTTCTCCTTACCTTTTTCCTTTGAAGTTCCTTCTCTTCCTTGATTCCTTACCATAGCCAAAAATTTCACTTCATTAATCCACCAATATTTTACTTCCTTAACTCAAATAAATTTCATATTTATTATCTACATATCTTAAACTACTTATTTGAACCATTAAACTAATTTAAAAATATAAATTTCACTTACCTCCAATTTATATCTCAACTTTTTTCCTTTGATTTCCTTCCACTCTAGCCCTCCAAATGAAGATCAAAAGCTTCTACTAGCTACTAGAGATGCTGAATTTATATTAGGATGGTTGATTTTGGTGCAAAATTAGGAGAAATGAGAGAAATTTGGTGGAGAAAATGGAGGAAACTCATTTGTCCAAGGGGAAAGCATGGGAGGAAGAAGAAGGTGCTGGATTATCTAGTGAATTCTGATATTTTGAGCTTATATAGGTGGCTGGAATGGGCTGGGCTTGGGCCAAGACAAGTGATCCAATCCATTAGGCCCATTTGTGAATTTAAGGCCCAATTAAAGACTATAAATTATTTCTCTCACTTTCCAAACTCAATTTCATCCAAATTTGAACCCATAATTCATAAAATATTTTTATATGTCTACACAAAAATTTTCAACTCAATCGGAGTTTATTTTCTGTCCAGCTCACTTAAATCGGACAGATAATTCAATTTTCGGTGTTACCGTAAAATTCCATTTTCACTTTCAAATAATCCTAAATATTATTTAGAGTCTATCCATATCTTAAAATAAATTTTTTGATATCTTTTGCTATTTTTCATAGACTGGTCAAAGTACGGTCAACCGATTATTTAAACCGAGTCCATTTTTTCTTAATTTTGACTTTTGAAGACTTATTTGACCTCATTTTCACTCCAAAATTTTCCCTTAGACTATTCATAACATATATTTTCCGATGATCAAATAAAATATTTTTCACCCAATGGTGTATTTTTGACCCCCGGGGTATACTGTTCACTCTCAGAAACTACAGTTTACGACTAACCCGGTATTTGGACCATTACAATACAACTTTACCAACCGATTCAAATGAGAGTTTCTCTGAATATGTAAGAAGTGAGTCGACTTTGTTAACCTATCCACGATCACCCATACTGCATCATATTTTTTTTTATGTTAATGGAAATCCAATCATGAAATCCATAGTGATTCTCTCCTATTTCCATTTCAGAATTGTGATATACTGTAATAACTCTAAAGGTACCTGATGTTCGTCCTTTACCTGCGGACATGTAAGACATCTAGTTGTGAACTCTGTGATGTCTTTTTTCATCCCTGACCACCAATACACCTCTTTCAAGTTCTGATACATTTTGTTACCACTTGGGTATATTGCAAATTTCTTCTCATGGGCTTCACTCATAATTCTTTATCTCTACTTTGAGAATTTTAGTACATATAACCTACCCTGGTAGTGTAAACACTATCTGGCTTGACTGAGAATCTCGGTCTCTCCCCTTTGGAGACCAAAATGACCAATCCCACTAGCTTACCATCAGTGCATCTTTAATCTCTTAACTCAAGGTTGGTCAGATATGTAACTCTATCACGGTCTTTCTACTAAGCGCATTGGCCACCACATTGACCTTTTTTGGATGATAAAGGATTACACAGTTGTAATCCTTTATCAACTTTAACCATCTTTTCTGCCTCAAATTCAAATCCTGTTGTGTAGGAAGATACTTCAAACTCTTGTGATCAATATAGATGTAACACTTCTCTCCATATAGATAATGACATCATATCTTCAATGCAAAGATAATGGTTGCCAATTATATATCATGCATTGAATAGTTCTTCTCATGAGGCTTTAATTTTCTGAAGGCATAGGCGATCACTTTCCCTTCTTGCATTAACATGCAACCCAATCCATTGTGTGATGTGTCATTGTAAACCACATATTCCTTGTCTGGAATCGGTTGTGTCAACATTGGAGCTTCATTCAGAAGACTTTTGAGTTGATCAAAATTGTTTTGGCACTTGTTCTCCCATTCAAACTTGATATCCTTTCACAAAAACCTAGTCAACAGAGAAGCAATCATAGAAAACCCCTTGAAGAAGCTTCTGTAATACCTCAAGAAAACTCCAGATCTCAGTAATATTCTGTGAGGGTTTCCAATCCAAGATCACCTTGACCTTGCCTAGATCCACTCTAATCCCATCGACCGATATCACATGCCCGAGGAAGACAACCTCATCTAGCCAAAACTCACACTTAGAGAGCTTGGTATATATCTTATACTCCCTAAGAGCCTGGAGAATTGTTCTCAAATGCTGCTCATATTCATTCTTGTTTCTTGAATACACTAAGTTATCATCTATGAACACTATGACAAACTGATCCATAAATGGTCTGAAGATTCGGTTCATCAGATCCATAAAAGTTGTCGGAGCATTAATCAACCAAAAGGGCATAACCAAAAACTCATAATGACCATACTTGGTTCTGAAGGTTGTCTTTTCTACATCGCCCACTTTGATTCTCAATTGATGGTACCCCGATCTCGAATCAATCTTAAAGAATATCCTTGCACCTCTCAACTAATCAAAGAAATCATCAATCAGTGGTAACGGATACCTGTTCTTAATGATCACCCAATTCAATTGTCTGTAGTCTATGCACAACCTCATAAACCTATCTTTCTTCTTGACAAACAACACCGACGCACCCCATAGAGATACACTCGGTCTGATAAAGCTCTTATTTAGCAATTGTTGTAACTATGCCTTTAACTCCTTCATTTCTGATGGGGCCATCTGATATGGTACCGCTGATATAGGAGTTGTATCCAAAGTAAGCTCAATTGAGAACTTTATCTCTCTTTTTGGAGGTAGCCCTGGTAACTCATATGGAAACACATATGAGAATTCCACCACTTTCGGAATATCCTTAAAATTTGGGCTCTCCCTCATGTTGTCGATCACATGAGTCAAATAGGCCTCACACCCCTTTATGATCATCTTTTGTGCTTCCATCATGGAGATGATCATCATTTGCTATGGGGATCTCTCCCCTTGAACAACCATTATCTTATCTTTCGACGTTCTCAACTATATTGTCTTCATCCTGTAGTCCACTACTGCACCATGTCGAGATAGCAAATTCATACCCAGGATAGCGTCATACTCATGAAAAGGCAATTCTATCAAGTTTTTTCGCGAACTCTATCCCTTGAACCATAATCGAACGATTCTTATACACTCGATTTACCATTATGCTAAGCCCCAAAAGGTTAGTTACCTCTATCTCATAATCTAAGCTCTCGCTAACATGTTATATAGTTCAAATATGTGGGTACATATATAAGAATGTGTATAACCCAGATCTATCAAAGAAATTAAAACTGAGTCGAAAAGAAAAAATGTACCAATAACTACATCCGATGCACTCGGATTCTCTCTGGCCCTCATAGCATAGGCTCTCGCTAGTGCTCTACTAGGTCTTGGCCTGTTCACTGTCCCTGATACGGTCGATCTAGATCCACCCCTACCTGAACTAACCTGTTCCCAACCCTTAGCCTGTGTTAGTGCTGAACCCTGAGTCTGAGTGGGAGCCTCTACAATCTGTAATGGACAATCTCTCTTAAAAGGATATCGGGACCCATACTTGAAGCAAGACCTGGTGCGGCCCCAACACTCTTCTCTATGCATTCTCCCATACATTGTACATTATGGTACTAACTCTCTGTGTGTTTGGGGTTGACTACTAATAGTAGTAGAAATTGTCACTGCAGATGACACCTGGCTAGTGTACCCCATCTGACCTTGACCCTGTCCACGTCCCCTAGACTAGAAAGCACCAGAATTGGTTCAATTCTTCTTGCTCGATGACTTTGCAGCACTATACATTGACCTTCTGAAGTCTCTTTTGGAAGACTCATATGCCCTCTTCAGCTTTATCCTCTTCTCTATAGAAATGAAAAAAGATATCAACCTCGCAAAGTCCTCATATTGCTATGAGATCACATGAAACCCAATCTCATCTTTCAAATTTTCCTCAAACTGATGACAATTGTCCTTCTCATCTCCAATGATATCGGTCACATACCTACTCAACTGGGTAAACTCTCTCTCATATACTGTCACAGTCATGTTTCCCTACCCCAAGTTAAAAAACTCTCATTTCTTCTCATGTGTATATGCCATCGACACATACTGTTTCTTGAACTCTACTATGAAGAACTTCCAAGTAATCGGCTCTAAAATTTGTGGTTTCTGCAAAACCAACTTCCACCAATCATAGGTATGCTCTTAGATAAGTGAAACAACATACCTAACCTTGTGCTCTTTGACACAATCTAGCTCCTCAAAGACTCTATCGGTCCTCTCTAACCAAAACTCAGCAGCTATAGGGTTGTCCTCAATGCCACTTGTGAAGTCTATAGCCCCATACTTCCTCAGTCGGTCTATCTGAACTTTACATTTCGGCGGTGACTGAAAAGGCAGTGGAGGAGGAGGTGGCAATATAGTCTGTACTAATTGCTGCAGTAGGGCAGTAAGATTTTGCATCAACAGATCCTGTGTCTAATTCGACTGACCAACCATTGGCTGTTGTAAAAGAGGTGCGCCAGTTGACCATTGCAAACTAGTTTGGCTTGGCTGAATATGAGCCTTAATATCCAGAGGACCATTACTCTCGATCGCATCATGCGGTTCAATCTCCATATATATTTTTTAGCCTACACATTGACAGAGGCTAGCCCACATCAGAGTCACACAGGATAACACCCACACACGCGATACACCCATCCCACCTAGGTTCAGAACCATCTAAATCAAGTTCTGATACCACTAAATGTAACAGCCTCTGATATAATTAAGACTAAACCCAATTATACCAAAAGATGTTACAATGCACATGAGTTAAAACGTCAAAAAATTTTAAAACTTTCATGCACTATGGCCATAATGACTTAAGAAAATAAAAGCATTTTTAAAACATGCAAGAGATTTCAATAAAATAGAGGTTTAATACAAAATATCCAGGCATACACAAGCCCAAAGTTTTACAAATTAAGTAGTTATAAAACTACTTGTCTCTTAAATATAACATGTAAAGCTATAACTATCCAACCCATGACAAAACAACCAAAATAAGATACAACAGTGTACCACCCACCCTGAATGAATATCCTCGACTCTGATATCTGGGCATTCTCCTCTATCAGTCCTCTCCTAAGCTCTAAACCTGCGCTTGGAGAATCCATACGCTAAGCAATACGTGCCTAGTGCTACATAACAATGTGCAAGGTATACAATAATATAATTAATATGAATGATATATTCACCGAGCTACTATAACGACTTATCTTGAAGTTCGTACATGCACTCGCTTGCATACTACATGGCATACCATCCGATATATATATATATACATATATGCACATTAGTACATAGAACATCAGGTAAACTCTTAGTGACATATATGTATTTATCACACATAACAATTTATTAATTATCTTTCCTTTGTCCACTTATTCATAACTAAACTAAAATGGATACGGGTAACTCAGTCCACCGAGGCGCTCTGGTCCGCTAACCTCTAGGCCTTCAAATATATAACCCACTGAGGTACTTTGGTCCGCTAACTTCTGGGCCTTCAAATATATATGACCAACCTAGATCACTCGGTACCAAACTCTCCTCTTAATGGTATGTCATCTATCCTAGCTCTAGTCCTAATCAGAGTATTGTGCTTACAATGTTATCATACACATATTCATATTATCCATTACCATATTTATATAATTCCCATGATTTTCACAATCATATATTCTCATACCATGCAAATATCATGCATCCAAGGCCAACCGCCTCCCAACGAATCAAATATGATTCAAACCCAAACATATCAACATTTTAATCAAAAACAGATTCACGCCTATGAATAACCTTTCATGACTATAAAACACCACTTTATAGGTAGTTACCCCCCGTGACTTAAGCCGTGATTCAACCCGTGAATTAGCATATATTCACGGTCATGATCACCCCTTCACGGATGTGAATCTAATTGTAAAGCTGCTCATGAACATATCTGCTTTAACAACAAGAATGCACCTCACGACATTCACACCCGTAAACCCACCATTCATGACCATGAATCTGGAAAATTTTCCAAAAAAATAGAACATCACAAATCATGTCAAAACCACATGCAATACTTACTACGGTTGACCAATGTCAACCACCCTATCAACGTTCCAGCATGCATTCAAGCTATCTAACATGACTATATCATCTATAGTCATCAATGATAATCAGAAATGTTTCTCAAATATGTCAATTCGACCATGTTTATAAGGTTTCCCATTATGCATATTAATCCCACATTTCACATTTATTTACTCATTTATCATGTAAAATATGTCTTTAATGCAAAAAACACAGAAACATAAAATAATAGCCTTAAGTGTTGTTATGTACAAACCTTACACCTAGGATGAAGATTGGTTAAAACTTGTTCTCTTCAAGCTTGTCCTGTCCCTCGAGATGGACTTCCAACACTCTCTCCAAGTCCTATCAAGAAGAAAAAATCCTCTTAGTCTTTAGAATTCGAACCAAAATAGAAAAGGAAAAACCAAGTTTTTCCTCAAAACTTTCAACCTCCCTCTTTTCAGTCTTCTTTCTTCCCATATAAAACCCTGATCGTACAAGTTTTTCCAATGGAAAAAGATTGAGTTTGGAGGAAGAAGAATATGAAATGGCATGATTTGTTAGTATAGGGAGTGGGGAGCGGATTTAAAAGGAATGGCAGAGAGAAAAACATGACTGCCTCACCAACTCTATTTGCCTTGGCTTTACGGTTGTGACTCCTCTTTCACAGATGTGAACCTATCCTTCACAGTAGTAAAATAACTTTTAATGGCCGTGAAGAACCTCATCACGGATGTAATACCCCTTACCTTCTGTATACCTTACCGTATACTATCATATAAGAAATGCTACAGGTAGTGTAATTTCTTTTTTAAAATTTCATTGAAAATATATACAAATAATTATAAATACAAATAATAAATTATAACCAAAGTATAAATAATATTAAAATTACATTTTTAAAATACAATATTAACCAATTTCTCTCACTATCACACTTCTCATATTTTATTCGTATTTAATAATCTAATATGTTTAATAAGTCATACAATATCCATAAATACATAAAACACACAAAATAGATTTATTATAACCAACCCGCTCTAAGCCTGCTACTGTTACTTGGCTCCATCAGTGGGGTCCACTAGTTTTAGCGATGTCTTTATACATACACGCGTCACTTTACCTTACCTCAAAGACCTACATGACAGAACAAACTTCTGTGTTGAGTTTCACACTTAATGGTGTAAAATACTTATAATAAAAGTCATATTATAAAATAAGGAATTCATTAATAAACCATAAACCTTCAAATAAAATTTCAATACGCATACTTGTATAACTTATGCAATATGCATTTTCCAACAATTAAAATATAAATTATACTTAAAATTTATTACATAAAAATATAAATCATTAATCATATTCTTATTAAATATTTTTATTTCCCACCCGCATATTATAACATTATAGACCTACTCCTAGGAAAACAAGGTGTATCATATCACATATTAATCATGGGATCCACAGATATGTATATGATCCAAATATATCTTACAGTTCACAAATATGTACATGACTAGATAATGTATCCTATAATCCATATAAATGCACATAATTACTATTTTCACTTGGTCTACAAAAATGCACAAGACCGGATAATTACCCTATTGGCATGCCAACAATACCCTAGTTCATGTTTAGGCTAATATGTAGGCAAAAGTTATCACAAAATTCCATGAATCAATTTCCAATCATTGTCTTAAATTTAATAGTAGAAATAATCATTATCATATTTATTACCATAAAAATTTATTTTATACCAAAACAACTTAAGAAAAATAATTGCATAAAATTTCTATTAAACAAAAATCCTAAAGTATAATATTATTTAATAAAATTATTTTCATGGAATAATTTATTTTAAGGCAAAAAAATTTATTAAATACTAGAAATTCACATAAAATCAATTAAAATAATCATGGCTAATATTATAAGAGATTTTGCACAAACTTTACTACGCTTTAGTAGCATCCGCCATCTCTTTTTCCTTATCCGTTACTGGCGTATGTCTCAATGATGCATCAAAACATCAATTAATTTTTAGTTATAAAATACTATTAATTTTGATGATAATTAAAATTATCTATTTTAATTTTTTTCGTCATTTACGTCTATCGATATTTTTATTTCAGTATTTATTTTATGCGAGATTCGAAATATCGGTCTGTCGATGGGTATTACGATGCCACCAAATTATTTTCTAATGTCCTCAATTATTATTACACCTACAAAAATCCCAATTAAATTAAATTCTTCATTTCTCTTATTTTCTTTTCATATAAATTTTCTTTAATTAATATTTATTCATAATTAATTTCTTTTTCTTCCAAATTCACCACATACTCCATCCAATAATTTATCTTTAATATATATATATATATATATATATATATATATATATATATATATATATCATCTTAATTGAAATTATCCAATGGTTCAATAATTATCAAAATTCTTCCACTATGGTTTGGACAAACTAAATCTTCTTCCAAGAAATTTCTTTTTATCTCATCCAAGATTCCACCATAATTATTTTTTTCCAAACAATAATTCAAGTTTGATTTTCTTTCACCTCCATTATAAATTCGGTTTCCCCATAAAAAATAGCCATAATTTTTGTCTTCATCAAAATTACTAATTTCTTCACTGAGACCATAAATCAAACCATAATCTCAAATAACTTCTCAAAACTCACAACTTCCTCAACCTAGTCAATATTTTTTTAATTTCCAATACATATCAACCATAATCACACCATTAACTTGAAGATCATTAAGGAAAAGAGAAATCAAGACTTCAAAACCATGAAATAAGGAAGAAATAAAAATGAATGAAAATTTCTCACCTTCACCCACCTAAGATTTTCAGCCACCACTTGTTTTGCTCCAAACTATCTATTTTCTTCACCACTTGAAATCCTAGCTCCTTAGGTGATTTAATGGTGAGATGGTTAAAAGATAATTAGAAGAAATTCAAAAAAAAAGATAGGGTAAGATTCGGCCAAATATTGAAAAAAGGAATAAGAAAGTTGAGTAAAATGAAAATAATGGGAGAGAGAAAAGGAAATTAGACTTATATAGGTGGATTAGGGTGTGTTTGGGATTGCTGTTCGGCATCCAAAAAGTAGGTTTAATTTTTTTTATTTAATTGATTGATTTTTTTAATTTTTTATAAATTGTTTTTTTAAATCTGCTTCTGGGAAAAACATCTATTTACCTGCTTATTTTCAAAAACAGTTTTCAAAACTCAAAAAATTTAAAAATAAATTTTTTTCTCCAAAAATATTTTTGTCTAATGCAGTACCAAACAGACCCTTAGTAGGTTAGTCAACAAAATTAGGTGATTAAAATGGTGGGTGTAGATATGCTTTACCGACACTACCTTTTTTTTTGTGAAATTATTGTATAATTTGTCCATATATACTTGATTAATCTTAACCTTTGGTCCAATTGGATAATTAAAATTTAATCAAAAAGATATTTTGGCTTTTATTCAAATTAATTGAAAAAAAAATTTGAATTTCCACTTTTTCCACTAAACTTTCAAAATTTTCAATTTACCACTTGAATAAATTTATTTTCTTAAATTTCATATCTCAAATGATGTTATCTCCTCAAATTGGATATACCAATATTATCATAATATTTTTCTCTTCGAAATGGTCTTCTCGATTTTACAAAAAGACCATCGGTGTGAAAATTACGTTTTTATGATTTAGTCATTTTTCTAAATCATGCCCGTGAAAATTCATCCGAAGTCCGATTTTTAAATTATCAGTTTTTTAAATTTTACAATTTAATTGCGATCACATCGGCACCATTGCAATTGTAAACGCATCTGTCTAAGTCCTGATTCGAAAAATCAGGCTGTAAACTCATAATGAGAATTATATTTCCATAATTCGAGCCTTTAATCTTAAAATCTCATCTTATAACTCTACATATGATCTTAAAATAATATTTTCTACATTTTGATATTCTTAAATCATATTTTTATTGTTGGACAAAAAATCCAAATTTCAATCAGGTCTATTGCCTCGATTTGCGTATATAACATGAAATTGCATTATTTTATTTAATCAAATTCATATTGATTTTATAATATAAATATCAATTTTTCATATTTATTTATCCGTATTTAGACTATGATCGGTACGTCTCGATACTACAGTATACACGACCGCAATACACAATATGGTCAAAGTCTAAATCGCAGATGTTACAACGATTGTGCACTAAAATTTGATATTCATGACTGTGATGCCCATTGTCACGGGCGTGAAATATCCAATTTTAGCCACTCTCAATATCTCAAAACTCCACTTAATCCCTAATTTTCTACTAACTAATAATACAACTTATAGGCCCTAATGTGATATTGAATTTGGTTTGAAACCTAGTTTAATTGATTAAGTATGATAATTGCAAGTTTATAGCTTGTTATGTTGTATTATATTGGAAAGTGTTGATAGGAGTGACTAACATTTGGTTAACTTTGGAACCTTTACATGTGGTGTATATATTTGTTTTAAAACAATGCTGATTTTGATACAAACCATTGTTTTCACGGTCGTGAATGAATGCTTCATTCCCGTGAATCAAGGTTCATGTCCGTGAATGTCCATACAAAACTAGTTACAGTAGACATACCATGAAAGAAGTCTTAACGGCCATGAATAGTCATTCACGCCTGTGAATGCCTTGTAACTAGAAATTTTATTTTGAACTCTATAATGAAATTATAAGATTTTGGTATGAATATACACGATGCATGATTAAATGAGACGGTATACAATGTGGTAACTTATTTTTGAACATGAATATACTATATGTACTTTATATTATAAAGTATCAAATGGTGAACATGTTAAACCATGAAATGAGTTATAAACGACACAAATAACCCATTTTTAATTATTGTATCCATTCTCTATTCAAGGACTAACTTAAAATATGTGGCATGTCATTAAGGAGGTTATGATATTATAGAATATCTAGCACATATATTATTTATTTTAGGGACAAGATGACTTAAGTTCAGGTGAGAGCGCTCTACACTTGAAAAGCTCAGTTGAGCATTATACAAACAAATACAATTAGTAAGTAGGGTGACTTAATCTCGAGTAAAAGTGTTCATATTTTACAATCCGTATAGCGCCCTCTCACTTAACCAAAATTAGTCCGACTTAACAAGCAAATGTCACACAACTTGTATGCGAAAAACCTGTAAAATTTAAAATTTTTCTTTGCATCATATCCATAATGACCTGTATAAAACATAAAGTAAAAATAATGCTTGACTTAACATTTAATATCACAAATTTATAAAATATGACTAAACCTTATCCAGAGGTTTAAAAAAATACATGCCTTTGATATATATTATATAATTCTTACATTTACAGACATATATATAAGTGAATAACCTCCTTACAATGACATGTACAAAAATGCAAAAATATGATAAGAGATATCACCAACCCTCATAAGGTCTGATCAATTGTCTCTAATATTGGGTTAGCTTTTCTTGATCAACTTTTATCTTTAGTGTGCGAGTATTTTTTTTTTTTCATGTTATCTATTCTACTTTTAGTTTTAGTATTGAGTTTGGGCTATACTTGTTCATAATATCTTTATTATAGCATTTGCATCATGTAACACATATACTTTGTTCATGTAAAATTCATCATGTAACATTTTTGTACCGGAAATCATAAAATTATATTTTAAATATATCATCAAGAAGGCATGTGCAAAGAAATTGCATTATCATTTTAAACAGGCTTCATGATTGTGAACTGTATGTTCACGGTCATGAATGCTTCACTCATAAGTAATCCTACCTATGAACCAAACTGTGAACTAAGTTGTGAAAGCTTCTATCCGTTTTGGGCATTTACTTCACAATCGTGAAGAAAGAGTCGCGAGCATGACCTTGTTCTTCTAATGAGATTCACTGTCATGAACACCTAGTCATGAACATGAATCTGGGTTTTCCAACAGTTAACAATATTAAAACATACATTTATTACAAGTCATATGCAAAGCTCTAAGGATTGTCCCATAACAATCTTTTCCTATCTACATACTCGTCACATTATGCATTTCATCATGTTAAAGCATCATTTAAACACATCATACTTCCTTTTACTCTTTTTGTTCTTATAAGTCATTCTATCAAGTATTTATATTCTATATACATCTAACCATTTCTTACCTACCTCTTTCACCCATTAGGGTATCATCATTCATTACTCTATTTATTACATCTTAGGTACACTTATTACATGTACACAACAAGCATCATCAATACTCATTTAAGGCATACTTGCATTTATGGCACTTCATATTCAATATCATATCTCATGGAATTAATTACATCGTTTGAACTTTGCACTTAGCATATAAAGCATACAATTTAATTATCACCTAATTAACACACAACATACCATATTTTGAGAATTTGAATGTATATTGTTGAACCTTGAGGATTATTCTCATAGTTTTGATGATAACAAATAATTGAGCAATATGAAATTTAACCATGTTTTGTGTTAAGTGATTAAACATGTTAAATATTTATTGAATCATCAAAACTAAAATAAATCAAGTCAATATTTGTAAAAGGAATTTGTTCATGCTTGTGAATCTTAATTCACACGGTGATAGAACTTGAAGCGGCAGAAAGTCAAAAGTTCAAGTTGTTCACACTGTGATTAATATGACATGCTTGTGAAGGTCAAAGAAAATAAACTCCAACAGCTAGATTCATAGCCTCATTCACGGTTTGAAAGAAACTATTCATATTCGTGAATATACAATTCATGCCCGTAAATGTCGCATTCAGAATTTTAAATTTTGAAGATCAAGAAATGTACGCCCGTGAAGTAACATGTCACGCCTATAAAAGACCTAAAAATATGATCGTTTCAACATGCTCTAAGGTTGTTGAACAACTAGATTTTAAATTAATGCATCCTTAACGGCTAGATATTGAAGGAACACTATAAATAGCACATTCTACTAATGGAAGATCATGAATTCGAGCAATAAGAGCCTCGTTACATTAAAAATTCCTTCATAAATTATAATTGAGAGTTTATGCATTAATTCTTTGTAATACTTCATCTTATTCTCATTTTGATTTTGTAAAGTTCAAGTGATCTTGAGTTTGACTATTTTATTCTGTCAAGTAATTACTCAAAAATGTGTTTTGAGCGAGTTAGGTTGGGATTAAAACACTTGTATGAGTTTATTGTGTGAGTCATAAAATACAAGAAATTAATTTTTGTGTTAATCAGTAAAACACATGAGAATTTAGGTTCGGTGTGATATGAGAGTGAAATGCCTAGTTTAGAGCGAGCTAGCAAAACTTTTGTATATCTCGTTAAGTGAGATAATAACAATACCCAATTAAGATTGGGGAGAGGAATAAGGTTCATTAACACTTGAATCTCTATAAATCGTGTATCTAATTTTTCTTCTTCTACTTCTTTTATGTAATGCTTCACCCTACAAACTATAAGATAAACTAGAATGTAAAAGCATTGTACTTACCATTTCTAATAAAGTTATATTATTTCTTTCAGCTACTTCATTTTGTGGAGGAGAATTATGACCAAAATATTCTCTAATTATTCCATGTTATTCACAAAAAGAAATAAAAGCTCTAAAGAAAGAAATTCACCATCTCTATATGATCTAATTTTTTTATTGATCTCGTTCTCTATTTCTTTCTTAAAGATTTTAAATTTTTTAAAAGCTTCATCTTTTGTTTTAAGTAAATAAATATATGTATATTTTGAAAATCATCAATAAAAATTATAAAATATTGTTTGTCTCCTCTAATCAAATGATCTTTACTATCACATAAATCAATATAAAGTAGTTCCAAAAGTGGAGTTGTTTTAAAACACATTTAAAATGTAACTTTGTGATTTTTGCTTGTGCACAACATTCACAATTACTTGTAGTGAAAATATTTGAAGACTCAGGAATGTAATCATATGAAATCATGCAATGTATAGTATTACTACCAATATGACCTAATCTATAATGTCATAAATTATTTACATCATCAATAATATAAGCAAAAGTATTAAACTCTTTATTAATACTTAAAACACACATATTATCTTTATCATATTCTTTCCCAACGAATGATATTTTCTTAGTAATTAACATTTTTTTGGAATTAAATACAATTCTGAAACCATGATCATCAAGCTTTTTAATGGAAACAATACTCTTCCTAATTCCAAGAATATGATACACATTTTTATGTGTGAGCACTTTTTTCCATGTCCATGATCTATACTCTAACCGTATATGCATATTGTGGTCGTTTCTACCGCAGTACAGATGCATACAGATAAAAATCTAAATACGGATAAATAAAAGTAAAAAATTTATCTTAATATGATAATATGAATTCTAATATGAATATTGAGTTGACTTAAGAAAATATTGCAATTTCATGCATTGCATGTAAATTGAAACAACAGACCAAATCGAAAATACTGAATTTTTGTCCAGCAGTAAAAATTCAATTTAAGCATACCAAAATATGTAGAATAATACTTTAAGATTATAGATGAAGTTATATGGAGAGATTTTAAGATTAATGGCTCTGATTTGCAGAAATACAGTTTCTAGTGTCAATTTACGATATGATTTTCTGATCTAGAGGTAGAGATAAGTGTTTACTATCGTAATTACGTTGATGCAATCGCAATTGAATTCTAAATTTTTTAAATATGATAATTTATAAATCGAATTTCAGATGAATTTTTATGGGCATAATTTAGAAAAAGACGAAATCGTAAAAATATAATTTTTGCACCGGTGGTCGTTTTCAAAAATCGAGAAGAATATTTTGAAGAAAAAATTATTATGAGAATGTTAGTATGTTCAATTTGAGAAGATAAGGTCATTTGGGATATGAAATTTAAGAAAATAAATTTATTCAAGGATTAAATTGAAAAATTGGAAAGTTTGGTAGAAAAAGTCTAAAGTCAAAGTTTCTTTTAAATTAATTTAGATAAAAGCCAAAATATCTTATTGATTAATTTTAATTGACCAATAGGAGCTTGGATGAAGCTCAATTAAGATTAATCAAGCATAATTCAATAAAACAAAAAAAAGTCAATAATATCATTAAAAAAAAAACTCCATCTTCTTCCTCCTCCCTCACATGGCCTCACCTTCTCCTCACCTTCTCCATGATTTTCTTTTCTTATTTTTACCTATTTTTCCATCTCTCCAACATTAAATAGGATAGAAATATCAATTAAAAAAGAAAAAAACACCATTGGAGGCTTGATAAAAAATTCCAAAAAAATTAGATGTAAGATTTTCTTCCCTTTTATTTCACTTTTCTATAAATTTAAGTTGATTTGAATGATTGTTGTGAATTGATTTTAAGTTTGATGATGATTTGGAGTTGAATTAGTATTATGGAAAAATTAGAATTTTGTAGAAAAAGTATGAAAAAATTAGATAAAAATAGGAAATGAGTAAAATGAGATTTGAGAATAATAGATATGGTAAATTTTTTATGAGAATAATTTTTATAAAATTTTATGGAATTTTTAGAAAATTTCCTTAATTATGGCCAAATATTTAAAAATTTATTTTAGATAATTTGTGTCTTAAAATGATGAAAATGGAGTCAAATTTATTGTTTGGAAGTGAAAAATAATTTTTGAGTGAAAGATATATTTAATATAATTTTTGGTGAATTTTTGGATTTTTGGACTAATTATTGAAAAATTTATTGAAATTTATTGAATATAATTTTAGTGAAATTGGTAATGGAAAATGAAAGAAAATGAGTTCAAGTGATTATAAAAATTTATTTGAAAATTTTGAAGCATTTTTTGAATTAATAGAAATTTTTTAGTGAAAAATAGATTTTTAGAGAAAAATAGAAATTAGAGAATAAAATAGAAAAAATAGAGAAAAATAGTTATGGTGCAGAAAAAAATAAAATAAAATATTACAAAATAAAATAATGTTTAAAATTTTAGTCACTTCGGAAAGCATATCAGACGACCGGAGTCTCGGATTATGCATCGAATCCATGTGACAAGAAATAATACTGATTTAAAGATTTTGATATACAAGAGAGCGAAAAATTAACGTGGAGCTTTATTTTCAATAGAATTTAAGTTAATTGTAGTTCAATAGTTAATCATAAATTATATGTTGATCAGGCATGGCCACAGAACCAGTGCCAATGGCGGACCGGAGAATAGAGTCGACGAATACCGACAAGTAATAGTTAAAGTATGTGCAGTAATTTATAATTTTAGCTATTAAATGCTTAAAATAATATTTTAATGGAGTTTTGATTTAAAGAAATTCAAATATAAAACCAGATGATAATTTTTTTTTGTGCAAGCATATGAAAATTTATATTTGATAAGAATTTGATATTTTAGCTCATATATTAGCATAAACAATGATCAAGAGAGTTATTGACATGCCAATAGAGTTTACTGGCCCGATAAATTTTCTATGATCATGTGATATGTTTTTATGGCCCATTGGGTTTCATATAGTTTTATGATACATATATTCAGTTCGGTGGATTTTCTGAGACCGTGTGATATAATTTATTTACATTATTTCGCTATGATTTGATGGTGTTGAACCTTGAGCGTTATTTCTGTCATTTTGATGATAACAAATAAAATAACAATAATGTATTTAACATACTTGTTTTCTAAGTCTATTAAATAAGGTATGGAATAAAATAGCAAGAATGGAGAATGGAAGATTAATCTTTGAAAGATAAAATTGAAGAAGCAACATCATTCAGACCCGTGATCCTATATGTCACGCCCATGAGTAAGCCTAGTGCCAACAAACCAACATTTGAAGTTCACGACCATGAAGGAAAACAACAAACCGTGAATGAACATTTAAGTCATGCCCGTGAAAGAAATGTCATGCCCGTGAAACTACATGACAAATTCTTCCAAAGAGCTTCTCGAACAAAGTCACCACTTGGACCACGGCTTGGAAGGTTGTCACGCCCGTGAAGATATATGTCATGCCCGTGACCCAATATTTCAAAACCTTTCAGAATGCTTCACGGCTAAGGTCACCACTTTAGTCACGGCTTGGAAGAACAGTCACAACAGTGACACACAGAGTCACGCCCGTGAAAGATGAAAGAGAAAAATGTCAGGTGCGATTATTAGGGTTGGTGCAACGGCTAGTTTCATATTAAATGTATTCTAATGGCTATAATTTACCATGGAAGTATAAATGCAAGTCATTTATGCATTAAGTACAAGAGGATAGCTAATACTTCAAATCAAAATCTGTTTGTAAGCTATTTGTGCATTTAATACTTTCAAAACAAACATTTTATTCTCTGTAAAAATCTTTTTGCTCATCATTTATTGAGCAATAAAGATTTGTAAGTGTTTTCTCTCTGTAATCATTTTTACTCAAGTGAATTTTGGGTATTTCTGGGTTAAGAGTAGAACATTTGTAAGGGTTAGTTGTGTGAGCCTCTAAAACACAAAGAAAGGTTGTTTGTGTGAGCCTGTAAAACACAAGGTAAAGGTTGTTTGTGTGAGCCTGTAAAACACAAAGAATTGGTTATTGTGTGAGCCATCAAAACACAAGAGATTTCTGGGTTAGGTGTGAGCCATTGTGAGAAACACCATAATTGAAAGTGAGCTTGTAAAACTCCATTGTAACACTTAGTGTGTTAGTGAAACTCCCAATTGCGATTGGGAAGAGGAGTAGGGTTTGTTAACACCCGAACCTCTATAAAAATCCTTGTGTCAAATTTCTCTATCCCTACTAAACTTAATTTTTATTTCCGCACTTTAAAGTTAAAGTTTTTTTTTAAATTCCAATTCAACCTTCCCTTCTTGGCTCAATATCTGGGCAACAATTGGTATCAAAGATTTGTCTAGAATCTAAGCCTAAAAAGCGCTAGTAAATATTAAGAAATGGCCAGTGAAGGATTCCAAAGTCTCAAACCTTACTTTGATGGAGCAAATTATGCCCATTGGAAGTTTCGGATGGAGACATACATGGATAGTGAAGGAATTAAAGTCTGGGATAGTGTACGAAAAGAATGGACACCACCAACCACAAAGAAGAGCTGATGGTGAAGAAGAAATCTTATCAAGAGATGATTGGACAGAGCCTCAAAGAAGAGCAAATTTCAAAAATAAGAAGGCAATGACAATCCTCTCAAGCTCATTGTCCATTGAAGAATGTGGAAGAATACAACACTGCCCAACAGCCTACAGCATGTGGAAGACATTGGAAAATTATCATGAAGGAACTAAGCAAGTCAAATCCAAGAAGATTCAACTTCTTATCTCAGAATATGAGCTCTTCAAGATGAAATCCAATGAGTCAATCACTGACATGACCAACCGTCTTCTAGCCATTATAAATGAAATGAGGAAACTTGGGAAGCATCTGAGCTTAGAAGATGTAAACAATAAAATCCTGAGAAGTCTTCCTCTTAAAGACTATGACTCAAGAGTTGTTGGCATAGAATAAGCAAATGAAGACATGAGCATCATGAATACTGATGTGCTTATTGGAAAACTTCTCACACATGAAATGGCAGTGAAAAGAGATAGAGAACTTGAAGCAGAGCCAGAGAAAAGAAAGCCTTTAGCACTAAAAGCCTCTACTTCAAAATCTCAAGAAGAAAGTGAAGATGATGAAGAAATGAGTGATGATGAGAATGAGGACATTGTTATGCTTTCAAAAAGGTTGAAAAGAATCATTGAGAAGAAAATGAGCAACTCCAAAAAATTCAGGCAAAGAAACCTCAAACAAACTTCTAATGATGCACAAAGAAGTACGGAAGAGGTAAAATGCTATGAATGTGGAAAGAAAGGGCATATTAAACCAGAATGTCCAAGGCTCAAGAAGTATAAGAGCAAATACCAAAGAGACAATGGGGAGAAAGGTCACAAAGCCACATGGGATGACGAAAGCTCGTCAAGCGAAAAAGATGACAAAGAAAACGAAGAGGTCAACCTATACTTCATGGCTATTGAGGATCACGTCTCGGATAAGGTAAAATCACTACACTCGTACTCTTTTAATAATAATAGTAATGATAATGATAGTAATAGTGATAGTGGTGACGATGATGATGATGATGAGCAAAGCCTTATAGAAGAATTGAATCTAGAACTAGAGAAATATAGGAGCAAATTCAGTACTTATAGAAATAAAATCTCTAATTTAAAAAACAAAATAGATGCTTTAGAAAAGGATAACATTAAGCTTAAATCATCCAATGAATCTCTTCAAAAATCATTAGATGAATACTCATCAAAACCCTCACTTAATTCCTTATTTAAAGAAAATAATACTTTAAAAAATGAAGTTGATGAACTTAGAAATTCAATTTCAAAATTCCACAAAGGAAAAAAAAGTTTAGATACTCTCATTGTGTCTCAAAGACCACCTTTAATTAGGCATGGTCTAGGATTTAAGGACACATCATCATCTTCTCACAAAACTATTTTTGTTAAGTTTAGTGAACCTCACATCTCCACACTTGTTGGAACAGCACCTAGGAATAAGTATATTAAACCTTCTATACATAAAAATAATAATCATGCCTTTATGTATAAGAAGCATGCATCTAGAAAAGCATCAATTAA